>OY829899.1:7505000-8755000 GCA_963691955.1 Chloroclystis v-ata
CTTTATTTATTTATTAATAAAATCCCCAGCCCTTTCATTTTTCTTATAACTGAGCTTACGACCAAAAAACCTAATAAATAAAATTGAACCAATAAATATTGCTAGTTCCTAGACAAATTCACAAAGCAACATCTAGCCCCGTGGTAAGCTAGAATCTTGTGTTACGGGTGCTAGATTTCTGATATATATACTTAATATAATATACATACACATTTATGAAAGTTATTTAAAACACGGGAAAAGCCGTGTGTGGAATTTATACTTTAAACTTTAAAAATACACATATCCGCTTAAAGATATATTTTAGCGCAGGCGAAGCCGCGGGGCGGAACGCTAGTATTACCTTATATATCTTAGGGTCTACAAAATGAATTTCAAATTATAGAAGTAATTTGATGTGTCAGATTTTTGCGCGAAATACATACTCAGCTCGGGCTCACGCGCCTCTCCTACTTATTTAGCCGAACTTAGCCGATCGTCGAGTTTGCGCTGAGGGGGGGTACATCCTTAAGTAATCAAATTTGGCATCTCGAGATCAACTCTGATGGTTAATATGTATTAAATGTATTGACACCTAACGACATAAGTCACAAATATAATAGTCCCCTTCTGAACCTGCACAGGCGATATGAGCCCATAATTCGCAACTCTGACACTGTATCCATTTCTCTCCAGGTCTGTCATTGGTATAAATGGTTTCGCAAAACATACAGGGTACATTTTCGTTGTCAGGAATTCAGATTTATGTCATCAAAATTAACGTTTGTTTCGTCACTGTCAGACGGTACTACTGCTGGGTGTCACATCTCTCCTGCGCCGTACACTAACTCCACTAGTGGTTGCTCCACCATAATGATGTCTGACACCTTGTCCACGTCCGCGACCACGTGCTCGAGTAGTCTTTCTCCCACGATTAGAAGTGAGAGTCTTTGCCATTTTTCTAGGCATCTGAAACCACAAAATAAAAATTTTCATGTCCACTGAAGACTAACTAGAAATTGTTAGTCGAATCAAAGTCGTTAAAAAGTACTATTAAAGTTTAATTTAAAACGACTTTAATTAAAGTCAAATCAACTTACCGTTTAATATCTAAATCTTTGTTTCTTCTACTCTTATCTTCTTTAGGCGCTGGCGTCTCTTTTTTATCAAATTTTGAAGACTTTGCACCTGAAATCATTTAAAATTACAAATATATTATTACTTTCAGATAAAACGATAAAATCTCTCAATAAAAGAAGGTGGAAGTCGGCCCTTCTCCTTTCATAACATAATCATAAAAGTGGCCAAGTGCGAGTCGGACTCGCCCATGTAGGCTTCCGCAGCAATTGTTTATATGAAATAGTTTATGATGTATTATAAAAAAAACTACTTGATAGATTTCGTTCAAACTAATTTTCGTTGTTAGTTTTTATGGTTATGTACAATATATATTTTTTCTAGATTTATCATCCTCTTATTTTAGAAATTAGAGGGGGGGACACTCTGTTTTCCACTTTGGAAGAGTCTCACGTCCAAACTATTAAGTTTAGAATTAAATCTGTGTGCTCTTCTTCTGGATTTTTAAAGACCTATTTAAGTTTCAGTCCTATGTATGGGGACCCCCAAATGTAATTAATTTTTTTTCAATTTTTTTATGAAATCTCTTACCAAATTTTAGCTTTATAGCTCTTATAGTTTCGGAGAAAAACGGCTGTGACATACGGACGGACGGACGGACGGACGGACATGACGAATCTATAAGGGTTCCGTTTTTGCCATTTGGCTACGGAACCCTAAAAACTAACTAGAAGTACACTGTAAGAAAATAGATTTACCGACAAAATTGAATATTCACAATTATAATATGTAAAAAGCCTAGCAGGAGGGTAGGGGTAATAAAACTGTTCAAACTAAAGTCCAGACCTTTATTTCTATTTGTATTCAACTAATAAGGATAATTCTACTTCCTAAATGAAGTTTCCAAATATTACAAACTAACTCATAGAAATAAATTGTCTCGACTATGTGCTTCGGTTTTTTTTAAAGCGTAGAGAGAAGCACTTAGAACTCCAGCTATGTTTTTCAAAGTATTATTTACAACAGATTACATAACAGTATTAAAACTAGTTAAGAACTTACGTAGGTTTTGTCGCTAATATTCCTCACATAAATCTCATTTCAACAAGTAGGTACAACTTCATTCTATTTCTAGACTTTAATATCACTCGTCATTTAAATTCACAGTAAATCACAAATAGTCACGTTAAAAGAGGGTTAACTTAGCCTGATGCAATAACCGTGTTACTTTCTCGGGGTTCGACAACCGAATCCCCGACTCAGCGTGCACCGCCTTTAAAAACAAGTTCTCCTAGTCTATTCCAAAACGGCGTTGACGTTTACAAATAAGAATTCGTACTTCCAATGTGACTTTTTAAAATAACGAAAAAACTAAAAATAAAATAAAATAACGAACTTGTACACTAGAATCGAATGCATTTTAAACTGAACCTTACATTTAATACCTATTCAAACCTACATATAGCACAAGTTTTAACGGTGAATGCATAATCGTCGTCGGCATCGTTTTTCGTGAATATGTTACATTGTTTTTGAGTCAAAATAATCAATTTATAATTGATCCCAGGTCTGCACGACGTCCACTACAAGATATGGAGCTCGCACCGGCTGACAGTGGACGGGCTGCCGTGCGAGCCTAACCTAGAAGCTAGCTTCTGCTAGAAGATTAAAAAAAGAACTATCCTGCTACATTTAAGCCGAAAATTAAAACATTTGTAGAATCCCATCCATTTTACCATATAGAAGAATATACGAATGTTTCGTATTCCAAACACACAAGTAGGAATAAAGGACAAATATTGATGTTGTAAAGGTGCAAACTGAACTTGTAATAAACCATCTAAAACAATGGTTTGAACATAATGGAATGATTTTAAAACCTGAAAAAAGTGAAATAAACCTAGAAGCTAGCTTCTGCTAGAGAGTAAAAAAAGAACTAGAAGTACACTGTAAGATAATAAAAGAACCACGAAATAGGCCTGTTAAAACGGCAAAACAGGGCATGAGCATTAAAATTAAAATGTATAAACCATCTAAAACAATGGTTTGAACATAATGAAATCATTTTAAAACCTGAAAAAAGTGAAATAACCTTAAAACGGCAAAACAGGGCATAAGCATTAAAATAAAATGTATAAACCATCTAAAACAATGGTTTGAACATAATGAAATCATTTAAAAACCTGAAAAAAGTGAAATAAACCTAGAAGCTAGCTTCTGCTAGAAGATTAAAGAAAGAACTATCCTGCTACATTTTGGCCGAAAATTAAAACATTTGTAGAATCTCATCCATTTTACCATATAGACGAATATACGAATGTTTCATATTCCAAACACACAAGTAGGAATAAAGGAAATAAATATTGATGTTGTAAAGGTGCAAACTGAAATTGTAATAAACCATCTAAAACAATGGTTTGAACATAATGAAATCATTTTAAAACCTGAAAAAAGTGAAATAAACCTAGAAGCTAGCTTGTGCTAGAAGATTAAAAAAAGAACTAGAAGTACACTGTAACATAATAAAAGAACCACGAAATAGGCCTGTTAAAACGGTAAAACAGGGCATTAACATAAAAATGTATAATAAACTACAAACGCATATATGCGTTTACCTCCTGCTACATTTAAGCCGAAAATTAAAACATTTGTAGAATCCCATCCATTTTACCATATAGACGAATATACGAATGTTTCATATTCCAAACACACAAGTAGGAATAAAGGACAAATATTGATGTTGTAAAGGTGCAAACTGAACTTGTAATAAACCATCTAAAACAATGGTTTGAACATAATGAAATCATTTTAAAACCTGAAAAAAGTGAAATAAACCTAGAAGCTACCTTCTGCTAGAAGAGTAAAAAAAGAACTAGAAGTACACTGTAAGATAAAAAAAATGTATAATAAACTACAAACGCATATAACTCGTCTTTCTCCTGCGACATTTTAGCCGAAAATTAAAACATTTGTAGAATCCCATCCATTTTACCTTATAGACGAATATATGAATGTTTCATTTTCTGATTAGCATGTCTCTAAACACACACGTAGGAATAAAGGACATAAATATTGATGTTGTAAAGGTGCAAACTGAAATTGTAATACACCATCTAAAACAATGGTTTGAACATAATGGAATGAATCATTTTAAAACCTGAAAAAAGTGAAATAAACCTAGAAGCTAGCTTCTGCTAGAAGATTAAAAAAAGAACTACGAGTACACTGTAAGATAATAAAAGAACCACGAAATAGGACTGTTAAAACGGCAAAACAGGGCATAAGCATTAAAATAAAAATGTATAGTAAACTACAAACGCATATAAGTAGTCTACCTCCTGCTACATTTAAGCCGAAAATTAAAACATTTAAAGAATCCCATCCATTTTACCATATAGACGAATATACGAATGTTTCATATTCCAAACACACAAGTAGGTGCAACTGATGTGCCGCTTGCCCTTCACAGAGCCGTTCTTTATCGGCTCTGTCGGTAACCCATCTATCTCTTCTACCACATCGCTCGTTAGACCATCTTGTACAAAGTATGAAGAATATAGTCGCTAATAAAGTAAGTATTGGCTTTTTACCCAAAACGGTTGGTGAATGTCACATGTCTTACAAACAGAACATGCCGGTTTCACCGTTGAAGCTTTATACAAATTAAGAATTTATAAACATCCGAGTATATTATGTAGTTATAGGGTAGTACTATTTAAGATCGTTTTTTACGTTATATACATAACGTAAAGAACGCAAGCGAATCTATCGGTGGGTCGGCTAGTACAAAATGAAAAGTTGTCTAGAATAATGTACTTACCTCTGGCTGTGCGTCCCGCATGAGTTTGAAGTATAAGTCGTTCTGCGCGCGGACCCGCCGCTGCGTGCGCAGGCGCAGTTTGGCATCCAACATCTGTTTTGCGTTTACTCCTGCAAATCAATACATTATATTTGTTTAGATTATGTTGGTTTTCAGTAGGACAAGACTTGTGTGTTCACACTTTAATGTTTGTTCTACTGTTTGTTCTTTAGTCATTTGACCAAATGATTGATTGAAGCAGTTGACTGCGACATACGAGGTCTGTTTGCGACGCAGGTGGTTGCGGGTTCGATTCCCGCCTCGGAACAAAATTTGTACGAACTGCAGATATTTGTTTCGGGTGTCTGGGTGTTATATACAAATATATATCTATGTATGTATAAGTATATTATATTAAGTTTATCAGAAATCTAGCACCCGTAACACAAGCTTCGAGCTTACCACGGGGCTAGATGTTGCTGTGTGATTTGTCCAGCAATTAAAAATTTCTTTTTGATTAGTGGTATGATGTTGTACATACCTAGCGATGTAATGGGGAAGCCGAGCGCGCCGGCGGCCCAGGGCTGGGCGCGCCAGTCGGCCGGCTCGGGCAGCAGCGCGCCGCGCAGCACCACCGCGAGGAACCCGCTCCGGAGAGCCTCCACGTAGATCGCACCAACCACACACCTGTTGAACATTACATTTGTTTATTTTAATACAGATAATATTACACAATACACGATAGTTTACTGTAAAAACTGTGTGGAGAATTCATTTAAGATGTAACATTAATAACAGGATATCAGTGTACCGCTTGTGATCTGTATCAGTGCCTGTACCTCAAGGTACCAAGGTATCTAGGACCAATTTGCTGGACAACTTACACAACGACATCTAGCCCCGTGGTACGCTCGAAGCTTGAGTTACGGGTGCTAGATTTCTGATAATGAGATTAGCGATCTCAGGAACGATTTTAAATAGTACATTTATCGAGGAAGGCTATAAGCTAGATTATATAAACTACTAGCTTTCCGCCCCGCGGCTTCGCCCGCGTTTTACACTTTCCCGCAATTTTCTTTGCTATACCTAAACCTCACGGAGCCCGAGACCTTTCCAACGAATGCAAAACCTTGAAAATCGGTTCGTGCGTTCTGGACTTATAGCGTCAGGAAGGAAAACAAACTATAGATATGTATATAACGTAAAAAACGCAAGCGAATCTATCGGTGGGTCGGCTAGTACTAAATGAAAAGTTGTCTATAGAATAATGTACTTACCTCTGGCTGTGCGTCCCGTATGAGTTTGAAGTAGAAGTCGTTCTGCGCGCGGACCCGCCGCTGCGTGCGCAGGCGCAGTTTGGCATCCAACATCTGCTTTGCGTTTACTCCTGCAAGCAAATCAATACATTATATTTGTTTAGATTATGTTGGTTTTCAGTAGGACAAGACTTATAGAATACACATACACAGATAGATATTTAATATATATAATTCTTTTCTTTAAGAAGTAGAAATGGAAATTATATCATAAACTTTGCTCTAGAAAATAACCTAACAATATTAAATACTATGTTCAAGAAAAAAAAGAAAAACATGTGGACCTGGGCCGCACCAGATGGGGAAACTAAAAACCAAATTGACTTTATACTGACCAACAGAAACAACTACTTCAGTAATTTTAGTATAATCAACAAACTAAATTTCAACACAAACCACAAATTAATCAGAGCTGAGCTGGTAGCAGAGCAACCAACTAAGCCGAGACCAAGACAAAACATAGGAAATACAAAGCTCAACAAACATCAGTTAGAACAAATAACAATGGCTTTCAGAGACAAATTTAAAGACTATCAATCTATCATAAAGGATATGGAAACCCAAGAAAAGTACAACTGGATAGAACAGATCATTAAAACACAAACACAAATTTATGGAAGTACCAGAAACAAACAGAAAAAATGGCTAACAACAAAAACTATAAATCTTTTAGAAGAAAGAAACAACATGATCAGCGACAAAAATACTCAAGATAGAAGAAAACAACTAACTAAAATTAACAAAAACATAAAAGACAGCATAAGACAAGATCGGAAACAAAATAGAATGGAAAACATTGAAAAGAGTATTACTAAAACCGGTGGAACTAAAAAAGCTTTCAAGGAATTAAATGATTCTATAGATTGGATTGTAAAAATGAAAAACGAAAGTGGACATTGGAATCATAACAGAACTGATATACTAGAAACAGCTACATTTTACTATAAGAAACTTTACTCAAGTAAGACAACAGCATGCGAAATTGATCTGATTGAAAATACCGATATTCCCATCTTCCTTCACGGCGAAGTAGAGGAAGCTATAGACACTCAAAAAGCAGACAAAGCACCAGGTCCCGATGGTATATATAACGAAATTCTCAGACATAGCAAAGAAATCTTAATACCTGTTCTCACTGATATGTTCAATGATATACTTACAACAGAAACAATTCCCCAACAATGGACAGTATCAAACATCATCTTACTCTATAAGAAAGGAGACAAACACGAAATCGGTAACTATCGCCCCATCAGTCTTATGTCAAACATCTACAAAATCTTTGCAAAGATAATTTTGAAACGGCTCGAAAGAAACCTAGATGAACACCAACCCATAGAACAGGCAGGCTTCCGTAGAGACTTCTCGGTGATTGACCACATTCATGTAGTACGTCAAGTTCTTGAGAGATACAACGAATACCAACTTACATACTATATCGCATTCATCGACTATAGCAAAGCATTTGATTCTTTGATACATAAACACATATGGAAAGCATTAGCAGAGCAAGGGATAGAACACAAATACATTCGACTAATGAAAAACGTATATACCCATAGTACAGCAAGAATCCAACTAGAAAAGAAAGGGAAACCATTCAAAGTGGGCAAAGGAGTAAGACAAGGTGATCCTCTATCACCAAAACTGTTTTCGGCGGTACTGGAATCAATTTTCAGGCAACTTAATTGGGTAAACCTCGGAATCAATATAAACGGGGAAATGCTAACGCATTTAAGATTTGCCGATGATGTAGTGCTCTTTGCTGAAACATCTGAAACTATTCAAAGAATGATAGAAGACCTAGCGAAAGAAAGCAAGAAAGTAGGACTGGAACTGAACCCAGACAAGACTAGGGTTATCACAAATGGAAACAAAGACATAATTAAAGTTGAGAACAAGGAAATTGAATATACTGATGAATACATCTATTTGGGACAACTTATAACTCAGAAGGAACCTATGCTTAAAGAAGTAGAGAGAAGAATTACAAACGGGTGGAAAAGATATTGGAGTCTAAAAGAGGCAATGAAAGATAAGAAACTACACATAAATATAAAAAGCAAATTATTTAACACCTGCATACTGCCCATACTGACATATGGCTGCCAAACATGGACTCTAACCCAAGAAATGACAAATAAACTTGCAACATGCCAATATGCAATGGAGAGGAGTATGTTAAATATCAAAAGATCAGACAGAATAAGAAACTGTTTCATCAGAAATAAAACAAAAACATTGGATGTGACATTGAAAATCAGAAGACTTAAATGGAAATGGGCTGGACACATGATAAGAGGCCAAGACAAGTGGAGCAGGAGGGTGACAGGCTGGTATCCCCGGGGAAGCAAAAGAGGTAGAGGCAGACCTCAGAAGAGGTGGGACGGGGATATAAGACAAGTTGCAGGAGTGACCTGGAATAGAGTGGCAGATGAAAGGTCAGAATGGAAAAGGTTGGAGGAGGCCTTTGCCGATTGGCAAACAGATCTTCAAAAAACAAGCAAACAGCAAATTTTAGAGTAAATAAGTGTTATTGATGTTATTGAACTATTGTATTGTACTAAGGAAGTATCTGAATAAAAGGCTTTATTATTATTATTATTATTAATTCTTTTCACCATATTTATTAATGACATAACTTTCAAAATAAACCACTGTAGCTATTCCTTCCCTATTTGCTGACGACCTTAAAATTTACCACACCGTAAAGTCAATATCTGATATTAAACTAATCCAAGATTCCATCACTTCATGGTTTATAGATAACCTAATGCTACTTAATCCCGCCAAATGCTTTTTCATGAAATTTACACTAGATGGTAAATTAAGTTTTACCACTCACTATGATAAATTAGCTAAAAAAGCTGCTCAAATGCTCGGATTCGTTAAACGCAACACAAGAGACTTCAAAAAGATTGCCACTAAGATTATTCTGTTCAATTCACTTGTAAGAATCATTTTGAAATATACTTGTATAGTTTGGAACCCATTCTACGCATTTCATTTACAAAGATTGGAAAGCATTCAATGTTCCTTAAAAAACTAATTTTACAAATAAGTGCAATGCGTTTTTAAAATATTACCAAATAGACATTCAGCACCTTGCATTTTAATAATACAAACTATCACTAACTAGCTACTAAATTTAACAAGACTAGTGAGATCCCTGGATGCATGCACAAAATACCAATAATTGGACAAACTATGGTTAACAATCAATAAGCATATCACTTGATTTTTATTAATGCAACAATGCTAAACTATTACACTGATGCAACCTGTTTCCCCACACTAATTAACGGATTTATTGTATGACTTACCTAGAAAGTAGGTGCCACCTGTTTCACCAGTCACCCAATCCCACAAAACCCACACAATCAGGCCATTTTACATAATATTAAATATTACTGGACAATTTTACACAGCGACCCCGTGGTAAGCTCGAAGCTTGTGTTACGGGTGCTGATATACTTAATATAATATGCATACATAGATAGATATTTTTTATTATACATATATAACAACCAGACACCCGTAACAAATATTTGCAGATCATGCAAATTGTTAAAATATATATTTATATATACATAAATATATAGCCGTCGGACGGAACGGACCTCTGTTCTGTTATAAATTCAAGTGCCACAACAACTTCGTGTTTTACTTCGTATGGGTGACCACCAAGACGTGGATAGTGACGTCAGCGTTGCTGACGTCATCTACAACATTGTAAATTGGAATAAATACATAATGAACTACTGTGACGTTAGACCTGGTGACGTCATAACCAACCAGAAGCCCTCCTGATAAACTCACACTCACCTCGTCATCTCTCCGTTATCATATTATATATTTGTTTAAGATTTATATAATAACAAATATATAATATTATACATAAAATAATATAAATATATATAGGTATATACATATGTTAAATATATATACATAATTATGGTAATATATATATATATATATATATATATATATATATATATATATATATATACACATATATGTTAAACAAATATATAACATATTACAGAGAGATGACGAGGAGAGTGAGTATATCAGGAGGGCTTCTGGTTGGTTATGACGTCACCAGGTCTTACGTCACAGTTGACGTCAGCAGTGCTGACGTCACTATCCTCGCCATGGTGGTCACCCATACGAAGTAAAACACGAAGTTGTTGTGGCACGAATTTATAACAGAGCAGCGGTCCGTTCCGTCCGACGGCTCGAACAAGAATGAAAGTCTAGCTCGGCCGACGGCCGTATTTATACGAATTTACACAAAGCGGTCGCGGCCGAACAACTTTTACAGGTTATCAGGCGTCAGCGCGCTACAACCCGTAGTGCGATGCGCCCGGTACAAACAATTACGGTACACAATTAGTTCCGTGATTAAATTTAAAAGATTTTATGTTTGCTTTTTATAATTTAAATAGTTGTATAAATAGAAAAAGGATTTCTAGAATAATTATTACACATTTATAGTCGCCTATTATGAAATTGTAAAAAACATATCTATTGTCTTAACTTTAAGTTATTTCGGTTTCATTACGATTTAAATTATTGTTAAATAGAATCATAGTTTACGGAATAGGATTCACATTGTTATAATAACGTATTATGATGTTGTAAAATGACAAGACGTTGCTTGAACTCCGGCGCCTGGCGCGTGATATTCAAGCAACCCAATGTCTTTACTGTAAAATATTTCGGTTTCATTACGATTTAAATTATTTTTAAATAGAATCATAGTTTACTGAATAGGGATCATAATTGTTATACAAACTTATTTTGATGTTGTAAAATGACAAGACGTTGCTTGAACTCCGGCGCCTGGCGCGCGATATTCAAGCAACCCAATGTCTTAACTGTAAGTTATACTTCGTGGTTTGTTCTCAAAATGAGTAACTGAAAAGAATTATTATTGTTTTCATTTGACTTGTAGTAGTATGATCCAGTAACCATCACTCCGCATCACTACTTGAGGGTAAAAAGATATTTTTTATTTCTGTGACCCACCCATCCACTGCCCACCGTCCCGTCATTCGTGATTTTAGTGTCGATCGCTCCGCACGTTCGCTTCCTATTTCTTACTTCGTTGAAATGTTCGACGTAGAAATGTTCATGTGGAAGCGTTGCAAAGAAGAAAGTGTTGGAAGAAATTTAAGGAAATTTGTTAAACTAGTGAAATACTCGCCGAAGGATAATTTCGTCGTTCGATTCTGAAGATTCATCAAAATATTTCCAGTTGCGGTAAGTGCAGTGATATATGTAACAACAAAGCATCAAAATTACATAACGAGCAAATGTTCGAGAACTTTCTCGTCCAATCGGCCAACGCATATGGAAATCTGTGGGATTTATCCGCGCGTACAGCCAACGATGACCGGTACGCTCTCAGTGACTACCGTCACCCAATCTTTATATGTAACGAGCAAATAATCGAGAATTTTCTCGCCCAAAAGGCCAATGCACATGGAAACCTGTGGGGTTGTCCGCGCATACAGCCAATGACGGCCGCCCGGCCTTATGCTCTCAGTGTGATGGTATCACAAAATATCTTTATCTAATTATCAAATGATGGAGTTGAGAGTTTTCTCGCCCCATCGGCCAGACTCGCATATGGAAATCTGCGGGATTCTCCGAGCGGACATCCAATGACAACCGTCACCCAATATTTTTATATCTAATGAATAAAGGATCTCTTGATCGAAAAAGTTATAACTTTCTCGCAAAAACGGTCAACGCATATGGTAACCTGCGAGGTTTTCCGCGCGTGCAACCAACGACGGCCGCTAGACCTGGCGCTCTCAGTGAATACACACACAATATATTTTTTACGCATAAGGACGCCTGCGAAAAAACTATCTATGCTATCCGAGCGAAAAAACCTATAACAGTAGACCTAATTAAATTACTCGTTTTGGTAACGAATAAAATACCTCAGTTTAGAAATTTCTTACTACGTCTCGGAAAGCTAATATATATATATATATATAGATATATGTCAACAGTAAGAAACAAACAACTTGTTAATGTATTTTCCTGAATAATCTATAAATAGAACGCGAGTCTAAGGCTCAACGCCTACTCACTGTTACATATGCTGTGGCACCATACGCTGCCCGAGCGCCACTCGGTCCCCTTGATAAACCGGTTTTGTGCCCGGCGCGCAAACGCGTTGCTATAATGCGTGCGCAACACTAATAGCTAACGGTAACTGTTAGCATAATATGTTCATCCTTTCACTATGACATTTATGTTGATAAGGAATATAATCTGGCAAGCAAATAATATAAGTATGCTATAAGCTTACTTTTTTGTATAAAAGGTTGATTGTTTTATCCCATCGAAGGGGCTAAAAAATTCAGTATCTCCTGTATGCCCCTGTATGCCCTAACGTTGTGAAAAAATCACAGTAGCTGTGTATGGATCAACCACCTTTTTCATCTGTAGTGCATGTAGTGCATATGGCCCTGAAAAATTCCTGTGGTACCTACATACGTACATGTCCGGCGCAAGCTCGGATAAAAACCAACCATGGTTGATGGTGTTGTTGGAAATCAACAGAACTTAATAGCAGAAAAATCTGCATTGGAGAATGGCATTCCTATTATTCTGGGATAAAACCCATCGGCATGAGAGGTTATATAAATAACAAATGCATCAAGGCCAGAGGTCTTGCTTTATCCACTCATATCACCACACAATGGTTTTAAATATTACCAGCGAAACAGTATTGTTAAAAGTAGGTACCCACTTTAACGTAATCGCATTTCGGAAATTGCATATTATTCAGAGCTCCGATTAATCAGAGTTGTCTAAGGACTAATGTCAAATCCACTATAATAAATTTAACAACAATGAAACGTAAAAACTGAAAACTCAGTAAAAACACGCCATTAATTCGTTAGCTATTTACAAAGGAGAAACTATTTAAAACTATTTTACAGGCTCTGGAAGCCTTAAGATAATGCGCATAAACATTGAGTATTTATATAAAATACTCAAGTCAGTTTCAAGCAGGAACCTAGTTGGTTCACACAAAAATAGATATGGTATCCTTGTGTAGACAATATCTATAGGATCTTTAAGTCAGCGAAAGCAGCTATCATGAAAGAAACCGCACATCTAGCGCGCTCACTCGTACTGGTGCGAAGTAAAATAATTACCTTATTTGCAAATTCTGCTATAGACCAGAAGCTGACAGACAGCTTCTGGAAGCACCTATTATCAATAGGATAATTTTCTAGATCAATTCTGGTCATAAAAAACTATCCTCCAGAAGAAGGTTTCTTAGTAACAACCAACAACAAAATCATTAATTAAGAATTTGATTGAAATGATGTCGTATCTATTTTAAAGACTACGTAAAGGTAAATTACCTAAGAACAGGTTCATGATCACATGAACAATTTTAAAATTAGACTTCTAAGTCAAAAAACCCTAACACATCATTAGATATTAAACGAGTTGCATATTTTACAATAAACGTTTTACATAGGTACTTTATGCAAAGTACCTACCTAACTTCCCCAAAGGTTACATGCTTTTCATTTTATCATATTATTATACAAAAATGTATTACCTATTTATTTCCTGGAAAGTAACAAGTACCTTGAGATTTTTATGGGATTACAAAGTAAACGAATGCTGTGCTGTTTATATCTAAGCCTTTCATATCTAAAGGGCTTCCTTGACAATAATAAATTATAGGATTTATGGAATTTACGAGATGATTCAAATCTCATTGATCGCTCATTATAAAGGTATAATGAGTGCATACCTACGAAATGTTGAATTTATTGAGACAATGTTTGTACTTTTTAAGTTAATCTTTATTGGCGACAAGATTAAACAGGTATTTTAATACCGTCAAATAAATTTCGTTCCTTTGGGGCTGTTTTATGATGTTGCATTTCAGGATGAATAAAGAAAACAGTTATTGGAATTTACAACATTAATTTATTCAACTATGTACAATTTATCATAGCTCATAGAACTGCAGGGATTATTTTGCTGTCTAGATATTGAATTCGGGTGATTAAACACCTATAAAGCTATTGAAGAAAGATATACTTTTCTGACAATAACTTAAACTAAAAATAATTTATAAATTGATGGATTGATGCACACAATTTTAAATGACAGGTGCTGAATTGAAATATTTTCTGATTCCTCAAAAACGGGGTACTCAGCATCATGGCTATGCTGCCAGCGGCCAGTGGTCTTGATATGGAAAGGGAAAAACACATTAATTTTAATGGCTGCTAACAGCCCTATAAAGGAATTAATATTTTTTCAAATATTTCAAACCGGTATTTTTTAAAAAAGATACTTCTGAGAACACGACTGCCGTCGTACATAAAAAAATTCATGTTTAGATTCGGTTCTCGTAATCTATGTTCCATATTTTTTCACAAAAACTATTATGGAAAATTTTTTGGTTTGGTTAGAAGGTCCGAAGACCAATATCTATAAGACCTTGATAGCAAGTGAAAACTGATAACTTGGTTTTTATAAACTTAACCTATTTTTAATAAAAAATAAATAAATAACAGGATATAGAAAATTTAGTACCTATTCGCAACTCGAATAATAAAATATGTCATATTTATGTATCATAAATCATATGAGTAATAGCGCATAAAATATGCGTAATATATAATATTTCATATTATGGAATAAATAACTTTATATTGATCAAAATTTGTTGCTACACTTTATCAATGATTTTCTTATTTAGAAAGAATAAGAAAATTAAAATAAGAATTGACTCAAATTACTTATTATTTGTATCTAATTATCAAGCTGTGAATTACTTGCTGTAATTGTAATTATTCCTCTGTGGAAAACACTGTGGTTTAAAAACGGATAAATTGCTATGAAGTTCGCCTTGACTTCCTTATTTAATTTTTTCACTTTTATTACTCATGTCGGTCCTCCATACAGTAACTGTTAGTAGCACCATGTAGCACCTACATATAGATTAGATTAATGCCCTGAAAAATCAGACTGCTTAATGGTGCAAATGTTTTTTGACCATTTATGTAAGCGAATTGTAATAAAGTACATTTATTAGATGAAAGTGTCCTGACTGAAGTACCAAATGAAAATTTTATCTCATTATTGAAGCTTCTCGCTTCTAAGTATACCTTAGGTCACTTCGCATACCTGTAGCATTAAAGGTTGTTTTTACAGAAGTTACTATTCAAACCACGGTTTACCATTGGATAATTGTTTGAAAGAAATATACAATATTACTGAAGCATACTGGGTGCAAACAATGTGTAAAATTGATATCGGAAATATCGTGAAAATTTATTCACAAATATAATAATTATGTATTATTTCTACGGATACTTTTCATGGTATGAAAAAAGGGAATACTAAAAATATTTTAGTATAATTAGAAAACTTGGTATATGATATTCTCATTTTGAAGATGCATAGATCTTATTGATGTAACAATTTATTATTTGTGCCCTTCTTGGGCATTAGCATAATAGATACCACCCACAAGACTGCGGTCTGGAACGGTACATTCTCTACATTCGCTATATAAATAAGACTACACTTAACACTTATAAGCAATTATAGATTTATTATTAACCTGCGATTAATGTATAGTTGATGAGAAGCCATACCTATTTTTTAAAATGTAGCATTTAAAAACTAGTGTTTTTTCAATGATTAAAAAATTCAATAATATATTTACATATATGATATTGTAAATAATTATTACTTAAAAATAAAAGTAAATACATTATACGTCAAATATTGACTATTAATTATAAACTTTTATTTGAACTTGGTTCATATTACCTCAAAAGATACTCTCAAAGTCTACAAGTCAAATGAAAACAATAATAATTCTTTTCAGTTACTCATTTTGAGAACAAACCACGAAGTATAATTAATGATTAAACGAACTTACCTGTACGTGAAGTTCTATCATAATTATACGATGTGGTTTGTTCGAGAAATGAGTAACAAACGCCCTCCCGACCCCAAGTAAGTCCAGGTCCCGAATGTTTTTCGGTAATATGATGGTACACAGGAGTACAGGAGTGAATTTTAACTCCAAACTAAATGACGGGACGGTGGGCAGTGGATGGGTGGGTCACAGAAATAAAAAATATCTTTTTACCCTCAAGTAGTGATGCGGAGTGATGGTTACTGGATCATACTACTACAAGTCAAATGAAAACAATAATAATTCTTTTCAGTTACTCATTTCTCGAACAAACCACATCGTATAATTATGATAGAACTTCACGTACAGGTAAGTTCGTTTAATCATTAATTATTTCGGTTTCATTACGATTTAAATTATTGTTAAATAGAATCATAGTTTACTGAATAGGGATCATAATTGTTATACAAACTTATTTTGATGTTGTAAAATTACAAGACGTTGCTTGAACTCCGGCGCCTTCAAACAACGTGAACTTTAGGTATTTCAGTTTGAGATTACGATTTTAATTATTGTAAAATAGAAACTTAATTTATTACATTTTCAATACCAACCGGTTATAATGTTGTAAAATAAGAAGTCGGCAATTGAACTGGGAGGCGTGTGGTACCTACGCGATATTAAAACTAATATGTAATGTCGTAACTTTATTTAATAATCTGTTTGTAAAATGAATAAATAAGTAGAAATAATCTTTAAATTTAATAAAGTAATTTTCACATAGATTCTGTTCAGATCTAAAATGTTTTGTAAATGTTTAAAATGAAACGGATCGAGCCATGCGCCTAGTAACAGCGCGGCCGACCACCATTGCGCATCGAACCTCGTTTGAGGCGGATTGTCTTGTAAGTATTGTTTGAATTGTATTGAACTAGACTTGGTTAGTGCAGGATTTAGTTTATTTATCTAAAATAAAAGTGTTTGGTGTTAAACCAGTGTTAGTTATTTGCTCTGAGCGACCTAGGTGTAGATGGTGATGTTGGCCTAGCTAGTACTAGATCTACTGGTGCTCGTTTTGCCAACATCACTCTTTGTAAAAATCCCTTAGGATTAAATCCTCCGTCCTCCGTTATAAATAACTAGCCGACCGCCAACAGCTTCGCTTGCTTTTTTTCATAAAATATAGCCTATAACCTTCCTCAAGAAATGGACTATCCAACACTGAAAGAATTTTTTAAATCGGACCAGTGGTTCCTGAGATTAGCGCGTTCAAACAAACAAACAAACAATCAAACTCTTCAGCTTTATAATATTAGTATAGATATAAAATACTAGCTGACCTGCCGACAGCTTCGCTTGCGTTTCTTTAAGTTATCTCGTATAGTTTTTATAAAAAATAGCCTATAACCTTCCTCGATAAATGGACTATCCAACACTGAAAGAATTTTTTAAATCGGACCAGCGGTTCCTGAGATTAGCGCGTTCAAACAAACAAACAATCAAACTCTTCAGCTTTATAATATTACTAGCTGACCTGCCGACAGCTTCGCTTGCGTTTCTTTAAGTGGAGTTATAGTTTTTATAAAAAAAAGACCTATAACCTTCCTCGATAAATTGACTATCCAACACTGAAAGAATTTTTAAAATCGGATCAGCGGTTCCTGAGATTAGCGCGTTCAAACAAAGAAACAATCAAACTCTTACTACCAACGAAAATTGGTTTGAACGAAGTCATAAACTCATACATATACATAAATACTTGCTGCGGAAGCCTACATGGGCGAGTTCGACTCGCACTTGGCCAATTTTTTTACTATCATAAAAGTGAATCAATCTTAGACGATAGCCATCTACCTACTTTCGTTTAAAGACTTTATTTTAGTAGGTACTGACTGAGTCCCCGTACAAAGCATGATACCTTACCGAACGGGCTGGTTTGTTTCGGTACTTACATTTTTAAACTCTGATATCTTTCGAATGGAATGTCCGAATTGAATCATTTAAAAAGTTTTATAGAGATATTGAAATATTCGTAATTACAATGTAACTTATTTTGATAATGTTTTTTTGAAAATACAAATATAGAGCTTTTCCTAGCGGCGGCATTTAAATTAATTATATTAAAAATTAAAACACTTATTGTGACTTAACTATAATAGTTAGATATATGCTGTCGCGACATTTGTTGTAGGTATTAATGTTTTCTACAAAATTGTAGTACATTGTATTTTTCTAAAATGAATACTTTTCGCAGCGCATGCGATATAAGGATTTTTTTTTACATCTTGGGTTACATATTTGGGTTTTCCGTACGGATCCCTATTTTTTTTGAAAATGTAATATAGCCTATAACCTTCCTCGATAAATGGACTATCCAACACTGAAATAATTTTTTAAATCGGACCAGCGGTTCCTGAGATTAGCGCGTTCAAACAAACAAACAAACAAACAAACAATCAAACTCTTCCGCTTTATAATATTAGTATAGATAAGTATAGATTACTACCAACGAAAATAAGTAATGTTACTAGGTATGCCAAATCGCTTGAAATGTTGTATCAGTAAAGCCTGCGTGTATACAAATACACTAGTTTTTGTTTAGTTAAAAAGTACCTAGTAGTTTTGATTTTATAGGCATTCAAAGTTTCGAAAAATATCGAGTCTCGCTAACAGTCACATGAGCGCTTGTGACGTCATAGTTTAACGTCGCGCGGGCCACGGCCCGCTTAGTATCAAGTCGCCAGCAGATTATAGTAGTAGTGCAATAGCTTGCGCAGTATTTTGTTGTGTTTTCGTCCGCGTATTAAGTTAATAGTTTAGTTTAATAGTAGTACTTAAATATTATTCGATTTATAAAATGGATGAAGATAACTCAAATAGTAGAAGTACCTACCTACCTACCATTAAACTTTGACGTTAAAGACAATATTACCTATATGTATTAAAGTTTTGTTGCTATTGGTATTTATCTATATACTATAGGTAGGTACCGCTGTTCTTAGTAAATTTAAATAAACAATATTGATTTATTGCAAACTAGCTTCTTAGTAAATTTAAATGAACAATACATTGATTTATTGCAAACGAGTACACTTCTTATCAATCAACATCTAGAACTATACATTTTCTTAGGATTAAAAGTAGCCTATGTGTTATTCTAGACTTCGTCCAGATCCGTTCAGTAGTTTTTTCGTGAAAGATATCAAACACACCCACTCACTTTCGCATTTATACTATTCGTAGGAAGTAGGATAGATACTTAGGATGTAAATGTAGTAGCTTGAACGTTACAGATGTACTAAACCTATTTTTTTAGGGTTCCGTAGCCAAATGGCAAAAACGGAACCCTTATAGATTCGTCATGTCCGTCCGTCCATCCGTCCGTCCGTCCGTCCGTCCGTATGTCACAGCCGTTTTTCTCCGAAACTATAAGAGCTATAAAGCTGAAATTTGGTAAGTAGATGTATTCCGTGAACCGTACTAAGATTTCATAAAAAAATTGTAAAAAAAATTACATTTGGGGGTCCCCATACATAGGACTGAAACTTAAAAACGTTTTTTAATCGGACCCATACGTGTGGGTTATCGATGAATAGGTCTTTAAAAATCATAACAATATTTCCAAAACCATTTAATTTTAAACTCAATAGTTTGGACGTGAGACTCTTCCAAAGTGCAAAACAGAGTGTCCCCCCCCCCTCTAGTTTCTTAAATAAGAAGATGATAAATCTAGAAAAAATATATATTGTACGTAACCATAAAAACTAACAACGAAAATTGGTTTGAACGAAATCTATGAAGTAGTTTTTTTATAGTACGTCATAAACTATTTCATATAAACAATTACTGTGGAAGCCTACATGGGCGAGTCCGACTCGCACTTGGCCACTTTTATTTGTATTTATTTTACGTACAATATGCGTGAGGCCGTTTATTTTGATTTAAAACTTGTTTATGCGCTTCTATACACTTATCTATACGAATCTATACTAATATTATAAAGCGGAAGAGTTTGATTGTTTGTTTGTT
Source organism: Chloroclystis v-ata (assembly GCA_963691955.1). Taxonomy (NCBI): domain Eukaryota; kingdom Metazoa; phylum Arthropoda; class Insecta; order Lepidoptera; family Geometridae; genus Chloroclystis; species Chloroclystis v-ata. Next base: position 7,525,129 of record OY829899.1, read on the forward strand.
TGTTTGAACGCGCTAATCTCAGGAACCGCTGGTCTGATTTCAAAAATTCTTTCAGTGTTGGATTGTCCATTTATCGAGGAAGGTTATAAGCTATATTACATTTTCAAAAAAAGTAGGGATCCGCACGGAAAACCCAAATATGTCACCCAAGATGTAAAAAAAAAATCTTATATCGCATGCGCTGCGAAAAGTATTCATTTTAGAAATATACAATGTACCTACTACAATTTTGTAGAACACATTAAAATCTACAAAAAATGTCGCGACAGCATATTTCTAACTATTATAGTTACGTCACAATAACAAGCGAATGCAAGCGGACTGAGTGAACCAGACTGATCGTGCTAAACTATGACGTCACACCGTAACCGGCGGCTCGCGTCGTACGGTTACAACTTGTTTTACTTCTAAATCGGAAACTAATTGATGTATCGAAGTAATTCTTTCACTAGTATTTTTTATATTTGACATAGAATATGGAGTGCTATTCATCAAAATTAGGTAACATTATCAATTGGTTTGAACGAAGTCATAAACTATTAATTTCATATAAATAATTGCTGCGGAAGCCTACATGGGCGAGTCCGACTCGCACTTGGCCACTTTTTTTACTATCATAAAAGTGAATCAATCTTAGACGATAGCCATATACCTACTTTCGTTTAAAGACTTTATTTTAGTAGGTACTGACGAAGTCCCCGTACAAAGCATGATACCTTACCGAACGGGCTGGTTTATTTCGGTACTTACATTTTTAAACTCTGATATCTTTCGAATGGAATGTCCGAATTGAATCATTTAAAAAGTTTTATAGAGATATTGAAATATTCCTAATTACAATGTAATTTATTTTGATAATGTTTTATTTGAAAATACAAATATAGAGCTTTTCCTAGCGGCGGCATTTAAATTAATTATATTGAAAATTAAAACACTTATTGTGACATAACTATAATAGTTAGATATATGCTGTCGCGACATTTTTTGTAGGTATTAATGTTTTCTACAAAATTGTAGTACATTGTATATTTCTAAAATGAATACTTTTCGCAGCGCATGCGATATAAGGATTTTTTTTTTACATCTTGGGTTACATATTTGGATTTTCCGTACGGATCCCTAATTTTTTTGAAAATGTTATATAGCCTATAACCTTCCTCGATAAATGGACTATCCAACACTGAAATAATTTTTTAAATCGGACCAGCGGTTCCTGAGATTAGCGCGTTCAAACAAACAAACAAACAAACAATCAAACTCTTCCGCTTTATAATATTAGTATAGATTAACTTGATTAACTTCTTCTTTTTGCGATGCCCATGACATTTGACATTGATATTGACAGATCTAACCAAAGTAAACATTTCAAATTTTAATCGAAAAATCTGGTATTCTGGATCATTCACAGGGACCACAGATAACCCCCCAATTTGGAGGTGATCTGTGACAGTGACAGGGACACATGCGAATACCTAAGTGGGATAAGTTTCAGTGTGGCTGCTAATAATTTTTGTAATTTAGAAAGTTTTCTAAGTAGATATTAATAAATTTCGACGTACCTTGATTACTTTCTAATAATTTATTCTTGTACTAATACTAACGCGTTTTATTATTTTGAAAATTATTTTAAGTTTAGGACAATAAAACTATATAAAATCATTGCAATAAAACAATTAAAAATTCAATAATTCAAATTGTGCAGTTCTTTTGTTCTAACCATAATGGCAACACTCGTGCGACATGTCAAATTCAAATTGTCAATGTGAAGAAGTGGGAGTGGGACACACTTCGTAGTGATTATATTCGATTTGGCGCCCATTTGCTCCTATTTTTGCGAATTACTGTTTAACTAATTTCTACTGACGTGTTTATACAGCAAATAGCAAACTTTACACAAAGGTAATATATTTGTAGTAAAAAAGACATTACTTTCAAATGGCCAGGCTGACCTCTTCGGTCGAGCGACGGAAACTATTGTGATCGGTTTTCTACAGTTTGTTTCATCATTTTCTGTTTATTTTCATTGCCTTTATGTATTTACACATTTTTAATTGTTCTATGCACTGAATATAACAAAACACGTGTTACTTTATCCTCGTATGCCTTTGTTCTTTTGTGCTATTGTGTAGCTGCCATGACCGTTACGTGCGCCGTTCGAATTCACCTACTTTTATTTTTAGGATGGGGTAGTTTTTTTTACTAAACAATTTAAACATTTGTATCAGATGGCAGACACAGTTGAAGTTCCAACCTCCACTCCTAGTGAACTCTTGGCTTCAGGCCGCAGGGACCTGGCAGTAAAAGAATTCACATCAGCTGTGGAAACATTAGCTGCAGCTTGTGAACTTCTTGCCAAAGAACATGGAGACACAGCGGACCAGTGCGCTGAAGCTTATTTATGGTGAGAACTAAAAGATTTCAATTAATAGTATAAGCAAAAGTGTTGAAACTATGAAACAAGGCTTTTGGAGTGTTATAAAGAAGTATATAGATAGTTGCCTTCGATAAACAATAGTGAAAAACTAATTCTTCTCTATAAACTATCACACTTTAGTGTATACACACATACACACACATAACACCCCTATTCACGTTCCCACTGCTGGGATACAGGGACTTCTCTCTTGACGAGAGAGATTAGGCCTTAATTCACCACGCTGGCCAAGTGCGGGTTGGTTGATGACACATGTCCTTCAAACTTTTCTTCAAAAGTTCTCAGAACATGCCGGTTTCCTCACGATGTTTGACTTTAGTGTATGCTAGTAAATAATTTTGATGTAGTGATACAATAAAAAAATATTGTTAGTTTGAGATCATTATCTTATTATTGTTGCAGGTATGGCAAGGCTCTTCTAGGTCTGTCCCGAGAAGAGAGTGGAGTTCTTGGAGATGGAGTCCCTGGGACAGGCAATGCTGAAGAGGAAGAAGAAAATGATGGTAATTATAAATTATTATTATATTTTTTAGTTATCCAATCTGTTACAACAATATGTTTGGCAACTCTTTTTCTGCGATTGTGCTCAAAATTGGTCCTTTGTGAACTAGTCCTTTGAGTGGACTTGGGACTCATTCCTATAACCTTTAAACACAGGTGTTGCAGTACTCTGTTTATTTAATGTAAATTTAATAACTCAATCACCTCTTTCCTTCAATTTCAGTTTTTTTAAATGTTCACTGTTTATTTATTCTAAGTATTTTGTTATTTAATAAAACTTAAGTAATATTTATTTTCACAGAGCAAGAAGGTGAAAATGGTGAGGCTTCTGAAGAAAATACTGGTGAGGCAGAGCCTGTAAAGGAAAATGGAGATGCCTCTACTGAAGAGAAAGGAGTGGGTTCCTCCAAAGAGGCTGTACCTGAACAGAGTGAGGCGGAGTCCACCACCAATGATCAAGGGATGAGTGCTGACAATGAAGAGCCCGTAAGTTTCATATAATTTATCATTATTACGCTTTTAAAACATTTATGCTAGTATAAGAACATAAAACGGGTAGTATACTATGATCTAACTAAATGTTTTGGAGTTTCTTGATATTTCTGAACTGTTACAAGCGCCATCTTCACGGAGAGACAAAAACATTGGAATCATGGTATATTACCTGTTTTGTGTTCTAATATTGTTAAAAACCATGATAGTTTAATAACTTATGCTGGTAATAAGACCTAGCAAGATAAGCTGCACATTATTCTGTTCTTATTTTGATGTTTTAAAAATGTTTTGAAATGATTTACATCTATCATAACATTTGCTCAGTATCTAGCTCTAAGCTATCAATCCAACAGAAATAAAGACAGACTATTATTCATTAAAAGTCTGTTTAGTTCTGTCTTTATCATTAGTGGTTATTTTTAAGGGCACTACAAACGGGGATGCTGAAGAAGGGGATGGAGATGTAGATGTGTCCATGATGAATGCTGAAGGTGAAGATGATGTAGACAACTTGCAGTTGGCTTGGGAAATGTTAGGTAAGTAATGGCCATAATTTTTAGTTAGGTACCTATGTTTGTTAGCTGTGCCTCGACTCTGTTCATGTTTAATTATACATCTAAATATTTATCTACCAAATTTCAACGAATTTGGATTATTTTATTATTTGGACACTGGGCTAGATGTTGATGTGTGAATTGTCCAGCAATATTTGTTTATTTATTATTATCTATATAAATAAAAGAAAGTCGTGTTTGTTACAACACTTATATAACTCGAGAATGGCTGGACTGATCACCATGGTTTTTGATTTGTTGGATTTGTTTCAGTCCCGAATAGCAGAATACAATGAAAAATTTGTTTTTTTATTTGGAGCTTATGGCCTGGAGTAGTGATGGGGATTAGGTTAGGGATGGGAATTAGAATGGGAATGGACGACATTATTCATTGACTGTTAAGCGGTACGAAGTTCGCGGGGTCAGCTAGTTATTTATAAATATAGATTAATAGTTATATGTTGTGTTTCCAGATCTGTCGCGCAGTATCTTGTTCCGTCGCGTGCAGGAGGGCGGCGGCGGTGCGGCCGCGCGCGCGCTGCTGGCCGACGTGCACCTCGCGCTGGGCGAGGTGGCGCTAGAGAGCGAGACTTACGACAAGGCTGTAGTGGATATGCGTACGTTATACTTTACACTAACAACTTTCAACAACGTGGTCAGATGATCTGGTGAAAGCGGTTGGCTCGCGGTGGATGCAGGCCGCGTCCGACCGCAAGAATTAGAAATCATTAAGGGAGGCCTATGTCCAACAGTAAGCGTCCAATGGCTGACATGATGATGATGATACTTTCCACTAAAATTATTAATGTCGATCATAATTTCACAATGTCTTATTGACTTATTATATCGCTTTTCAAAGCCTAAGCTTTTTTTTGGAACTGAATGTTTGTTTTTTGCAGAGAGCTGCTTGGATCTTCAAAAGGATCTCTATGGAGCTGATGACAGGCGCATAGCAGAGACTCACTATCAAATTGGTAAGAACTTTTGGAATGCATCACAAAGTCAATCAAACACTTAAATATTACACCTACAGATTATTACACTTGCAGATTGTACAAATGTCTGCCACAGAAATCGAACTCGCAACCTTTTGCGTTGCATACATACTGTTGCTGCTACACAATGACCAAGCTTTATCTGTATACCATAACACCCCTATTCACGTTCCCACTGCTGGGACACAGGGACTTCTCTCTTGACGAGAGAGATTAGGCCTTAATTCACCACGCTGGCAAAGTGCGGGTTGGTGAATGACACATGTCCTTCAAACTTTTTCCAAAGTTCTCAGAACATGCCGGTTTCCTCACGATGTTTGCCTTCACCGTTAGAGCACGTGTTTATAAAGCACACATAATTTTCCAAGAAGAAAAATCAGAGGTGCGCGGCGGGGTTTGAACCCACGACCTTCGGAATGAAAGTCGAGTGTGCTCCCACTTAGCCAACACGGCCACTTTATCTGTATGTTAATCATAAATAAACTAGAGTATATTTATATTTTCAGGTCTAGCAAACTCCCTCGCGTCTAACTTCGAAGACGCCATCACCCACTTCAAGAACGCCGCTAACATTCTGGTGTCGCGCGTGTCTATGCTGGAGGCGCGCGCGCCGGGCCAGGACAAACTCGCCGCCGCTGAACCCGGGTACTCTATCGAAGGTGAACATTCTGTGATTATAAACATACTGCAACAAAGACTTGCGTTATACTCCGCTACATCAAGGAGTTAGGCTGGTTAGGGCCGACTTAGGCAAGGGGACAATGACTCGCTCCATAGCGAGACGTCAGTGCAAATCCTAGTTCCCCCACAACTAATTAAAATAAGAAGGACTAGCGTAATTTTATTTAACGACCTTAGGAAAACTTACAACTAGTTAAAAATTATTAATCTTAAATTACAAATAGCATGCAGTTAAAGCTACATACTATTATAAAAATCATTATAACGAGCAGTATTTCCTCCCCGTACATAAGTTAATAAATAATTGAACCCATTGTAGGTTTGAGGGCTTTGGCTTTGATAACCACCGCATTTACCATAGTTTGTGATAGCAGTATGTTGGGATAGTACACAGATAAACTCATGTTCCGATCTTCTGGTACCTATATACATTCGCCCACGAGGAGGGATTATTTGGTACCATTGGGTTAGTATCACACGACACACACACACCTTTAATCGAAAGTTCTCAAGTCATCAGTGGTATCATAGAGCTGTGTTGGCTAAGTGAGAGCACACTCGACTTTAATTCCGTGGGTAAAACAGCCTACTTGTACTTTAAAACACGTGCTCTAACGGTGAACAAATATCGTAAGGAAATTGTGTCATTCACGAACCAATACTTCGAAGAGAGAAGTCCCTGTATCCCAGCAGTGGGAACATTAATAGGGGTGATGATGAATATCATGTTTATAATTCCTTAAATATTTGTAGGTGAGATCAAGGAGCTGAAGGAGCTCCTTCCCGAGATCCAGGAGAAGATCCAGGACATGGTGGACTACAAGACCGAGGTAAGGCCGTGCGACTGTCTGGAGGAGACGCGCAAGATGCTGCGGACCATGGTCCTCAAGGAGAGGCACCGCCCCGAGTGCCATGTATAGACTGATAGCTTTACTTCTCAACCCTGACTGATCTTACACCCATATTATTAGTCGTTTTCTCCAGATTCCCTCTACTCAACTCAACCTCACTTGAGCAAATTCCTATTCTCAGTTGACAAAAACTTTGAGATTTTTTTCAGCTCACCTCAAATTCGAGGTTATGAGGTACCTTACGTTTGACAGTTACCACCTTGCCTTGAACTTGAGGTGGCCCGAAAAAATCAAGTGGAGGACGTTTTTGAATACGAATTTGTTCAAGTGAGGTTGAGTCGAGTCTGGAGGAAACGACTAAGAATATGGGTGCAAAAGAATATGGGTGTAAGACTTGATTTATGAGTATGATATATTATGAAATCTAAACTGTAGATTTGTCGCTAGCTCTTTTGTAATCCATAATTCTCTGTCTGATCACAAAGATGTTTACTTGACCAGCCTACTGCTGCTTGCATACTGCTATTTAAGAAATAAATGATTCTTTCAAGGGTTGAGAAATAATATTATTTGTACTTTTTATTGCCAGTTATTTTAAATTGTGATTTTAAACATTCCAAATTGTTGTCGTTTTGTGTGTCAAGAACTGGTTATAAATGAATGATGATCATTTAGTTGTTGACTCAGTGCAAATTCAGTATTATTATTAAGTGCCTTAGAAATCCATGTTGTAAGTTGTTTAGTCATTCAATCATGTTTTTAATTGATTAATTCTAAGGATAAGAAAAATTGTGATAAACTAATCATAAATGATACTGATTTTAACAGACTGATTAATTATTATGTATAATCTGAATCTCAATGAAATACTCTAACTTTTAATATAAGATTTTTTAGGTTATAAGTTTTTACCACATGGCCATTTTGTACTGGTTTTATACAATTGAATAAAGAATCTTCGAAATAAATATTTTGTTTTATTTCAGACGAAAGCCAATACATGAATGGTCATGTGGTAGAATTTTATTTTATTTGTTTTTGCCATGGCCATTGATGTATTAAATATCTTTCTTAACCTACATTACCTACATCCCAAATCTGTGAAATAACTTATCATAAATGTCCCTCTTATAACCCATTAGGATAGCCTATAATGGGTTATAACAGATAGCGGGATGGTAAACGCAGTAAGCTGGTATAGTTAACAAAACGACGCTGGTTTCCTGCTTAATATAAAAATAATGCTTAATAAAAATACCTTGGTCGGTTTGACGTTACTCCCGGCAAAAGAGAAGAGTGACAGACTACGTCCTTTATAGAGTCATATTGCAATAATCCAAACCTATTTTCAGACGATAAAACGTATGCGCGAAAGTCTATTCTCAAATGGCGCTGGTTCATCAGCGTCCAGTTTCTCCAGTGGTTCTGGTTTCGCCAACGGCAGCAGCTCAGGCGGTTCCAGCACATCGCAAGCTAAGCCTGCCGCCGACATAACCCATCTCATCAAACGCAAGAGAAAAGCCAGCGAGACTGAGGCAGAATCTACAGCCAAAAAACCTAATATGGAAGCGAAATCAGCCAGTAATGAAGCTGAATCTAGTGTGGCTCCCTCTAGTGTAATTCCTGAGAAAGCTGTTGAAAGCAAGGCTGAGGCTGATTCTTCGAAAACAGCTGATACGTGAGCTAAAAATAGGTTGGGTTTGACAGGAGTGTAAAGACTGTTAAAATTATGGAGTAGCAATCGGTATCTTCTTCTTCTTTTGGTTTGTGGCCTACGTGACTGGCTGTTGTTATTTTGCCGTCAACCGCCAATGTCGTGTAATTGAATTCAGTATAATTTTGTATTTTATCAGTTGACATAATTGTTATAATAGGCTATTTGATTTAAACCAAGGCCCGATTTGATCTTTAATAACTGAATATTATGTATGTGTTGTGTTGCTTTTAAAGTATTGTATAAAATCTAAACTTGGTTTAGTTCAGTTTTTGTTTACGAATTCTGTTATAAGCATAGGTAATTTAAAGTAGTTTATTCGGGTTAAATTCTGATTCCAGTGAACAGCAAGAGCTTTGGCAAAAAATATGAATAGAAATATTATTTCCATGTAATAAAATAATATAACTGAAGTTTATTCTAAGTTAGTATTATATCAGTTATGAAAGTTATTATATTGAGAATTTTCTGTCTTTTTCTAAAAATTTAATATACTTTAGTAAATGTTGTAAGATCATAAACTAAATACTGACAATCAAAAACGTGAGTTTTGTAAAATGTATGGTAGGTACTTATGTTTTTATTATTACGTGTTATAATTAGAATGCAAAGAATTATGCAAAAATTAATAATAAATGTAACCAGAAAAATATACACAAGGACATAATGCTATACGTATGATGCGAATGTGGTATCATCTTAATTATATTATGTTTAAATCTTTATTCTATACGTACCAACTACATATAAGAATATTTATTAATACTAAAGTATAGTGCTAGTAACTCCCTTAATAATAATATGATCACATAAATGTAGGCAAAGCTAATTAAATTAGATGATTAGGATACTTGATAATGGTTAAGTATAAGGTTAATGTTAATTCATGTTACAATCTTATCATTATGTACGAGTTTTAATAAAATATAATTTTGATAAAATCTTGTTTGTCATGGTTTGAGTACCTAATCTACTTAAGTATTACTTTTATTGTCTTGATCATGTTGTTTTCATGACGAAGATTTAGTACATGTACTATAAAGGTAGATCATCATAATCTCCTGTGACAAGGAGGTTACGTAGTTAAGTATACTTATGTTCTGTTACGATAACATGCATTTTGGTTCGATTCTGTCAGACAAGACATTTCTTTCACTATGTAGCCTGAGTAATTTTGTAAACATTGATAGAAAAATATTTTTTTCTATTCATGATTTGAGCCTATCTCTTTGTTCAAAATTCTTCGTCCAAAATGTCTTCGGGTGATGCTCGTATCACAGACCCTCCTAAATACATGACCTACTCCAAATCAATGGTTCCTGTCCTTGGAGCAGCAATAGACTATATTGAGACAAGCTTCGAATATTTGCTTTGTAGGACTTTACACAAAGCGGAAAAACTCAACGCTAAGCACACGAAAACAAGTTTATCCCCAAGTTTCTTAGCATTTGTATGTTTTCTTCTTGGTTTCGCTTGCAATGTGAAGTTTGAGGTGGCCACCTTTGACGATGTACCGTTGTATGATGACCTTCATTTTATGCTGATGAGCAGAGATGAGAAAATCTATATTGATGATATCGATTCTTCTCGTAAGTACCTATGTTTCTACTTGTAAATTTAAAGGTAACCTTATATTCTTCTGTTATTTAGTAGAATTCTTGAATAAATCTTAATAAGTTCCTAATTTTGGATGTTTGTTGCTTTAATATACCTAACAAACAAAACGGCTAAACCGGTTTGACTAAAAGTTACCAAGTTTTGACCCAATTTGTTCAGCATTTTATGAGCATCTAAATCACCGTGGGGTGTCTTAGACTTAGATAAAAAAACCCAATATCTCTTTTCAGGTGTAATGTGGTGTTTAGAAGCATCTGACGCACTGGTGCTGCTAATATCCTGCTTGCTTATCTGGAATTCCTCCTTTGTGGTAAGTGTTTTTTACTAGAATAAATTAAAATACTTAGGTAGGTTTTAAGATTTAGCATAATTAAATGAAGTTTTTCAAAGGAATCATTCAAAACACATTATTTACTCTTAACACAGTTATTTATTTAATTCTTAGAATATCTTAATATGTAGGTTAATTAATTACCTACCTACCATAGATTTAAATACTCTACCTACATATTGTATGTTCTAAACGGGATGATACTAACTTACTAACGCATAGTTATTTAACGATTCTATGTTCCTACACAATTTAACAATACAGTTTTCTATATCTTTAGGTAAAATTCTATGACTTATATTTTAATAACAGCTTTTCCAAAATTATCTCCCTGCAGCATTCCTATAAACGCGTCAGTTATATTCGTAAATCCTTCAGTTACGTGCTCTTTGACCTTTAACTGTCCGGTGTTTATCCATTTCACTAATTCCACGAAAGCTTCATTCCAATGCTCTATCCATCTACCTACAAGGAATCCTTCTACCCTGATATGATTTTCAACTAAGTTTGGCTGTATAATTGTCGCCCACGGTGTATCTGCGTCGTTGTAAGAGCTTATGCTTCCACAAACCGAAACTCGGCCGAACTGATTCATTTGATTTATAATCAAGCTGCTGATCTCTCCACCAACGTTGTCGAAATAACAGTCTACCCCGTCCGGAGCGGCTTCTCTAAGGGCGACCGTGGTATCTACTGTTTTATAGTTGAAAGCTTTATCAAAGCCAAGTTCTTCCTCTAGCCATTTTACTTTGTCGTCGGAGCCAGCAAAGCCGATGACTCGACATCCTTTGATTTTAGCGATCTGGCCGACGAGAGACCCCACTGCTCCGGCTGCCCCAGTCACGACCACAGTCTCTCCTGCCTTTGGTTTACAGATGTCCAAAAATCCGAAGTAAGCGGTCGCTCCAGGCATGCCTACTGCACCAATTCCATGAGACTCAGACAAACCTTTCATGTTTGGAAGCTTGTACACTCTGTCGAGAAAGTCTGGTGGAGGCGAGGCTGTGTCGACGATGGCGTGAGTGCACCATCCTTTATGGGAGACCACTTTCCTGCCAATCGGGAACCTCGGATCCTTGGAGTCAATAACCTCCCCCACTTGGTATCCGAACTGGTCGTAGGGAAGAGTGTGGGCGCCGTGGTACGCTCTTAGATAAGGATCTACGCTAACCCACTCAGTTTTAACTAAGATTTCTCCATTTTTAATTTGAGGCAGATCGAATTCTATTATTTTGAAATCCGAATTCTTAGGAAGTCCTTTAAATTTAGACGCGACAACGATTTTTTTTGCTTTGACCATTTTGTCGACCATAATTATGTCGCCTTTTCTACTGACAGTGATACAAATGTTTTCGTAATTTATACGCGAGACGATGATTATAATCGAACGAAATCTGCGTGTCATCAATGTTAGCGATAACATGTTTTACCACAGATACTATAGGTAGATATTATTACACCAAACCTACTCACTAGGTACCTACTTTAGGTTATCTGGAAATTATCCACATTATAAATTAATAAGAGCTTATAAAAACGTTATTTCGTTACACCCTACTTTAACAAAATAGTTTAGATTCTTATATAAGAATTAGATTATCATTGAATATTAGTATTTTCCCACTGCTAAATCAACTTTTACCAAAGCTTTACCAACGTTTACACCTTCCATGACATCATTAAAGGTTTCGAATGCTTTATCAAATCCTTCAATAATATACTCTCTTGCTTTAATCTGACCACCCAGGATCCATTGAACCATTTGATCAAATGCTTTAGGCCAGGTTTCGAATCGATCAAAAATATTGAAACCTTGCACTGACAGTTGCTTATTAAGGATGTTAGGCTGTACTATCGAAACTTGCGGGTTCTCGTCATTATATCCACTCAACCATCCAATAATGCATACTCGACCGAACCGATTCATGTTACCCATGACCAAATTGCTTAATTCACCCCCGACACCATCCAAGAAGCAATCTATACCCTCAGGTGCATATTCTTTTAAGGCTAAATTCACATCTGTCTTTTTATAGTTGATAGCGTTGTCGAAATTAAGCTCTTGCTCTAACCATTTAACTTTAACGTCAGAGCCCGTCAGTCCAATGACCTTACAGCCCTTTATTTTAGCGATTTGACCGGCTAATGATCCCACGGCACCGGCTGCACTTGAGACTACTACAGTTTCCCCTGGTTTTACGTCTAAACAGTCCAGCATACTGAAATAAGCCGTAGCTCCATGCATACAGACGGCTCCGATTGCCATTGAAGTGCACAATCCCTGTAAATTCGGAACTTTGTAAACCTTACTTGGTGGTGTTTGATCCTTACTAGGGTTCACGATGAAGTGGTCGCACCATCCTTCATGAGTTACGACTTTACATCCTTCAGGAAAGTTTGGGTCCTTGGATTCTAGAACTCTTCCAACGTTGTATCCAAATTGAGTGTATGGAACTTTGTAATATCCGTGGAAGGACCTCTGGTAGGGGTCAACGCTTAGCCATTCTGTTTTGACTAGAATTTCACCATCATTGACTGGTGGTAGTTCTTCCTCCACAATTTTGAAGTCCGTTCTCTCTGGTTTTCTTCTAAAAGATTTAATGACGGAATATTTACGGGCCACCACCATGATGAAATGTTCCGTGAAGGTCTTACTTAACCTCTTGTTTAAGTGTTTAAATGCTATTTCAGAAGTGATTATTAGCATTTATAATGGCATCTTATCTTTGTTACTATTTACATAATTTTAAAAGATCATATGCATTTTTTAGGGTTCCGTATCAAAGAAACTCAAAGACACTCAGAAGAAATATCTGCAGATCGTACAAATTTTTGTTCCGAGGCGGGACTCAAAACCCGCCTCAAAAACCTCCTGCGTCGCAGGCAGACCTTCGCCTGCTGCGCCTCAGAGGAGATATTTATTTCTATATTATGTTTTCCAGCGATCTCCGATCAGCGAGTACCTGTTCCTTCCTTGGTTGGGGCTGACTCTGCGAGGCCTGTTCTGCCGCCAGGTGCCGACCGTGGGCGCACTTATCTACACGATGGCGATCGTCAATGGATCCATAAACCTGCTCTTCCTCATTTCCTTCTCCTTTCTGTTCCGTAAGTATTAATAAAAAAAGCCTTTATTGCTGTACTTTAAGAACATGATATAGGTACCTTTAATTAAACTAACTATTCTAAATTTGGAATTCGTTCCTCTAGACAGAGGCCTCCTCTAGTGCTTTCCACCTTGTGCGGTCTTTAGCGCTGCGTGTCCAATCTGGACTGGCTAACATTTTTATATCGTCTTCCCACCTTTTAGTTTGTCTACTCTTGTTCCTTTTGCAATTACGGGGATACCATTCAGTCACTATTTTTTGTCAATTTTACCCTTTTTGCGTAGTGTATTAATGTACCAAACGTTTAAATCGTCGATATATCAATATCACCATTTTATTCTCATTCTTGGCACACACAGTCCAGCACGAAGATCTCAATAACTCAAGATCACCGATCTAACTTATAATACGAAATAGATTAAATAATATCAACTCTGCAGCGTAAACTCTTATCAATTAAGTCGAAAAATACAGTAGAGATACAATTTCAGTTATAGAAGCAAGAATATGGCTGGATGTAGCTCGCGTGGTCCGCTCGAGGTGGGAACGTCGCAACAGCTACAATTTGAGATGCAATGCCCAATTAGAAGTCGAAACTCTGTGGAGCAACGACGACGTGCAAAGCGTCGAAGTTCAAAACTATTTATATTGATATTAAACTTCTTGTTAAACTTGTCTAAAATGCATGTCATTCATTTCGTAGATAGCTTATCTCATTATCAGGCATAGTTCTTGGAATCCGGAGCTAGGAACTGGGGATTTATGTATGTTATTTTTATATGTATAGGTAAACGCGAAAGTTTGTGAGGATGGATGTTTGTTACGATGGATGTTTGTTACTTATTCACGCCTACCAGGTGGGTTGGTGTAGGTACATGTACACAGTAAGTTGGTGCAGTACCTACATAGAACATACCTATAAATCCCTCAGATTCATAATACGATTTTGTGTTCTAGCCGGATATTGTAGTTACTTTATAACCATATGCTACATACATAGAGATGGTGTGGTACTATTCTTACGCACACAAAAAAGATGTTGCATGACATTTATATGTATTGTGTAATGGATTCATTCCCTTTATGTCGATTCCTGTTATGTCGAGCCGAAAATCTTGCATGATGTATGGAATAACAGTTTCCAAGGTCATTTTAATGGTCATAACTTAGCAAGACTTATTTAAAGTTTAATTTGAGAGTCTGAAGTTGTTTTTGTTTCCTCAAATAATGATCGTTTGGGACAAACTTATGTATATAAATTTCAAAAAGGCAATTACACTAGTTTTCCTTCCTTGTTCAAGAGACAATAACAAGCCTGACCCATATATTGGCTTGGGTTAACCTTTGAACAATCTCTGAATAATAAAATGTAGAATACGTTAATCACGGTCACAGAAATTTTCATAATAACATTATATTAAGATATGTGTTCGTTATCAAAATAAACGCAATACATTGGCTATTTTATATACCTACCTAAATATATCACCTGATATAAATGAGATTGGTGTAAAACACCTGCATTTTTATTCCAATTCCACAGTGAGTCATATAGAAGTGTGGTCTGGTCTAGATACATTCAATAAAAACAAGCAGAGTGTGTACAGGAAATCTTATTTTCATAAAACAGTATCAACAAAATAACAGTGTTAAGAATCATTTAAGCTGTATTCTAGCATATATATCTAGTCTCTAATGAATGAGCAAATTCGTGCGTTAAATGTTATAATTTAACTACTGCCTTTCCTATGTTTTCTCCTTGTAACATTCCAACAAAAGCATCTATGATGTTAGGAAAACCTTCTGTCACATGTTCTTTAGCTTTCAATTTCCCTGAGCTAATCCAGTCCACCATTTCTATAAAAGATTCATTCCAAACATCTAACCATCTTGTAGCGTGGATTCCCTCTACTTTAATACTCTTTTGGACCAATGCTGGTTGCAAAATCGTTGCCTTAGGAATATCCGTGTCATTGTAGGAACTAATACTTCCACATACCGAAACTCTTCCAAAATTATTCATTTGGTTTATAATCAAACTGCTTATTTCGCCGCCAACGTTGTCGAAATAACAGTCTACGCCGTTCGGAGCGGCTTGCTTCAGGGCTGTAGTGATGTCTTCAGTTTTATAGTTGATAGCCTTGTCGAATCCTAATTCCTTCTCCAGCCATTTCGTTTTGTCGTCGGAGCCAGCAAAGCCGATGACTCGACATCCTTTGATTTTAGCGATCTGGCCGACGAGAGACCCCACTGCTCCGGCCGCCCCAGTCACGACCACAGTCTCTCCTGCCTTTGGTTTACAGATGTCCAAAAATCCGAAGTAAGCTGTCGCTCCGGGCATGCCTACTGCGCCAACTGCGAGAGAGTCATTCAAACCTTTCATGTTTGGCAGTTTGTATACTCTCTCCATGTTAACGGAAGGCTCCGCTGAATTTATAACAGAGTGCGTGCACCAACCTTTGTGAGACACAACTTTCTTGCCAACTGGAAACCTTGGGTCCTTAGATTCTATCACTTCCCCCACTTGAAATCCGAACTGGTCGTAGGGTACGGTTCTGGCGCCGTGGTACGCTCTGAGATATGGATCTACGCTGACCCAAAGAGTTTTTACTAATATTTCACCGTTTTTAATTTGAGGTGTTTCGAATTCAACTATTTTGAAATCAGATTTCTTGGGAAGCCCATGAAACCGTTCCGTTACGACGTATTTTTTAGCCCACACCATTATGTCAAGTGTAAAAGAAGTTGAGTTCGACTGCCTGATTGTTGTTTTATACATAAAGTAATCTACAGCTGTTATCATTGTATCGATAATCTATTTAGTTCCGCTGAAATAAAAATATA
Source organism: Chloroclystis v-ata (assembly GCA_963691955.1). Classification (NCBI taxonomy): domain Eukaryota; kingdom Metazoa; phylum Arthropoda; class Insecta; order Lepidoptera; family Geometridae; genus Chloroclystis; species Chloroclystis v-ata. The sequence continues at coordinate 7,541,250 of OY829899.1, forward strand.
TAAAACACAATTACCAACTTGTGTTTTTTCACTCAATTCATATCATTAAAATATATTATTGAATATAAAACCATTGTTGCAATACAATACAATATATTTACTTTATTGCACACCAATAAACTAAATTAGATACCTAGTTCTCATATTAGTGCAGTTATTACAAAATTCGATGCGATTAATTATGTTACGTAGAGATGAATTAGATAAAACCAATGCGCATGGGACTAAACTATGGTTAACCACCTATAAAAACATTCCTATGGAAAGTTAAAAAGAAATAATAATTTATCGGAGAAGTGGAGTTTTCTCAACGAAAAACCCACTTGCACCTGAACGCAACTCGTTCTTTGCCCGTGATAATCATACCTATCTAAAGATGACGTAAATATAATTGTTGTCTTACCTACCTAAACTCAACGATATAGGCACTTATTCACTGAAGTGTAAACTATGCTAATATAATTTTGACAACTACTATAAAATATTTTTTTTTTATTAGTTAAGTATTAAGTTTTTACATTAGCTACGTAAACACTAGGTACTTTATATCTACACATATTTTGGTTCCAACTTCGTGTTGACGCAACCACGACAGAACAACGCTATTGACTTCAAGCTGAATGGTGTCCAATTTCCGTCGTTATAAATTCTTATAGAGGATTGTAAACATTTCTTATCAAATGCACATTTTCGTTCAGCTCAAACATTAAAGATAAGCTCTATTTTGTTTCAGTCAGTTGCGTGAATTAGGTAAGTATCTATATAAATTATTTGATAAGTTTGAAAATACAATAACTAATGATAACTTTCTTAAATCCTTTTATTCATATTAATAAAACAAGCTATTACACACTATATACACTTCTAGGTAAACTAACAAAGAGATAAAGTCAAACATTAACTACAGCTTTGCCAAAATTATCACCGTTTAACATACCCACGAAAGCTTCCACGATGTTGTCAAAACCTTCTGTAACGTGTTCTCTCGCCTTGATTCTGCCGCTGGAGACCCACTCCTTGAGCTCACTGAGGGCCTCGAACCATCTGTCTACCCACCGCCACACCAAAAACCCTTCTATCGTCAACTGTTTAGCCACAAGGCTTGGCTGCAGAATCGGCGCCTTAGGCATTTTACTAGGATCCGCGTTATAAGCGCTTATGCTCCCGCAAACAGCAACTCTCCCGAAAACATTCATTTGCCTGATAACCAAACTGCTCAATTCTCCACCTACATTATCGTAATAGCAATCGACTCCTTCAGGCGCTGCTTGTTTTAAAGCCTCAGTGATGTCGACTTTCTTGTAATTAAAGGCCTTATCGAAGCCGAGGTCCTTTTCTAGCCATTGGACTTTGTCATCCGAACCGGCGAAGCCTATTACGCGGCAACCCTTAATCTTAGCGATCTGACCCACTAGAGAGCCAACGGCCCCGGCGGCGCCAGATACTACCACGGTTTCTCCAGCTTTAGGCCGACATAGTTCCAAGAAGCCGAAGTAGGCGGTAGCTCCGGGCATGCCTATCGCACCACATCCAAGAGATTTTGGTAGATCTCCTAGATCGGGTAGCTTGTATACCTTTTCTGGCGGAGCTGGTACGGGAGCTTCGGGATTGACTATGTAGTGGCTCACCCATCCTTTGTGCGAGACGACCCTATCGCCAACGGAATACCCTGGATGCTTGCTCTCTTGCACAACTCCAACTTGGAAACTGTACTGATCGTACGGAATCGTGTTATTGCTGTGTGATCCTCTGAGATATGGGTCCACGCTGATAAATTCAGATTTCACCAGGATTTCTCCGATTTTAATTAATGGAAGTTCCGTTTCAACTAAGACGTAGTCGGTCTTCTTTGGCAGACCCACAAATTTCTTGATCACTACGTATTTCTTTTGCTTTACCATCTTTTAGTCTGAAAAATACAAAGGAAAAATTATATTGCTAGCGATTGAAGCTGATCGGTAGTGACTGTTTCTTTTTTTTAGATTATTAACATATTGAGCGAAACATTCGATGTGAATGCTTTCAAAAAACGTGTATCAAAAATCTATAAAAAAACCGTATCGAGAAACATTCAGATATTTATTTTGTAATTTTTAAATAGCTTACATTTAAATTAAATTGACAATGCCAGGATCAAACGCGACCAAATAATCCCACTTAGTGAAAACCACAGTACCATTACATTCAAAATTATAGCTGTGATTATCGTTAGTGTAAGGTTGTATTTGTATCATATTATCGAGATAAATATATTAAGTGGTTGATAAGGTATGATTAGAGGATTATGGATTTTGCAAGTCACATAAAAAACATGCACGAATTGGTTTTATGTTGTAGTTAACCTTTTCTTTTAGATTCGTCTATAATATACCTACAACGGCATCTAAACCTGTTTAAATGTGTTATATCGGTAATAAGATTTTCTTGTACAATATTGCCATATCAATACAATATCATTTACACTTTCCAGTTTTAATTTTATATGGACCGTTCTTCATGCAGTATCTACTTATTTAATATATATAAAAATAAAATAAAAAAAAACAATTTATTTTAGGCAATATAAAAACCCTAATATACATATACCTATATTATGTATATATTGCAAATATACCCTGGATTTAGCTAAGGTATCTGGCTATAGCAACATTACGATAGAAAAGAAATGTAGGTACCACCTGGCTACTAATTAATTGATTTATTAGCTACACATAAGACTACTAATGTTTAATTGAGGACAAAACATCATACAATATTATGTGAGTATTTTCTTGTTTACTACGTATATATACGTACTTATATATAATTTAGAACCAAATTCCTACGGGTTTTTATCTACATCGTTTATCTTCTTCTATATATAAAAGAAAGTCGTGTTAGTTACTTCACTTATAACTCGAGAACGGCTGAACGGATTTGCCTGAAAATTGGCCAGGGAGGTAGTTTAGAGCCGGGAGAAGGACATAGGATACTTTTTACTCTAATATAATGCGGGCGAAGCCGCGGGCGGAAAGCTAGTCTATATATATAAAAGAAAGTCGTGTTAGTTACTTCACTTATAACTCAAGAACGGCCGAACCGATTTAGCTGAAACTTGGTGGGGAGGCAGCTTAGAACCGGGAGAAGGACATAGGCTACTTTTTACCGCGGGAAAATCTAACATAATGCGGGCGAAGCCGCGGGTGGAAAGCTAGTCATAGATAAATAGATAGATTGTATTTTATTGTCATACAAGAAACACTTAAACAAGTACATACATTCTTAAATACTATTCGAGTGTACAAGTAGGACTCATTTTAACCTTGCTTTATGGAAAATACTTAATCTACCCAATAATGTCTGAGATGAATAATGGATTCCGATAAACTTACTCGTTAAAACGTTACTCTGATAAACTTCATAAAGGAGAAATAGAGAAAATAATAAAAAGAAATATTTTTATTAAAATAAATAACGTAGTTAGTCTTAATCGCACACAGAAATTTTTATCTCTAAATCTAAACATTAATATACAGAACCATAGTTGTTGATTTCTTACAACGTAATAATGATAAAGAAGAATTATTGTGATAAATTACTGAGAAAATGTTTTTTTAAAATAAACTCTATTCAAATAAAAAAACTTAGACGACGTCTAAATCACACATGGAAAATTTTATCTCTATGTATAGTAAAACCATTCTAAAAATGAACTCCCCTCCACAAAACCGCGATGATTTCAACGTGTGAGAGGAAATACAGAAAAACAGAATACACAGAAAAAAAAAATACAGAATTCGGTGGAGGGGCATTCATTTTAGAAATGGTTTTACTATACCTATATATCTACCTACTATATCAACACATAAAATTATTAAGTTGAGTTCAACCATAGTCTGAAAAGAATTTAAATAATTTAATAAAACATTTTTGAACACCATTAATATGCTGTAAAAATTTAAATTATAATTACAATTTTACGACTCAGTCTAAGTAGAAATCGGACAGTCAACAATAAATAAATAAATAAATAAATAAATATTGCTGGACAATTTTTACACAACGACAATGCCACGTAGATGTAATGTACATTTTTTTTTATTACAGGAACAGCCAACAATTTTCTCACTAGGTAAACACACGAAACGGGGAACATACCATGATTTGTTCTTTCGTCTTTCCCAATATTTCGGCACTGTTTCAAGCGGCATCTTCACGGAGAGACTGCCTATTGTTGAAAACCGTAGTTTAGACTTATCTAATAATCAGCAAAAGGGAAGCAAAAGGTCCCTCGTCTTTCGTAACCTGAGGGACATTTGACTGCATTGATGATCGTACGAGGTACCACTTCAGGGATGATATCCTTAGGTTTAGGAGTTTGGGCTGCAACAGCGGGTGGCTTCGGCTCACTCACAGCTCGCGGGAACTTTATTGAATCTTCATGTTCCCAATCACCATTCCTGAAGTCCCTAGAGTTCCTTACATGGCCTGAGCCATATGCAAAGACCACCAAACACAGGACAACTCCGATGATCAACTTTGAGGACATTTTGTGACCTTGTGTAACGCGTCCGATTCGCAGATGAAACTGGTATTTTGTGGAGGTTGACATAATTAAACTGCTCTTATATACCTACCTTTAGCTATATTGTTTATGTATTTGTTTGCGTAATTTAAAATTCCTGTTTTCCAAGAATTGATTCATGGGTGATTTGCTAGTGTAGTAAATTTCCGAATTTACTGCGAAAAGGAATTTTAAAAGCTAGACACGATGACGATTATGATGTTGAATACAAAATGACTTTGAGCTTTATTACTTGCTCAGATATATCTATGTTTATTAATAAGTAGTACCTACCTACAAAAGGATCACTTTACTTTTAAAATCAAAATCTCTGTTTTAAATATGTACCTAAGTTAAAAAGTTTAAAGGAACTCTCGGGGTAAAAATAGTTAAAGGAAGGTCAGAATTTTGAATATTTATTAATATTTCCTTAAACAAATGGACTGATTTTAGTATTGTTTTGTTGGTTTGACAGGTAAATTAGTCTCGAGCTTCTTAGCTAGGTACGATGAATATCAGTTCAGCCTTTACATGATATTAGAGATATATAGATAGATGTATGTAGTGATAGTAGGGAAGGGAATCAGTCGAAGTTGAAGGTAATTCTATAAATCTGTGTGATGCCACACATTAACCTTGTAAATCTATGAAATATGGAGTATATGACGGGTTAAAATTGGTTACGTATTTCTCGTAATTTGGCTCGGACCTCCAAATAATTTCATTTTCGATAAACTGGTCATGAATCATTAGACATCTATCTATGGAACCAGTAGGTAATAAAATTGATTTCAGATTATTATTCGAAGTTTAGGACTATTTGCCTAGTTGACACTTTTAGGTAGGATGTTTGTTATCATTTTTGTTTCTACGTATTTGGTTGATCTGACTGCAGTTCTTTACCGGCTGACCTTAGGTTTTGATTTCTTGGAATTTATTTTTAACATAAGTATATTTTTGTTCCAAAATTTACTGTCGTAGGCTAGTACAAGGCTTGAGCTTGAGGTTTTTCCTTATTCCCTAGACTCTAGACTAGAGAATGACTTAACATTGCAGTTTTTTTATTTTTTGGGCGTCCGCAATATAGGTACTTACCTACAATTTCTTTCTTTCGTTTGCTTTGAAATCTCCAACACCGACAAAAAAATAATTAAATGTGAGTCTGATGTAACAGTGTATCTACTATGTATATGTATGTATAGTGTGTGTGGTCAAATATATAATTTTCGAATCGGTCTTTTAAATATTTCTTCAAAGTGCCTTACCGGATGTGCTAATGATACTAACAGATTTGCTATTTTTATTCAAAAGGGATAACAACGGTTTAGTTTAATTCATAAGTTTGAGTTCTTTTAGTGTGTTATTCTTATGTGCAAGCTATATTAATGTAATTTTTTTTAGTATCTATTCAGAAGTTCCCATCCAATTTTTGATACTTATAATAACTTTTTTTATTATAATAATAATTCTAGTAACCCGAAGCGAAGCGAGACCGGGTCGCTAGTTTATAAGACGTTAAGAAATAAGGATAGTGTCAAAATTCAATACCTACAAAGGAACCTTGAAAATCATTCATCAAAACAGTTAAAAATAATTATCGTGTTAGTTTGGGATCCAAGTTAGTTCATTATTTGAGTAGTTCTACGACGGTAGACTCGATCGAAACCTTATAATGAATAACAAAACATAAAAAATATTGATTTTGAGTCGACAACATTTATTCGTAAAATTCGGATTATGGAGAATTTCGTCAAATTTCACCCGAGCGAAGCCGGGTTTTAATTAAAATTACGACAGTTGTCAAATAAAATAAAAAATCCTCTGACGCCAACATCTCAGCAGTAAAATATAGAATTTATAAACTCTCTACTTACCTACTACAGTACCTATATCAAGCTAAAATTCTGTATATTTTTTGAAATACAAAGAATACGGTTGTAAGTAAAACACTTGTATAATTAGCGATATCTTAATATAATAACAGTTTTTATAAAAAGACGTAGGTATATTAAATGAAGACAAAAGAGAATAAGTATGTTGAATACAAACTGTAACGTGTAAACATTGTCATTCAATATAAATGAGTAAAATATAACATAAAATATCCTTAAACTTTAACCACTGCTTTCCCAAAATTTTCTCCGTTCAACATTCCCACGAAAGCGTCAAACAGATTATCAAAACCTTCAGTGACGTGTTCTCTCGCCTTCAATTCCCCACTGGAAATCCATTTCGTGAGCTGCGTCAGGGCCTCAAACCATTTATCCATCCATCTCCATACTAGGAATCCTTCGATCTTCAGTTGCTTGAACACAATGCTTGGCTGAAGGATAGTGGCTTTTGGCATTTGGCTAGGATCCGCATTGTAAGCGCTGATACTTCCACAAATCGATACTCTGCCATTAACGTTCATTTGACTGATCACCTCACTGCTCAGCTCTCCACCGACGTTATCGAAATAGCAATCCACTCCTTTAGGCGCCGCCTCCTTCAACGCCGCTATTGTGTTGACAGTCTTATAGTTGAAGGCCTTGTCAAAGCCAAGCTCTTTTTCGAGCCATTCGACTTTGCTGTCGGATCCAGCGAAACCAATAACGCGACATCCTTTGATTTTAGCGATTTGTCCGACCAGCGAGCCTACAGCCCCGGCGGCGCCCGAGACCACGACCGTCTCACCGGCCTTGGGTTGGCACAGCTCTAAGAAGCCGAAGTAGGCAGTCACTCCAGGCATGCCGATCGCTCCACATCCTAGAGATTTCGGCAGTGAGCCAATATCAGGCAGCTTGTAGATTTTTTCACCTGGAGAATTAATCGGTCCATCGGGACTGCCGATGTAGTAATCGACCCAACCTTTGTGTGAGACCACTCTGTCACCAACAGCGAATCCTGCATGCTGTGACTCCTGTACGATGCCGACTTGGTAGCTGAACTGATCGTATGGCACAGGGCTGCGCGCGTTGTAAGCTCGGAGGTACGGGTCTACACTAATAAACTCTGCTTTTACAAGAATTTCTCCACTCTTCAGCGCTGGTAGTTCAGTCTCGACGACTTCATAGTCTGATTTTTTGGGCTGACCTTGAAAATGCTTCTTCACCACGTATTTCCTTGCCTTAACCATTATGAATTGAATCTGAAAATTTAAGTATGCAATTTAATGGAAAACTCTTTTTGTTTGTTAGTTGGCAGCCTACGTAGATTACACTTTTAGAATAATGTACGTAGTGTACGTACAGTTTGACCCAAAATTTATATGTCATGGATCTCAAGTTGACAAACGTCCTACCTAGTTGAGTACCTAGTTAAATTGATTTTAAGGTATTTATTTTGTTATTCAGCATTTATGTGCTCATTGCTATCCATTCCAAATAAATTTAATTGATGGTTTTAACTAATATTATTTCTTATTAATCAATTTAACTAATAAAAAATGACGTTGATTCTTAATAACCTCTATCTTTGAATCAAATAAATATTTAACATGAATTAGCAACTGCTCACAAGCTCAAAACATCTATAGAATGGCGTCCCTAACCCAACAACAACCTAAGATTCGAGTCAATTTTCGATTTCCTGCAAATTAATCTAAGTACCTACCTAGTATAAGTAGGTATCCCTCTGTGTGGGTCGTATTTTGTCTGACTGTCTGTTATGTCTTATCAATGAAACATTAAGTGTTGTCTTGTCACTTGTTAGGGGACTTTGAGCCACGATTGTAATCTGTGTACAAAACAGATAAGACATAACAATCGCTTCTCACCTACTGCATACTGCATAGTAGGTAGATAGGTATACTTGATAAAATGATAAGGTACCTACTTATTTATTACTTTTATAGTATATACGTTCACTACGTTTATTAAGTCGATGCAAATAACTTCGAGATATATTAAATACCTTTAACTTTAACTAATATGGGCATGGGCACTCACTCTAGTAAAACTGGGCACTCACTCTAGTAAAAATTTGTTTACTGATGATGGATTTACAACAAACTTGTCTTGTAACATTGTAAATTATATCTACTCACGATCTATGACATTTTGTTTTGTTGACTCTTATTTAATTATTTGAAGAACCAATATTAAATACTTAATGTTTTTTTATGTATTAGGTATTTACTGGGTCTTACAAGTTTAGTTTAGTATTTGTAAGAACCTCCTACCCTGATTCATGACAGTCAGATCATCGAAATGCAAGAATAATTCTATTGAAATAAATGAATACCTAAATACATAGTAGGTAAGTAGGTATAGTAAAACCATTCTAAAAATGAACTTCCCTCCACAAAACCGTGATGATTTCAACGTGTGAGAGGAAATACAGAAAAACAGAATACACAGAAAAAAAAAATTCAGAATTCGGTAGAGGGGCGTTCATTTTAGAAATGGTTTTACTATACTTGTCTTTGCATTTCTAATGCACGAAGTAGGTACGTACATTAAGGTTCATTAACTTGTCTTTCAATTCTAAATGTAAATATTAAATCATGCAACACCTTTCTAACATACCTACATGTTGTTTATAACAAATGCAATATATCTTTAAATCCAAACGCCATACATTTGTTTATAGTATTGTAGTAAAAATAAACTTAACACTTACCGGTATTACAAGTTTACGTAACAAACCGGCCGTTCGGCGATCGTGATTCCAACTGGACTGGCTTGTGACACAGTTCGCTCTTTATTCTGCGTACAACTTCACGCCGTACAGGTACCGTATCAATCTCGCAGCTAATTGGATGAGCACGAATGACGTGACAATGATATTGCACATCCGTACTAGTGATGTCATATCATAATATTTACTCTTGGTGTTAATGACAGTTCATATTCTTACATTACAATTGCCTACCTCATCATAACACCTATATTACGTGTCACTACTGGGCACAGGCCATTATAATAAAAACTATTTATCTTGGTGGAGACCACGGATTGACAAACGCAGCGTCAAACGTCCACCAACAAAATGGACAGATGATCCTGTCAAAGCTGCCAGTTCACGGTGGATGCAAGCTACATCCGACCGTAATACTTAGTGATCGTAATAATTGGTAGTTACCTACAATACAGAAGAATTTGAATAGAAAATAGAAGTTGCTGTGTGAATTGTCCGGCAATATTTATTTATTTAAGAAAAACGTAAAATTCTGCGTAATTAAAACTTTAAATTACTTAAAATGATAATGACGCCGACTAGTTAGATAATTATGTTTGTTGATATTGTTAGTTAACAATAGAACTAACTATTTTTTACTACTTTATTAGTTTTAAGTATTGAATACAATATGGTTGAAAGTACTACCTACTTTTTTATATTTAGGTTAGGGGTATTTTCCTAGCTACATGCGCTAATGAAGATGCCACTCAGCAATAATGAAGATAAAAATAATAACAGTAACAAATTATGTAGTTACGAGAATAATAATTAATATGAAACTTAAAATATCTTAAGAATCTTAAACTTTAACCACTGCTTTCCCAAAATTTTCTCCGTTTAACATTCCCACGAAAGCATCAAACAGATTATCGAAACCTTCAGTGACGTGTTCTCTTGCCTTCAATTCCCCACTGGAAATCCATTTCGTGAGCTGCGTCAGGGCCACGAACCATCTGTCATCCAACCATTTCCATACGACAAATCCTTCGATCTTCAGTTGCTTGAACACAATGCTTGGCTGCAGGATAGTGGCTTTCGGCATTTGGCTAGGATCCGCATTGTAAGCGCTGATACCGCCACAAACCGATACTCTACCGTGAACATTCATTTGACTAATCACCGCACTGCTCAGCTCTCCACCAACGTTATCGAAATAGCAATCCACTCCTTTAGGCGCAGCCTTCTTCAAAGCGGCTATTGTGTCGACCGTCTTGTAGTTGAAAGCCTTGTCAAAGCCGAGCTCTTTTTCGAGCCATTCGACTTTGCTGTCGGATCCAGCGAAACCAATAACGCGACATCCTTTGATTTTAGCGATTTGTCCGACCAGCGAGCCTACAGCCCCGGCGGCGCCCGAGACCACGACCGTCTCACCGGCCTTGGGTTGGCACAGCTCCAAGAAGCCGAAGTAGGCAGTCGCACCAGGCATGCCGATGGCACCGCATCCGAGAGATTTCGGCAGAGAACCAATGTCAGGCAACTTGTAGATTTTGTCTGGTGGAAACACAACAGGTATATCGGGACTGCCGATATAGTAATCAATCCATCCTTTTCGTGAGACTACTCTGTCGCCAACAGCGTATCCCGCATGCCGTGACTCCTGTACGACACCGACTTGAATGCTGAACTTATGCTTAAACTTATGCTTTTGTTTATAGTTAAACCCTGAGGGTCCATGATTTTGACACCTCGTTCTAACTAAGTTTGCACTTGTACTTAGAAACGAGGGCTCCAATCTCTGTTTCCGGGAGATAACAATAAAGTGCATATTATATGCATTTAGATTATGGTAAAACCTATTTTGCTCAAACTTAAACTAATTAAACGTTAATACTTATGCTATTTTTGTTAATTTTAAACTATTCTTAAAATTATAGTAGGTAATAATAATAATAATAAGCCCCTAAGTTTATGCTTGAACATTTAGCAAGTGTTCAACTTGTTCATAGTCAATAGTGTTTAGGTAGCGTGTAATAAGAAACTTACATTCTTGTTGTGATTTGTTATGTAGAGTTTCTATTTTGTTAATCTTATTGTATAGGTACGGTCCTAAGAAATTTGCGTGGTGTCGAGCAAAAGACGTTTTAACTTCATTCGATATGAAGATTTTATTTTTGCGTCTCTTGCTTTGAACTTCAATATTGGGAGGTTTTCTGTGTTGCTTCAAAATAGTATGAAGGACAAATAACTTCCTAACAGATAATATGCTGAGTTCATTATAGAGTTTTGTAGTGGGGTATCTATAAGGTTTAGAAAAAGCGACTTTTAGAACCGCCCGCTGTGCTCTTTCCAATGGAAGGATGTGTGATTTTGCGGAACCACCCCATACTCTATTACAGTAGAGCACAAGAGATTGGCAAAGAGCATAGTACGTGGTTTTCAGCTGAGAAGTAGTAGCAGTGTGCCGTATCTGTTTGAAGATAACAATTAGTTTACGAACTCTACCACTTATTAGTTTTATATGATGCTCATATGTCATATGTTGATCTATAGTTACACCTAAGTATTTTATAGTTTAGAACTGGTCGTATGGTAGAGACTTGCTCGCGTTGAGAGCTCGAAGGTACGGGTCTACACTAATAAACTCTGCTTTTACTAAAATTTCTCCACTCTTCAGCGCCGGTAGTTCACTCTCGACTATTTCATAGTCGGACTTTTTGGGCTGTCCTTGGAAATACTTCTTAACAACGTATTTCCTTGCTTTAACCATTTTGGATGTATTCTGAAAATAAAAGGATTGAATTCAACGAAAATATCTACTTTTTTGGTTGCATTAGATCTAAATTTAATTTACCTAATATAGGTAGGTAGGTTCTTAAGATTTTTAAATTTAGCGATAGTAATTTTAGATCGATTTAATTAGATTTCATAGTTATGATTGTTTGTTTGACGGATAAAAAGGTAAGTAAATTAGGTAAGGATTTGACCCAACATATTCATGGGTTTTTTTTTAGGTAGGTAGGTATCTAGGTACCTCCTGTGAAATTGTTACTTTATTTGCTTTTATCAACTTGCACAATAAACGTTATACAGAAAGGTAAGCAAAGTACTTACCGCAAAATAAATATTAATTCAAAAGAGTTTAGAAGTAGGTATTGATTAAATTAAAGGACTTTGAGACACGAAATAGATAAGTATTTAACAGACTTATAGACCAGGGTTTTTAATTTTTTAAGGGAAAAAAATAGTAGCAGGATGAAACCCATTAGAAAAGGAGGGGAATATGATGACATTAATTGACACTATCTTATTCTTTGGATACTTTCGATAGGTACATAATTCAAAGTTTTTAAAAGTGTTGACCAAAGATAACTAGATTATTCATTTAAAAGCAAATTATCCCAATTCTGGGCAAAGATCTCCCCCAATTTTTTCACATAAATATTTCTTATTACTTACCTATAGGTTTACCGGTACGGACGCACGCAACAGAACAGAGCAGAACAGCTAGCTGGCGATTCTAAGAACAACTGGTTGATTTGTGACACAGGTCGCTATTTATTCTTATTATATACACCGTGCTTTAGTACAGTATCAAGATCACTGCTAAAGGTTTGAGTAGCATGACGTGACAATGATAGAGCACATAATACCTACTACCTTCATATTGTAACGTCATACATTTACTTAACATTCGGCTTTATTAGATGATATTCCATATTCTTTAAATTATAAATGGATGTGGTTAAGCAGAAACGTCTCAACTCTCAAGCCACATATTGTCCAAAATTGAGCTAAGCGTGCCATCACTGGCTAACCCCATCATCTGATTCCTAGCACGTATTTGGCATCAGGACGTTCTCTTGTCTTGATAATTATACCTATTTATAATCTTGGCTATACAACTGCCTAGAGCTTTGTGTTAGAAGAGCTTACATCGTAATTATAAGCCCTATAAATAAATTTAACTGCTTTGTTATTCGATGTTTATAATATAAAAACATCAAGAAAAAAAAATCTGCACATATGTGTAGGTAAAGTTTTTTTGGTTAAGCTGATTGCAGCATTATCTTAGATAGTACCTACCTATCGGATTATGTATGCGTATTTTGTACGTAAAATGAACTAGAAATCAAAGATATATTTCAATTAATTTGACTAATATTTAGTTTTAAAAAACAATTATGAAAATGAGTGGTCAAAATGCCTAACTTAGGTTGCACAATAACATAAAATTTTACCGTTATCAATTATTTATTTTGTACAAATATAAAATATATCAAAATTAAAGAAAACGACATAAACATAGCCATAACTTACCAATATGATGTAAGAACTTCTTAAATTCTATTATTCATCAATAAAACTATGTATACAACTAAAAACATAATACGCACTTGAGCAATTATTAGATACAGTTTCCGGTTAGGAATAAATGAGATATTATTATCTCAAAATATATCAAACTGTGTGTGTGTGTGTGTGTGTGTGCCAGTTAGATTAGCCGATAGTTCACCAAACAGTGCACTTGTGAACAGGGTTCATGGGAGAGCCAGGGGGGCATTTGAACTCTCGTGCGAAATCCTGAGAGTTGGAAAGCGTTCCGATGACTCTGAACCTTCCAGGAGAATGTACGGCTGTTTTCAACTTGTTTCTCATTGCCTCGGGCCGCATTGCGCCGCACCACACCTGAAATTTATGAAATTAGTTTACTTTTATTACACTGCGTCTCACGGCCATGCTACCAATTACCTTTATATATTTTAGATAAATAAAAAAAAAATTGGACATTTCACACAGCAACATCTAGTCCCGTGGTAAGCTGGAATCTTGTTATCAGAAATCTAGCACCCGTACGTGCTAGATTTCTGATATACTTAATATAGATATACTTAGTAGATGGGTGTTATCTAATAGTCAAAGTCAAAGTAATTTATTGTTTTCATGTGTTTACAAAGGTCTTAAAAAATATATTAAAGTACTTATCAACATGGGCCCAGGAAGGGCATTACAATATAAGGTTACATGCATAACAATATTTCTTTTATAGCATCTATAATTTTTTTTATACATAATAGGTACTTATATCTAAGTAAAATAGAATATGCCATCCTACAATTTAAGTAACAATTATAATAAGAGTTTAATTTACAATATTTACATCAAAAGAAAGATAAACTTAGTTATCAAAAAAATCTTGAAGGGAATAGAAGCTATTTGTGGTAAGATATATTTTTAACGATTATGTTTAGTATGTAAGTATAATAAAAATATAAATCTATGTATGCAGTTAATATTATAGGTATGGCTATTTATATGTCTGTCTGTATTAAGGGGGGTTTACACGGGGCGATTTTCGCCGTGCGGCGAGTCGCTTCACTAATTGCCTCACCAAGCCGCATCGCTAGCCCATTTACACAGGTTACTAAAATCGCATGCGACTCTGTCATTTCCATCGAAAATGTTGAGCAGCTAACCGTTTGTGCCGGAATTGAAATAATTAATTATTCAACAATTGCTTAAAGAACAAAGAGAGAAGAAAAAACAAAAGGAAAGAAGAAAACGTAATGTATACGCGAAACACCTTCATGCGGCGGGCGATCGCCTGTAACTGATCGTTTACACGGTCGATTTTAGTCACCAGTCGCATGCGGCCGGTTGCCGCGCGGCCAAAGTCGGATGCTACCCAACTTTGGGGCTTGCGGCTTTAGTCACTTGCAACTAAGCCGAATTGCCATTTAGATGGTCGATTTACGCCGCGCGGCAAAAATCGTGCGGCTTTAGTCACCCGTGTAAACCCCCCATTATGCGTTTACCACAGCCGGGGCAGTATTCCATAGCGTTTTGTTTACCATCTGTCCGATTCTAAAAAAAATATTCACATTGTTGGTAGGTATTAAGATAACTAATAAAGAAACCAATTAAAATGTCTCAAAGAAAAAAGAAACTGACATCAAATAATCGTGCTATATTTTATGGAAATTAAATATTAGCCCCCCATAGACTAACGTCCATTCCTTCCGGCTTATCCCGTCTGTCAAACTGTACAGAAAAGCGACTGGATAAAATAAAACCGTTGTAGCCACTAATTAACATCAATCCCTACGGTCTTTACTCTGACATTTTCACCACACGCCACCGCATACGGAAAAACAATCCTTTATTGACCATACACACGTTTAGGTACATTCCTGTCAGTTTGCATCTTGTCAGTCATACCGAGAGATTGCGTGTCTGTGGATGGTTAGAATTCTGACATTAGCTACCCATAGACTAACGTTCATTCCTGCCGGAATGTACAATCCTTACGGAATGAACGCTAGTGTATGTGCAATAGCGAGAAGGAATGACGGTATTATAACCCCGCGGTCCTTCCCGTCGCGAAGGACGCGACGCGCTCTGTGATCAAGTTAGTGGCTGTTCATTTTTCCGGCGTGATTGAGCGAAATGATTAAATCCATAAAGATTATTCAAAATGACGCGCATTCCTTTTAAATGTCAACAAACGTCATAAAATGTCAGAATTTCAACCATCCACAGACACGCAATCTCTCGGTATGACTGACAAGATGCAAACTGACAGGAATGTACCTAAACGTGTGTATGGTAACTAAAGGATTGTTTTTCCGCATGCGGTGGCGAGTGGTGAAAATGTCAGAGGAAAGACCGTAGGGATTGTTGTTAATTAGTGGCTACAACGGTTTTATTTTATCCAGTCGTTTTTCTGTACAGTTTGACAGACGGGATAAGCCGGAAGGAATGGACGTTAGTCTATGGGGGGTTAATTGTATGACGTTTGTTGACATTTAAAAGGAAAGCGCGTCATTTTGAATAATCTTTATGGATTTAATCATTTCGCCCAATCACGCCGGACAAATGAACAGCCACTAACTTGATCACAGAGCGCGTCGCGTCCTTCGCGACGGGAAGGGCCGCGGGGTTATAATACCGTTATTCCTTCTCGCTATTGCACATACACTAGCGTTCATTCCGTAAGGATTGTACATTCCGGCAGGAATGAACGTTAGTCTATGGGTAGCTAATTAGCTATGCATTTGACAAAGACGCGAAGTAGGTCCGTAAAAACTAATCAAAATGTTTAATCGTACCATACCTTACCGTGATTGTTCCATCTTGGTTAAATGCTGCAAAATATTCAGAATATTCTCAAAATACAAATAAATTCTGCAGTTTTTCTTTCCATCTTCAGGTTGTCTGGAAGAAATTGCTTTAAGCAATAAGACCGCCCATTACGCATACTACGTTTTTGTAGTTTTTAAGTTTTTATGTAAATATTTTTTTTTATTGGTGTGTGTAATAAAGAATTATCTTATCTTATCTTATAAATGTAGTATAAGGAAAATAAAAAAACATCTAAGTAAGAACTAAAATGGAACTGGGCTGGACACGTCAGCCGTCGTGTGTAGCGCCCTGTGGGCGAAGACCACCACAGAATGGAGCCTAGCAAACAATCCTACCAATAACTACCTAGTCGGAATTTATGTAACATAACCCCTATTATTATGTCTAGTTTGATCGGACTTCGGACTATAAAGCTAAAATTATTATTCCTAGGTTCGATTCACTGAATACTTGGTATAAATAAAGGATATAAATAATGATACTCGTATTTTAATTTTTTACATAATTGACATTTATTGCACACCACCCCTAGGGGGTGTGCAATGTCTGAAAGTATGTAAAAAAATCCTTGGTTCGCACATTAACTCAAAACATGGTTAAAAATAAACCTTAAGGTAAATAATAAAACACGTAGGTATGTATTTAACGATTGATTAACGCATTCACTGCCCTCTGCCCACCCTCGGAGCGATGCGACCCAGGCAGGAGCGCGCGTTTAAGTAAACTTCATACGATAAGAAAAAAAAGGTAACAATCTAAATCATTTATATTGTACAAAAAAAGCATTATATGTAGCATCTGAAATTTAAGAAGAACGTGAAAATCTACGTAATTGTAATTTATATTAAATAAATTAATGGCAACATAAAAATATTGACACTAATTAGGTACCTACTGAGGATTAATTAGATGATTAGGTTTGTTGATATTGTTCGTTAACAATAGAACTTAAGAACTTTGTAACTACTTTATTAGTTTTCTCTGGAATTATAAACTAAGTATTGAATCCATACGAAATGGCTGAAAGTAGGTACTACCTACTTTGTTTTCATATTTACGAGTATTTACCTAGCTACATTGAGCTAATATAGACAAAAATAAAAACAGCAACAAATAATGTAGTTATGAGTATATTATACAAATCGAACATACTTAAACTTTAACCACTGCTTTCCCAAAATTTTCTCCGTTTAACATTCCCACGAAGGCGTCAAACAGATTATCGAAACCTTCAGTGACGTGTTCTCTCGCCTTCAATTCCCCACTGGAAATCCATTTTGTGAGCTGCGTCAGGGCCACGAACCATCTGTCATCCAACCATTCCCATATGACAAATCCTTCGATCCTCAGTTGCTTGAACACAATGCTTGGCTGCAGGACAGTGGCTTTCGGCATGTGGTTAGGATCCGCATCGTAAGCGCTGATACCGCCACAAACCGATACTCTGCCGTGATCGTTCATTTGACTAATCACCTCACTGCTGAGCTCTCCACCGACGTTATCGAAATAGCAATCCACTCCTTTAGGCGCAGCCTCCTTCAAAGCGGCTATAGTGTTGACCTTCTTGTAGTTGAAAGCCTTGTCAAAGCCGAGCTCTTTTTCGAGCCATTCGACTTTGCTGTCGGATCCAGCGAAACCAATAACGCGACATCCTTTGATCTTAGCGATTTGTCCGACCAGCGAGCCTACAGCCCCGGCGGCGCCCGAGACCACGACCGTCTCACCAGCCTTGGGTTGGCACAGCTCTAAGAAGCCGATGTAAGCAGACACACCAGGCATGCCGAGCGCACCGCATCCGAGAGATTTCGGCAGAGAACCAATGTCAGGCAACTTGTACATTTTGTCTCCTATAAAATCAACAGGTGTATCGGGACTGCCGATATAGTAATCAACCCATCCTTTTCGCGAGACTACTCTGTCGCCAACAGCGTATCCCGCATGCCGTGACTCCAGTACGACACCGACTTGAATGCTGAACTGGTCGTATGGTAAAGAATTGAACACGTTGTAAGATCGGAGGTACGGGTCTACACTAATAAACTCTGCTTTTACTAGAATTTCTCCACTCTTCAGCGCCGGTAGTTCACTCTCGACTATTTCATAGTCGGACTTTTTGGGTTGTCCTTGGAAATACTTCTTAACTACGTATTTCCTTGCCTTAACCATTTCGGATGTATTCTGAAAATAAAAGGATTGAATTTAATGAAAATACCTACTTGTTAGTTGATTTGCATTATTTGTTTTAAATTTACCTACTTAGTTACCCACTAGTTTTTAAATATCGCGTTAGGCATTTTAGAACGATTTAATTAGATTTCAGCATGCTTTGGGTCCAAACCACGGAGGACTTATTATTACCTCCGTGGTCCAAACACATCACCTGTCTCTATCTCTTGACTGTAGACACCAATTCTTGATAACGAACAATGATTACGGAATAAATCAGATTTATCTACAACATTTATTACAACAATCTTATTCCTTAGATCATTTCGATAAATAATTCAAAGGTTTTGTAAGTGTTGTATAAAGTTCACTACATTATTTTATTATTAGCTAGTTGTCCATATTCTGGGCAAAGTCCTCCCCCAATTTTTTCAATCCTTATATTATCACCCCTATTTATGTTACCCTATTTATGAGAGAAATTAGCCTTAATTCACCACGCTGGCCAAGTGCGGATTTGTGAATGACACATGTCCTTCAAACTTTTTTAAGTTCTCAGAACATGCCGGTTTCCTCACTATGTTTGCCTTGTAAAGTAATTGAATTAATTACCGCCTGCGACGCAAGAGGTTACGGGTTCGATTCCCGCCTCGGGACAACTATTTGTATGATCTGCAAATATTTGTTCCGGGTGTCTGGGTATTATATTATGTATAATAAAATAATATGTATCTATGTATGTATATTCTATTAAGTACCTATATCAGAACCGTAACACAAGTAACTACTAAGCCTTTGACTCGATCGAAACATGGGCAGTGCTTGAGTCACTCCAGCGGAGCCGTATTGACTATCGGTATATCGAAGTGTTGAAGTGTTTATATAGAAACGCCACCATGTCCGTCCGAGTACAAGAACAGAGTTCGGAGGCTATTCCATTAAAAAGGGGCGTAAGACAGGGAGACGTTTTGTCTCCGAAACTGTTTACTGCCTCTTTGGAAGACGCCTTCAAACTTCTGGATTGGAAAGGATTGGGCATCAACATCAACGGCGAATACATCACTCACCTTCGATTCGCAGACGATATCGTAGTCATGGCAAACTCGATGGAAGAACTCGGCACAATGCTCGAAGGCCTCAATCGAGTCTCCCAACGGGTTGGTCTCAAAATGACCATGGATAAGACGAAAGTCATGTCCAATGTTCATGTAGAGCCTTCCCTTGTTATGGTTGAGAACTCGGCTCTTGAAGTTGTTGACGCGTATGTATACCTAGGACAGACAGTCCAATTAGGTAGGTCCAACTTTGAGAAGGAGGTCACTCGTCGAATCCAGCTCGGATGGGCAGCGTTCGGGAAACTTCGCAGCGTTTTTTTCGTCCAAAATACCTCAGTGCCTCAAGACAAAAGTCTTCAATCAGTGTGTGTTGCCAGTGATGACATACGGATCCGAAACGTGGTGCTTCACTATCGGCCTCATCAACAGACTCCGAGTCGCTCAAAGGGCTATGGAGAGGGCTATGCTCGGGGTTTCCCTACGAGATCGAATCAGAAATGAGGAGATCCGTAGGAGAACGCGGGTCACCGACATAGCCCAACGGATTAGCTCTTTGAAGTGGCAATGGGCAGGCCATATAGCGAGGAGAACAGATGGCCAATGGGGCCGAAAAGTCCTCGAGTGGAGACCACGGATCGGGAAACGCAGCGTTGGGCGTCCACCAACAAGGTGGACTGATGATTTGGTGAAGACGGTCGGCTCGCGGTGGATGCAGGCTGCGAGCGACCGTAATGACTGGAAATCATATAGGGAGGCCTATGTCCAGCAGTGGACGTCCAATGGCTGATATGATGAACACAAGTAACACAAGCTTAGAGCTTTATCACGGGGCAAGATGTCGCTGTGTGAATTGTCCAGCAATATGAATAAGTATTTATTTATTTATTATTACTTACCTTTATACCATGTACGAAACAGAACAGCCAGCTGGCGATTCTAGGAACAACTGGTTGATTTGTGGCACAGGTCGCCTTTTAACCATATTTATACACCGTGCCTTACACTGCTAAAAATTTGAGTAGCATGACGTGACAATGATAGAACACATTCATACCTACTATACCTACATATTGTAATATCATACCTACATTTACCTAAAATTACAATTCAGTAGATGATAGTTCATATTCCTTAAATTACATACATTTAATAAAAAGTAAATCCGTTTTTTGGCCGTAAGTTTTGTTATAAGTATATTGTATATCTGTAAGGGCTGTGGATTTTGTGTTAAATAAATAAATAAATAAATAAATAAATAAATTATAAATGGATGTGGTTAAGCAGAAACAAGCCACATATTGTCCAAAATTGAGTCATCACTGGCTAACCCCATCATCTGATTCCTAGCACGTATTCGGTATCAGGACGTTCTCTTGTCTTGATAATTATACCTATTTATAATCTTGGCTATACAACTGCCTAGAGCCTTGTGTTAGAAGAGCTTTCATAACATGTTATTATAAGCCCTATAAATAATTTTAACTGCTTTGCAATGTTTATTATATAAACTTCCAGAAAAAACAATTGGTACACATATTAAGAGTATTTTTTTTTTATTTATCTATGGTAAAGCTGATTGCAGCGTTAGCTTAGATAGTATCGGATTATGCGTACATATTTTGTACGTAAAATGAACTAAAAAGAAAACTTAAAAATATATTTCAATTAATTTGACTAATCTTCTTCTTCTCTTATATATAAAAGAAAGTCGTGTTAGTTACTTCACTTATAACTAAAGAACGGCTGAACCGATTTAGCTGAAAATTGGCAGGGAGGTAGTTTAAAAGCCAGGAGAAGGACATAGGATACTTTTTATCTTTCCGCGGGATAATCTAATATAACGCGGGCGAAGCCGCGGGCGGAAAGCTAGTTAGTTATAAAAAAATGATGAAAATGAGTGGTAAAAGTGCCAAACTTAGGTTGCACAATAACTTAAAATTTTACCGTTAGCAATTATTTATTTTGTACAAATATAAACTATATCAAAATTAAAGAAAACTACATAAACATAGCCATAACTTACCAATATTATGTAAGAACTTCTTAAATTCTATTATTCATCAATAAAACTATGTATACAACTAAAAACATAATACGCACTTGAGCAATTATTAGATACCTACAGTTTCCGGTTAGGAATAAATGAGATATTATTATCTCAAAATATATCAAACTGTGTGTGTGTGTGTGTGTGTGCCAGTTAGATTATCCGATAGTTCACCAAACAGTGCACTTGTGAACAGGGTTCATGGGAGAGCCAGGGGGGCATTTGAACTCTCGTGCGAAATCCTGAGAGTTGGAAAGCGTTCCGATGACTCTGAACCTTCCAGGAGAATGTACGGCTGTTTTCAACTTGTTTCTCATTGCCTCGGGCCGCATTGCGCCGCACCACACCTGAAATGAATGAAATTAGTATATTTTTATATTATACATCGGCCATGCTACAAGTATCTTAAGACCTAATTTCACCACTCTCTGTTTGTTAGTTCAACATCCCGTTATGTTTTATGACAGACAGTTTACGTACATTGATGGACTGTTAATTACTTAATGGGATGTCAAACTAACAAACAGAGAGTGGTGAAATGAGGTCTAAATATTGTAGATGGGTGTTATTATACTCGTATGTAATAAAATATATATCTATGTATGTAGATTATATTAAGTACCTATATCAGAAATCTAGCACCCGTAACACAAGCTTCGAGCTTACCACGGGGCTAGATGTTGCTGTGTCAATTTTCCAGCAAAAAAAAACTCTGTTCCTATGGGTTATTCTCATCGAACCATTATGTGTATGATTCCTTTTCGAGTAGCAGAGAGACATATATTGTATTGATAGCGATAGCTAATAACAAATAGCTAATACCAACCTGAGCGAAGTTGAGAAAGAACAGCTGTGTGTGTGTGTGATTCAAGCCGGGTAGTGTTTCTCCCTTCACACCGTTCCTTTGAACCCAGTGCAAGTACGCCCGGAAGGCCTGCTTCACACCCCCATTGTCAGCTATGTTCTCACCCTGCAAACAAACATTTTTTATTTCCTTCTCATCATTATTATTATTTATGATAACGTTATTTTTAGAATTATTTTGTAATTTATATAAATATGCATTAAGTTTTTGTATGTCCTTAGCCGGATTGTTGAAACTTTTACTCTATAACCATCTAACAACTCAATTATTTTTCTCATATTTAACCCCCGACGAATGTGTTAAAAGCTCTATTTATAATATTTATTACATTAATCAGTGCATTTAAAAATCGTATTTAGGTATTGTTATATGCGTTGATTAAAAAGTTTATCTAATCATTTAAATTACATAATCAATGCCTACTTAAGGCATACGTGATAATCTTACAATCTGGTTCTAATCAGATCAGAACGTTTCTTATCAGATCGTGCATACCATTTATCATAATGCAAGGCTCTTGTATGTTAAATTGTTGATACCTGTGTGTTAATCCCATCCAGTTTCATGTTAACCTCTGGAACCACGTATTTCCCGTACTGATTGATGAGGCACTGCGCTCGCCGGTGGAACGCCTCGATCGCGTAGTCGGACCACCAACGATGCAGGTTACCGTCGCAATCGAATAGTCTACCTTTGTCGTCGAAACCATGAGTTATCTCGTGCCCTAGAAAAATAATAACATCAATCAACAGTTTCTTTGACTCAGTAGAGTAATACCTTCATATGAAGTAGGTATAGCAGCCCATATGACCCACACTGGGCACGGATAGATAAAATGATCCATTTTACAAACCTTTCTGTGACCTTTTTCATCAAACCTATATAGGTACTTGTATTATCAATCTAAAAGTATTTGTTACTATTATTACAGGATAGGCTATTTAAATTCTTGCTCCAGCTATGATAGGACGTAGACCCCATGCAAACACAATTTAACGCGGACAGAATCGCGGGAACAGCTAGTCAATTCATAAGATGGTTTCACTTTGTCTTACACAGGCTTACCTATAACAACTCCAATCCCCCCATAGTTGAGAGATCGCGGAAAGTGGCGATGGTAGAAAGGTGGTTGCAGAATACCAGCTGGAAACATTATCTGGTTCTTGTTGCGGCTGTAATATGCGTTTACCACAGCCGGGGCAGTATTCCATAGCGTTTTGTTTACCGGCTGTCCAATTCTAAAAAATAATTCACATTGTAATTAGGTACTAAGATAACTAATAAAGAAACCCGTCCTAAAAGAAAAGTACCTAGGTGTTTAGTTGCTAAAGTCTCAAAGAATAAATTAAATATATATCTATTTGACAAAGGCGCGAAGTAGATCCGTATAAACTTGAACTATAAACATACTAAAATGTTTAAGCGTAAATATCTTACCTTGATTGTTCCATCTTGGTCAAATGCTGCAAAATATTCAGAATATTCTCAAAATACAAATCCGGGTGAACTTTCACCTCCCTATACCGATCGTCCAACTCAAACTTGTTAAGAATAAAATCTGGATACCCTATCCTTAGCATCATAGCCTCTACTTTATGCGCAGCTAAAGTCTTCGTCCTTTGGTCGATCCAATCTGTCATACTGAGGAGTTCTCTGAACGACTGCTGTATTTCTCTCGTCATAGTGAGAGTATCATTTTTACTGGTTTCGTCGAAGTATTTCCTTACAAACATGGATCCTAGGGCCATGCCCATATTTGAATTGACTTGGGCTATGCAGTTTTTCCATCTTGGTGGGGCTTGTTCACGACCAAACAGGACAAAGTAGAATCTGGAAATGGAATTTATAATTATAACACTTGTCTGCACTTTTACAAGATCCCATCTGCTCATTCAATTACATATTTTAGTATAAGAATTATGTTTGAGACGTAATTAAACTAGCGATTGACCAACTAAACGTACAATGGCTCCGGACCGGAGCCTATATTTTCTAAAAATACTTACTGCTGTTTTGCTGATTGAAATCTATCGTCCAAATTGTTAACGCGATGCCTCACGAACCTCCATAGAAGGTAATTTGATAGTATGCTTGGATCCGTATCATTTATAAGATGAACTAGTTGCTGAAAATTTTGACTTTTAATATATAACTTACATAACATGAATTATTATGTAATTAAACTAAAAACAGGAAACGGTTCTTTACAAATTGACTGTCGACAAAGCCCTCATCTATATAAAAATTGAACTTATTAAGTACATATATTTTTTTATTATAATTATGGATTATGATTAAGTATACAAAAGAGCACTAAAACAATAGGAAAATAATTGATCAAAAACACATGACGCGGTATTCAAACCCGCAACCTCCTCGCAGGCGGATCTCTTGCCGAGCTACAGTTGTTTTTTTTTATTCTTAATTTTTGAATGGGGCTTTTTTCGCTTTGCGAATATGCCAGCCCCGTAATACAAGCACTAACTTAAACCTAACTTAACTTAAAACATCAAACACCATCCTATGTTCGTCAAATCAAAAATAGGCACTCACCTTAACATAATTCAAAGCAAACAGCACCACCTTTTCGTCGTACGGCACAGTTCTGTTCATGACGATGCAGAGGTATCGCCTCCACTCCACTTCAGGAACCAGGGACTCTAGTTCCTTCACCGTCATCCTTCTGTACAGCTCTGATACGTTGCGACGCTCTTCTGGCGCTGATGTTATTTTGGCTAATCTATAATGTTAATGTTGTTATAATGTAATTGTTACGGAAAACGCAGCGTTTATTTATTTATTAAGGCAAGGCCAACAGCACACATAACAAAAATTGTTTACAAAATATTATATAGGACGTGTTACATGAAACATGTGCACAACACTTTTGGGAATGCAATGACACAAACAACTGACAAAAAAAAATGGACGTACACCAACATGGTGGACAGATGGCTTGGTGAAGGCGGTAGGCTCGCGGTGGATGCGAGCAGCGAGGGAGGAGACATATAGGGAGGCCTATGTCCAGCAGTGGACGTCCAATGGCTGAGATGATGATGATAATGTTACTTAATTATATGACAATTTAAGTTTTCTTCTGATGGTTGTCATAAAGAAGCCACGTTGGATAGGGGAGCACACTCCACTTTCATTCCGAAGGTCGTGGGTTCTAACCCCGCGGGCACCTATGAATTTTTCTTCTTGAAAATTTTACGTAAGGCTTTGTAAAAATGTGCTCTAACTGCGAAGACAAACATCTTGAGGGAACGGGGATGTTCTGAGAACTATTATAAGTTTAAAGGACATGAGACATTCATAACCCTCATTTGGCCAGCGTGGTGAATCTCTATTGTCAAGAGAGAAGTCCCTGTGTCCCAGCTGTGGGAACGTAAATAAACGCGATGATGGTTGTTATAATGGTAATTTAAAGTGGCCGCTATAACAGCGGTCTGTATTGTATTGACAAATGCAAGTTTTCCCACAGCCACAAATGAAACAACAAAATATGTAAGTACTTTGTTATAGAGCACGTTCAACGATGCAGCGCTGCGACAACACGCTTTTATGCGTCATGGGCATTAATAGTGTTAGTTTAGTTTAAACAATGTAGGTACAGCTGAAATCATGATGATGAAAAATACGAAACTGTAATAAATTATTTAAATAGGTAAAGACAAAAAATAAAATCGTTGTCATTTTAACATATTTTCAGTTTAGGTCATGTCATTAGGTAGCTTAACTAAGATAATAATGTGCAAATAGGTACTTTAAATGCAAAAAAAGTTAATTACCTAAAAAGATGACTAGCAAAATAAATATTTATAAAATGTGAAAATCATTGTCCACACTTTATAAATAAGTCCTGATAACCATAGGTAGTAAAGTAAAAACATTATGAATAAACGTTTTTATATAGAACAACCACATTCGTGTTAGATGATAGGTAAAATCTAAAAGACAAAGATAATTACCTACATTGAGAAAAATAAAATCAGTAAATTTTTTGTACCAAAATGATAGCTTACTTGATTTCGAAATCGATAAGTTGATCAGCACTTTCCTCAACCTTATCTGGAATGCCCCCTAAAAGTGTTGCAATCTTAACTAAATAAGCTCTGTATGCGACTAAATAAGCTTTATTGCAATCCTGGAGAAAATAATCTCTAGTCGGTAAACCTGAAAAATCAAGGAACCTATTATCAAGTAACAAACACGTGTTTTATCAATTTCAAGAACCAGCCTCACCTAAACTCGTTTGATCAAATTGTATGATGTACTCATCAGAGTTCTTGATATCGGGTCCTACCCATTCGGATATTAATATATCGTTGTTGTACAGCCTTAGTTGTGCCATTTGATCTAACCAATTAAATTTATCCGAAGACCAGTCGGTTTTCAAGATGGGCCACCCACCGAAGTGATCTAGTAAGTCTAGGAGAGGTTGGTGGCTCCGCTTTTCAAGTATGTTGTAATTCATACATGATTTGAATAAAAACCTTGCTTTCATAGCAGCGTCCTCATCTGATAAATCCATATTTATAAACTCTAAATCTTCTTGGTCTATTTCATCCACTATTTCTTTTTTTATAAATTCTTCTCTTTTATCTCTTCTTTTTGTATACATCTGCAACTTTCTACCGACTCTATTTTCGTTTTCACTTATAAGATTTTGATTTAATTTTAAAGAATTTTTAAATTTATTTTTTGTAAAATATCTACGAAGAGCCTTCTTTATTTGCGTTATTTCTTTAGATTTCTTTTGATATTTCGTATCTAAATATCGTCTGATACGATTCACCACATCTAAATCTTTATAATGTAAATCTGTTACTTTAAGTCGCTCTTCTTCTGACCTGTTCTTGAAATGTGAATTTGTTGGATTTAACGCATGTTGGGATCGTATGTTCATCTTCAGAAAAATGCCATCTATATCAAGGTGCTTCCCTGGGTAAATACTTTGTATATCTTCATGTGGTTTAAATTCTAGTAGATCTTTAAGTACGGAATCTAAATTTTCTCTTAACATTTCAAAAGTATCATAACTAGAAGAGAAAATCTATAGATAAATCAATCTATCAACTATATCACTTTCAAACTAACTATCAACTATATACAACCAATTCATATAATATGTGTTTTATCATAAATAATCTCAATAATTATGTCGACACAATGTTACATATTGTGTGTTAACTAATATTTTGGAACATTCTACAGAGTCTCAAATAGAAAATGCTTATTACTTACCCTGCTTTATCAGCTGGTATAGGGTTCAGAGTTGGCCAGTTCCCACAAGCATACTGATAGAAGTCATGGCAAGGGTCGGCCTCTGCATCCATGTACTGTTTCATTATACTTGCTTGCGTGTTTCTAATAGTTTTTTTGTCCCCTTGTCCTTTCCAAAAAGCATGAATACCTGTCGATGTTTACCACGTGACATTAAGCGCCAACGACTTATTCAGTAGGAAAGTACCCTCAAACTTCAGAGTTTCGTGTGTTGAAACAAGTAAAAAGTTATCCAGAATGTTGTTCCCATTGACCGAAAGCATTGATAGATTA
Source organism: Chloroclystis v-ata (assembly GCA_963691955.1). NCBI lineage: Eukaryota > Metazoa > Arthropoda > Insecta > Lepidoptera > Geometridae > Chloroclystis > Chloroclystis v-ata. The sequence goes on from OY829899.1 coordinate 7,569,227, forward strand.
ATGACAACTCAGGGCTAAAATCTAGTTCACTCTATGTTTTTACTGATTATGTTGAAAAAAAAAAAATGATTCCAATTCCAATCTGAAAGGTAGTAGTGACTAGTGACCTTGACTTATTTGGACTGATAGCAGTCAATTGAATAATCCCTACGTCTAGTGCACGAAACCATTATCAATTTGCTTTGACAAATGAAATTACGTCAATAGATTGGGACACTTTGATTCTAAACTCAATAGGTCACCACAGATGCTCTTTGAAAAGGGGCTGCTACTCGTATTTATCTTTCTCGCTTAAAATGGATTGGGATTTAGGGACAGGTTATTTTCGCTTGCAATAAAGGTAAGTAATTATCTTATAATTATAAATTTTAGTTCTTTTCCCCGATACCAATAACTATAACTCAAGAACGGCTGGGCTAATTTAAGTGCTTTTAGTAGTACCTACTGTATAAAAGCTGTAGGCTGTTATCTCAGGAACCACAGATAAAAAAAACTATTTCAGTGTTGTATAGTACATTTATCGAGGAAGGCTGTGGGCTATATTAAACAAACTATATGTAGATAACGTAAAAAAAACGCAAGCTAATCTGTTGGCGGGTCGGCTAGTCATCAATGATAATGTAAAAGTTTATAGGTACAACCTTCTAGTCATTGTCACCGCTTGCCGTCAAATCGGTGCACAATACTCGCCTGTGTATGGCCTGGTGTGCTTGTACAGGTGTGCGGATGAGCCCATTTCTCCTTCTTCCAGTTCAGGCTGTCCCCTCACTTGTTCCACGACATCATCCAGCGGCCCTCGGTCTACGTGGCCCTCTGGATGTCCTAAACTGGAATAAATTATAAATAATTTAGTCTATAATCAACAAGCGCCTTCTAAAATGCCAGTCTGTTGATGAAAGAATTGACAACCTTTGTGTTGCGGCGGTTGAATGTGTGGCGCAGAATTTGGTAGGTTAGATTCCTGCCCTGGGACAAAAGTTAGTATGTTCTAAATATATTTTGCTGTGAATTTTAAATTATGAAGCAAAATTAAAAATAATATTTACATTATAATTCATTATATTCGTTATGTATGACCATGTTTTATTTTTGAATTCGTTATGTAAAATATCAGATACCGACAAAGCGTTAATTGTACGTGTATTGTGATGGTGTATGCTCTAGGGGTAATTTTATTTCATTAATTTTCTTTGGCTTACTAATATTCACTAATATTATAAATGCGAGTTATATTAAGAATGTAAGGATGCATAAATTTCTGTCACTCTATCACGCAAACATTCCATCGGAAAGCGAGTATTACTATACCTAATTATATTACGTAGATACCTGTCTATACTATCGTCGTTATCATATTGGTTGCTAGCCTCCGTGTCAAATTCATCGTCGACCTCACTCTCACTATTATCATAATTTTCACCAGTCTCATCTTTGTGTCTTTGATACGATTCATTTTTTTCACTGAAATCATATTAAACTTATTGTTTCAAGATTTTAATAAAGGATTATTTTGAGTAACCTTTGTTCCAATACTCACTCTGGATCGCTCAAGTTAGCAGTCCTTTTAATTCTAGCTGGTACATTATCATTATCAACAATGCCCCATATAAAATTACTGGTGCTATCGAAAGAATCACTCCGTCCCTTTTTAGGAAACACAACTTCATCATGAGGTAAAAATGACGTTCGGAAACCCTCAAAAACCTCTCTTTCATCAGGATCAACTGTTTCGAGCCTGGTGTAAATCTTCGGGATGTTTTTAACAATGTATTGGTCTGAAGGATCACCTAGTGAGTCCTCAGGTCGATTAAGTATAAAGTAGGTTATGGCTAGAAGGATGGTGAGTCCTACTATTGATATAAAACGGCACAAGTTTGCACTATTCTCGGATGATTTTATGGAGACATCATGAATGCTCCGCGTGTCGGCTCGCGTCATGGCAATTTCTGACTGACAATGGGTTGACAGGAACACGGGTCATGCTTCGATTGTATGTAGGTTGCTCTGCGTAAGATTGTAAAATTGACCCTGTAGGTACTCTAGAACTAGTAAATTGGATTTAATTTACTTGATTTACCGACAGGTAGGTAACTTAATGGTGTTAAATTTTTCCTTAGGTGCTATGAGTCCTACATTCATGAAATATAGGAGAAAAGTTTTTTATCTGTAGGCACAATGTACGATTTATGTATATAGTAAAAATATATACATATATCTATGTATGTACATTATAATAGGTAGGTATATCAGAAAACTAGCACCCGTAACACAAGCTTCGAGCTTACCACAGGGCTAGATAATGGCTAGATATTGCTGTGTAAATTGTTCGGCAATATTTATGAGGTTGAATATAGGCAGGCACATTGAACCTCTTTGATATAATTGCAGTTTACTGACAGCCACTTGCTACGATGTCCACCTGGGTAATAGCAAAGAGAATATAATCACTACAAACGTAGTGATTATATTCTCTTTGATCACTACGTTATAAGTAACAACGTTTTTCTCTTTATCAGAAATTTCTTTATTAGTATCTTTGAATAGTTATTTACTTTCGTATTCAAGTTTAAAAAAACTAAAATCTTAATCTAATACGATTTGAAGATAAGTGTATACATAGGTTTATAAACCTGTTGAATTTATTTACCTGTGGTGCTTTTAAAGGTTCTAAAAAGGCTAAAATGATCTCATTTCACGAGCTGACGAAGCAAGTTCATTTGATAAACGATATCATCTTATCAGATATGGTGTGCGGTTAGAATGCTATTTTTATTTAGGTATTTTGGGCCAAAAGTCCACACGTGCCACTATAAATACAAGATGTGTATCTATTAATATAAATATGTTTTAAAAACCATAATAAAACAAGTTTGCATTCGAAGAGATTGTATACAATGATAAGAATAAGTATTACTTTATGTACTTATATCTTTTGTTGGGACCCTAAATAAACAAAAACGGGTTTATATTAAAAGTAGTATGAAATGCTTGATTTTCTGATTACTATCCGCTACATTTTATGTTTGAAGCCATCTCACCATACCCTATCCATACCCTATCAGTATGATAGTGTCTCTGGTTTTTAAAAGTAACAGTAACAGTAACACTACCATACTGATAGTGTTTCTGGTTCACGATGGATGGAAGCCGATTCCGACTGAAATCACTCCGAATTGAGGGAGACCTATGTCCAGCAGTGGACGATTCTTTCTAAATTTTTATAAAACAATATCTTTAGATAGATCTATAGATAATTAAATTGTATATTTTACTGACCAGATTGTTCTAGAAAGCGGCATCAACGCAGACCGCGTCACCAGCTTCAGCCACCATCTCCTGGCCAGCAAGTACTGGTTTTCGCGCATCTCGTGGCCCAACAAGACGCGCTTCGTGCTGGCGTTGTTGGAAGACGTGCGCAGCGCGTGGACGCTGTCGTGGCTCCTTAAGTCCATGTGGAATTGTCGCCCCAAAGATGCTGTGCTGTCGGCTAACGAGTGAGTATTGATTGTTTCCAGCTTCCAGACCTTAAAATGACGCTGCTTCTACTGGAAGTAACTACAGATTCTCGCGCGTCTCGTGGCCCAATAATAAACATTTCGTGCTGGTGATGGAAGGAACAACGCTCGAAGCGTGCGTTACAAATGCAAAATATTATCGTCTCTTCATTCGTTATTCAAAGTAGAGTACTTACCTACTAAAATACCATTTTGTTTCATTTTCATAAAATGTACTACTTTATTAATTTGTGAATAGTACTCCAGCGTGGAGCAGCTACGACCAAGTGCCGATGGACCACAACAGGACCGCCCTGCCCATAGCGACGCTCGCGCAGGTCATGAAGAACGATCGCGTCTGGTTTCTAACACTGGATCCTGTGAGTTTACAATCACTTCATGACAAAAAAACCTATCTAGCCCTCATTATATAATGTAACGATTCGATAATTTTATATAACAAACCTAGCATGCCTCAACTGGGCGCCTAAAATCCCATTTTAAGTTTTGGGGTGTTTAGTAGCTTACCAGGCGGTTTGTTGATTGCAGTTATTTTAGTTTATTTTCATAAATATTCAACTAGCTTTCTAATCCGTGACTTCGCTTGTCGATTTTCCCGCGGCAAGGTATTTTTTCTCGCTGTAAATAATATATCAAATGGAAATACAGCGATGGTTCTTGTCCTGGTTCTAAGTTAATTCCCCAATTATTTTCACCTCAATCGATTCAACAATAAATGCTTTTCGTTAAATTTCGCTCTGTATTCTAACATAACTTTTTGTTAATTTAGGAAGCTCAAGCTATGGTGTTGTCGGAGCTACTCACGATCGCTGGTGGTCCGCTCATGTGGGTAGTTTTGAAGCGTGCACAGGTATGGACAGTTTTTGAACGCTTCGTAGAAACGTCTACATAATTAACTTCACAATGGTGGTGCTCTGAATGAACTTCACAATGGTATAATACCGCCATAAATTATTTATACGCATTTATTTATAGGTAATACAAATTTATCTACAATATGAAGTAGGTAGGTAACCTATGTCCTAAACAGGCACTCGAAACTATCTCCATAACGAATATCATCCAAATTGGTTCTGCTGCTTTGCCACGAAGAGAAACTTTTACCTTCATAATATTAGTAGCTAATAAATAATTTGTCCTCAACTATGGAACCCTCCTATTTTATTGAAAGGTTCTGTTCGAGCGTTACAGAAACAGGCAGCTGCAAAACCTGCAAGAGTGCATCGTAGTCGGGTCCGTCGCATCTCGAAAGGATGGACAGTCCAACGTGAAGATGGATACTATCGAAAAAGACAAGGTATAATGCCTATCCACATACCTACCAAAGAAAACGGTTTCTATGACTTTTTGGCCAGGTCTCTTCAGCTTTATAGAATAGAATAGAATAGAAAATGCTTTATTGCACACCACAAAAAACAGAAACACACAAAACACACTTAAAACTAAAACATTTGGAGTACAATGGCCGGCCTTATCGCTGTGAGCGATTTCTTCCAGGCAACCTATGTATGGACTGGAAAATAAAAAAAATATAAAAATATAAGAAAAATTATAAGACATACGATTTGGTATGGGTATAAATAAAGTAAAAAAAAGACTTTATTTCCATAGAAACACAAAGATATTTATACATGTCCATGTACACGAGGTACACGATATACCTATATACCTCGTGTACATGGACATGTCAGAAAAAAAACATTCCTCATGATGGAACTGATACGTATACAGAATCTTCGGATATATAGTATACTAAGTTTTGATTAAATCGTTATTAATGCTTGTTCTTAAAAATGTAACTCTTTCATAAATATTTCAGTTAAAAAAGGGGTCAACCGCTTCCACTGAACATAAGACAGAGAACGGCAACACAAAGTTACAGCAGCAAGCAAAAGAGGTACAATACCAATATAAAATTCAGTTATATTAAAATAAGCCGCCTGCCTGGTAAGCTTGGTGATACCCCCCTAATGTTTCAAGCCTCGATAGCTACTATCCACTTAATCTTTACCGTGAGTCTAATAAAAATAAGTCGGGTTTTCCGTCGCCGACGCCACAGAATATATAATTGCTACGCAATAACTACGCTTTAACTCCGACGCTATAACTCCGGAACGCACAAACCGATTTCCACGGTTTTGCATTCGTTGGAAAGGTCTCGGGCTGTGTGTGTGAGGTTTAAAGCACAAAGAAAATTGCGGGAAAGTGTAAAACGCGGGCGAAGCCGCAGGGCGGAAAGCGAGTGCCATATAAAATTCCTCATTCCCGAAATCGATTATACTAGGACCAGTTATTATATTAATAAGTTTATTTTTCAATATTTAAGCTGGAGGATAATCTAGCTGCATGGAACGCAACAGTGAAGTCAATACGAGACACGCAGAAGCTTGAAGAGTTTGAAATGATCTTCGTCGATGGAACACGCAAGAAGATCTGGAAGGTCAACCGTATTAAGCCGGAAGCAATCGAGACTGTGGATTTCGTTAGTGGCATCATAAGGCCTAAAAATAGTACCACCACTTTTATTTTCGCGGATGGCGTTAAACTAGTAATTTACATACCTACCAGAAGACTGATAGATATTCAGGTTCTTTCTGTGTACCAACATAATAGGTACTAACCTGCCTTACGCTCACCGTTGAGATTACATAAAATCTTCAAAGGGTTGTTTTGGGGAGAGCAAGCTTTGTATTGGGACGTTATTTGGGCTCTTATGATGATTACTACAAAATTTATTTACGCGGAAATGGAAGTTTTAAGAGCCGATAAACACTGAGTTGACGTCTTTCGGTTGAAATGATGGTATAACAAAATATAGTGCGTTTTTACAGGTGCAATTACTACCAGCGTCCATCGGCAAGAGAATACTATCTTTTCTACCTAACTTAACGTTGCTGGAATGCGCTAAAGTTAATAATTATTGGGCTTTTCTTGTCGACGAGCTTAGAGCCGAGATCACTGCTCGTCTTAAAATAAACGCTGATCTGGAGAAGCTAACCGTTAGTTAACATTTCATCTTTATCCTAGCCTAGACCGTTCATTATTATAGATCCCTGTAACGATGTAAGTAAATGATCATCAGAGTAAAGCCTTTGAGATTTCAGTAAAAAACAATCACCCAATAGATTTGTGTACCCAAAATGTATTAAATCGTTTCAAATAACGATTTATTTTGAAGTTATTATTTTTCGCTGTTTGGGGTAGTTTCAGCGATAACTTATAGAAGTTATAGAAGAATATTAACTCAACTGGTTAGTAGTAACGTAGCCCAGCAGAGGGCTGTGGTGTGGAGCGTAGCGTGTAGTGGAATAGGTGGAGTGGCCAGGCATACTAGATACGCAATTATTAGTCTCGGTAGAGTCAATTTCTTTGTATTTTCACGTACTTTCTCTAACCCATACCTTCACCTAAACAGGAAGAAATGCTTCGTCATGATTTGAGCCTAGAACTGGTGGAGCAGCTAGATTTCCGCATGGGAGCAAGTTCCATGGGGCAGGCCAGCGCTGGCGGCACTTTTGGGACCAAACGCCCCGTCGGCAGCGTTCGAGCCAGCGAGAAGAGCACCGGATTATACTCCATGAGGCATTTTCTGTTTGAGAAACGTACTAAGGCGGTATGCACTTGAAAATCTAAGTAACTACTTATACCAGAAAAAATAACGAACAACACCCTTTTGATTTTTCTTTCATTTCACTGACAGCTTTACCAGTAAGCGTTCAAATGGACTTTTTCCAATGTTGGACAAAATGAACTTTTGATATTGCTCTTTAGATAAATTACTAGCTGACCTGCCCGCGAATTCGCCGGTTTTATTCCCATGTTTCTCGCCTTGTTAACCTTCCCTGAGCTACTACGATTATTTTTAAACCCAGCACCAAAGTCGGCCCAGCCGTTCTCTAGCTATAAAATTACAACAAATAGTGTCATTGATTTCATTTAACACATTACATTTAAATTGCACTCATCAGGTCCAGAAACCAATTCGTAACATGAAAGAGTTTTACGAGAGACTTGAGGCCAGAGGCGCGGCCGACGAGAACCTGTGGCGCTGGTGCGGGAGCATCCTCCGCAACGCCAAACCGAAGGACAAGAACATACCAGCGCCGAAAGATCACCCAATTGAGGTAAATACATAAATTAACAGCTTTTTTCAAAGTTCTCAGAACATGCCCGTTTCCTTACGGTGTTTTCCTTGGTTCACCGTTTAAGCACGTGTTTTCATAGCGCACATATTTTTATAAGAAAAATACAGAGATGCGCGGCGTGGTTCGTACTCGCGACCTTTGGATTGAAAGTCGAGTGTGCTCCAAATTAACCAACATGCCTTATTTTTGATAACATATTTGGGTGTTATAATAAAAAAATTCTATATTATGTATGTATATTATATTAAGAATATCAGAAATATAGCACCCGTAACACAAGCTTCGAGCTTACCACGGGGCTGATGTCGCTGTGTAAATTGTCCAGCAATATTTATTTATTTTATTTTCATTAAAACTACATTTATTCCAGCAGCATTCAATCCATGATAAGGAGGGTGTATTACCCCTCGCCCATGCGCATTTCCCGTGCCCTATGATGAAACACGCATTAGAAGTCCCGCTCAAGAAACCCCTCTGCAAAGACCCCGCTAAAACGTAATACTTTAAAATACCATACACCATAATTGTATCATAAGTATCTTTAAAATACCGCTTAATTTTAAAATTAAATCCTACGTTATTATATTTAAGCCATAATAATTGTTTAGCTGTAAATGTTCTTTAAATTGTGAAAATAAATAACAATAATATCATCTCTCTTTTCCATCCAAAGGTTGCCTGGAAGAGATCCCTTTTTAGTGATAAGGCCGCCCATTGTACGTGTCTCTTTTTGTGTTTTAATCATGTGTTTTGTTTTTGGTATACAATAAAGCGTTTTTGTATTGTATTGTAACAATGATATATTTTCCAGGCGTCCTGTGAAGCCTAGAAGGAACGTTTCGAACCCCACAGTGCTGAACGTCCCCCACGAAGGCGCCAAAAGATTTAGTCTATGGTCGCGCGATCTTTCCCCACTCTACCCCGTGTACAAGATTCCCTCCTACCAATCACCTGTATAATCTTCGCCAACACTGAACTCTTATAAAGACGGCGCGGGCGCTCATCATCATCATCATCATTTCAGCCATCGGACGTCCACTGCTGGACATAGGCCTCCCATTCCTTCCTTCCTTCAATCTTGGTTTTCCAGATTGCAGTATACGTGAGGGAAAACCAAAGTATATTTAAAACACGAGGAGAGGAACAAGCTTTCTGGTATTGCACACGAGGAGCCAAGAAGCTCGCGTCAGTCCGACACAGATTGACAAAATCCGAACGGCTCTCCCATGTCATTGGGCCAACCGTGTATAACCGGCTACCGGAGCATATAGTCGCTGCGTCAAGTTTGTTATCTTTTAAAAATAAATTAAAATTATGGTTGATCGAACAGGCATTCTATACATTTGATCAGTTTTTGTGTGTATAGGTATATTTATACAATTGTATTGCTAATTTATAATTTATTAATTTACTATTTTTATTTATAAATTTATTTTAATTAATTGACCTGTAAATATCTAAATTTTACCAATAAATGACTATCTGACTATCCCTTAAGACCTCCAGGTATTACGGTCGGATGTAGCCTGCATCCACCGTGAACCAGCAGCCTTCACAAGATCATCTGTCCATCTTGTTGGTGGACGTCCGACGCCGCGTTTTCCGATCCGTGGTCTCCACTCGAGAACTTTTCGGCGCGGGCGCTGCTTTTATAGAAATAATAGTTCCTTGTATGATAGTTGCCGGTTTTATCGTGCGTGAGACTTTAGTGCTGGCGCGGATTCTGGGCTACACTTTGTGGAGAAATATAAATACGTACATTTATTTGGACATTTAAAAGCGCAGTTTTTATGCAATTGGTTTATTAAATACATGCATATTTTCAATAACTTCTAAAGATCTTTATCTTTATAAAATAACTTACATACCAGTGCAATAACATTTTCACAGCTCTTAGAAAATCAGCGTACATTACATACCTATTATTGACTACCTAACATAACATAGGTAATAAAAGAATGCCTAATATATACCTAGGTAATTCTGTAACAATTTTACAAATGTTTCTCAGTTGAAAATCAGTTAGATGAGGGCCTCTACTCTCATTTATGTTTAAAACCTGTGTTTGCCTAGCTTTCTATAACCCTAGACAAATATACATATATCTACCCATAACATGTCTTACAATTTTTAGGAGAAGTTTAAGTACTTTTTTATACTTACATTTTTAATATATGCTATGAAAGAATGTATATTAATTTAAATAGTTAGAAATTGGTTAGTAGCTTATATAACGTGCGCAATTGAAAATGAATTCTGTAAATGGCGGCGGGTAGGTATGGTACGATTGGCAAAACAAGGATAAAAGTATAGACAGCGATAGAGAGTGAGCGAGAACGCATGCGAGCGGACGCCATTTACAGAACTCATTTCTAATTGCGCACGTTATACCTACTCTAATTAGTGTGTACAAATAACAATTGAATAACATATCCTTATCTAAATACTACTCAAACTACCATGTCGTTATCAAACATTACATTTTTTTAATGGATAAATAGGTAGTTAATTTTAACCTACCAACTCAATAATTTTAGACATATCGCAGTAAATATGAATCAATCAATTAGGTCAATGGTTCTGAACAATGAACTTTCACATATAAAAGGATGTTTTTCATCACAATTATAATCAGAAGGTTCGTTCGGAATCTGAAACAAGTGTCTGTATCCTGAAAAAAAAAAACGCAAGGTTTTATATAACACAGTGTAGGGTGGGTCGCATACGCAAACACTTAACTAGCCGATTTGTAGTGGAAAATAATTTTCCACTTTTTTGGGTTAGTTTACCTTGTTTTATAGTATTAGTTACTTTTACGATATAATAAAATGAACAAAAAATCCGAATAGTCATACCATGTCATACTGAGCAATATAACTAGGCGGATTTGATTCGGATTTTTTTGCTATTTTTTTTTGTTGATAAACCCTTGCTTGACCACAATCTCACTTGGTGGAAAGTGTCGTTGTGGCCGAAGATGGATAGTGAAGAGACCCAGATTGTAAAGTAGATTTCAGGAAAAACAGCAGTAGGCAACACATTCTAAACATAAGCAGTGCGAATAATGAAGGCGGAGGAGTATCGCTTCGTATAGATAGGTAGACGATATAGGCAGAGAATGTGTGTTTAAGGTATACTTCTCATCTATGAGCCTGAAAGCTCTTCGTTCTATCGGACCAAAGCTGCAAGCTGGTATTTGGATGCACTACGGAACCGTGGTCCCACTGACCCATCCCAAACATAACAGCAATACTCCATGCCAGATCATGTTTAATGCCAATGAATGATCACATATACAGTTCGTCCCAAACTTATGGTACATGAAGGGGAAGTAAGTACCTTAAATATCGTAGATAGTGAATTTTGTTCAAAGAAGACTTTATGTTATTTTTAACAGTTAGTAATAAGTAATGTTACTAGGTATGCCAAATCGCTTGAAATGTTGTATCAGTAAAGCCTGCGTGTATACAAATACACTAGTTTTTGTTTAGTTAAAAAGTACCTAGTAGTTTTGATTTTATAGGCATTCAAAGTTTCGAAAAATATCGAGTCTCGCTAACAGTCACATGAGCGCTTGTGACGTCATAGTTTAACGTCGCGCGGGCCACGGCCCGCTTAGTATCAAGTCGCCAGCAGATTATAGTAGTAGTGCAATAGCTTGCGCAGTATTTTGTTGTGTTTTCGTCCGCGTATTAAGTTAATAGTTTAATAGTAGTACTTAAATATTATTCGATTTATAAAATGGATGAAGATAACTCAAATAGTAGAAGTACCTACCTACCTACCATTAAACTTTGACGTTAAAGACAATATTACCTATATGTATTAAAGTTTTGTTGCTATTGGTATTTATCTATATACTATAGGTAGGTACCGCTGTTCTTAGTAAATTTAAATAAACAATATTGATTTATTGCAAACTAGCTTCTTAGTAAATTTAAATGAACAATACATTGATTTATTGCAAACGAGTACACTTCTTATCAATCAACATCTAGAACTATACATTTTCTTAGGATTAAAAGTAGCCTATGTGTTATTCTAGACTTCGTCCAGATCCGTTCAGTAGTTTTTTCGTGAAAGATATCAAACACACCCACTCACTTTCGCATTTATACTATTCGTAGGAAGTAGGATAGATACTTAGGATGTAAATGTAGTAGCTTGAACGTTACAGATGTACTAAACCAATTTTTTTAGGGTTCCGTAGCCAAATGGCAAAAACGGAACCCTTATAGATTCGTCATGTCCGTCCGTCCGTCCGTCCATCCGTCCGTCCGTCCGTCCGTCCGTATGTCACAGCCGTTTTTCTCCGAAACTATAAGAGCTATAAAGCTGAAATTTGGTAAGTAGATGTATTCCGTGAACCGTACTAAGATTTCATAAAAAAATTGAAAAAAAAAATTACATTTGGGGGTCCCCATACATAGGACTGAAACTTAAAAACGTTTTTTAATCGGACCCATACGTGTGGGTTATCGATGAATAGGTCTTTAAAAATCATAACAATATTTCTAAAACCATTTAATTTTAAACTCAATAGTTTGGACGTGAGACTCTTCCAAAGTGCAAAACAGAGTGTCCCCCCCCTCCTCTAGTTTCTTAAATAAGAAGATGATAAATCTAGAAAAAATATATATTGTACATAACCATAAAAACTAACAACGAAAATTGGTTTGAACGAAATCTATGAAGTAGTTTTTTTATAGTACGTCATAAACTATTTCATATAAACAATTACTGCGGAAGCCTACATGGGCGAGTCCGACTCGCACTTGGCCACTTTTATTTGTATTTATTTTACTTTCAATATGCGTGAGGCCGTTTATTTTGATTTAAAACTTGTTTATGCGCTTCTATACACTTATCTATACGAATCTATACTAATATTATAAAGCGGAAGAGTTTGATTGTTTGTTTGTTTGTTTGAACGCGCTAATCTCAGGAACCGCTGGTGCGATTTAAAAAATTCTTTCAGTGTTGGATAGTCCATTTATCGAGGAAGGTTATAAGCTATATTACATTTTCAAAAAAAGTAGGGATCCGCACGGAAAACCCAAATATGTCACCCAAGATGATAAAAAAAAATCTTATATCGCATGCGCTGCGAAAAGTATTCATTTTAGAAATATACAATGTACTACAATTTTGTAGAACACATTAATATCTACAAAAAATGTCGCGACAGCATATTTCTAACTATTATAGTTACGTCACAATAACAAGCGAATGCAAGCGGACTGAGTGAACCAGACTGATCGTGCTAAACTATGACGTCACACCGTAACCGGCGGCTCGCGTCGTACGGTTACAACTTGTTTTACTTCTAAATCGGAAACTAATTGATGTATCGAAGTAATTCTTTCACTAGTATTTTTTATATTTGACATAGAATATGGAGTGCTATTCATCAAAATTAGGTAACATTATCAATTCTGCATTCATAGATTTTCTAAAAATTACTTGCTTTGTCTGGGAATCGATCAAATCGCCAATCTCTTAATGACTCGGCTGCCTGTTGATTTTCTAATAATTTTATGGTGAACACTCGATGTGATATGGCACAATTCTGTTTGCAACTCGATCATTTGACCTTGACTCAATTATTTTATGTTGTTCCCTTTGAAATACTATGTTACTTCAGGAGAGTTACACATTATTTTTTAGCTATTCTTTCGATTGGTATTATAAAAGTAGGGTGATTTTTTTTCACATGTAAGTCGGTTCGATTCCCAGACAAAGCAAGTACCTAATTTTTAGAATATCTATGAATGCAGAATTACTTACTTTTAAAAATAACATAGGTACTTAGTCTTCTTTGAGCAAAATTCACTATCTAAGATATTATTGGTACTTCACCTTCATGGCCCATAAGTTTGGGAAGTCCTGTATATGCGAGGCAGTTTATAATTATAATTATATTTATGCAGTCGACTGTACAGTATTTACTTACTATCACTGCCGTCATCATTATCAATGTAGGCTATCGATGACACCAGCTTTTGCAAGTACTCCAACTCAGTAGCACTATTTGATTTAGCCAAGTAGGCTCCCTCCTCTGAGCAGATTGACTTGGCTTCTTGCATGAATTTACCATCTTCATGCAACTTATAACAATTGCCTGTTCCGCTGAAGTATTCGTAGCCTGAAAGTAGATAAATGATTTATTTATTTCATTTTATTTAATTGGATAATCCAACGGCTTAAAGACAAACTTAACTAGAAACATAAAGCCAAGCTCTTAGATATATATAAATAAAATAAATATTGCTGAACAATTCACACAGCGACATCTAGCCCAGTAATAAGCTTTAAGCTTGTGTTACGGGTGCTAGATTTCTGATATAGGTACTTAATAGAATATACCTACATACATAGATACTTAGATATTTTTTTATTATACTTAAATAACACCCAGACACCGGAACAAATATTTACCTACAGATCATACAAATAGTTGTCCCGATCCGGGAATCGAACCTCTAGCGTCGTCGCAGGCAGACCTTCGCCCGCTGCACCACAGAGGTCGTCATATATGTACCTATATAGCTTGTTTGTGCCAAATAACAAATAAGGCAAAGGTGTTTTTTTTTTCAGAATACCTAACCTACATTTGATTTTTGGACCAAAAAATATGAAAAAGATGAGGTTGTCCAACAATATTAATTTACCTACCTCTATATATTATATAGGTACTAACACTAGCTTCAAGCTTCATGGTTAAATCGACGCTTATATTTCGTTCCGTAGCCTTCATGGGCGACACGCACTTAGCCGGTTTATTAAAACAATAAACGATACGAGCTAGACGTTGCTTTCATCGTTTATATACCTACCTATTTACTTATTTCAATACCAATTAAATGATAAACTTATGAAAATAAATAAAATTAATTATTATAAAAACATTAATTTCTTAGTGTGAGGGTGTGGAAACTTGCCAGTAAATGCACAGAGAGATTTTTCCGCGTAACAAGCGAAAGGTAGAGCTTCGTAGCAGACATGCTTGGCGACATTTCCATTTGACTGAAATACGAAACAGCGTGCACTGGTGGACACTTGCATCGGTATTCCAGACGATCCTGAAAAAAAAAACAACACATTCTCAAAAATATTTTATATGTACTACCTATATTATGATAAGTTGGTATATTATGATATGTATTATATAAATATCGCACCTCCGGTGCAACAGAGGCACAAATGCAAAAAATGGCAAAATGACTTAAGTATGCAGAAAGTTGCGTTTTGTAAACATGTTTTTGGTGAGAGAACGTCATTTGTTTAGTTCCCGTATTTTTTGTATGAGGGCACTGTGTCGTTGTCGAAACGGTGCAAATTGATGGACTTTCTGGAGTAACAACGTCTCATTGGTCAGTTGTGCGCGACCCCCCGCACGAACATGAGCAGTCTGGAGCTACAACGTTATAAATGTAATTGTGACATTTTTTTTCTCAAGTTTTGGAACATCAACGGCTTTTGTTTATTATGAGATTTTATAACTTTTGATTTTTTCTTTGATATTTTAATTTGTATGTCATTAAACACTTTGTACCTGTTGCTAAAATAAATCTTTAACATGAATAAATAAAGTTTTTTACTAAACAAACGTCACATTATTACTTTTGATTTACTTTCAGTGCGATATAGACACAATTGAGGGTGTTACGGACATTATATCATTAGAACTATAATATTAGAATAGTTATGGCATAAAAAACAGTTACATTGAGTAAAATAATATTAACACCTTAATAAATCCCCGTTACAATGTTAAAATTTTAAGGTGATAATCATTTAATGAGCCTTTGAAATTTCAAACGCTTCTACTGAAAAAGTCATTAAAAGCAATTGTGCCTCTGTTGCACCGGAGGTGCGATATGTATAACTTATAATATAAAGCTAGCAGTGCCAAATCGTTCAAAATGTTGTGTAATTTATGTGTTTTTGTCTTACACCTATTTATCTTGCCATGATTTACACTACTACCGTTCATACTAAGTAATTAGCCATAGGTAGGTACCTTGTCTAAGTCCAGCTCCCGAGTACATCGCAGGTATTTTCATGGAAGCTTGCAAATGCGTGATTGTAGATGTAAAGCCGTCGGACCAAGGAGATGCCAGAAGTGCTCCTAAAATTAACTTTTATTTGTAAAATAATTGTAAAAGGTGGATCTACATAGATCTAGCTAACAACTCGAATTATCGAAGAGAATTACGAATAATGTAAGTATCAACAATTTGTATCTGTTTAAGCTAAGGGAATAATATTATACAAGAATTTTAATCAATAATCAAGTGGTCCGTCCTAGTCTATCTTAACTTTTGTTTATGTAGATAGGTACACCTGTACCTAAAAATAACACTACACATACCTACTATACATACCTTCGTCGTGGCATCTTTGCTGAGCTGTTTCCCAGTCGAGAGGACTATTATGCACCTTCAACCAGCCTTCAATTGCAGGGAAGTATTTGTATTCGGGCCAGCCGGGTCTATCAATACCTGCAAGTTGTACCTATTTAATACTAGTATTTTAACATTAGTGCAAAGGGCGAAAGTCCACCGACGCAATATTTTTCTGTACCTATGTTCCGCCAAAACGATTAAACCAATGATCTAAATTTGATGAAATTTTGTAGATAAACATTTAGACGACTGGGACACAGGATAGGCTATTTAAACATGAAACGGGTAACATACCATGATTTAAATGTTTTTGAGTTTTCCGATATTTCGACACTGTTGCAAGCGCCATGTTCACGGACAAACTGAACTGTCGAAATATCGGAAAACTCAAAAACATTTAAATCATGGTATGTTACCAATTTCATGTTCAAATTAGTTAAAAACCATGATAGTTTAAAAAGTTATAGGCTATTTAAATTCTTGCTCCAGTTATGATAAGACGTGGCCCCCATTCAAACATAATTTAACTCTAATAAATAAAATAAATAAATAAATAAATATTAGGTACTGGACAATTTTTATATAGCGACTCTGACGGAGTCGCGGGCACAGCTAGTTTATTTATAAAATAGGTAAGTAATGAGACATTATATTAAATTCTATAGAACATTTTGGTTCGTTTTGTAAATTAAAAAAAAATATATTGCGCTCGTGTTTTTTTTATTATTTTCCTTCCTTAACTTACCTACCTATAGTTATGTAAGACCATCCAGGTCCACAATTGTAACCTACTCAAAGTAATTTTATAAAAATGTGCTACAATAAGGTTAAAAATAAATACTTTGAACACCCTACTTTAGTTAAAAAGCACTTACCCAGACATAGAACACCAATTTGTGCAAGTATGATAACTGTTTTTATTCGTAACATTATTGATGATTATTGTTGATTGAACCTTAAAAAATATCAGGCACGTCAACACAGCTCGATTGATTTGTCAAAACAATTTAAAGTTATTAAGAACAGAGGTATTTACACTTAGGAAGGTATGTATGTTTTCTCTGTTATCAATCGAGAGTAGGTACTAATCCTACAAGTAGGTGTAGGTAAAAACAACAGTATTCCCAGCAGAATTCCCAGTTTTATTATCAAATATTTGCTAGTAATAGGTAGGTAGGTAGCGGGAGATAAGGCAGCCTCATACAATTTTAGATATTTTATCGCAAGTACCTACAGAATTTATCAGAAACGAATAGTCTCGTTAACTGACTCTCTATGTATGTACCTACATACAAAATATTTAATTAAGTACTTTATTACATACACTTTCTATGAAAGTGAATAAAAATAATACTTAACGAAATTGTTAACTAGTTATCAAAAACAAGCGATGAAAATACCTAAAATATTTTCAAAAACAAAAGCGACTGGTTTAATAAATGGAGGTAAAGATTTTTTTTCTTGTTCTGTCTGAGGTTTATTAATATCTTTTGTCATTGTCAAATGTCAATTTCAATTAGATGACGTTTTATTGTAAAAATCTGTCATTCCTCGTCAATCCAATCCATCCAGCCAGTTTATAAAGAAGCAAAAATTGTTTTCTTTTACTGGAACTTTTGCAAATTATCTCAAATATTACTAGTATAGAAGTTTAAGTAAAACTACTATGTTTGTTTAATAGCTCCAACCAAAGTGTTTCGTATTGTTAAAATGAGTAAACATATGTATTCCACAGCAAATCTCTCCGACAAAGAGTTGAAGGAACAAGGAAATAGATTTTTCAGCTTACGAAAATATGAAGAGGCTATGAATTGTTATACAAAAGCTATCGTAAGTTATAAACAGTACAGTACCGTGCCTATATCCTAAGTTCTACTGAAGCATACCTGGCTCAAAATTATACCTACAAATACTGTTCTCTGTTGTGGGGGATGCTGTTATTTATGTATTTGTATAGACATATATTTAACCCATTCGTACGTTATTAATTACACAATATACTCTATTTCTGACCCTGTTTAGTGTTACAGCAATTTGAGGCAGACAAGTGTCAAAATTGTGTGTTAATTACAAGACAAAAATTAAATTTTACTATAAAAACTGTCGTGGTTTGATAAATTCATATTGAGATAAACAGGCAATACACAAACCTTGTTGGTTGATCATAAGTCAACGTAAATAAGGTTCGTGTATTGCCCATTTATCTCAATATAAAATTAAATTGTTGGGAAAGTACCTAGCTTGATTGCCATCTTTGAGGAAAGGAAGATGTCTCCTTATGGGCAGACCCCTCCACCTACTTGGTCGTCTTGGTTCCAAGACATGACACTTTTATTTATCTTATAAGTAGGTACATTTCTGACATGTAAAATGTAGATTTTGCTAAACCTGTTCTATTTCTATACATATTATGGTATCACAACCTTAGCCCACCCTAGGTCTCAAAATCTTATAAATTGTTAATTGCATCTCTGAGACTGACTTACATACTAATTTAACTTGTGAGTAAGTATTCAATTGTTTCGTAACATTCTACCAGAACAGATTTGCCAAGTTGATGTAAAACTATAATAACTTGGTAAGTTTAATAATATATTATTTGTATATAACTTTCCTTTTCTCTATAAATAAAAAATAAAAAGGTATAATAGCTGAGGCACCTTAGCTAGTAAACTTCAAATAGGGCATGATTCAAGATTCATTAGGTTTTAATGTTTATCTTTTATTTTTCCAGATTAAAAATCCATCAGTAGCCACATACTTCACAAACCGTGCTCTGTGTTATCTAAAGCTAAAGCGTTGGGAACAAGCCTGTCAAGACTGCCGCAGAGCACTCGACATAGACAGTAATCAGGTTAAAGGACACTTCTTCCTTGGTCAAGCATTGGTAGACTTGGAATGCTATGATGAAGCTATAAAGCACTTACATAGAGGTAAGTTTTTAGAAAACTGACCAGAATTTTTATATAAATTATTTTCCATCCAAGTACTTAAAGAAAACTGTGTTAGTTACACTATTTATTACACAAGAACGTCTGAATTGATTAGATTGAATAATGGTGGAGATGTAGCTTAGATCCAGGAGAAGGGCATTGGCTACTTTCAATAATGGGAACATATTATAACGCAGGCGAAGCCGTGGGGAAAAAGCTAGTATAGTATAAAAAAAAACTTAAATAAATTCAACCATTAGCAAAACAAGCCAGGCATAGTCATTTACCTTCAATTTTGTATTGATTTTTTCAGACCATGATTAATTAATGCATATATTACTTAGAGACAAGTATGCTACATAAAAGATTATTGTATTTTTGTTATTTTGTGGTGCAATATGATTGTGTTGGTCAGTTTATGATATGTCTGTGTTTGTTTTCAGCTTGTGATTTGGCTCGTGACCAGAAACTCAACTTTGGAGATGACATTGCAGCGCAGATCAGAATAGCTCGTAAGAGAAGATGGCAGGTGCAAGAAGAAAAGAGGATTGCTCAGGAAATTGAATTGCAATCTTATTTGAATAGGTAAATTTAAAAATATATCAAAGAAAGGAATAATATTTGTATCCAATGATATAACGTAAATAATTATTTTCTATTCTTTATAATAGCACAATCTGTATAAAAATACAATACTAAATGGATTCTCATTGGCTTAAATTTGGTATTAATTTTTGAACACCATTACCATAACATAACACCCCTATTCACGTTCCCACTGCTGGGACACAGGGACTTCTCTCTTGACGAGAGAGATTAGGCCTTAATTCACCACGCTGGCCAAGTGCGGGTTGGTGAATGACACAGTCATGTCCTTCAAACTTTTCAAAGTTCTCAGAACATGCCGGTTTCCTCACGATGTTTGCCTTCACCGTTAGAGCACGTGTTTTTAAAGCACACATAATTTTCCAAGAAGAAAAATCAGAGGTGCGCGGCGGGGTTTGAACCCACGACCTTCGGAATGAAAGTCGAGTGTGCTCCCACTTAGCCAACACGGCTCACACCATTCTGAACACCATTGTAAATGAATAATCCATTGATCCCAATCCGGTAATAAAATCGAATAGCAGACACGCGTATGTAACTTCGTGAAAGAGCCGTGTTGGCTAAGTGGGAGCACGCTCGACTTTCATTCCCAAGATCATGGGTTCAATTAAATTTCAGAATTGGTTGTATAATATTATTTATTTATAGTTATGAATTTAAGTTAATTTTGTTTATTTTCCAGGCTCATTAACGAAGACATGCAGCGTCGAATAGAATCACTAAAGGTAGAGAACAAAGATACCGAGGATATAAATATCAAGTCATCTAAAATTGAAGAGGAATGTGTAAGTTTTTTTATCGAATTTACTAAGTATATTTTATTAAGTACATTTATTAGAAATCTAGCACCCGTAACACAAGCTTAGAGCTTATTACGGGGCTAGATGTTGCTGTGTGAATTGTCCAGCAATATTTATTTATTTACTATCTTAAAACGTTAACTTACTGCAATTATTTTACTCATCGTCATAGTAATAACAACTTATTCACACCATAAACCAAAAATAGATCATGGTGAATTGCTATGATTTCTACACTTACTAGGGCTACATGTACACAGAACGATGCCAGTGACCACCTTCATATACATTATAGTATATAATGTCGCAGTCATCTGGTTGAATCTCCCATTTGATTGAATGACTAGCGCGTTCATTGAACGTCGACATTTAGTTGAATGACTAAAGGAACTCGTCTAGTTGTTTAATATACCTATCGTTCAACGTCTTGACTGAACGTCATTAAGTTGTTGTATGGAAAACCAAGACCTAGGACGAAGGATTTAGGAAGATAGAAGGAGCCGCGGGAGGGTCTATATCTATAAATATAAAAAAGTCGTGTTAGTTACACTTTTTATACCTCCAGAAAGGCTGAATTTTTGCTGAAAATTAGTGAATAGCTTAGAATCAGGAAAAGAACATATATTATGATATTTCTAACAGATATTACAACGCGAGCAAAGTCGCGAGGCGGAAAGTGAGTTGTATATAAATGGTTCTTATTAATTATTTTTTTTGTTCCAGAATAATTACTCCAGTGAATTAAATAATTTGTTTGCCAAAATGGATGAGAGAAGAAGGGTAAGTGTCGTTATTACGAGTACTTCAACAAGTCGACCCGCCGAAGGCTTCGCTTTTGTGATTTTTACTTTATCTACATACATATTATTATGTAAATGTATGCCACTTAAAAAGATTTATGTAATTTATTTCCATAAAATCCTAAAGATCACTTGAACAATAATTGTATAATGAACGGCTGTGCCGATTTTAAAAATGCTGGTGCTTTTGGTTGAAAATATTCGTAGTAGCCCAGGGTAGGTTTAAAGGTGAGAACCATGCCTTCTCATCTTTAAACCTTCCCTGGGCTACTATTAAAGTTGGAATAAAGCGGGCGAAGCCGTGGGCGGGTCAGCTAGTTTATTTATAATGTGATTGCAGAAGCGCGACGTGCCGGACTACCTGTGCGGTAAGATCAGCTTCGAGATCCTCAGCGAGCCCGTCATCACGCCCAGCGGGATCACATACGAGAAGAAGGACATCGAGGAACATTTGACGGTATACATTTTATAACACGTATTTATAAAGGATTTAAAAAACACTCGACGTTTCGACCACAGCAAGAGCAGTCTTTTTCAGGAGCGAACTACTAGAAAAAGGACAACGAAGAACATTTGACGGCATTCATTTTATAAAACGGTAATTTGACGGTATTCATTTATAAAGGAGTTAAAACACCCTTGACGTTTCGACCACAGCAAGAGCAGTCTTTTTCAGGAGCGTTTGGTGTATGTTATATCTCCTAAACATTGTTCTCAGAATACATTTCTCAAGTAAAAATATCCAGTGAATACATACTAAACTACATTTATTAATACATATATTACAAAATACATTAATTCAACAATTTCAAAATATATATTTTTACAGAGAGTCGGCCACTTCGATCCCGTGACGCGCGTGAAGTTAACGGCAGACCAGCTCATACCCAACTTCACTATGAAGGAGGTGGTGGACGCCTTTCTACAGGAGAATGAATGGGCTCACGATTATTAATTTAATTTTTATTCTGTAAACGTTGAGAAACTTCGTGCTTTCTTTAAATAACCCCTACGAGTTTATGTTTCTACTTATAAGTCCAAAACGTCAAAAAACATTTTAGATTTTTCTGTAAAAAAATTAGGGTTACAATATACTGGTTTCTCTCATGTGAATCATTAAAAAAGGTAGTAAATCAATAATTAGATCGATAAATTCATTATTATCAAAAACTAAGTGAGTTTGATTCTCAACTGCTAGGAAGCTTTTAATTAAGTGATAGAATTTATTTGAACCTTTTTGTAATGAAAATAACTATGTAAAAATTGCCGCAAAGTTTTTTATTCAAGTCAATCTGAATTGTATTTCTAGGAAGTACCGGTGTTCTAAAGTTCAATTTTTAATGTCTTATTTTTCGGTCGTGTCCAAAAAATACCCGTAAAAATATTAGTAGTCTGCACTTTTTCAGTTCATTTACAGATCTTGTTGAAACGTCATTTTGTTAATTTTTTTTTGGTTGTGGATAAATATATTGAAAGCAAGTTGTTGAAACGGTTTGAATATAAAACTTGCTTTAGTGTGTACCTGTGATTGTTCAAATGCATTCTTACATGAGTATTTATGTACTTTCATTATCACGTATGTATATTATATTAAGTACCTATATCAGTAATCTAGCACCCGTGACACAAGCTTCGAGTTTACCACGGGGCTAGATGTTGCTGTGTGAATTGTCCAGCAATATTTACTGATTGTTTTTTATTTAAGCCTTAAGGCCTGTTTCACCGGTTAAAGATAAAGTGCCAGATAGCCTATCCGTTACTTATCTCTTACTTACAGGTAAACTACGCATTTAGGTTGCGATATCTATCAGATAACTATCTGAAGCTTTATCTGTAACCGTGGAACAGGCCCTTATTCGTATCTCGTGTAAGAATGTATAAAATTTTATATTAGTGAAGAATAAGTTAAATTAATTTTAATATATTATTGTATTGTAATACGTTTTCAATTTGTTTATTTGTTTTAATATGCTTGATAAGTTGATTTCTAAAGATCTTGCCTTTCTTGGTCGAAAGTAAGTATGGATGAATGTTTGTTATCCTTTCACGTCAAACTACTGAATGGATTTTTATGAAACCTAACAGCTTATATGGGAATACTTTATATAGGAACATATAGGCTACTTTTTTTCCGCGAGAAAATCCATTATAACGCTGGAAGTCTATTAAACACGAGTGGAAAGCTAGTTATCGATTGAGACAAATCATTTTCTTATCACAAGATAGACTATAATTTCCCGATCTTACACAGTTGTAATGTTGGGTCGTAATTATGTTTTAATCATTAGCTAATAGTTGCAAACTTTTGGAAAGAATAGACTTTTTAACCGAATTCTTAAAACTTTGAGGCAGTTTGAAGTCGGTTTTTAAAAGATTATTTATTAAATGAACATTTCAAACCAGCACTTGCCGTAATGTTAAGTTATTTTTAAGAAGTCTTTACATATTTGTTATGTAAGCCCATTCACGCTCTGGCGTTATAACGGTTACACACCAGGGATTGTGTTAAAGATATAATAAATGTCTTTTTTATAATAATGTGCTATTATTTATATCCTTCCCAGTTTATTCGCCTCCTCCAAAAAGATGGATGACGACGCAGAAGGTTGCGTGTTCAATTCCCACTTTAGGACAAATAGGTACTACTTTATTTTTTACTCCCTACATTATTTTTACTTTAATTTAGCGTTAAAGGAGGATTTTCATTATAATCTTAACAAACGCAGACCTCTGTGGCGCAGCGGGCGAAGGTCCGCCTGTGATGTAAGATATTGGGTTCGATTCCCACCTCAGGACACAAATTATCATAAAGAAGTAGGTACATGGTATAGATCTTATTATTTTTCCATAGAAACAACATGGACACGTCAAAAAAACAATATATAATTAGTCAAGGACTTGGCAATATAATCTATGTAGGTAATAGAATAAACTGGTTAAATAAATAAATCTTAAATCTAACTTGCCCTTGTAAATTCCTATGATTCTTAAAATAATTGTCAATTTCAGGAGCATTCTATAAACTCAGGGCAATACGTTTTGGCTGAAGTTATACATCAAACAATTTCCATTTTCTGTCCATAATTCTTCTCACATTAGAGCAATTGAAATGCGTCCAATACAAGCGCTATAATTGAGAGAGACTGGATGTTTGCCAAACGCAACAGTTGCAATACTGTGTCCTGCCAGATTTCTTTTAAATTGTTTGTAATTTACTCCCCGTTGCATTGCCAACAGATGGCTAGATGTTACTGTTATTCAAGCTTCTATAGCTGGAAAATGCTAAGATAAGAGTTTCTTTACGGGGACAACAAGCTTTGTAAAGTCTAACGTAGTTATGTAGGTTGGTGACATATCTACGACCTCGTTCGAACTATTACCGAAACTATACTACACAAAGCTTACATAATAATTATTCATTATAATAATTAATAATTATATAAAATTCAATACCACTTTTCGTTGTAATTTTATAATGAACGGCTGGCTCGATTTAGGTTTCGATTAGGATTAGGATTTCGGTTTTAAAATACTCGTAGTAGTACAGGAAAGGTTCTGGGTGTATTTATGCATAATAAAATACAAACATTCTTTATTGTAACACCACATTATAAGAAGATACACAAAAAATATACATAGATACAGTGAAACAATGGGCGGCCTTATCGCTAAGAGCGATTTTTTCCTGGCAACCGTGGGATGGAGCAAATATTAGAAGGGAAGTAAAGCAGTGGCGTAGTTTAAATAATTATATATATCTAATAAATTAAGTTGTCCGAAATAAACCAATTTTATTTTTTTAATTTTATATAAAAATAATAACAATACTTAGAACTAAAATATATTTATCGTAATTTTAGTTACTTTAAAAACCAAAACATTAATTACCAGTACACAGGTATATCTACTGGTATTATACCTACTACTATTATTATGGTACTGGTATATATCGAGTTTTAATTCAAATTAGTGTGTTTTAAAAGTATAACCGTCAAAATAATTGTTTTATTGCTGCTATGAACAATTAACTGATTGGTATAGCTCATTGTTGATATTTATCTATCGATTTCTAGATAATTGGCGTGTGCTTGAGGCCATTTCATTTCCATTGTCCATTTGTCATGGTGTTTAGGTCAACTTCATATCACTTCATATTAAATTGGAATGGACAACATAACTACAATATTTTAGATTTGAAGGCATAGTTTAAAAGGTAGGGTATAAAGTTCTAAAGCTCAGTACTCACATACGGTATTACTCTATAGTTTTACTCGAAGTCGAGTAATAATAATCAACGCGGGGACTGCAAAACTCACTACCAACTCTGTGAGTTTTGCGGTCCACACGTTGATTTTGACCCAAAACACCATTTCTTTTGTTTCATCTCTATACTGCATTGGAATAGCCCCAACTAATAAACTACATAAATTCGAAAGACGGTTTTGCTAAGTCGTTCGCTAATGTGTATGGGCTATCTCGTAGCGGGTGCTACGCCGTAGCAGTCCGTAGCAGCACTACAATTACAAATACGTGAATCTATTTAGAATTCAATAATTGAAATTGGGAAATGAAAATACTTATAAATTATGATTAAGCAAACTAAGCTTGTGCCTTGAGAAGCTGAGAAGGCAATCCCATTTGAGACGAATTTGAATTTTTGTACTGATAAATAATCTAGTACGATAAGTATGGGTTCAATAATATTGAGAGTACATAAAGATTTTAATAGTTACATTATAAAACTGAGTAATTTATCTCGCGTTTGTGTTAGGTCTGAATCGATGATAGTCGGTGATGTATAGTCCTTAGCTAAGGGCTTGTCAGGACCGCGCGCATGCTCCGTCCTCTAATGTCCCAGTGGGATGAGGTAATAATGACATTTTTAAAACATTTCCCCGATTTCGACGCTCTGAGACAAACAGTACAATTGTGGCTTTTTAACTGGGGATGAAATAATCTTCTGTTTAAAAGATTGTTGAAAATTAAACCAAAGCTTCTTTTACAGAGTACCGTACTAGTAGAGACTTTTAACAGAGTAGTAAACAATTAAATAATGAATTATGAACATAGCTTACACTAAATTGTAGTTATGCTAACTACTATGCACAACAGTCATTTTTTTTATTAACATTTTTCTATTTGCATTATTATTTAATAATAGCGAAACTTTGATGCTATGCTACGCAAAGTTTGTAGGAAACTTTTAGTTTATAGGGTAGGTAAAGGAATTATCGCTACGTGTTTTATTTTTTCTTTTCTATACAAAGAAATAAAACTTTTTATAATTTACAACGAACGACAATTACAGAAAGCTTGCGAATTTAAATAAACTATTCCGATGTGGGCTGAGTAGAGCTAGGATATATCAAGCCAACAAGATTCCCATCCGCCAATGGAGCGGGTGTGCCCTGCGCAGAGTAGGTCAGGACGAGCGCGGGGCGCGGGGCGCGGGGTGCGGGGCGCGGGGCGTCGATTCATGTTTACAGGGCTGTCAGCTGTTCGCGGGAGTGAATGCGGAGCGCGGGCGCGGGCGCCGCATCGATTGATTGATACCTGCGACCACGTGGGGCGACCAGTCCTGTCGCGACTCGCCGCGCGAGTCGCCGCGCCATGCCCGGACCCGCGCGCTCGTAGCCATCGCACATCAATGGACCCGCGGTAAACCCTCACCCGCACATACTACCCGTAAGTAACCAGCGACATTCCTCACATTTTTTATTTAAATATCGCGGTGTTTACTTCCTCTTTTTATTATCAATTTGTTTAAGCTTTTTCTTATCGATCGGACGTTATTCTGTCCGAATATTTATAAAATTGTCGTTCGGTTTACGTAATCGAAGGAGCGTCGCATTTGTTTGGGAGGTTCTTATCTGAAGGCGAGACGGCATGGCACTGCCATCATTACATAAAGCATCCAAAGCCGCTGTCGGCGCACCTTTTATTTATCGCCTGTGGATAAAAACAATCCCCTAAGTTATCTTTTTATTTATCTTAACGCATTGCCTCGTTAAAATACTCAGCACGTACAATTTAAATGGAAAATAATGATAACAATTGAAAGACGCTTGCCAAGAGTTGAACGATGTAGAATCATATTAATGGACCTATTTTCTTATAAGAGCAATTCCCTCTGAATTATACAGACATAATACATAGGTAGTTCTCGGAAACATGTTTATATTACAAACAATTTATTGTTGAGTGAATAGATGGTTTGATCAGTAGTAAATCCGTAGTGATATTTTGACAGAATTATCCCACATGTTGTTTGGTGCTTTCAAAAAAAATTCCAAATTACAATTTTGTCTATTATGTAGATATTTTTGGGATCTTATTGAAACTTTAGGTAATTATTGATTTCATGTAGAACAAATAAATTTAAATAGTAAAAATAAGTAGATACTTCTTTGAAAACAGTGGTAAAAAGCAAGCGTTTTCAGAAATCAGATTATGTTGACCGGCCGGCGCAACATACTAGAAAACTAAATAAGTTCACTAAGTGTAATAATTACATCATTAAATTAAATGATATTTTGAGAGTTAAAATAAATTAATGTAACAAGGCAATAATGATTTCGTTATGTTGATATTCGTACATATTGTTCTTAAATCGGAAATATCTACAGATCAACGAATTGTAAAAACATATTATTCTTCTTTGTGTATCAAGTTGTACAACAAAAACAATATAATTTAATTAATTTTCCCAGTTTTATTAATTCAAATAAATATAGTATTTTAAATAAAATAACTAGTAAAATAGGTTAGAGTGTAGGTACAGCTAATTTTTATATTTAAAAGTATTTGTCAATGATTTTTTATAGTAAATCAATGGTATTTGTAATACACGAAACAATTAGTTCGTTTATCGAGTATACAGGACAGATAAACACTTATATTTCAAAATAAACTTCAAGTAGAGTCTTATCATGTATTCTAAAACACACTATCGCACTCCACATCAGGTCTAAGTAGAAACGTTTGCACCGTGCTCCAACTTTAAGTGCATACAAAGTAGAATTGAATACTAACTTACATTGAATAATAAATGTAGAAGTAGTCCCTCCATTTATTTTTCATTGTATTTTTACCTCGGCTTAGATATTAATCATGTCCTGTGGTACAGACCTAAGAATAGTAAATACCTCACTTCTCCTGGCTGAACAATTAATCAATAAAGTTCAATAATTTATTAAAACCAAAGGAGGTTTTACATAATTCATGTAGTGTTAGTGTTGACTAAGGCACATCCCATAATATACCAAAATACCATATTAACCAAAACGAAAATGCAGGCAGCATTCTTTGCCATCTTAGGACTATCGCCAAGTCTTGTAGTAAGCGTGGTGAATATACAAATCTCCCAAGCCTTGGGGGATTTGGTATATTCACCGCGGAAATATATGGGGAGACCTAAACCGACATGATCGGGTCAACCCGTTTGATATTGTTGTAAATACTTATTAATCTTATTATATGGTCATATTTAGAAAAACATATTTCGAAAAAGATATTTAGAGAATCATCAAATCATATTAATTTCCATAGAATCTTGAAAAAATATTGAGACAAGTGAAAGTAAATAAAATAAATTATTCATTTCCAAAAAAATATTCTAATGATAATTTATAGAATAACAAACAATCCTTTTATAAATATTCCAAGAAATATCTATCGGGTCAGTTTGGAAAAAAACATAACCGATTTACAATTTACATGGCTGGGTGACATTGAGCGGATATTTCGCACAATATTTCTAAAGTAGATAGTCAAAATACATATATCACAAGAGGGTAATAAAGGGGTACCTGATATAAAAGGTCGCCCTGACATTCGGTAGGTACTTACCTACTGTCTGCCTTATCGACCATCACAAATGCATTAACTTTGACATTATCATTCTTGTTTTGTGTGCTTTATCAATTTATTTTAACACAAGCTTCGAGCTTACCACGGGGCTAGATGTCGCTGTGTAAAAATTGTCCAGTAATATTTATTTATTTTAGTTATTTTTACTTGCATTTACTATAAACATTTAAGTTTTAAGGAGGAACTTGTTTCTAAAGATAAAGATAATTTTATTTTTCTTACAATGCTATGCCATAACAATGGCATATTTGTTTAAACTTTTATGAAAAGAATCGTATAAAATGCTGATGTTTTTTTGTACTAAGCGAAGCAGGTTCTACAAGATTGAGATTCTATTCTGTAATTTCTTTTTATTAAATTTTGCATGTATTAAGTCAATTATTCTTTTGTTATTTACCATTAAACCTATATTTTACAAGCAAACTTTAATTATTTATTATAAGAATTAAGTACACTCACGTACCTACATGACAAACTCTATTTTGGAGGTTTTACAGTATATTTAGAGATTTTCACACATTTTTGAAAAGTATAAGTAACTGAAACTAACGATTGCCAAAACACACCTAGTACCTACCATCTTTTTAACTTTACAATTTTATAAGTCTTGACATTAGCTAATTTCACCTAATAGAAATTTCACGCAAAGTTAAATAAATATCTTAACTGAACTAAAACTACTTTTTATTATTAAGTTGGTGGATGAGTTTCCAACGAAACTAAATTGAAATCAAAGAATCCCACCAAAGACATAGAATAACTTACCCTATACAACCCTATATACGGTAACCCTACCGACCGCGCCGGTTGGTACTCGTACTTAGTCTTGTAAATTTATTTGCTAAATAACGTGTTCTAGTTTACTAGCCGTTTTATGTCAACGAGCGTTAAATAATTTACGGTGGTAGAGTCTAGGTAGAGTTGGCAGGCAAGCACGATAACCATAGATTTAGAAGAATATGGATCTAAGGCAATGCAAAACCCATTTTGTTTTATTTTTATAAAAAAATGATTTTACGACTAGCTTACAACCTAGGTCTTCACCCACCTTTTTTTAGCAAGAATAAGCAGGTGGCACTATATAAAAATATTTCGCGCATAGCTCAAGCGGATAATCTCAATCAAAAGAAGTTGCAAGTGAGATATCCGATTATAATCTTTACCCCGATTAATTTACGGTTTCTCTTGCCATGTACTTTCCCCCCGCTATTGTATATTCTTATATTTTCATATACAGCACTAAGTAAAACACGAGGACGAATTATGTTAATAACACATATATCCCTAATATATATCCTTTTATATATCACAGTAAATGATGTTAACCCAGTGCATACGGCACACTTTTGGCAACGAGCATACTGCAGGTTATGTGACAGTAAAAACCACATGGTACGATATATTCGGGCATTTTAGTCCACAGACGTGGGGTTAAATAGCTTTATGACCAAAGATTAGCATCATTTTGTTATAGTTTAGCTATTTCGCTGGATTTGATTCTGCATTTAGGTACATGAGTTTTATATATAGGTACGTATATAATAATATAGAAGTTAAATGCTCGATTTAATATAATTTTGATAATTATAATCATTATTACGTTCCCACTGCTGAGAAACAGGGACATGAGGGTTTCCTCACGATGTTTGCCTTCAACATTTGAGCACGTGTGTTTAAAGCTTACATCAATTTATTAGAGTTAACTTAAGTCGCCATTTCGGGGCAATTAAATGTCTACATCTAATGATTCTAATGCAGTTCCGATTGCAAAATCTACAATTGACAGTTCAGTTGTTCTGTAATCATCAATTGTTACTTTCATACGAAAAAAAGTCCTATGAACCTATTAATAACTACAATCTATACTATGCGAGGTGAGAGCGGTATTTCACCGCCTATTTGATTGAATCAGCCATAATCATTAATTCTCTCAAGTGTGTGGTTTTCAGTGTCCTGATTCACGTTGCCATGGCAACCGACGTGATCCATATATCATACCTTCATAATGATTGGTTTGGTATCCGATGCGCCAGGAATATTGCAATTTCAAGGGATTTTACCTATAAGACCGTAATCACTGACAGTTTCTGGAAAGCATACCTTTTCTGATGCACACGGTGACACACTTATTTCTCAGACGGAATATTGAAAGTAAATTGCGTTTTCACGAGTGAAGCGATATAAGCAAATACAAACTTTAACAAAATATCGAACTTACAAATATCAAACCTAACAATATATCAAAAATATAAAATCACAATATTGTGATTTTAAAACAGTCGTAGTTGCCCAGGGATGGTTTAAAAGGTGAGAAAATGTAGGAATAAAGCTGACGAAGCCACGGGCGGGTCAGCCAGTATTCTATATTTATTGCAAACCGTAATTATCCTGACAGTTCCGCCTCGATGTCCCCTGTAATATGTAGGTCAGTGCGTCCTGATTCCGCTTGCAACTTGCAAGGAGCAAAATACGAAAGTGTATTCTTTACTATCCTCTACGCAGTTTTATATATCGTTACATCTATGTATTTTACTTGAGAAACACATGTGCCTGGGTGTTTTATGATAACATAATTTTATATTTATGCCTTTCGCCTCGCGCCTTCGCCCACGTTAAAATATTTTTCACGAGGAAAGATGTACCTATTTTTTCTGCGGTAAAAAATTTGACTCCATCTTCAGACCCACACAATATATCATAAAAATCAGTCAGGCCGTTTAGTAGGAGTATGATAACTAACAGGAATCATAGGTCCGATTCGGAAAATTCTTTCAGTGTCGGTTCGTAAATTTATTATACCTACATAATATTTTAAATTTATCGAGAAAGGCTAGATTATTTTAACTATATGCAGATAACGTAAAAAGCGCTGGTAATTTATGAACTTTTTTACAAGCAAACATGACCTATTTAAAACACAGTAAACAAATTACATTAAAATGCAAAAGGGACACATGTATTTGACCACGTAAGGTAATGTTTTTCCTTCCAGGAAACAAATTAACACCTTTCCGTTTAGGTGTGTACACGCACGCTTGTTTACATTGTAAATTATTAACCGTGCAACGCCGCGAAGTTGAAGCACCCAGTCAGAGGGTGAACTTCTCTTTAAATAAATAATCGAGAAAGAAACAAGTGGTTTTTTTATGATACAAAGCCGTGCTTATTGCTGTAAGTGCATTTTATATCATAATCTAACCCACTTTGAAATAAATAAATGAATAAATATTGCTGGACAATTCACACAGCCACATCTTGCCACGTGGTAAGCTCGAAACTAGTGTTACGGGTGCTAGATTTCAGATTTACTTCAAATAAGATATTTTTTTACATACATGGAAAGAAAGATAGTTATGATACATATTTTTAATAAAACTAAATCCAAATTATGATATATCGGTTTATATAATAATTTGGATTTGCTTTAATATTTAATCGCAATAATTGTTGTAAGAAAGTGTATATATGTAACTAAATAGAAAATCATGCATTTAAAAAAACCTTTAGCAATATTTTATACATCGAAACTTTTAAAATAAAAAACTAACATTTATTATCTGTGTTCTTCACCATTACAAGCCCGATGTAGGTTAATTATTATTATTTATTTTTATTTATTTAATTAATTAGCACGACATTATACACTATCACTTACGCTAATTAATCCGAAACAAAAACATAAAATAGAACAAGTCACAACATTGATATTAGTATTTGTAAAATAATAATAATTATAAATTGGAATTAACTACAGTAAAATTTAAACATGAATTAATAAATTAAAATTAAAGTTAATATACCATCATTTTTATTCTCAAAAAGACATTGTGTCACTTACATGAGAACTAAGTTAGCTTAAGAATATTATACAGCATGTCGGTCACACAGAGTACACTTTCATACGACTGGATAAAGACATATATAAGATAAAAAGGCGAGAGGTTCTTTCAGAAACAATAGGTACTTACTTGATATTATGCAATGTTGTGTGTGACAAGAGACATAATTTATTGGGTCAAGGAAAGGTCGAGCGTCTTAGAGGGCTTCTCTTAATGATCGGATGCAGTTTAGAAGGTCGCTTTGTTTTGCATTAAATGAGCATAGTTTGAATGTCTTTGCTCAATCAATCTTAATATTAATTCTACGTTCAATATTTACAATAAAAAAGATCATATTTGATCGAGTTATAAACAAATCAAAGTGAATCTATCTTGATTTGGGTAGAATTTTTTAAATTTATTTTGTGTGTGACACGATTATAGTTGTGTATTATAACATCGAACATGCCGTAAACATAAGGACACATAAAAAATTAATTTACCTATATATTAACGTACAAAAATTGAAATTTTTATCACTGACGCGATATAAAAATATCCACACTTGTACTTAACAACGTTATTCTTCAGTTACTGTCACCCCGCTGATGTAACTCAACATGTGTGTCTCTACTCTGACAGCTCTATATGACTCGCCACCTGATTCCTCGAGAGCATTTTCGGCAATACTTTGGCTCCAACACTACAAACAATACTTATTTGTTCCGACTGGCATCGGCTTTATCAAGCTGTGTGTCAACGAAACCGAACTATGTGTCGCGGAATTCAGGGAATTTATTGCTACGAGTAGCTTTTAAATTTTATTGACAGTTACTAAAAACTTTAAGAGGCTTTAGCGACGTTGTTTTAACTACTTTGTATTTATATTCAGGTGTAACTGAGGATAGTTACATAGACATTCTGGACTGGATTTATGTATGGGATTGACTTCTTTTTAATTTAACACTATTACAAAACAATACATACTTAATGCTTTATTGTTACACTACGTTACAAAAAAATACGCTAAAAATACAAATAACAGTGAAACAATGGCCTTATCGCTTAAAGCGAATCCACCGTTTAAAATATTATTTTCATTGCGGGATAACCATAACAAACTTTTTTAACGCGTGCCTAGCGATAAGCTAGTGTCCTTTCCTTAACTTAAACACTGAACTTTAACGAGAAGTTTCGAGAATGCATGAAAACAACAATATAGCTTGAGGCATTCACGTTACGCTAGAGCCCTGGTAAAAGACGGCTGTTAAGTACCTTACCCAAAGACAAGGCTTTGAAAATAGCGCAGCGACGTAAAGAGCATCTCTACATCTGCGACTTATTCATGCAAAAGAAAGGAATTATTTCAGTTAACATTTTCAAGAATGAACGCTGCCCATATTTTTGTTGTAGGTTAAAAAAACATAGTTTAACAAGTATTATCGCAGCATGCAGTGCTAATGAGTTTTAGATTGAATGGTTTTTAGTAAAGTATGTGAGTAGTTAAGTACTACTCAGAATGATACTGAAGAAATACCGAAATAAATTACGCTTTAGGTAAGTATTTTTTGGTATTAAAAATATAATTTTGATTAAAATACTAAGAAGTTTAACTAGGGCTGCAGTACGCGAAAGTCAGAAATTATCACGGAGTTAAAACTAAGTGGAGGTGCCATAACTGCAACTGGGCCCTGATTTTCAACTGGGCCCTGACGTCATCATAGTAGGCGTGGCCTAGCTCAGTCTACTGTTGGCGTTCGTCCTATGCACATCCGGTGTCAACAGTGGAAATTGTAATGTTAAGACAGGGCCGTAATAAGAATCCAATTTCATAAAAGAAAGTTAGAACTTTAAGAAAGAAAGAAAAATTTTATTTGTGTACAAATAACATCATTAAACAATATGCGTTAAACATAAGGGACACAAAACGGTTGCCAGCTCAGCTTCAAAGCTGTGGCAAAATTATATCACTAAATAAATAAATAAACAAAATACTTTCTATAACACAATGCAACGGATAATAAACTTATAACATTTATTAAGTATAGAAAAATAAACTAACTAATCTCTAGGGGGCAGCTGCCCCTCCCTGCCCCCTCTTGGCGACGCCCTTGAGTACGTCCCTGTTACCTACACCTGTGACATCTATTATCAAGTAGTTAAACTACGTAGCAAGCAGTTTTGCTTTTGACCGGTAGATGGAAAAGACAAAAGTGGGTGGGATCCTACACCTGTGACATCTATTATCAAGTAGTTAAACTACGTACCAAGCAGTTTTGCTTTTGACCGGTAGATGGAAAAGACAAAAGTGGGTGGGATCTAACACCCCCTCACCCCGCAAAATTGTCACGTCAAATCACGCGTTGTTTCCTAAGGAAATCTCAATACAACATCTCCTCTCTAATAATAACTCCATGGAAATTATACTGACTTTAAGCTACTGTCTTCAAGTAGGTAATATAACTACATAAAAAATATGTAAGTACATAATCCCATTTAATTTTTTTACGAATATTCGATCTTAATGTCTGTAATCATTAGGTTCAAAAATGATCTTGATTTCCTGCACTCTTGTAAACACTCATCCATACAACTGTCTATGGTCGAAAAGCGCGTATCATCACTGATCTATGGCCAGTAGGCCGGAACCACGTGAGCCGGTACACTGCCATCAATCAAACTCCTCGTTACGACCTATCGGCATAATAGATTTACTCGAACGCGTAAATAATGCGGTGTTGCGATAGGTATTCTATCAATAATGTCTATGGATTAGATATATTGTTTGTTTCGACCTATAAGATTTAAGATTAGGTATGAAAAAACTTATGCACATGGTTCATTATCAAATTAACCCATATTACATCCCACTATGGGGACGTTTCTCCCCAGTAGAACCTGTGTCTTAGTCTTAGAGGATTTGGTTTAATACTCACGCTTATATCAGGCGTGTTGGTGATCGCACTAAGTTGGTACATAGAAACTAATAAGCAAATACAATTTATTAGCAAACTTTTTGCTCCGTTTATTGTTATATCACTGAGGTAATCTCGATGAAGGCTCCGCTCACATCCAATCCCCTCGTACCGTTTCATTAGCAGACGAAATGTAATGAACATGAAGAGCAAACAAGGCGTAATTACAGTTATCGTAATTTTGTTTGAGATCCACGATATTTTGTTTATTCTTATAGTCTTTGGTAGGTACCTAAGCTACAAACCTTAAACGATTGAGGCGTGGTTATGTCTAGTAACCTACTCATTAATTTAAACTTCATACGATAAACTGCCGTGTGGTGTGGGCTAAGAGTAGTACTAACTTGTGGTAACTAAGTAATATAGTGTATGTAGTAGGTCTCTTGAAGACAAGAGTGAATAGGTTTAGCCCTTGTGGTCTAAATTCGGCCACATCGACACTTTCCATCAGGTGAGATTGTGGTCAAACAAGGGTCTATCTATATGCTATGAAAAATTATTACAAGACTAGCTGCAAACTATTCTGTACCAACTTTCAGCGATCACCGTATGTCTAATAAGTGTAGTGATTATACCAAATCTCCGAAGACCTATAACGGGTTCTATGAGGAAGAATCCATAGCTACTAGTGGGACGTAAACAATCTATTGTTATAATGATACATTTATGGAAATTACAACACTTTGGCTAAAAATAAGGAGTGAATTTTATTGTAAAATAGAGTTTACATTCCTATTCAAAACCAATGTACACGTTCGTTATTCAAACTGTTTCAGAATTGAATGTCCGAGCTCAATTGTTTCTTACAGGCATATGAAAAAATAAAACAATTTCGTTTCGCTGTGGAAATGCCAAACCGCTGCGCTCGTCCGATTTTTCATTTAAATCAAGGGCTTCGAATATTTTTGAAATAACTTTCCACGAAGGCTTTTTGGAATATAAAAAGAATAGGGTAAATTATGGGTAAATTAATAATTCTAACATTTTGTGACTATTTCACACATTATGTCTAATCTATGGAATCTATGTATGTCTGGATCTATTGAAATCGTGTTTGATCTTAACTACAATCTTGATCTAAGTAACATCAAAAAGTTACTTGCCTTTGCTTAAGGGAAGTAAATTTAGACTGTAGCTGCCACAACATTAATTGCAAACTAAATCACTTATGATCTTCTAACCTGACAGGTGTCTTCATAAACCTATGTTCTCGTCCGTGACGGAAGTACCTACGATTGAGGTCCAGCAATCATAACAAGGTAAACAAAACTATTTCCCACTCGCTCCAACTCTCTCCAAATTAGTAGCTGGCTGTTTGCTTCTGTAATTGGAGATCGTATTCATTCCCTTGGCACTCGTAGCTTCCTTGCTATTATGGTTGTTCGTATATCGGTTGGAAGTTGATGAACGTTGTATGTTAATGTAATAATATAGTTTGAGTTTTCAATTTAAGACGATATAAATCAAATTTACGGATATTATTTATGTATATGAATTAACAATTAAGTATATTTTAGCCTCAAGTAAATAATCCAAAATAAACTGGAAACATAAAAATGTCTTAAATATAAATAACTATATTATTTAAGGCCTATAATTACTTGGGCAAGCCTTGTCGCTTGCCTCAAAGTCTAATTTAAATTAAATAAATTACTTGTGTAAGAATTTTGTGGATCACATCCTCACAAAGATGCGGCTTTGTGAAAGCCTAAAGAAAGATCTTTCTGCTATCTGCAAAGTTTTTAAATACATATATGATCAGATGGGAATAACCCATTTAAAATAGTTAAGTTTTTTAATACATTTAATATACTAAGTAGGTAGGTATTATAAGCAGTAAGCCTTTCTCGAAATAGACCGCAGAGCAAACCGAATCGTGCTCTCAATGCAAATGCATAGACTGTAGTTTATTTCTTTTTAGACTGAACTTTGGCTCTCTTTTGGAATGTTGCGTCATGTCAGTACTCTTTAGCTTAAAAGATTGCAGCCTCTTTGTACTTTAATTTAAAAAGAGCATTATTTAAAATAATGTTTAGGTTTATTGTTATTATGTTGGTGACGGTATAAGAATATATGACCTCTGTGGCACAGCAGGGCCGCCTGCGACGCATGAGGTTGCGGGTTCGATTTCCGCTGATTGATTGTGATTTCTTTAGTTTTTCTAGCATGACGTGTCCCGTGGTTGAAATGGCTTTGTTAATAAATATTCTATATAATAATTATACAATCTATCTCTACCGTTGTATTTTGTCAAATCGATAAAGGGATTAAATTCGAGGAGACGGATAACAGCGTCGTGATCGCCCCAAGACTTTAATGGGTTCGTCCACAATGTGTCTTCGTATTCACAATTCGAGAATTTCAAATAATCAGAAAAAACTACGCACAACAGCTAGTCTATTTCATTACACACCTGAGGGCAATAATCAGCAAGTTTCAAGACTTAAATGCCAGCTTTATAATACCAGCCTAGATTTCATTGCGTTTGTGCATCTAAGCCGCCCGTTGAGACTAGTGAATAATAGCTTTGCCAGAGCTCCTATTTCAGGAAAATTGCCTCTTAAATATATTTTCTCATTCTTACAGAAGATTTAAACCTTTTTTATTACAAAAATATGAAATGATGTTCTCTTACTTTAGTTCAAATATAATTTTTATTATATAAATCGACTGTATGGGGCGATTAGTTCCACAAGCAGATATGGGTTGGTCTTATTCTATGACAATTATTCAAATATTGTACTACATTTGGACACAGAAAAACACAAAAGCCTAAATATAAATAATATCTTCCGATTTTTCTTTACTTTATCTTGTGGAAAGTCATTTTGTGTTGTTCAAAGAGGAATTCAAATCATATTTTTCTCTGATACAGCTAATATAATCTTCATGTCATATGATGTTGTGTACTTTTACCAAGTTTAATTAGAATGTTTTGTTTTTTATTTTCCCTTATTGGCATTGGTGAGTTACTAGTGGTGACTACTATTGAAGTCCATTTCATAAAGTTAATCAGTTCCTACAAATTATAAAAAAATACATTGTATGAAGACCACTCCAATGCAATAATAATTAAATGTCTTATTATAGAGCTGAGTT
This sequence comes from Chloroclystis v-ata, assembly GCA_963691955.1. Classification (NCBI taxonomy): domain Eukaryota; kingdom Metazoa; phylum Arthropoda; class Insecta; order Lepidoptera; family Geometridae; genus Chloroclystis; species Chloroclystis v-ata. The sequence continues at coordinate 7,608,195 of OY829899.1, forward strand.
TATAAACTGGAAGCTAAAAACAGATTCTAATATGTCAAAGAAGTTATTCTATTCTATTATGAGAGGATCCATGCCCCAAGTTTTGCCAGGTAAAGGGAAACTTTTCTGCATATTCGATTTATCCCTAGACCACACTTTAGTATAGGATAACTTTAGTATGGGGGCACCAAGCGTTCATACTTTCAAATTTGTATTATGAACCTTTACTGTACATACATAAAGGCCGTTTTTTCTTGGCGAATCAAGATAGCGTTCGCAACGATTCGAACTGATTGGAAAAATATTACCTTTTCGTGTGCGATAAACTTTTTAGCTTTTCAATTTACAGAATTTGTGAAACGGTTTATAACATATTTTTGCAGATCCCTTTTAACGCTTTCATTCTTTTGGATCTTGATCTTTGCTTTTCATACACCGTACATCGTTGTAACACAGTTAAAAAGAGCACGTAAGTTACATGGATACGTTCATTATAAATGGTCACTTATAAGTAGAGATGCACTCAACTGTTAATAAGGTATCTAGATAAAACCCTCTTCAATTTTTTAAGGATCTTGTTAGGTTCTTAGTTGGTAAGGTAGTAATTAAATGTTCTGTGGATCGGGAATTAAGGCCTGGAAGACAGATTTTCAGGACTCTAGCATGCACTTCATATGTTCTTGACTTCGATATTTATTTTTTTATGTTTATTACAAAAATATTGAGAGAAAAATATTTATTAATAGAGCAATAATTTTTATGTACATATTTTATGAATACAAAACATGTCAATTTGTATTTTTAAACATTATCAGTTACAGTGAGAGTATACTTTAATTTGTTTTTATTTCTTAGTAACGAAAAAACTACTGTCTTTTGGGTTTTTACAGCTGTGTGATAAAGGTTGCAGTATAAAATAAGATTAAGATCCTATTAAAAAGAGTCTGCCATTCCACTCTAAGGGTCCTCGTAAGGTCCACTCATGCCCCAATTTTTACTATGAATAGACATGATGTTCACAAAAGCTTGCAAGTAAATTTCATGTCATGAATGTACAAAACAAACAAAGAAATTCGGCTTTATGTCACATCACAATGAATAAACGATGCAGTATACACCGCACAGGTCGGCCATAATCCAGTGATGGCCGGTAAGCTGTTTCGTACAGGCTTTTGTGTTTGAAATAATCGTTTTAAAATAGGATTTTGACAGTTCTTTCTTTCTGGATCATTTTAGGGTATTGTTTTATTCATAAAATTACAATATTTACATTACATTTATAAAATCTTTAATTTTATTCCATCACCAGGCGGTGTGATTAGGGTTATGTAAACCGATACCTACAAATAAATAACTTTGTCTGGACTTTAAAAGACAATCATAATATGTCGTAATCTACTATGTAGTAATCTTATAAATGCAAAGAACTGTCAAATTGCTGTTTTAAAACGTTTGTCGAAATTAAATTAAAAATTCTTAGTTTATTCGTGAAAATTTGCCATTGGTTAATTATTTGTGTTAAACTGAGATTATCTGTGAATAAAAGTTATAATTAAAAGAGTGACAGTAAAATTAAATGCTAAACTATTCAGGTATTTACTCAAATATATATTTGTAACAATTACGATTGTGTTTAATGAACTAACATTCAAAGACAATTTTATGCGTAGGTATCTTAGTGTTCAAAATCTTTGACTTGTGAAATTTTAAGTGATTATGGGTGATTATGGTTTAAATTATGTAATAATAATTACATAATTTAAACAATTCAGTTTTCACCCACAGGCTGAAACCAATCCAACGGTGTTTAAATCGAATTCTGTCAAGGGACGGGATAAAAATTGGATTGCCACCCGTAATGGTGAGTGAAAAATGAATTTATTGGAAAGGAGGCGAATGGCCATTTTGAAAAACTACAGGTCCGCAATTATTTAAGGATTTATTTAATTAAACCCTAAACTCAAGAGTTTAATTCGTCGGAAAAAGGTCATTTTCGACAAAGCGTTGATTTTTTTATAACACGCATTAATAAAAATATACTTAAAAATATGCGATCTAGCTAATCTAATAAGAATGTAGAGTAAGTACCAACCTCCATTATCAAAACTAGACATTTTAATTAGCAAAAGACTATTCTGTTTGCATTTGCACTGGTCTGGAAAGTACTGAACTTAACAACCAGATTCCCACGGGATCGAAACGCATGCAATTTACACCACACGCAAAACTGCCGTAAAACGAACATTTCTTTATAAATAATTCTCATGTAATTTTGTCTACAAAAGTGAAGTTATGTTAGGTAGAACTTTTTATTAATCAAATAAAAAGGAGGTATTATAATTTTTTTAGTGTTTTCTTATTATTGCAGTTGTAGACCGATTAAATTATAGGTACACGTGTTTTTCAAGGGTAGTAATAATGTCTGAAAACCTCCGTGTTTTAATTTCATTTTAGGAACCTGGTTTTGATCTTTAAATATTCGCAGTAGTCTAGGGAAGGAAAATGTAGGTAAGATTGAAAGCGGGCGAAGCCACGGCCCAATCAGCTAGTAAAAAAAATGGATAAACATTCGAAACAATTCGAATTTTCAAACGTCGAATCTGAACTGAAGCGGCTCCAAATCCACGCGGTCATATTTTATCAGAGGAAAAGTCCTTGACCCAGGAGAACGAAATGCGAATACGAAGCCTTGGGCCAAAGAAATTAGACCTCATTGCTACGAGATAGGGTTCACGTAGATTTGTTTACGTGTAAGCTTGTCTATATGGCAGTATGGCTGTGTGTATGGCTGTTTATGACTTCGCTTGGGTTGTTAGGGCATGTTGTTAGACGTTTAGTATACACAGGGCCGGATCTACCTATGGGCTGATTGGGCTGCAGCCCAGGGCCCCAGGGTTCCAAGGGGCCCCCAGATCCCGCAAGAAAGTAGGCCATATTTTGAAAAAAATAATAATTGTCTGTAAAGTCGGCTTACGGAGGAGATTTTTACGTGATCGACCTGTGATGGGAACTGTTGAATTGTGAAATAATATTAAATTTACGTTAAAAAGTTTAAGCCAGACTATGATGCTGTCAAAGCGTTAAAAAATAGTTATGATAACATCAAAGTTGATTTTCGGAAAAATAAAATAGAAATTAATACATAAAAATAGTGAAACTCGAGATAAAAAAATAGAAATAGAAATTATAAGGCATATATAAAGGGTGTCCAGCGGGAAATTTTCAACTTTAAATTGCAATTACCGAAATAGTAGTGGGGTGAGATAAACGGGAGAGGTATCATTAGAAGCGCAGAATTTGCGGATTTATTAATCACTATGAGTCACTGGTCGGGGGCACACCGCGTGTTTGCGGTCGAGCAATTTTTGAAGTGCTCTGAATCATTGGTACGCGCGCGTCGCGCTTTTTGTACGCATTTAATATTCGACGACTAAGTGATGGGCCAAGCACGCAACTTATCTGGTCCTGGGTACAAAGACTCAGACAAGAAGGGACAATGGTCAATAGAACTACTCCTGGACCATCGACGTCAGCAACAACGCCAGAACATGAACATGAAATTATTCGAAATCCTCGTAAATCGATAAGAAAGATTTACAGCTTCCCTGTGGAAGCTGCCTGCCATAAAAAACTCAACTGTCCATGTTATTTTCAAAGAAAAATTAAAGCTCTACCCGTACAAATTGCAAATTGTAACAGGTTCTCAATGAAAGTGACTATCCTTTGCGAGAATCCTTCGCAAGAAAACTGTTGGAACGTTTTCGGACAACACTTACGCTTGGAAACGTTTTATCCAGTGACGAAGCACATTTTCACATCGTTGGATATGTTAACAAACAAAACATGCGATACTGGTGCCCTACCGACCCTCGAAAACGCCACCAAAACCGGACCTGCAGAAGAATATTCACCGTGAAGTTGAAAGCATAACTCCAGTGCTTTGCCGTCGGGCAATCGCAAAAAAAGGGTCCGAGTCCATGAGTGCATTGAAAAAAAACGGCCTTCATTTGGATGATATCGTTTTTAAAAATTAAAATCCGCATTGTTAAACTCCATTTTGGTGAAATAAAAATGAATAAAAACAATTTAGTTTTTTATTTATTTAATTTTAAAGTTGAAAATTTCCCGCTGGACACCCTTTACCTATATATTTATAAAAAAACTAGCTTTCCGCCCCACGGCTTCGCCCGTGTTTTACACTTTCCCACAATTTTCTTTGCTATCACGGAACCCGATAGCTTTCCAATTCCAATGAATGCAAACCCGTGAAAATCGGTTCGTGCGTTCTGGAATTATAGCGTCAGAAAGGAAAAACCCGACTTATTGTTATATGCGTAGATTTTTTTAAACTCAAATTGAGTAGGTACTTAGATATGCCCCCAAGTATAAGTACCTACCTATATAGTTTCAGCCCAGGGCCCCACAAATTCACGATCCGGCCCTGAGTATACAGTTTATTCGCTGTATAATTATGCCAGTCGTCGAAAAACGCGACCGAATATGGGGAAGTGAACTTTGTAAAGGTTTCGATTTGAATAAAACGTGGGTTTCGAATTTGTTTGTGTCCAAGATTATTTTATGCAATACGATTTCATTTCAGATTATGATTACTCCTATTCTATACGTTTCCGGAAGGAATTTTGTTGACGAGAGTGATTATGATTAGGCCTTAATTCACCACGCTCTGGCCAAGTGCGGGTTGGTGACTGTCACATGTCCTTAAAAATTTTCAAAATTCTTAAAACATGCCGATTTCCTCAGGATGTTTGCCTTCACCGTTAGGTGTTTGAACCAACGAACTTCAGAGTGAAAGTCGAGTGTGCTACTACTTAGCCAAATCGGCTCGTATTATTTATAACACCTACAATTCAGACTAAATTTTGACTTCAGAACCACGTTATACTTAGGTTATTATTTTTCACAAAATATAATGAGGTAATATCCTATGAAGAACACATTGAAAGACTCATTAAAATTTAAAGCTTAAACCAACTCCAAGTACACCCAAGTACAATATTGGTACAGTTCTGTAAGCTACTAAAGGGTTGCAAGTATAATAATTAAAATGCTGTAGAAGTGTAGAAAGTCGGACAAAAGACTATTATTATTTATATGTAAGATTGTGTTTAAATTGGTTTACGTTTTTTCTAAGTTTGGTAGACGCTGAAAACAGAATAAAGCTTTAACTTTTTTTAGCTGTGTCTTAATATGATACCAGCGGAAAGAGATAGGGTAGGTACCTACTGTTCCTAGGCCGGCACGACAATACCGCTGTTAATTTTTTTCGTGATCTTATTTCCATTTAGTACGTAAATGGTGATTACTGAAATTCTAAGCTTATCATTGTTTCAAAACCGGAAAATTCCGGTTAACACTGGTTTTCTCCCACCACTATAGACATCAGCGCAGATCCTCAGTCCTAACTCCTAATGACCTGGATTTACGACTAGAGATTGCATTAACTCGCAGCGAGATCAACTTGTTTGTACTGCCTTTCTTGATAGAATTGAAAAGCTCTTGGGGTATTTATAATTTAGGCTCTTTACTGTGGAATTAAGCCTTTTGAATAAGATACTTTAAAAGGCGTTTCCGTTAACAATTTCAATCGTGTGCTAAGATTAGAAGCTCTGGTTGGAAGAAAGGACAGAGCGTAAGATGTTAAGCAAAATAACAAATACAAACAAAAAATAAACAATCCAATCGTATTAAAGCTCAAGTAGCTATCATATAAAGCTTTATTCTCTTTTAATCGTTCATGTTTTGTGCATCTTTCAAACATAATCCAATCTATGAAACGATTACTATTACTATAAAACGATATAAAAATTAAGTAAACTCTCAAATGTGCGTTTGTTTCATTTCTTTTAGATATGAAAACTAAAATTTTATTCAATGATGGAGTATAGACTCATAAAAATACAAAAGCAGTTTTTTTTTATTTTCTATCGAAATGCGAAATGAGATTCATTAGAATGGAGCAAAGCGACTCGGTCGCAGGTGTGACCCCACAATGCGCTAATTGGAAAGCATTCAGCTCGACGGAATCGTTCACTGACACAATTCAACGGAGAACCATTTTCATTGAGTTTTCCGTAGATTTTCACAAAACTTTTAACCTGCTTACTGCAAAAATAACTCACGGTTCCTTCTTTAGATATAAACGATGTTTAAAATTATTTAATTTATTGTTATTAACCGATCATAATTCACAAAGCAACATCTAGCTAGCCCCATGGTAAGCTCAAAGCTTGTGATACGATACATTCAAAGCTTAAATTAGTTCCTGGTTTAAAGATCGATTTTAAAATGTTCTTTTTGTTGCACAGATAAACCACGAGAATATTTCAACATTTTATGATCATTATCATCATAATGAGATTTCTCAGTAAAATCTATCAATGTCACGTGGTCACCACGTTTACCAGGCGAATTGGTCTCATAAAACTTATTAATTTATACCTTCCTAAATCGTCGAGAGTCCATAATTAATATGAAGGATTATTATCAAGAATTCATTACTGAGTTTTTGTTTTGTTTATTACTAACCAAAAGGCTTATTAGTTAGAAAGAATGTATTTAATGTTATTTATGGTTTTCAGTAGGTACTGAATGAAAGCACGACCTTCGGAATGAATGAACGCGACTCTCGGAAAACACATATTTATTATTATTTTTGATCAACGCACCTTCGTCCTAGTTAACTAACTACTAATGCGATGTTTCAATGAAACTGACCATTGGGTTGCTGACTATTGACGTACCTTGGCTTGCTCACTCACTTTGACCAAAGTCACAACGATTCCGATGCCTTCCGATGCCTTGTTACCAAATCTTATGTAATATTATTTCGTGATCGCTCCATATTGAATTTTGAAGTTTAATCATAAACCCCTATAAAATAAGCTCTCAGATTGCTGTGAAAAAAATATAAATCATAATAAATCACATAAATACATATTCCTGGATAATAAACACAGCAACATTGGTGAGTTAAGTTACCACTTAAGCTCGAAGTTTGCGTTACGGATACTAGAAATCTGATATACTCGTACGTACTTAATATAATATACATAGATAGATAATTTTGATCATATTATTAGAACACAAATAACTGTACATCGTACAAATTTTGTACCGACGCGGGAATCGAACCCACAAACTCCTGCATCACAGGCAGACCTTCGCCCTCTGCGCCACAGAGGTCGTCTCATTTGGTGTAAATGCGTCAGTGTTGCCCTTGAGCCTATCTAGCTAGGCGTGTGTTTGGGTGTGGCTCCAGTAATGAGCTGAGCGGATATAGGAAAACACTCTAAAAGATAAAAACATCATCATATATTTAAAGATGTGCAACACCAACATAACAGTTTAAAGCTCAAGTAGCTATCATATAAAGCTTTATTCTCTTTTAATCGTTCATGTTTTGTGCATCTTTCAAACATAATCCAATCTATGAAACGATTACTATTACTATAAAACGATATAAAAATTAAGTAAACTCTCAAATGTGCGTTTGTTTCATTTCTTTTAGATATGAAAACTAAAATTTTATTCAATGATGGAGTATAGACTCATAAAAATACAAAAGCAGTTTTTTTTTATTTTCTATCGAAATGCGAAATGAGATTCATTAGAATGGAGCAAAGCGACTCGGTCGCAGGTGTGACCCCACAATGCGCTAATTGGAAAGCATTCAGCTCGACGGAATCGTTCACTGACACAATTCAACGGAGAACCATTTTCATTGAGTTTTCCGTAGATTTTCACAAAACTTTTAACCTGCTTACTGCAAAAATAACTCACGGTTCCTTCTTTAGATATAAACGATGTTTAAAATTATTTAATTTATTGTTATTAACCGATCATAATTCACAAAGCAACATCTAGCTAGCCCCATGGTAAGCTCAAAGCTTGTGATACGATACATTCAAAGCTTAAATTAGTTCCTGGTTTAAAGATCGATTTTAAAATGTTCTTTTTGTTGCACAGATAAACCACGAGAATATTTCAACATTTTATGATCATTATCATCATAATGAGATTTCTCAGTAAAATCTATCAATGTCACGTGGTCACCACGTTTACCAGGCGAATTGGTCTCATAAAACTTATTAATTTATACCTTCCTAAATCGTCGAGAGTCCATAATTAATATGAAGGATTATTATCAAGAATTCATTACTGAGTTTTTGTTTTGTTTATTACTAACCAAAAGGCTTATTAGTTAGAAAGAATGTATTTAATGTTATTTATGGTTTTCAGTAGGTACTGAATGAAAGCACGACCTTCGGAATGAATGAACGCGACTCTCGGAAAACACATATTTATTATTATTTTTGATCAACGCACCTTCGTCCTAGTTAACTAACTACTAATGCGATGTTTCAATGAAACTGACCATTGGGTTGCTGACTATTGACGTACCTTGGCTTGCTCACTCACTTTGACCAAAGTCACAACGATTCCGATGCCTTCCGATGCCTTGTTACCAAATCTTATGTAATATTATTTCGTGATCGCTCCATATTGAATTTTGAAGTTTAATCATAAACCCCTATAAAATAAGCTCTCAGATTGCTGTGAAAAAAATATAAATCATAATAAATCACATAAATACATATTCCTGGATAATAAACACAGCAACATTGGTGAGTTAAGTTACCACTTAAGCTCGAAGTTTGCGTTACGGATACTAGAAATCTGATATACTCGTACGTACTTAATATAATATACATAGATAGATAATTTTGATCATATTATTAGAACACAAATAACTGTACATCGTACAAATTTTGTACCGACGCGGGAATCGAACCCACAAACTCCTGCATCACAGGCAGACCTTCGCCCTCTGCGCCACAGAGGTCGTCTCATTTGGTGTAAATGCGTCAGTGTTGCCCTTGAGCCTATCTAGCTAGGCGTGTGTTTGGGTGTGGCTCCAGTAATGAGCTGAGCGGATATAGGAAAACACTCTAAAAGATCGATTCTACTCTATTTAGGACTTAACTAAACACATTTAAGGAACAGATAAGTAAAAGATTTTGAATTATTTCGCAATAATAAAAAACAAATATCTTTACATTATGATCCGTTCTTATTACCAAATACTTATTTCGCAATTTAAAATCAAAGTTGACTATAATATTGTGACGCAGAAGGTCGCAAGTTCGATTCCCGCCTCGTAACAAAATTTGTACGATATGAAGACATTTGTTCCGTGTGTTCATAAGTAGATATTTTTTAATATACATTTATATAAAATCTAGACACCCGGAACAAATATCTCGCGGCGGGAATCGAACCCACAATCTCCTGCGTCGCAAGCAGACCTTCGCCCGCTGCGCCACAGAGGTCGTCAACTATGGCAGTGCCGGGTCAGCACTGCAAGTCAGTGGACTGACGTCAGTTACTGACACAATGTAAATCTGCCTTTATAAAAGAACCTGACGCCATTTGTGAAGCTACCAAATTGTCCCTAGGCCATTGAGTCCTTCAGGGACGAGTTTAATTCAGAAAAGCTTTCAAGGGTTCGTATAACTGCCCACTCGAATCGCAGGATTAGTGCGGGCTATCCAGAAATATATGGAACAGTCCGGGATTTTGTACGTTTCTACCGGGAAATGTATGGAAATATGGTTCGAAACATTGTTTAATTTATTCCTGGGATATAACTTTGTTCTTTTCAATATTGTTGTTAAATAATTATAATCTCTTTTATATTATAATTATGAAACAATCTACTGACTGTCAGTGTGTGTAGGGAGGGACATAAATATATACCTACATAATAAGACACACAATCTTACCCACCTATGCACAATAATCAACGTAACCTGCTTCAGCTAAATTACGGATACTTTCATTTACAAATATTAAAAAATATTCCCTTACTTTTGAAAATCTAGGTGCTAGATTTGTACTAAGAATATATTTATTTAAAAGACAATTATAAACTAATCGACTTTAACCGAAAGAAAAAGTATTTCTGTTTCGACCTTGATTTTCACTGCAAAGGCATCACCGAAACCGAAAGTGAGAGTTGCATGTAGTTAATGGTCGAATTCCTTCAGTTTAACATCGCATGCGACCTTGAGCCTACAGAGGACGGCTTTAGGGCTCTTGTAAACGTAGCCGGAGCGATAAGCGGAGCGGTTATAAACGAATTCAGATAGTGGGAGGGCCGTAGTAGGTACTTAAACACGAGAACACATACTTTAAGACGTATAAAAATATTTTCCCTTTTGTGACCAAAATCAAATCCAAATCAAAACGATTTTAAATGGGTTGAAAGTTTTAAACGGTTATATACCAACTCTAGAACGATATAACTTTTTACCCTATCATGGTTTTTTTTCACGTTTTCACGGACAAACTTGTCCGTGAACATGGCGCTTGCAACAGTGTCGAAATATCGGAAAACTCAAAAACATTTAAATCATGGTATGTTACCCGTTTCAAATATAACTCTAGAACGGTCTTATCATATATATTTGTTCACCAATAAGTTCAGAACGAGCAATGGGGCAATACCTCCATGATATATAAAATAAGTATTCTTTTGAGGAGGCCCGTGTTCAGTAGTGGAACAAAATACTAGTTAATATTTTGATGAAGTAAAACATTAGAATAAAACACATAAAGAATAGGGGTAAAGAGTTTTAAGATTCTACGAAGAAACCACTGCACTGGCTACGTTAACAATAAACTAGCATTACTGTTTAATGTTACTTTATGTCTGTGTAACTTTGTCGTAGCTTTTCATATGTACTTTCCTATAAAATAATTTACAAATAAAAATAAAAACTGTCAATTTCTTTGATAATCTTGAAAGTAATTTAACTAGAACTATAAAGCTGCCTGTATCAAACTTCCTATCAAAATAGTTTACGTTTGAAAAACATCATCATATATTTAAAGATGTGCAACACCAACATAACAGTTTAAAGGATTCTATAAAGGATCTATAAACTATGTATCTTGTGTTTATTTTTATTTACCTATTAGTTACTTCTGAACACACCCCCCACTGCTACTACCTAAATAGCTGCTCTAAAATCTACCAGCTAAATCGCTCTGCTAATCGCTACCGCCTATGCATGAGCACTATGCGTTACTGCAGGGTGCTGGGCCTACGAACCGTGTAATTGTCAGTAATGGCCGACATCCGGTGTCTATTACCCGAGTTTCCGATGAGGTGCACTTGGATTGATACCAATTATTAAGTTAATATTCGTAATTGATTGATAGCTGAATTGACAAATATTATCATCATCCATTTATATAACAATAGATCCCACTTTTCGTAGTTATTTTATAACTCAAGAACCAATTAGGCCAATTTAGGACTTTTGGTTTTAAAATAGTAGCCTAGGGATGGTTTAAAAGGTCAGAAAACAATAGAATGAAGCGGGCGAAGCCGCATTCCTCATAACATCGAATACCAAGTTACCAAGATTGTGATTTTGATTTGTTTATTTTCCCTCAGTGTGTGCATTTGTCATTTTTTAGCACTGAAACTACATATTTCTACTCCAAATTTAATTCAAATCAGTCCAGGCGCTTGACCATGCAACTAACATCCATACTTACAACTACCGCCTATATAAACAGTAAGATTCATAAATTATACAACGAGAATATTCATACATTACATTTCAGTACCTAACCAGCAAGTAACCGACGAATGTGCCAGGTCCATTAAAATATTAGGTAACACCTCTTTGGTTAATAATATAAAACCAGAGACAAGTTCATAAAACAACATAAATAAGGTATTGGAACTCACCCTTGTCTTTACGGCCTCACAAAATGCAGGCCAGGCCGTGCGCCAAGTGATGTGTTGAAAACAAATTACGGCTGAATTTTCACGTTCGATTTTCAAACTATTCAGTTGGCTGCGCCAATAATTGGGGTGAATGGATGTTCTTTTTTTAAACGTAAACGTGTGGATTATACGTTTCGTTTCCTGTTTGTTTCACTATCTGAATTGTTTGTCTTTTTCTCGTCACTTAAACAAAAACTACAAAATCGTAAAAGTTAAAAAATATTTTTTCTTTCCTATGTTTAAAACTATTTGCTAATAAAAGTAAAATACAGACACATATATAAATAATGTATATAATACCTATGTAAAGTTTGTGTTTTTTAATCTGTGCCTTATTTCAGGGGTTACTTAGGCGTCACCGCTCACACTCACTGGATAGAATTATTTGCGTTTCTACTTCTCTGAAATGTAATCTACATAATTGCGAATGTTTTGTTTACACAATAATGGAATATGTTTTATTCATCACAATAAATGCTTTTTACTGTGGAGTTATTTTTTAACGTGTACAATTTATCGTTGAACGTTAACGCTGATGCGTTGAACCTGTAATTTAATTTTGTAGATATCTTACAAAGAGTGCTGAATTATAGAGCATGTTTTCATATAATTAAGATTTTAATAGTATTCTCTAATGCCTAATCTCTCTTGTAAAAACCCTATGTACCAGCAATGGAAACGTAAATAGGGGTGGTTATGACAGTAAGTAGTTTATTTTTTGTTAATTAAACGTAAAAAGCTGAACTATTAGGCAACATACCGTAGGTTATATATATAATATAATATACAAAAAAATGATCATATATATAAATCCCACTACTGGTCGCGCGTCTACCATTTCAAATATTTTTAGTAAGCAATTCAAATCTCACTCTTCACATATCAAATTATACTTCTATTTTGTCTATGACTAATAGTGTTTAGAGATTTTTACATAATTTAAAACACTCATGTAAAAATCCTAAAAAAAGCATTATGTATTTTATTTTGTGAACACATAAGTTATAAGTAAGTCTAATTTTCAACTCAATTATATTATAATCCGTCAAAAATGGCCTGAAGCCTGAAAATGTAGCGGTACGCCATCTATTGAGCTTTCCCAGAGTTAAATAGTAACGGAACCAAGCAAAACTAAACTAGCTTGAACCTCTAGCGTTTGAAGTTTCATGCACAATGTGGCAACTTTGTGAAATTCTTTTCCTTTGAACGACAGGCAAGGAAATTGGTACAACATTATTTTGGAAACTTTTTAATCTATTTTATTGATTTACACGTTTTTCTAAAAGTTTTACAAAGATCCGACTATGGTGTTGATGTTTTTTGTCACAAATAAGACAAGACCAAACGAAACTAAATTTAAATTAATTACTAACCTAGATTTGTCTTCTCAAACATTATTTTCATTTGTTTTAAATTATGTCAAATTTAAACTATAAAATTACCGAAGTCTCTTTTCCGTTTCATATTTCAATTGTAAATGAACTTATTTCGCTTCTATTCATAATTAAGAGATAATGCGTAAGTGTTTTGCGAGTTAATTAACTTTATTTAAATTAAAGGAATAACCTTGTTCACAAAGTCTCAGGACTTTTTTTAAATGCGTTTATAAAGAGTGGTGAATTAAGGCCTAATCTTTCTTATCTGCCTTCACCGTAATACGCGCTTTACCACGTGTTAAAAGCGTAGTTACATACATTTTTCAAGAAGATACGCGGCTGGGTTTGAACCCACGACCTTAGAATAAAAGCATTACTTACTCCTACATAGCCAACACGGCTCGTTCTGTTGTTCGTCTGATAGTCGATTAAATTCAGGGTTAAATTCTTCACAACACGTGGATGAAGTAACGAGTTGTGTAGAGGTTGTAGTAGGTATTCATTTAAGTTTCTTCGGATAAAAGTCTCAAACAATCTAAACCCTATATTCAAATTGTACGTTCGTGTTCGTTTCGTTCACTAATTACTGGTGAATATTTGAAAGTATCGCGTGAGAGGGCAATCGGTATGTTTGCCTATACTCACACCTCGGTAAATCTAACTTTTTGTTTGCTTGTTACACGTGTGAAATATTCAAAAATATTATTAGAATTTTCTTTTAATTTATGGGTTAGAGAAATGCAGCGTCGGATAACAGCTCTTAATTAAAATTTACAAAATTGCATGCAACAAGCAAAAACCCCTTTGGTTTGTTTGTTAATAGAAAATACATTTTATTGTTCCTTAAGTTCTTGAAATATAAAGCAAGTAGGAAGGGGCGATGATGGTAATGAATACATAAGACACCTTAAACTGAAAATAATTTGAATATAATTTATTTACCTACGTTAATAAAATAGCAAATATACGAGATAAAGTATAACAAGCGGTGACTAGATTGCAACAATCTAGTTACAGCCACACAGTTTTCCTAACTTCTGTGTAAATGTCAACAAACTTCTATCAGATAGCACCTGAAACTAATCCCTTACCACTTATTTATTATTTATTTATTATTTATGTTTACTTCAATCGTATTGCAGCTTCCGTGGGCGTAGGATACTTTAAACAGCGGAAAAATACTATAATTTTTCGTAGAATGCCAATATGATATGAGTAAAATTTGGGATCTACTGTATTCTATTTGAACGAAACTTGCTTCTATCCAAGCTGACTTCAAACATTTGAAGTTTCCAAGTACCCCCGTTCCAGTCGACCGCTCGGTGTAACAAGCGAACATTGTTCCTCATAATAGGACATTTATTTTTTACCCGCATCTTCCTTGAGTGGACCTAATTTGAGGAAATTACTTCAAAGGAGATGGACTGTTTGATTTATAAGATACTAGCTGACCCGGCGAACTTCGTACCGCCTAACAGTCAAGTCAGCCAACAGTCAGCCATTCCCGCCCCCGTCCCCGTCCCCGTCCCCATTACCATTCCCGCCCCCGTTCCCGTCCCCGTGCCCGTTCCCGCCCCCATTACCATCCCCGCCCCCGTTCCCGTCCCCGCCCCCGCCCCTTTCCCGTCCCCGTCCCCATTACCATTCCCGCCCCAGACCCCGTTCCCGTCCCCATTGCCATTCCCGCCCCCGTCCCCGTCCCCATTACCATTCGAATCCCCATCCCCATCCTCATCCTCCCCCAGCAACCAGGCCATAAACTCTATAAATTTCTTTTAATAAATAATAGTTAATAATCTAGAAATTTTGAATGCACAAACAAAGTGAAGACGTAGTATATTATGTACTAGCAGCCCCCGCGAACTTTGTCTCGCCATATACTTTTATTTGCAACTATCTACATACAAAATTTCATCGAAATCGAATTTTCCCACGTAAGCATATATTTTTCCGCGGTAAAAAGTAGCCTATGTTAGGATTAGGATATTACACTACATTGACTCCACCCCGTCCCCCGTCCCCCGTACCCCAGTGACGCTTACATGGAGTCTACATCGCATGCTGGCTAGCTGAGCGCGGTGAGCGACAACCTCTAGACTTTTTTCTAATACTTGCATTTTTAAACTCGTGATATCTTCCGAAGTAAATGTCCGAATTGAATAATTCAAAAAGTTATAAAAAGGTATTAAAGCCGTCTTGAATATAAAGTAATTTATTTGGATAAGGATTAATACCAAGGTACCTACAAATGAAGACCCTTTCAAGACGCGGCATATATAAATTAATATTTTAGAATAAAAAACTGCTTACTGTGACATAACTATAATATTTAGACGTATGCTGTCTCAACATTTTTTGTAGATAATGATGAGTTCTGCAAAGTCGTAGTACATGATTTTGTTCTATCATCAATAGTTTTCGCAGCGCACGCGACGTAAGACATTTTTCAGGTCATTTTTTTACACCTTATGTTACATTATTGGAGTTTTAGTAAGGATCCCTAATTTTTTTTAAAGTATAATATAGCCTATGTTACTCGGGGATAATGTAGCTTTCCAAAGGTGAAAGAATTTTTGAAATCGGTCCAGTAGTTTCGGAGCCTATTCGTTACAAACAAACAAACAAACAAACATACAAACAAATCTTTCCTCTTTATAATATTAGTATAGACAAGGGGTAGACGTCTTTTTATTGAAGGAGCTTTCCTTAGGATTATTGATTATTGAAAAAAGTCGTATTGGCTTATTGGCCGGAAACTCGACTTTCATTCCGATGGTCGTGAGTTCGATCTCCGGCACGCACCTTTGGATTTTTCATTTTGAAAAGTTTGCTTTAACAGTGAAGGGAAACATCGAGGGGAAACCGGCATTTTCTGAGAATTTTAACGGTGAAGGGAAACATCGTGGGGAAACCGGCATGTTTTGAGAACTTTGAAAGTTTAAAGGACATGCGACATTCACCAACCCGCACTTGGCCCAGCGTGGTGAATTAAGGTCTAATCAATTAAAATCAAAATAGATCTTTCAACTTTTAAACGCTCAACGTTTAAATATTAATCCGTAACAACCTGTAGCTGATCGGTCGTCGATTGGACCTCTGAGTTCTCATGTCATATTAAATGACCGTTGACTTTCGACCTGACCGTTTATAAGCCATTTTGTACATTCCAAATTGAGTTTGATGTTCGTATTTTTTCGCCAGGTTTAAAGCTTTATCCCTTATGTTTGTGATATGTTTTAACTGTATACATATTGCTATTGTATAATCTATACATTATGTTATTTTACAGCAGGAAAAATATTATCTTTCCGCGGGAAAATTTATTAAAACGCGAGCGAAGCAGCGGGGCGGAAAGCTTGTCTATTTATATTAAAGAAAGTCGTGTTAGTTACACTCTTAATAACTCAAGAATTGCTGAATAGATTTGTCTGAAAGTTGGTAGATTAAAACCAAGAAAAGAGCTTACTTTTAACCGCGGGAAACCTAACAAAACGCGGGCGAAGCCGCGGGCGGAAATCGAATAAATATTTCGATGCGAAGCAATCTATGTTTGTCTACATTCAATTGGCTATTATATTGTATTTTTCCTTATTCTATTGTATTTAATTGTGCAAAGAGCTTATCTGATGCTAAAATAAAAAGCAATTCCACCATTGCATTGAAACAGGAAACTTGATTTTAACTACTTTTCCTCATTGCCGCTTTACAGGAAACAGATGTTTGCAGGTTAACGCTTACTTAAGTGTATTATTTAAACTTTGTTAAAAGTTTTTCAGTGCGGCTTATGTTCGGACTTATATTTATTTATTTTAACAGACGAGAAAAACTAACGAGGTTTTCAAGTACCTATATTATTTAGTTACTATTTACAAATACGAGGTTTAAAAAGCCCCAATAGTCATTCTTTGAATATAAACCTTTTGAATGTGGGGCTTGAGTGTCCGACTTATGTAATTTACCTATATACAATCGAGTTTTCCCCATTACAATAACGGTGTGAACATTTCCATACCGGTACATTAAGGTGACAGCAAACTGTGGTAGTGTTCTATAGTGGCTCACGTTTGATTTTCCAAAGGGAATGAAAATTCGGTTTCGTTCGAGGGATAAACTTTTAGATCAAAAAGTTTTAAAACGTTCCAATTACTATCCAACATTAAAGAGTTAATACGGATTTTAATCTAAGATAGGTCTTTGAATTCTTTGCAGTCTTTCATTAATCGTTTTGAAACGTCAGCATGGTAAAATACAATCCAAAAAACCCGTTACAATTTCTGTATTTAAAATCAAGATCATAGATAATAATTTTTATAAAACATAAATAATCAGAACGCTCCCATGATACAAGCTATTAGCTTAGTTTGGGAGTGAGTGGATCGATCTGAATATCTAAATATTGTAAAATGTGTTAGAAATAAGTTTATCAACATTATATTTCTGTAGTCCAATATAATACCACAATGCATACAATTGATACCATTTTTCGGTATACTAATAGCAAAAACAGTCATTGAAAACAGCGCAATTACGCTTTAGTTAATAAACACCTTAACTTCAGTGGAACCGAATAGTAATGGAATAGACGAGTGATAATGGGAACGGACAGTGAGTGGCCAGGAGAAGGAAATAGGTCAATGACATTAGGCTAAGTACCTAACCAGCTTAGATTAGGTAGCACCTATTGCTGAGCTGTATTTAGGTAGGCTATCCAAAGCAATTGGAGGCCAGAGGGATACCTTGAGCTGGCTCATCATCATCGTCATCATTTCAGCCTGCGAACGTTTACTGCTGGACAAAGCTTCTAATAAAGTTTTTCAGTAGAAATTACTAAGTACGGCTGTACAAAATCCACCTAAAATCAAATAATGTAATAATTAAAATATGTTTTCAATAATAAAAATCACAATGTACTTTCATGATTTTATAATTCTAATTTCTTACTACTAAAAATGATTTTATTTATTGAATAAATTACTGTTTAAAATGATTAAGTTTAGATATTCAAAGTACTCGTATATAACTAATTTTAATGTAGTTTTAATCTTATTGTAAATTAATTGTTTTTAAATTTGTATGAGAAACATAGTTATATAAATCTAAGTTAGCTAAATACACTCGAGAGCAATGAATCCGGGTCACTCAAAGAATCCAAAAAATCTCGGAAAGTAAGAATGCTAGGTTAATGCAATAAATTGTATTTAATACACAATTTAATACTCCTTAAATGAAAGTATTAAAACTTCTTAGTTATTGTAAAGTTATATCATAAAAAAATCAAATTTGAAAAGGGAACACTGTCGAAGATGGAACTACGAAATTACAGGATTTGTTTTTGCTTTTGTTTGTAATCTGTCATTTATGTTGGTACATAAACCAGGTTGATAGTGCTCAATATTCATTATTCAAGCTGAAATCATGTCGCTTACACTTGAAGAATGCACCAGAATACTTACATTGGTGGAAACCGGCCGGAGTCAGCGCGATACAGCCAGGACTGTCGGTGTGTCGCTGTCAACAGTACAAAGAGTTCTCCGACGTTACGAAGAAACTGGTTCTAACCTACGCAGACCAGGAACGGGCAGAACTAGGTGTACCACAGCACGAGAAGACCGATACTTGGTGAACACCATGCTTCGAAATCGCTTTCTCACAGGAACTGAACTCACAAATCAGTTTCGACGCCTCGGAGGAAGTAACCCAAGTGCATGGACAGTAAGACGTCGGCTTGCTGAATCTAACTTAAAACCCCTTAGACCTGCAAACGGCCCTAAACTGGAGCGTGGCCATCGTATTTCAAGACTAAGATATGCCCAGAACCACGTAAATTGGAGTATTGAAGATTGGTCGAAAGTTATGTTCTCCGACGAATCAAAATTTATGCTCTACAAGCACGATGGAAAACACAGAGTGTATAGAAGACCAGGGGAAAGATTCAAGCAAGCATGCATCGAAGAAAAAGTAGCCTACGGTGGTGGGTCTGTACTTGTGTGGGCCGGAATTTCCTCTGAAAGTCGCACAGAGCTGGTGATCATAGAAAACGGCTCTTTAACTAGCGTAAGATATGTGGAAGAAATCCTCAACGAACACGTTGGTCCATTTATGGTCAATTTGGGTGAGGATGCTATATTTATGCATGACAATGCCCGACCTCATACAGGTAGGATTGTGAATGACTACCTTCAAGAGATGAACATTACTTGTATGGAGTGGCCAGCGCGCAGCCCGGATATCAACCCGATCGAGCATGCTTGGGACGAGCTAGGGAGATGCGTAAAACAACGAAACCCTCCCCCAATCACGCTTCCTGAGCTCAAAATTGCTCTCACAGAGGAATGGGAGAATATTCCCCAAAATCGTATAAGGAACTTGGTGTACAGCATGCCAAACCGCGTAAACGCAGTAATGGAAGCACGAGGAGGTAATACGAAGTATTGAAATTCAAGAAAATCGTCATAAAGTTCAAAAATTTCATGTTTCCTATTTTTGTTTTAAGGAGAGATCAGCAGTTTTTTTTCTTTATGTAATTTTGTGTAAATAAAATGTATGGTGACTCATATTTTTTTAACTTTCATTTAAGGAGTATTAAATTGTCTATTAAATACAATTTATTGCATTAACCTAGCATTCTTACTTTCCGAGATTTTTTGGATTCTTTGAGTGACCCGGATTCATTGCTCTCGAGTGTAGTACAATAACGTGCAAACTCTTCTTAAAAAACTTTATCCAACTTATTAACTCTTTTGCGTATTTGCCTTGAATCTCTAGGAATCAGAAATCAGAGTCAAAAGTGACTGGAGATCCCGGGGGCGTTCCGCGTTGAGTTTTCACTTACGACTGATCGCTTCAATTGACGTGATTGATGAGCCGAGTTCGAAGCAACTAGTGAATTTTGACGGTACAATCTATCTCCTTTCAAGCTCTCATTAGGACATAAGTGACGCAACTGGTGGCAGTTAATTTAGACTCCCTCGGAACTCTGAAGTTAAAAGGTCAAAAATATCTACCTTTTCAACCATGCCTTTGACCGCGATCAAGCTTAATGCCTACAAATAGTATTATCCCCATTTCTTCTTCCCGCGATGTTCTTAAGCTGACTTATACACTAGACGACGTGTTGCGCTGTTTACTGCCAACAATATTTTGATGATTATAACGTCACTGAAAATAGAATCCATTATAGTAAAGACCATGCAGTGACAATTAGTAGACGTGATAGGTTGTATATGAAATGAAGCTTTACATAAGGCTATCGATGCTTTTACCGCAAAATATCATATAGTTAGATAAAGTACGCACCGCCGCGCGTAGTTAGTAAAATGATAATACAATATTAAGTTTCGATGCAATATTTGCCTAGAATGTTCTATTGAAAACAAGCATATTACAGACCTTGTTCGATAGCTCAAACAAACACAATGTTCATACACCAACGAGGAAAGGTAAACGCGAGCCATTGTAATCAGCCAATCGGTAACAAAGACCCGATAATACAGCACCCACTGAGCTAAATATTTCAAATACAGCCCACATCGATTGTTAAAGACTGAAACTCAAATGTTCTATTCTATACTATAGTATCCCGCGGTTTGACAATTTGTTTTTTATCTACGAATATCATTCTGTGAATTTAAAATTCATGGTAGAGATTTAACTATTAATATTACTTCAATCCATTTAAAATCCTAAACCTTATTTAGTCTCTTAAAATGTACACAAAAAAGCCTTACCGTTGATCAAGTTCTTAAAAAACTTACACTCGTACAATTTTAAATTAATTAATTTTTTCCCAAGGTGGGAATAGAACCGGCAACTACCTAAGTCGCAGCGGGCCTTCGCCCACTACGTCATAAAGGTCGAGGTCGGTAGAGATTTGAAAGTTCTTAACTCGTCCTATTTTGGCGTAAACCGTGTTACAGCGGGAATGGTAAACAAATGAGCCTAGGTAAACGAGTTACCGGCCGTCCGTCGGCTGTCGAGTTTTCAGTCGCTGGGAGCTTAGCTGTCTAATGTTACATTGTTAGAATTCACACAACCTTTCCCTTATAATAAACGAACGAGTAGGCTATAAATAAAATAATGAACATTAAAGAGGTAACAGACAAAAGGTAATTTATAAAAAAATAGTACAAAAATTGAACCATTTAACCTAGTTGAAAATCAAAGCCTAATATAAAAAATAAACATTTATATTCCGTGAAATGCCAGCAATAATTTACTCAAACAGTATCGCGATCCAAACGCAATAGAAATATTCATTAACTTAATGCAAAATCGCAATTTGAAGTCTATATTCTATATTACAGTGAAAGCAAATCCGAGGCACTTAAACACCAGCGAGTTGGCAGCACTCCAAATGCCTATCGTGTACTACAAGCCGTTACGATCGCATTTTGTGAACACGAAAAAATCAAGTAGAAGATAGTGAAAGATGAGCAGTTTTGGTTTCATGGCAAAATAAAATAATTAGGTACCTAGGACATTATGTTGCATTTCTGTCGAAAATTTTGTTAATCTCGAAACGTCGTTTTTCGTTAACACTATGTGTTACGACCTACCTAAGTGCTAACTACTAGGTCTATTGAAGTCTATTACTAGCTATTAACACGAGATTTGGCTTCAGTTTTCAAACTGTAGTCATGTACAGTCTCACACACTTAGATGGTAACAGGAAGTAAACCATATCCGTTTTAAACATACTTTAATGAAACTTATTGAGAATTATGTTTATTTTCTAAACAATTCGAAAATTACATAAAAGTTGTGAATTCGCTTGCTACCACCTGATAGATTTTCTTGAGAAATAATTGTCAAAACTATGTAGCAGGCTACTGACAAATTGCATATAATTTGCCAATTTTAAATTCTATTTGGTTGCGTAGATAGTAGGGATAGGAACCTGCTATATAACGAATTTTACCATGATGTTTATGTGATAAAACGTATTTTAAATTTAATTAACTTTGTCAAATAAATAGACAATATTTTGGTCTTACAAATTTTAGTCGTTATATAGCGGGATTTTACACTAGGTATACAACATACTATTAAGGAACGTCTAAACTGAAAGCCAAATTAAATTGGATAATGCGAAAATTCAATTAATTTTTCATTTAACACTTTATTTTGTGCGATACTGTAGATTCGTCATGTAAGTGTCATTTTATTAGTTTCTTGGCGAGCTCTCTCAACGAGGTTTTAAGCTACATTTGGACGAGGAAATAGCAATTGTGGCTTATGTTGTAAGCTGTTCACACATTAGCGCTCTTTGTACGGTAGAACACTAAGCTTTAATTATTATTTGTTACTTTTTTATGTTCTATGGTTTGGCGGGACTGATACAAAACTTTCCTTATTATTTATTTTGGTACCTATTTCGTTTTGTATGTTTTGAATGTAAATAAAAATAAAACTCTGTAACTGAGCTTGCCGTTTCTATTTGCAGTTTATTCTACTTAAAATGTTATTGACTGAGACAAATATAAAGAAATCAACTATGATTCGTGTTGCAACTGATATATTTATTATATTTATTTTCTCGGTAGACTCACAACAGGTAAATAAATTCTGTCGTTCTGATGTTAAATATTTTATTATGTATTATAACCATCTAAAGAACGCACTCGCTTTGAGTAGCATTAAATACGACTTTATTACCTTACATATAATTATCTTATTATTATTATAAAATATTTCATGTTCGCGAAACAGCCTTTCGTGAGGCAAATTACCCCGTGTTTCCGTGGTATTGCCCTAATGACCGCGTCTGTTCATTAGCCACACTCGGCTGCCTTTTTACAAAGCAAAAACCTAAAATTAACATTCCTGACGGCACTTGAACTTTCATATTTGACTTCGGTACCTATGCAAACTTGATTCACACCTGGAGCTCAAAGTTTAAGCTGACCTCTCGGCTCACATTCTACTAGCTGTTCCATACGTAAGTCTTAAGCTGTCATAAAACAACGAACTTTGTTCAAACTTACTGGTATTTTATCTGTTTAACTCCGTTCTACTTTCGAAATGATCTCCAATAATGAACACGAAGACATAAAGGTCATTACGCAAGTGCGTACCGCTCAAATTCGCGTGCGACGACAAGCGTACCCAAACTGACATAAAATAAGTGGAGTTATTGCGGCGGTATGGACGTGCAAAATCAACGGTGGGTAACTATTCATGTGGCGTGCAGTTCGATCGTGGTGAGGCGCGGAGGAAACGTCAGAAAAATCGAATTTCCATGCCGGCAGTCGAGCTCGAGGCGGCGCGGCGCTCACATCGCGCCCAGCGCCGGCGCCCACCACCGACCGCCACCACCACCGCGAACCAAACTTGCCTAAACTTTACGAAACTCCGCGCGACCCTCTACTCACAGTGCTCAAGTGATCTTACCATCCTAAAATCAGTGCCAGTGTACATACATGGTGGGCTAATTAACGGATTATGGGTTTGGCGATGGCCGTCCCAAACCTGCCTCGGTCTGTCCGCATAATTTCGTGCTAGTTTCTTTCATTGAAGGTGACGTCACCGCCCGATCATACCTGCCGATTTTAATGAAAAGTTGCATTGTCTCATGTTCTTAGTTTTTTGAATTATTATAAGTCATGACCTTCCGTTTATTGATTACTTAGTAGCATTCTGTTAATACTTTATAAGCTAAATGTTATTTATAAGGTAAACGGTATCTTCTCTAAAACCTGTGATCCGAACTAATACATGTACTGTGTTAATTTGATTAGCATTATTTAATAAGCAATTATCAAATTACGTATAAGTTATGATCGAATTATACCTCGAGTTGGCAATTGTCCAAATTGAGAAGTAGATAGAGGTACCTAACTCTTAAAGACAGATATCAGCCTGTCTTTTCCATAAAGATATCCATATCCATATATCTGGGAACAAATAAACAGAATCGAGTACAATTTCTCGAATAAACCCTTCTTATAACGATAGCTCAATATATTGCTCCACAATAAAATATACGCCTCTTTGGTTATGCCAAAGAAATTTCTTGCTTTCCTGATAATGTCTGGCCATAGAGAAACTAAATATCTGTGCAAGATATATGTTGCTGAGTAAGATGTGAAATATCCTAGATTTATGACCTGTTATCTGTGCCAAATAAGTAAGAAAAATATACAACAGAATTACTTTTAGTATTGACTTAAATAATAAATTATCTTATAGCTGAGTTGTATCGAGTAGCTTTCCAACATTATTCAAAGATTTGAAAGGTTCTTGAAATCATGTGCACCTTTTGATTTAAACGGGATATGAGTATTTGTGAAATGTTAAGCTTATTAAAATTGTATGCTAGTTAGATAGGTACATATAAATAAATCAATATATCTGAACAATTCTTACAACATCTAGCCCCGTGGTACTTACGTTCGAAGCTTATGTTACGGGTGCTAGATTTTTGATATACTTAATATATACACATAATATTAATCTACTATCCATATAATAACACCTAAACACATCGGTACATTTTGATTTGTTTATTAGATAATTTGATAGTTCTCTATCAAAACCTTCCTACTCATTACACAAATAAAACCCTTGAAAGTATTTCACCTTCATTTAAGTTTAACTGTTAAAATAAGTGAAAGTAAATTTTACGTTAGGTAGACTTTTGCACAGTCAAACTTTAATTTAGTTACGAACAATAGTAGTCTAATTACCAAAAAAAATCAGATAACAGACCTTAGTTTATGATTGCGATATGTTCATCACTTTAACCTGAAAATATAATTTAACTAGTTTCTCGCTCGGCGGCGCCCGTGTTATAATAATTATTTGTCCCCGAAAACAGTTCCTACTGTCTTTCTCCTGGTTCTTATCTCCTCCACCAATATTTAGCCAAATCAGTTCCACAGTTCTTCAGTACGGTGGTGATTAGATGTCGCTTAGAACCAGGAGAAGGATATAGAATACTTTTTACAGCGGGAAAATATTATAACGCGGGCGAAGCTGCGGGTTGGAAAGCAAGTATTTCTTATTTATAAAAGAAAGTCGTGTTAGTTATTAGAATAAATGTATATACACCCATAAAGGATCTATACAAGAAAAAGACACACGCCCACATTCTGTACAATTTGTAAGTATCAAATATAGAAACAAACCTTAATATTAAAAACAAAATTTTAAGTTAACGTATCGTTTTTATTTCTTGTATAATTTCAGTTACTTAATTGTTTCTCGAAAACATAAAAATACGAATATGTCGATTCTCGAACCATTCATTATAACTCCATTATCTTCCCTTTCCTGACAGAAGTAACACATTATTACAGTACGTGAATTTAAGCCTTACACACAAGTATTACGAATCAAACTCGAATGAAAATAGTCAAATCGTAATGCGTTGATGGTGTCAACACCTTGGGTGTGATTCTGAAAGGATTTATGTAGGAAGTGTTCTTTGACCTATTTCGTGTTTGTTTTATGATCGATATATGTAAATGACACGGTATTTTAAGTCGACATCAAATGATTTGAAAATATTACTTATGGTAAATTTAAGACACGTTTAAGAGCCGTTTTACACATTAACAACGAAAGCTTTATATGTAGTATTGGGAATTTTTGCTCAAATTTATTAGTCACGAATTCAAAAGGTTATTTAACTATTTTGGTGATTAATATTTTGTTGCAATATAAAATTATATAATAAATAGCTTTCTCAATCCAAAATAAAATCAGTGTCCATCTCAAAGCTCATAGGTCTTCTTCAGTCAAACATTACACCTAAAAAAATAAAATTAATAAATCGAAGAAGCTAAACTTGGATAAAATGGCATTTTAAGTGTCAGTATATAATAACCTGTATACCACCTTCACTCTTCTAACTATAACTCTCCTCCGCAATCAAAACATACCTGAATTGAATGAAAACATCTAACTTAAACATTCATGAACAAGAACTGTTTCGATTGAAAAATAACTATGAAAAATTAATGTATTGTAAACTAACCCCAATCACACCGTATTGTTACGAGCGTACGTATAGAAAACAGAGCTTTCGAAACATATTTCGAATTCAATACACGTAACAGGCGTTGTAGCGAGAGCAATCTCATATTAAAGAGACACATCCACTAAAGAGACATAACAGACATGTTTTATTTTTTTTAATATAATTTAAAGCTCGTTCCTTAGGTTATAACCACCCCTATTTATTTTTATTATTGCGATGAGGGCTTTTTTCACCACGCTGGCCAAGTGTGGCCAGCATAGTTCCTTAGGTAATTACTTTAGGTTAGGGTTACTCGAGATCTTATTTCATCCAACGTGCTCTTAAGCTCAATTTCTATATAGAATTAACAAACCCGTTCCATTAAATAAACAAACCTAATTAGTTACATATAAGAAAAATGTTATATATTTATAAAGGCTGGATTTTGTTAAATAAATAAATAAATTATGTGACACAAAAAATCGCCCAACAAAGCCAGAAAAAATATTCTATGTTGCCAAATATGACCCCTAGCTCGAGACTTATCTGTGGTCAGACAATGTAAGTGTTTTATTGATGAAATGGCTTCCCAGAACGAAGGGAATCATCAGTGTGAAAGCTTTACTCGACATACTGTATTTTGTTTATTTCCTGCATGCATAATGCATAGCCTGCCAAACATCGTTCAACAGATGAGAGCCTTGTCTCTATTGTTTTGTAACAAAGGCTAAGTTTTGTTGCATGAAAAGTCATTTTTAGACGTTTTTTTGACTTTGCTAGTTGTTTTGTAGTGGTAAAGTTGGAAGATTCAAATTATTTAAACGCGATAATTAATATTAAAGTTATTATTATGTTATACGAGTAATGCTACTGAAATGTTTTTAATGAAATTGATGAGTGTAGAGAGACATAAGAACACTAGGCTAGGTAGAAAGCCAGTAATATAACAATAGTTTTGTAATTATAAAATATTGGTTACTGATTTTACACTCGCCATAATACTAGTTACATAAAGTTAAAAAAAAACTATTAAACCTTAAATAGAACTTAAGTGGGTTCGCTCCTTTACGTCGGACACAATGGGTAGCCGAACAATTTAAGCATATTGCACATTTGAAACCGATAACACGAACGATACTGAACTCTATAACTTGGTAAATAAGACTCGGAATCAAATTGCCTACTTCTTAAACAAACATTTTATGAAACGCCTTTGTAGGATCAAGTTAGTATGCTTTCGAGTTTTTGTATTGTTTGCTTGTTTAGTTACCTATTCGAAATGGAATTTGCTTAGCAACTTGTTTTACTGCATCAAAATAAATTCGTAAAGCATTATTCTCCCTATAATTTATTCCCAATTAGCTTTCCGCCCCGCATCTTCACCAATTTTCAGTCAAATCGATTTAGCCTTCTTCAGTAAAAATAGTGTAACTAATATAAGTTTCTTTTATATCAATACTATTATATAGATAATCAAATAATCCATTTATTGGTTAAAATATTTTACATGTATAGAAGTTAATAAGATTATATTCAAGGTAAAACCAGAATACGATACTGTTTGACGCTATGTGACGCTATATGACGATTTGTGTCACTAAAACAATTGGAGAATTTAAAATAATGAATAACGTATGCGCTTATTTCATTTAAGTTTGTTGTTATTTAACCCAAATTATTACATGTGCTATAATTATGATAAGCTTACAATACCGCTGTCGTATTACAATGACGTAATGAGAAGTAACCTACTTGCGATCACGCACGGAATTACAGCCCATCCCTTGAGGCTTGTGTTTTCGACATAAATGTATTGCGAAAATATCAAATACAAAGTCAATAGTGTAGGTATGTATTATATCAATGCCAATAATGAGTTCATATTAATGGTTTCTTCAATAATAACTCAAATATTTTATCGTTTCATAATTTCTGAATCAATTCGTCGGTTTGGCAACTTTGAAAAACTTGCGATTATTAACACGATATAATTTGTAACTATGCATACTTTTTTAGTTTCATTTAAATAACTTAATGTTTTAAATCAACAAAAGCGTAGCAGTGCTACGAATGAATGAATGGTGCTACGGAAACGTAGCTGCGTTATGAAAGCGTAGATAGCGCTACGAAATAGACGACTCGTACTGTAGATTTTAACATCGGCTGTTTGTGTTCCTGTAAAATTTGTTTTTTTTTTATATTTTAGAATCCTTTGTTAGATAGTCAATCATAAATATAATATATTGTATGTATATCTAAATGTTTCAAAGTCCATTCATGTGTCTGCGGTAAAACTAACAATAGCTGTATCATACCTCAGGGCCGTGTTAACAACATAAGCGGCATTAATTTAGATTGAAGTTGCCTTCGATGGTTTATTCCATTAAAGTTATATCGTTCATCTCAATATTCAAGTTTGTAGGCTTGTTAGGGCTTTAAGCTTTAAGTGCCCTCTTAACTACAAGTTTGGTACAGTCTGAAAGTTGCTCTAGGTATTTCTAGGATTTAAATTGAAGTTCATGTTGAGCTGTCATAACTAAACTAGCTCAAAAAGGTTAAGTTGTATATTATGCATTTTTATGCACAATAGTCACAAAGCTAAAATTCAGCTAGCATCGTTTGTCCTTATCTTTCACATTGACATTTAATTTTGTAGTTGAAATTGACCGGTATAATTTAACTAGAACGAACGTTTTATTACCTATACATAAAACCGCGACTTGAAGATTGTTATTTATTATGTGAGCGGCTTATTACGAAATAAGTACGAATGAAGTCCGTTTTGTAATAGGATATATTACAAAACGGACTTTCATGAAGTCAAGGCAAAGAGGTATAAAAATCCAATTAACTAGGTATTTGAATGATTTTCATTATTAAAACATATCATTATTAAGAAGGTACAATAAAGTGTTATTCATTCATTCATTCATTCATTTCTATAAAAATATGTATTGCTAATAAAATAAAATTAGTTTTTCAATTTATTATATTTAATCTCAATCCCTCATTTTCTAGTAAGAATTTACGAAATTCTATAAGCGCTTCGCTGTTCTGGTATTCTCATCTAGACACTCTCGTAAACTGAGTTGACAGTACCTCCTAGCAGTCCAAAGGAGATTGTGATGAAAGTTTTATGATGAAATTGTTGGCTTAACTCGGTACTGTAGTTTCCAACTTTAACCTGCCTCTGTACAAAATTGTACAGCATTTTCAATGTTTGGCATTCTATCGAGGTGAAAATGGAGTATACAATCGTTACTGAGCTAACTTTTATCGGATTAATTTGGCGTTTTGAAATGTACTTTGATAATGCAATTTATAAACGTTGCTTTTATTTTATAAGTTTTGGTTGTTGGGATCTCTTTATCATGTTCCATGAGTAATACACACATAATAGACTTTAATTAATTTTTTAGGTACCTACTTACATAGTATTAAGTTTTATTTCTGGCTGAATCATTTGCGATATTATTAATAATTATATAATTTAGATAAAAACTTAATTTTGTATTTTTGTAGGAATTATTACAGGTATTCGTACTGTTATAAATTTTTATATGGATATTTATGTAAAATTATTTGTTTAATGTATTAGTTCTGAATAAAAGTGTATGACGTAGGTGTTAGAGGCACGGATGCGGCGGAGTGGCGTGGGTGGCGCTAGGGAGCGCTCGCCGGCGCCGGCGCACGGCACGCCGCGCTAGCGGGCGGAGCGCGGCGCCGGTGTATGTACGCGGCGGCGGGCGGCGCCTCGCTCGCGGGCCGCAAGGTAACACAAATAATTTATAGTCACAAATATGTTTTATTCACAGAATGTAACGAATAAACTTCTAGATTCAAAAAAAATAAATTTTGAATATAAAAAAAAAACAAGTAATAATAGTTTTCATGTCGTAATTGCTCAAAGTCGATCAGCTATCGGAGCATGCTTGCGCTTGACTCCTTCATAGCCATCTTGCCTTTCTAGACAGCATTCAAAAGACCTCGTAGCATTCTAAAGAATTCTAATTTCAAATAACATTCTAACCTAGTGTACGTCTAGCCAGCATGAACACATCATTCTAAGGAGTTCTAAATATAAACGATATTCTAAGGAGGTTCGTTTGCAGGCGCGCCAGCACGGCCGCCAGCCCGCGCCGCCGAGTCCGGACCCGCCGCACGCCGCGCCGACCGGCGTGCGCGCGTACTCCTGCCAACACTGGGAGGCGCTCCTCTACGCGCCGCCGCCCCGCCCCGCCTCCCCGCATTCACCTGCAGAACCCGTCGAGGTATACATGCCTGTGTGTCGGTGTTAGCATGGTTAAGGTATAAGGTTGTCTTACGCAGAGCTCGGGGTGTACGCCTATTGTATCGATGTTAGCATGGTTAGGGTATAAGGTTGTCTTACGCCGAGCCCGAGGTGTATGCCTATTGTATAAGTGTTAGCATGGTTAAGGTATAAGGTTGTTGGTGTGTAGTTTTAGAATGCAAAGGTGTGTGTGCTCTGTCAGGTAAATTCAGTTATTATTTAAAATTTTCAGATTTAAAAGTCATGAATTTTCTCAATTCAGCAAAGAGGAGACAATGCCTTTTAGTGTCAAGGTTGATCCTAATCCTGAGCACTAGATGTAATTTTCTCAATTGTTAAGTATTATGAATACAAGAATCAGACTGCAAAGTTCTAATAAAATGCGAAGAATGCCTACCTCTCAAAGCACATAAAGTTTTGCGCCCGTTCTACGTTTGTACTTAGTCGGTGTAAGCATGAGTGTAAGCGTGAGACAATGCAACGTACGCCACCTTTTTTGAAGTTCCTAATTTGTCCGTTATTCATTGTTTGCTTTGAAAGCCTTTAAAGCTGTATCATGTATGAGGTCGTGTTATTGAGTGAAGTGATCGAAGTGGGCTGGCCATGAAACTGCGATACAAGGAAACTAGAGTTGGATGGCAGGAGCCGAAGTACCAGAGACTGCGACTTGATGTGAGGAACGAAACATGAGTGAAAAGTTAACAAAAAACTATTAGTAAAATTAAATAAATTAAAATATATAAATTATAACGCCAAATTGCGCTTGCTTCCATAAAGTATTCTCTTTCACAAACATATCGTATTTTAAGATAACGACCACTAAATTAAAAACAATTTGAATAGCTATAAAATTAGCATAGTCTTTCGCCTTTCTTGTGCCTATCTATTTCAAAACGTCAAAGTGAGAATGGTAATCAAATCTGTGATGAAACTTTAACGGTGTTCGGCGTTTGAAGTGTAAATAAAATATAAAAGTAGTGCGCTAGAACTAGTTGAGTTTGCGTTTGAGTGATAACCGTTACTGGACGTTACGGTGTTATCGCGGAGTGCGCGGAGGCCTGTGGCTGGGTTATTTGAGACTCATTCACGGCCACCACAAACCTGGCAAGTATGCAGGCAGCTCTTATGCTGAGATCCAAATCGCGGGAGAGAAGAAAAGCTCGACTCAAAAGAGGACACAAACACGACCTTCCCAGCAACATCGCCACGAAGCAGATCGCACCGTTCCCGAGATACCCGCCTACTTCTTGGGTATGTACTAAACCTATCGTAGTTATAATTAGAAGTAAAGTCAAACGTAGTAAAGGAACTACTTTTTCTGAACTGTTCTGCCGATTAATGTTTCACGGTAATCAAAAAGTTCAGGAAAAGTTGAGACCTAGAAACGAGCTAGTTAATGTGAGTAGCGTAATAACTGTAGAAGTAATACGTTATTTGATAATGACTATTATTAGTAACACAAACAAAATCGAGTTTTACATTTTATTTTTTAACTACGTTATGAATTTGACACTGACCATATTTGGAGTTATATTGTGCAATATTATATCCATTCGTATTAAACGTTTTGACAGTAAACATTTTAAACTACCTTTTAAAATCGTAGAGGCATGTTTTACGAAATGAAACGACAAAAGCCTAGCAGAATTTAATTTACTTTGCGCCGTTTGAGCTGAAACAAAATTGCTGACCAAATATGTCACGTGCATTAAACAGTGAAATGTTAATAAACCTTGTAAAGGTTAATTGAATGTGGGGGTACATACTTATTTAATTATAGAGGTAAAGTAACAACTTTAATGATTTCAAGTTGAATGATTTCAAACTGAATGAGGCTTGTTTAAGACTGTTGTTTAGGTTTTTTAATAAAATATTGCACCGTCAATATTTCTATGAATTTTTATCCAAGTTTTATTCCGAGGCATTCATAAAAAAAACTGACAAGTTCGGGTAAATAATTCAATAAAGCTTCTGATAAATTCTTTATTCAGTTAAGGATTTCCTCTCCGATAAAAATGTTTGGGACAATGCTATTTAGTTGATATTTTATTTTTAATGTTACTTAATAATGTTTAAATTTTAATTATTCTACAATTTGTATATGACTATTCTAAGTGCATCTTATTTGCCTCTTGAATAAATATTATTGAATTTGAATTTGAAAATTTGAATTTGAATTCACTTAATTGGAACTGGATTCTGATTTTACAGCCGAATTTCACGTTGAATTTCCTATTTAAATTGGATTTCAATGAAACAGCATTCATACATTATACGTACACTCGGTGAAAAAACTTCAACAGGTTTGTTTTGCAGCGCATTCCCTACAAATACGAGAGTAAATTTATGCGATAGAAATTCTGGCTGAAACGTTTTTATGTGTAAAGGATTTTGTTCTATTATTATCAACAGAAACATCAAATAACAACCACAATTGTGAAGAAAAAATAACAGATAACCCATTTACTATTTTCTTGATTCATTTGTTAGTTAAATTAGAATCAAGCGTGCTATCAAAGTTGATATAAATATGATAGAAGATGAAGTAAAATAATAAATTTATATACATTAAAATATATAAAAAACGAAAGTAATGCAACGAACGACGTCGGATTTTATAGCATCAAGGCCCTAAACAGTTTTCTCGACGACTGTAGTAAATAACCAGGTGAATGGTTCACGGAGGCTTTGTTCGACGCACCGCATGATGTACGCACGACTGGCTGGATTTATAGGGTAGACGATGTAATATGCGTTTTATGTAAGCGGGCTTTCGACTGGTTAATTAATTCAAAACATTTTACAGAAAGAGTGCAATAAAAGCTGGTTGTAAGGATTCTGCTAGCTGAAATGGAACATTTTTACTAAAATAACTTTTATACCACTTTCTTTAAGCTCAATTCTGAAATGGAAAGGACCACGTATCAGTAGTAAGTATTAGTTAGTAGGGATAAATATATCTTGTATAATTCTTCAAAATAAAAGCTTTGCGGTAAATTAAAATAAAGGTTTTGCGGTTTTGGTGACCATACATATAATTGGATTATGAAAGTCATGTTGCCTGTACTGTAAGAACCTATTTTATCCATTTTCAGTATACAAATTATCAAAGCTTTTTCACTTTCAAAATTTTAAAATCAAAGCTTGTTGTCTAGCTTAATTTTCCTCATATTAACTAAGTCGCTGTCGCTGTCTGTTTGCTCCAATCTTTAAAACTACCTACGCAACAGATTTTGATGCAGTTTATTTAAATAGGCAGGCAGAATAATTAAGTACCCGAATCGAAGCAAGAGCGGGTCGCTAGTTTAAATAATAAACAAAGGATGCTCTATGAACAATAAACAATTAAAGAAAGCAAATAATGGACTATGGTTAAATATGAATCAACATTTCGCAACCAAACAAACAGTTACAATGCTATCCAACGTCCGTCTGAGCGAAATATCATAATTTTGCTAAAATACCGTGTTCCGCAGTACTCCCGCTAATTACTCAGACGCTGTTCATAGAATATGCATCATGTCTTTTATTCTCTCTTTAGATAAAAGGGCACGGTTGTTTTCAGCCTTGTTTGAGATTGCTCGATTTTTATCCATCATAAACGTGGCCTCTGTGGCTAGGTGAAACTCTGCCTGCGTCGCAAGAGGTAGCCGGTTCGATTGCCGCGGATAGATTATGAAATAAGTACCCGAGCAATATACGACTCTTATTTTTAAAAGTTTTAGTAACAATTGTAACTATTTAATTACAATTATTATTTACTATTCTATTAGCTTTAAGAAATAGAATTGCCAAAGTTTAGCAAATTGGTTTATCTAGCTAGCCTAGAACTAGAATTCCGACAGTAGGTACCTCAGTACTCAATTGCTAAATTCACATTTTAAGTTGTATAAAAAACTAGGGACTCACCCTCTGAATATCTCTACTTCTATACTATAATAATAATATTATAAAGAGGAAAGATTTGTTTGTTTGTTTGTAATGAATAGGCTCCGAAACTACTGGACCGATTTCAAAAATTCTTTCACCTTTGGAAAGCTACATTATCCCCGAGTAACATAGGCTATAATATAGCAAAGACAATTGCGGGAAAGTGTAAAACGCGGGCGAAGCCGCAGGGCGGAAAGCTAGTATTTAATAAAAACACATCAAAATCCGTTGCGTATTTTAAATGATTGATATGGACAGCGACATAAACTTTGTTTTATTTTAAGTAATTTGTTTTGTTTTCATTCATGACATCAAATGAAAACAAAACAAATTCATTCATTCATTTGACATGGTATACTCGTATAGTTGAATGTGAATTTTGCGAATTTCATCGAGTTTACTTTACAATTTCGTTATAATACTGTCCACAGGAAAGATGAATAATTAATCTTGACGTTAACAGCTTTAAGTTGATTTTACTTAGTACGTTTCATTCGTTGAATAATTTAGGCTGCCGCCATGTTTTAGCTAAATGGTAAAGTTTAGTTACGTCATTAGTCAGAAATGAGTTTAAAATGGAATGTAGGTTATCTTATAAAATCTTATAATATCTTATAATATAAATCATTTTGATATAACATAAGGTAGGTTTTTGGGTGTTGGAGTAAGAGACACTAGGAATTGGTACAATCACAACCAAATCCAAAGGTGCGCAGGGTGTGAACCCACAACCTTCGGAATGAAAATCGAGTATGCTCCCACTTAGCCAACACGGCTATCATTGAACAGTTACAGTACATTACAATCTTCTGAAAATCTGTACATAGGTAATCTACTAAAAGACAACCTATTTTTCCCCCCTAAACCTACAATTACTGAGTAAGCAAGAAAAAATAGCCCAGTTTACATATCAGTTTATAAAACTCGCTGTCAGCGCCCATTCAGATACACTACGGAAGCTATTACCGCTTGCTAACCCCACCGAATCCTTCCCCATTCTACAATCAACCTTATTTCTTAGCTATAAGACTGAGAATTTGTTTAGTGGGTACTGAATACAATGATGAAGTAGGTTGATGATAGTGATACAGCAAAAGTTTCACTTTTTGCCTATAGCCTTTTACCATGGGACTCGACTCAATATCTGCCATATCGATATAAAAAAACTATATAGTAATAGTCTTTGTCCTGACAGATAGACAATACACAGCCAAAATCACTTATCGTTGAACCTTAAATCTTTCAGAGTTTGTAGGATCGCGATAAAAAGGTCGCAATTAAAAATGGACTTTTGAAAAAGAAATTCCACAGAAAATGGCAACCTCTGAATCGCATCGGGAAGGTCTGCCTGCGAAGCAGGAGGTTGCGGGTTCGATTCCCGCCTCGGGACTAAAATTTTTACAATCTGCAAATATTTGTTACGAGTGTCTGGTCTGGATGTAATCGTATGCTAAAAATATCTATGTATGTATAATTATACATATTAAGTATAGCAGAAATATAGTACCTTTAAGTACAAGCTTCGAGATTAACACGGGGCTGGATGTTGTGTCGAAGCCCGCGGTAAAAGATGGGACGGGACTTTTCTTACCACACCGTAAAGCAAATAAGTAGGTAGTGTTAAATATTAAGAGGTTATCAGACACGCCCAACTAGACATATCAGGTAGAAGGAACGATGAGGTATGTTATTAAAAGTTTCATTATTAGGTATCTATAGACGTTTGATAATACCTACCTTATTCTGAACTTATAAATAACTAAGTTTAGTAGGTAACACTTTGCTGTTTTTAGGGTTCCGTAGCCAAATGGCAAAAACGGAACCCTTATAGATTCGTCATGTCCGTCCGTCCGTCCGTCCGTATGTCACAGCCGTTTTTCTCCGAAACTATAAGAGCTATAAAGCTAAAATTTGGTAATTAGATGTATTCCGTGAACCGCACTAAGATTTCATAAAAAAATTGAAAAAAAATAAATTACATTTGGTAATACATATATACACATAAATTATCAGTTTGGACGTGAGACTCTTCCAAAGTGGAAAACAGAGTGTCCCCCCCCCCTCTAATTTCTAAAATAAGAGGATGATAAATCTAGAAAAACTGTTTTTATGACATGAGTGAATATATGAATTTAAAAAAAAAGTGAATTGTAAATCCTGTAATTAATTATGTTATTGTTTTCTTTTCTTATAAGTATAGTTCATATGACATGTAGATTAATTATTTATTTATTCATGATTTGCACACCTCTATACAGGTAGTTTGTTTTTGGACATATTAGATTTAAGACCTTTTGTTCAAACATTCTGGCAAAATAAATTTCATTTCATTTCATTTCATTTCATTTCATTTCATTTCATTTCATTTCATTTCATTTCATTTCATTTCATTTCATTTCATTTCTAGAAAAAAAATATATCTATATTGTACGAGTACAAAACCATAAAAACTAACAACAAAAATTGGTTTGAACGAAATCTATCAAGTAGTTTTTTTATAATACGTCATAAACTATTTCATATAAATAATTGCTGCGGAAGCCTACATGGGCGAGTCCGACTCGCACTTGGCCACTTTTTTAATTCTAACGAGTTGTTTAAAAATACTCTTACGTATTAAAAAAAAGAGTAGGCTCTATTTTTAAGTGGTAATGAACGTTTAATAATTGCGGACAAAGTAACATATTATTCGTAAATTTATGCACTAAAAATTGTAATATATGTTAGAATTATATATTATCATTATGAATTGATTACGGAAGCCGAGCAGAGCACGAAGCCTTACCCGTACTTTACCGGTTTCATTATCGCATAGCATAGCTTTGGTAGAAAAGCACCCTAAAGAGACACATGTCAAGGTCCCGCTATGCAGATATCGACACAGTCATGACGCGGCGATGAAGGATTCACGGCCTTTATTATTGACACGTCATATCGATTTACTGACGCTTGTTGACTACTGTTTTGCAACCTTTGTTGTGATCCACTTTTTATATTCTCAACATTAATTAGCTATTGATTTCCGGGGCCGAGACTTTTAAGTAAATCACTACATCGTTAAAACAAAGTCTCTTACGCTGTCTGTCCGTCCCTATGTTACCTACATAGGGACGGACAGACATAGATAGGCTATATTATAGTTTAAACGTAGAAAAAAAACCAATTTCATCCAAATCAGTTCAAACTCTTTGCTGTTAAAGTATAACATACAACTAAACATCCAAACTAACAAACTCTTTATGGATTAACATATTGTTGCTAACCCAATATGGACCGAAAATTAATTGTTTTATGTTAAATTTTTATACTATCTGAAATTAATTAATTTTATTAAGCAACTATGTATTTTAATATCTAATCATCTAATCTAAGTATTTTTTTTCTCATCTAAGTCAAAATGTTATTTATCTATTAGAATAAAAATATTTAAACCGCAGTCTACACAGGTGCTACTTTTGTATCAGACTTTGAATTCAAACCCACATTAGTATAACGAGTCAAGGTGAAGCTCGGATATCTCGGTGGAGCAGATACGGTATTCAATATCAGTTGTATTGAAACTACAAAGCTCTACCTCGAAGCTCGATATCACTTTACAATCTACTGTAACAGTGAGTTGTGTACTGTCCAGGTGCATTGAAACTGATGCTTGCACTGTGTAGGTTATACGAATCTCGAGATCTATCTGATTCACAACTTGATAGATTTAG
Source organism: Chloroclystis v-ata (assembly GCA_963691955.1). NCBI lineage: Eukaryota > Metazoa > Arthropoda > Insecta > Lepidoptera > Geometridae > Chloroclystis > Chloroclystis v-ata. The sequence goes on from OY829899.1 coordinate 7,646,260, forward strand.
GTATAGGTAGGTATGTTAACTATTATATTGAATAATAATAAAATGTTTAAATAAACATGATCACAACATAACCTTGTTCCTTGAGTGGGAGTCGATTACACGCCTTCTCGTTTTTTAATACCATATTCTAATATTAAATAAATATATATAAATTAAAACAAAAGTAATAAGTTTGTGTGTTTGTTCGAACACGCTTATTTTAGGAACCGCTGCTGGTCTGATTCAAAAAAATATTTTATTGTTGGATAGCACATTTATCGAGGAAAGCTATGTAAACTGCCTATAAGTAGATAACGTATAAAACGCAAGGGAAGCTGTCGGCGGGTCGGCTAGATATTTATAAGAGTTGAGTACCTAAGAATAAAACCTTTTCTTTAAGCCTCAGAAATTTTTAATTTATTATGTTTTCTATTGGGGAGACCCGTGACTAGGGTAACGGTGATAATATTCGTTATAATAAAGAATCTTCTTGATGTAAAACTTAAAACATAAACGCCTGAAATTCATAACTCCAACTGACATTTTCAACTTAAGAAAAGATAACTTCATTAGTATCCTACGTGATTCTTTTATGAAACAGTGTTTGAAGCCACGTTAAAGTATTATAGAGGGATGTCGCGCCTCAAAGCCGCAGGTGTGTCGAGTTCATTATTTCTGTTCAGGGTTAATTGCTATTTCATGGGTCTAAGCCTTGCTTTATAGCGTATTGCGGGAGCTTTGAGCCGAATTCTAAAATCTCATCTAAATTTTAACGTAATAACTTTTTGAAGTAGGTATTAATTATGACGATATAATACGTCACATGGCATACCAATATTTCATTTAATAATAATAAATAAGAATAAGAATATTTATTTCAGTATACTTATAAAACAAACATTGCTGAACAATTCACACAGCAACAGTTAGCTTCGTGGTAAGCTCGAAGCTTGTGTTACGGGCACTATATAATCTAATATACTAAATATAATATACCTAGATAGATATTTTTATTAAATATATAAAATACCCAGACGCCGGAACAAATAACTGCAGACCCCTAGTTATTTTTTTGACATCGTTCTTCGAAAAAAGCTAAGTGCAAACTTATACAAGCGGGTCAATTATATTACAAACTATTGTCATTATAAATTTGATGATGTTTGTGAAATGATAAATGCAGAGCACAATCAATGACGAGATACCGTCAAATGTGCTCTAATTAACCCTCCTCCACGCGTCATTAATCACTTCAAAAGCGGACGTCTGTTTGACGTCAAATGCTTTGTGCTAATAAATTAGCTAAATCAACACTTCAATGCAACTTGTACCATTAAACGCGCAGTTCCTCTATGAGTTAATAGTTTTGTTATTTGGCAGTAACGGTTTAATTTTCGGTTCTATTTTTAATTTTTTTACGAGATTTTAAATAGTTATTTACCAAATACCAATCGAAATGCTCGGACGCGTAATCGAAAATTGGAACGGTAGAATGAACTATGTTAACCGTAGTTATTTATGGACAACTTTTGAATCAAATAATCTTTAAATATAAATGTGAAAAATATCTAGTTATTTCGTATAATAATAAAAATTACCCGAGAAATTTGTTTTTATTTTAAAATAATTCATTTAAAAAAGTACCTCTCAACGAATCACCCTATATAATGATATATTATATTACAAGTAGTAAAGAAGTTACAATTTTCAAATGGTTTATATTCAAATACGATTAAACAGCCTTAGGAATCTCAATTAGGTGTCTATATACTATCAGTGGCGCGCAAATTAACCCTTCTCAGTGGGTCATCAATCATCTACCAAACCGTCAACTTGACGTCAAGTGCGTGACACAGGGTTATGTACATAGTATAGTGAATATATACTTTTAGGATTCCGCTGTAAAATAAGAAACTCATATTTTTTTGCTATATATGTCTTTTTGTTTGTTGTTGGTTTGTTGAATGACTATTATCAGGCATGGGCCTAAACGTTAATAACCTTATAAACGTTAAGGCCCATGCCTGATAAAAGTAATATTTATAAATATAATTTTTACGATTTATATTGAAGCTTTAAAAAATTCGGGATAATACTTAATTAACGCCTCATGAAATACAAAAAAATGGTAGTTGAATATAAAGGACCAGATATAAAAAATCAACTTACATGTAGCTTTAAATCCTTCACTGTGCTAGTTCGTAACAGGCATTGCAGTGGATTTGACAGCGAATCGACGCCGCGACATTTACGCCCTTGGGACAGCAGCCGACATCTCCCGAACTCTAGGGAAACGTATAATTTACCTCGCTATTAAATTACAATAATTAACGTGCGTGGAATAATCATTGGAGGTATAGTCGAACGTTTGGAATACGTTATTAGATATAGGTTCAAATTATGTAAAGCATTTGTTGAAATATTGGGGTTACTGCTAAAATTTAATTATGTTCATTGCGAAGAACACTTTATTTGAGTTCTTAGGATGAATAGTTTCATCTTTAATTTTATTTATTTCATCAACGGATATTAAACTATTCTCTATTTTTAGATTTTATTTAACTGTAAAATAGTCTGATCTCGAATACACAGTTATGTAGAAGTATAACTAAAAAAAATCCATCATCTACATAAACTGACATTGTAATGTATTTTATGTAGATAAAGTAAATTAATAACTTAATAAAAAGTTCGTAATGTTTTACGTTACCTAATAATATTTGAATCTACTGAACCAATTTGAAAAACAAAACATTCACTTACAGAAACCACATTACTGAAAAAGTGAGAAGAGTATATACTTTTTTCCGAGTGTAAAGACGCGGGGTCTATTTTCAAAAAAATTCTAAACATCGTAGACGAAAGCGAGCTGAATCCAAAATATCTGTTATTTGCATAACCATCAATCTATGGAAGCACCGCTTTAACATACTAAAGAGAAAGATTACGCTTGTACCATAGTCGACGTTATGATGACGCTTGGAGGTAATCGTTACATTTTACGAGTGCGCGACGTGTACGAGACGTGGGTATTCTAGGAAATTGCTTTTTAATGACGTCTTATAACTTGTAAGGCCGAATGAAGTTTACTCGGGATGTTTTCTTAGTATTTCAATGGTATTATAGATGTCGAATGGAAATTTGATTGAAGTTTTATTCATCTTCTATATGTATATGAATACAGATATACAGTTATGTTTATTAGTTAAACTTTATGAATCATAAACGATGTTTCGAGTTGAACTGTAGGATCTTAAAAACTCATCTTTTTGTAATACTTACTTCATTAACACGAAATTTTAAAAGTGTAATATTTACGCCGTAAACTCTACCACAAACAAAAATGATTTGAAGAAATAAGTAAAGCTAAATATTTCAGTTTGTGACTGTACTCATTACAAAAAGGAATTTTAACGAGTAAAATATTTTGTATACTTGATAAATATATTTAGACTGACGTTGGTTTAAAGGTAATAAACCTCAGTTTTGTTTTAAGATTCGTTGGTTAAGCTGTGCTGTGTGTTTATTATTTGTGGTGAAATAAATAGATGGAAATATAATATTAACCTGGGATTATGACAGTAAAAAAGGCAAGTTGTGTTATGTTATTGTTACTTAATAATACTTATATTAATTACTAATTGCACTTCGGTCACTATTATTATAAGGCACTTTATTCGAAAATATAGAAAATATCAAATGCATACTGTTTTTATATTTAATGTGAAGGTAACAATGTAGACACATTACAACATAACGACATTATGAATAATTATCTCAGATCGATTTTTGTAAAATAGAAAGTTAAATGTTCTTATGTTAAATACATTAAGAATTGTTATACAAAGTTGCTAAAAGTAACTAAATTCGAATTATGAGTTTTGCTACACGGACTGGACTGAAACCAGCTTTCAGTACAATTTAGCACTGAAAGGTTAAGCTTTAGCACTGCTGGTATTTCCGGTCGGCTAGTCTTGTGTGTCGACACAGCACTGTCCGCAAACCTGTCCCAATTACACAGTCTTTTATATTCTTGTATCTGACAGTAATAACGTAACAAAGTGAAGCTAGTTAAAGAGATAATATCGAGATATCTTTATAAGTAATGCACTCTTATATTGTGTTTTGTAGGTGCCAGATTTCGTAGATCATCTACGAAATATGTAGACGCCTACGAAAGACGTAGAGGTCTACGGGATTTTTGTTTTTCTTGGGAGTAAGTCCATTAGATAAAAACACTGACTGATTTTGATGCAGTTTTTTTAAAAAGAATATTAATTATGTTTATTATATAATAAGATGCCCAATGCGAGGCAAGGACGGGTTGGTAGTTTTATACAAAATGAATTAAAAAATTTTAAAAAACCTACACTAAAATCAAACCAATTCCATGAAATCGGTCGAAGGCTTTTCGCAACGTTCAGCAGTCAATAATTTTAAAAAAATACATTCAACGCTGTAGTTACTGAAAACATTGAAAAAATACATACTTTACTAATAGGTTATAGGAGCGAAGGTAATCTTTGACGTATATGGCCTAGCGTCAATAGAGCCTATACTTAAATTTGAACTGTAAGCTGAATTTATGAAGCTTTTATACCGGGAAATTTGACCTCGTCGTACTTATATACATTTTATAATTTAGGTGTTCGAAATGCGCCATCATACATTATGAGCGGTGTGAAATTTCAGGTTGTGTATTCAGATTACAAAAAAAAACACTATTCACACTATATGTGCCCATGGCAAACGCTCGTATGCTGCAGCTTGTCGGGCTGGGCATTAAATGTGTTAATGCATATTAGTATCCAAAAAAAAAACCTATTATCTTTTAAGAAGTAAAAAAACATTATATCAGCATACATGAAAATGACTGAAGAACACGATGCGTTTATTGCGTGTAACATGTTAGTAAAAATGGCCCTATAACTATTCCTGTGACCCAAATAACTGACCTAAGAGCCTTAAATTAATGCATAAACTCCAACTTTTGTTATTTTCGTTGCTGTATCAAGTTCAGCCTTGATGGCCCTCATCATTGAAGGATACGTAAGAACTGATAAGGTGTTTATTGAGGGCCATAAACATAATATGTAGGTATATACTAAGGTATATACCTACATACTTATTTCTATAGGCACCGTTTAGAGGTAAAATATCTTATGCATAAAATAAATGAGTATCTATTATTAATATTTTTTATTAGATTTTCCTATTCAAACAACATTAAAAAACATAAGTTAATATGGACAGGATTAATATGAAAATTTACCAGTTCTTAGTTAATTAATCTTTAGATATTTTTCAAATAACAAAAGGTGTAGAATTACGAGTATTATTAATTAAAACACTAGATTAGGTTTTAAATCGCGTGTAAGACCTAATTTACAACCGTAAAGAGTTGAAGGCAAAACTAAGACATAAACTCTAGCAGGTAAATTAAAATTCAAATGTACAATTGAAATATTTTAGTAGAAATAAAATAAACAAATACTTTTTGTAGTCACGCTACCTCACGTAGTGATGACAAATTTATTAATGAATTTGATTTAATAAATAAATGTTTATTTACTTATTATATGTTTCTAGCTGGAAACTATTAACTCCGTGTTAATTCGCTAAAATTAAATAAAATTATTTCATTATCATTAGAGTGATACAATTCAATAACACGCAAGATTAAATCTATCAGTATTATTTAGCAATCTTATGTACCTACTTACCTAATAAATTCGCATTTTATTCACAGTTTTAATTTAGTATTTTGTCACCATCTTGTTTTATAAGTTTGTTATTTTCCTACAAATAAAAGTAAAATATATAATAAGCCACTATGAACCTTGGCTATATATAAGTATATATATAAATAAGTTAGACAAAGGGGCTGCCCCTTTGTCTAACTTATTTATAGACTTGTCTAAGTGATCTTCAGGATTTTATGGAAATAAATGTCATAAATCTTCAAATCTTTAGTCGATTCGACGACACCTATGGGAAAGATATGTGGCACCACATATATTAGTTAGTTATAGGCGGCATACCTAACTAAAATATTTGACCCGTGAAAGTTGCATGACCGTGTAGCGTGCGGCTTGCCACGTCACTCGCCGCCATGGCTTTCATAAATCTAGCTATAATCATTTTGCGCAAAGAAGCTCAAATTAGCATTATAAATCGGGAGTAATAATAGCTTGAAGTAGAACTTAGCGTGTCTTGCCAAACGGTGGCAAATTGCGAGACAATTTTATAAGTTGGTTAAGACTGAAGAAGGAATATTTACATAAAATGATTGTCCGAAATATGCAGAGCTTTATGTAACTTATACACGTAGTTTTACAAACAGGCAGGGAGGAAACTGTAGCTTATATTATGTTTGCTTATTCTAGGTATATCTGAAATTAATATTAAATGATGGGTGATAAATATTCTGTAAAATTCTGCCCGTTCCAGCGTGAAATTCCATATTATTATTAGACAGAAAATAATTATTCACATCTATAGGTACTTATATTCTAAAGCTAAAGAGTTTGTTTGTACTTACTCGCTTATTTCTGGCTCCGCTAGTCAGATTGAAAAAATATTTCAGTGCTGGATTGATTCGTTCACGTTCGTTCAAAGAAAAACGCAAGCGAAGCCGCCAGAAGGTCGCGAATTAACAATATTATTAATTTAATGTATTTCCTTAGTTTATCAAGTCTCCCTATAGCCAACGCGATAACACTCCAAGCCATTAATGTATGTGGTTTCTACACTTTTCCGTGCACATGTTATTGTTATCAGATACAGTAATTCATGTTATATTACACGACTCTACACGGAAACGTGGCAGCTTTGCGTTTTATTATCCTACTAATAGTAAATACGAAATGAGTTTTTCAATGGATGCCTATTAATACATATTTAGCTGTGGTTAAATCTGATTAGGGATGATGAAGAATGTCTTAATTGAGCGTAATTAAAGACTTCTAATATCTTTTTAATTTCAATCATCTACGAATTTCAGAGATTATTATTTTACAGACAGACAAACACTAATGCAATAAAAAAAAAAAGCATTATATTTATTTAATATATTTTGCGTCAGGAACCCTCACCATTGTAACACAATCATGCATTTCTAGCTACGAAGTAGAACTCGGATATAAAGAGCCTAAATGGTGTTATCCCACAGGAAAAGCCATATAAATTAATTTAACCAATCACGGAAAATCAGCAAAACAAAAAAGAGGAATGTCACAGTCATGTTTTGTGGTAATACGATATGAAACATAGAAAGCTTAGCTCTGGTATAAAGGGACCCAAACGGTCTTAGTTACTTAGCTGTTTATGTTTAAAACGAACAGTTAATGAAACTCGTATTTTTCGTGACGCATGTACTTGCCCTTTTAAGGTCAGTGACCGGACCTGATGTAAAAGAAAACTTTGAAGATTATTCCAAGCACGTTATGACAAAATAAATTATTATTTTAATTAGGAGTAAACTGCCTTGGTACATTTAGAATTAGGTATAAAAAATTACGACATTTGCTAATATAAAGAACCTTAAATTTTAATGAATGCTTAGTGTACAATTTTAATAACTAAAATGACGGCTATTTCAAGAGTGTTTTCCAAAAAGAAACGCGGCAAAAAAACTGCGATAATTATCTTCCCCGGGTTTTAATAACTCATCTAGCAATCTTATCTTAGTTAACAATTTAACTCTTTACCTAAACAATATGTTTAAAAAGAAAATGATAGAGAGAAGTTACTTTAGATTAAATAGATTTTTTTAAATTACATACCTACTCGTATATGAGAATTGATTACACGTTTTACTAAACCTCAAAGCTCTTAAAAAGTGATCTTCTCGGATGATCGTAAGATGGGTAGTTATCTTACTACGATCATCAACCCGCTTGTTAGCGCGGTGATTATACTGAATCCCTCATGGGTTCTTTTAGGGAGACCCCGTAGTAGGACTTACTACGGGGTTGTCATGATGATAATAACTAGCCAAAGGTCACCGACAAAACGCTTTCATCCAGTGCTAATGTTCTTTCTCTGTTTATCGAAATCGTGACTAGTATCGACAATTTGTGATCTATTGCAGCTTCAATGCTGTTTATTGGTTATTTATTGGCTATAAATAACCGGGGCTTCGCTTATGTTTACCTCACTTTTGTACTGGAGTTGTTTTGATTATCAATTGAATTTATGCGTTAGGGTTGCTGAAATACGTAGTAGGCTTGTTTATAAAAATCAAGGTCAGGTTTATTTCCCGAGCATGAATTATGATTTAAGTTATGATTAATTACTAAGGTACAGTAGATTTAGATTAGATTTTTGTTATGATAATTATATTGTAGGTTTAATAGTCTTCATAATTATTACAAAACATTTAGGTACGTTTTTTGCTATCAACCCATAACGCAAACTTAGCCACGGAGTTAGGTAGAGTTTGCCACGGCTGTGTTTATTGCCCAGCAATGTTGAATAAATAATTGCCAAGAGAATGATTAAGATACATTCATACGAGATATTTTGGTCCAACTTAACAAACGACACAGCATAGCACATTAAATAAACAAGTGAACACAAACAAGAGACAGGCTAACACGTTTTATTAATCAATTGTTTGCAAAAACACATCATTTTATAACACATACCTACTTGAAATGTGTTCAAATATGCAAGCAGGTGTGCAAATATTAATTATGTCATGAGCACTACTACAATTAAATTTAAAATTTAGATATTGACTTGAACACATTTTATAAATGAAGTACAGGTACTAGGGTAACATAAAGTCCCACAGATGTGTGAAAGTGTGCCATCAACAGTGTGCAGCCGGGCGCGCAGCATGGCAGGAAGCGGCCGCGCTGTCCGTCGGCGGGGGCGGCGCTGGCGCAGGGGGCGCGGCCCGCCGCTGCTCCGTGCCGGGCGACCACCCCGGCGCGAGGAGAGGGGGGAAGTGGCACAGGAACAACAGGGTATGGGAGCGGAACTCAAGGAACTTACTACCTACATACAATAAAAAACAACCTAGAACCGAAGATCTGAGTCTAGGGGTTAAGTAATGGGCCAAAGTCCGTCCTTGCAAATTAAACGTTTTGCGATATTTCATCTTTTAAACAGATACCCATTTTTCAAGATTCCTCCTTAGGTCAAAAGAAAGATTTTTATAAGTATCCTTTAAAATTATGCAAACAGTATTATGACTACCATAATAATAATAATACCTATGAAGTGTAAAAGTTCCATGAGTTTCGTGGCAGCATAAGTCAGAAAAATACTTTCAAAAATAATTTGTGTATTTTTCTGACTTATGTATGTACCTACTACGTGTATATATAAAAACCAGAACGCTTAATCATATTCCATGTGCTTTTTGTGTCAATATTGTGATGCACGGCATGGCATGATATATTTAGTTTTAAGTGTGAAATATAATCTATGGACGATCGATTATATTTAAATTTTAAGTACCTACCTATTGAAAATGTCTATAACACTCATGTCACTAAATCAAAGGACATCACACAAAACATTACATCACAACAGATATGATGTAAGTACCTACTGATATTTCAGAAAACTAACAAATATTGATGAAATTTTATTAAGTAAATCATTTACAGTAGAATTTTCGTTCATATCTTACAAACAAACATCTGCATAACTCAACTAACCACACCGCTTAGATGATATTAGTATCACATCACTTTATATCTAATCAAGTAAATTCATAGCAGTAGCTCAACAAATATTAACTTCGAACAAACTAGACAAAACCACTTTTCAATCAGTCAGTAAAACCAGGACAAGCAGAAGATCTTCATACAACTTTCTTTCCGTGAATAATAAAGCATGTGATTCCATGATGTACCTACCTACCAATTTATATTAAAGTTAGCTCATAAACCAGAGTTCCACCTAAACATCAGATAAGCCGATCAAGGAATCTTGACTGAGGCGATGACGCTTCTTTGTAATTTTTTACACAAATCTGTTTGTTAGCTAGCACAAAGTAACTGAGAAAAAAACCAGTTCAGAATCGAAAGGAAATTAATGGTTGTTCCACTCTGAAAGCCTTTTAAATAAATGACAAAAGCAGAAGAACTCTCGATTCCTAAGATTTGCTCTCAAATTATGTATACCAAGCTTGATCTACAAATGTACTATTCCGAAAAAGAAAGTTGTATAAGATCATGTCTCATTAATAGCGATAATAGTCAAAGATTCTGTTTTCCAGGTGCGAGACGCGTCTTACGGCTCGTCATCAGATTCCGACGGAGAGGCGGACGCGATCAATGGCGAGCCTTGGGGCGTGGCGCGGCTGCTGTACGCCGGGCTGGGGATCCTGGCTTTGGGGCTCGTGGTCTACTTCGTGGGGACCGGAGACAAGGTAAGGAGGAACAACAAAGCGCGAAAGAACAAACAGATGAGGCGTCTTACGGCTTGTCAATTTGAAAGGAAACTAGTGGATATAGCACGACGGAGTGTTATGTGGTGACAACGAAAACTTAGACAAAAGGGTAGGTATATACAAGAAAAAAATTATCAACCAGTAGCAAAGCAAGCATTCAGAATATAATTTCTGAATAAGTTCAAAATAATGTAACGAGTGACACGATGGAGAGAATATAACCAACGGTTTTTAATTTGTTATTACCTACATCACTGACGTATTTCTATACATTTCCAGGGTTTCAAAACACCAGAGTTACGACTGGTGGGTCCTTCGCTTATCTTCGCCGGTCTGGCTCTTTGTCTACTGCGTATTGCCTTTTGTATATTTGCGAAGCCTTGCTGCCGTCGGCGGACCAACTACAAGGAGAACAGAAGGTAATTATGTCAAAAGTTGGCACATAATTTAGCTATTAGGTACCCAATTCTTTGGTCCATCCACCGCCCTTTCAAAATTAATAGGCTATCATTTCGTTAACTTGACCCCTTTGTGGCCAGCTGTGGCGAATTATACTTATGGGTATATGTATATAACCACCTGTCATAAAGTCAAAAGAAATAAAGCTGTGCACCGTAAAAATACGCTGAGACAGATCCCGAATTTATTGAAATGTCCTTGTAACCGCCAAACAGCGCGTCAATAATATCACCTGTAGATACCTACAATTAAGTCAAATGATTCTGTTATTTTAAACATTACGTCATCGATTGCAGACTGTCTGGTTGCGTGGAAGGCGAAGAAATGCCGCTGGCCGGTGGCACGTCCCGCGGCCCTGCGCAGTGTTCGCCCGCGCGGCGTCTCGACGCGTCCTCCTGCGACGTGTCCAGCCTCTCCAGCGGCGAGGAGGACGAGCGCCTGCGTCGGTACCGCACTGCACAACATACACTGCAGCCGCCGCCACAGAATATACAGGTTTGTATACATACAAACAGCTCTTGCGACATGTCTAGCCTCTCTATATGCAAGTGGACTAACGAATGCCCCGGTTAACTCCTTCTTCACTCACCATGGTGGCTTAGTTAAGTCTGCGTTAATATTTTTTATTAATAGGTATACCATAAGAATGTGAAACCCGTCTGTCTTGCTTTAACCATATTACGATTACTACCTACTAAGATTGTTTTCCCTGTGAAGTTTCATGAGAAACCTTGCAATTCCAGGTCGCGCCATGCCAAGGCACGTCAAATGTGCGACAGACGCCATCACCGCAAAGTCCACAACCCGTATCACCAGGACAAGCTCAAGCCAAGCCCTTGCGAGAGTCGAGTGTTCCCCAAAGCGCGATCCAGGGATCGAGCCAGAGGAGGCCGCCGCCTCGGAACGTGTCCTTCGCCAGTGGACCAGATGGCGAACTTGTTCTCAGCCCAGCGCAACTCCGATCCTAACAAGCAATACAGATCGCAAGACATTGACAATGCGATCTAATGTGATAGTGACGGACCGTTCGTTTTAAGTGATTTGTACGGTATGCTCCGGATTATTTGCACGTTTGAATTATTAATTCCTATATAAGTGATAACTCGATAAGTATATTTTGCTGGTTTTATAACAATAAGGGTTGCCCAGAGGGGTTGTGTAACATAATGCGAACTCGTAATACTGTTCCTATTAATATTCTTGATATCATCTTTGGTCACAACACAACATCAACATGCGGCCATCGTGTCCATTGGGCTATAGTTACTAACATTTGTACGCGGGCATTATGCTACATTTATTTCCTTAGCCAAGTTTCACATAGTTTTTGTACTGCATTTAACTATTCTGTGAACAACGATTCCAAAGAAGCCAGACCAAAATAAAAATTCAGATGTTGACTTTTGTCTGCCAATGCATTTAAACTCATAACTATTTTTACCGTAGGTGAAGTATCTTTAACTAACTCTAAGTATAATTCTAATTCCTTAGCTCTTTAATACTTGGATGTGCTAGTTCCACTTTTCATACAAACGTGTAGAAAATTACTGCGTGAGGTGTGGAAAAGCGTAAAAAATAGTTTAAAAACATTGCCTATTTATAGATTTTTTTATATTTTTTTATTTACATGTAAGTATGACTAAGCGATTATTAATTTAATTATCTAAATCCACACCTTCAGCAGTTCATAAATAAATGGTAAAATTAATTATAAAAATTGATTTAAAACTGCCTATGATTAGATGCGAATTTATATAAATATATAAATCATAAAAATAGTTATATAACTGACAATAATGATTGTTAAATGATGGTTAAAGTGTTACGAGTATGTGTGTTTTTATTTCTAATTAATGTCCATCTTAAATAATGTAGTTCAATCACTAACAAAATATTAACCATAGTAAAAGCATTTTAATAATATATTAAAAGTAATAAGTTATATTTTGCCATGAATTATTTTTAATAGTACCTAAACATTATAAGTATACCTAGAGCACCTTGGGGATTGAACTACATAATAGTTACACCAAATAAATCGTAGTAGGTACGTACATAAGTATATATATTTACTGTAATAGCTACATATTTCCATAAAGGTTGATGTATAGCGAGTGATACTGTTTGACAGTAATGTTTTTATGTGTAAGTAAATCGTAATTTATTGATATACCTATGTGTTACGCGTGCATTGTATATTGCACATTATAGGGTCTTAAAAATATATGATATATTTTAGAAATATTTGCACCTTTAGTAGTGAATATATAAATGTATAACTGCAGATTTTAAACTAGATAAAGAATGACGGAAAGTGTCATTGCAACGTCATTTGAAATTAAGTTTTTAAGACGAAACGGAAATTATGTACTGTATTATACAAGTTTTGATTAGTTTTTGTCAATTATATCTCTGTAATCAAAATGATATGTAGTTATTTTGAATTATTTATATCTAAGAATGGTCAATTACGTACTTTTATTTAAAATAAGATTTAGCTTTCATTTACTCAGCTATCTTTAAAAAAATATAACGTTGCTGTAATATATTCTAACTAATTTAAAAAAAACGAAATTCACTTTGCACCGGTAAAATTTGAATGCTGTTCCTATATTTATTAACGTTTCTTAACGAACTATCACCATTCTGTTTTTGTCTGTGTGGTATTTTAAGTTTTAAAAGACGTAAATAGATGTTAAGAAAAATATGAGCTTCGTTTAGACTTACTGGCTTGTGTGTCATCGTGTTGTGTACTTTAAAGAAATAGATTGTCGTGGTTCAATAAATCAAAACACATTTAAAATAATGTAAACCTTATTTTTTACATAGGTACCGCATATAATATGGCTTATTTCTTTACAGTTACCGATACGATAATAAACGCACATTAATCCGGTACAGGGTTTATTTACTTTTTGTCAAGCGGGCGGATTTCAATTTATAAATATACTTTGTAAATTATACCTCTTCTGAAGAATAACAACAATTCTATTTTGCGAAGGAATTCTTGTCCGCTTGAGTTTATAGGAGAATAATTTTATAAAATATTGTACAAGCTGAACTTAAGCATGAAAAATTATTTTAATTCCATTGTATAAAACACCAATGTTCTTAAGTATTTTGTATAGTCATGCGAGGTTTATAAGATTTCCATTATTATCTGCTGTACGGCAGGTACTCTAAGGTTTGTTACGGTATGGATCTACTCTTTTAATTCAAATTGGTTGTTTAAACTAGTATGAATTGATACCTACTCATTCATATTTCAACATTGATAAAGCTGTTTTCGTTCAATGTTATACGTACATGTACATCTAACTTTGTCGGCAGATCTGATAGTTAAATTATTATAGCTTAGGTAGTCAGAACATTTTACTAAACGTCAATAAACAAACCGACTTAAACCATTTTAAGATGCAAGTCCTTTCAGAATAATTCAGTGCATATTGGCAGAGATGATCAGAGCAGTGAGAAGAGGTTTAAGAATGATCAATCTAAGCGATTCGTTTAACATTTATTTTGAACATACAAGTCCTATCAATGAATCTCAGAACTAGGAGCCTACTAAAGTTGCTATCAGTTTTTCAATGTGCTTTTTTAAGAATACCTACTTGTGCTTCCATATAAGCTTGTAGACTGCTTTTTCGTGTTTCTCTACATACGAGTGTACATAGTTTAATTTGATAGGCAAAAGTTCAAGGCCTAATGTGTTCTAACGGGAATTAAAATGTTTTGATATTGTCCTTATACATATGTATATTCGGAGAATGATATCAAAACACTCATAATGCGTATTATATTGTAATACAATACAACATGAATGCTAATAAGTATATTGTATTAAGTACAAAAATTTTATACATCACAAACTGTGCTATATTTATTTTCATGATGTTTCATTTGCGCTACTTTTTAACTGCACCATTTACTCTGGTAAATAAAAATTATATTGTCTAAAGTTATATAGGTAGGTCTTATAATATATCAAACTATTAATCCGATAATTTTTATTGCATTTCTACCAAATGTCTACCTGGCCCGGACTATGGGTAGGTAAAGTTTACCGAACTGGCCAATTCTTTTCAAATTACTAGATTTACCTACCTATTTCGGTAATAGTAGAATACATCAGATCAGAACATAATTTTCTACACAATAATTGTCTTTGCTTAATCTAATTTTCACATTCGTATTTGTTATTTACATTTTAGTTTGTGTAGTAATTTACTACTATAATAAATTGTTTCTATTAATTTATGTGAATCTGATTTTTTTATAATCAATTACTATTATTTTCATATTTATAATTATTTTTATATTTATGTTGATGTCCACAAGTGCTTCTTCAATTAATTTATACCTATTATCTTCGTCGGATAAAACCATAATCTTACCTACCTTGAAACTACTATTTCTTATAAGTATGAGAATATTATAAGTTTCTTATAAATATAGGAAAATCACGCGGTGGTACGGAAAGTTTGCTGTGATCGAATGAAGGTTTCGTGCATGTAGCTCAAGTTACGGTAAAAATATAGACTATAATAAAGAGCAATGGAAAGCAAATAGTTACGATATTGATTTGATGTAAATAATTTAAATTTTACGTCATTCTCCGTGTTCATTACATTGTTTGTATAATTTATAGGCATTGGTGCATATCATGTGTATAGTGCAGATGATTAATCAAATAAATTAGACTTAAATAGAAAAGCGGTGTTTTATTTCTCATCACATCCTCATTATTTCAATCCTTTGTTGGATGACCTTCCAACTAACTCATAAAATATCTTTAATCATCATAATTTCATCCGTATTTAAGTTGTTTTTGTTATAATTTTAGGCTATTTATGGGATTTAAAAAAACATATATAACATGTGATATATTTTATTTCAACACTACATAGTCTCCATACGAGCATAATTATATATTATAGCATGGTCAAAATACCCGGGTAGCGTAGTGCAGTCTTTTAATGATCCGTTCTTTAAATCTAGGGTGTAACATAACTGACATTGTATTGGCATGTTATATGGTACTAGGTACTTATTACGCGCAACCCTACTTTTACACCCTAGGATGCTCTTGCAGCAAGTATGCACTGTGCAACTGCATTAATATGTTAAGTTCTAAAATATATCTGCTGTTAAAAGATCGAGAAAACTAGCACTGAAACCGCAGCGTTCATGTCATTTCCATCAGAGCTATGTTGTTGCTATATTTGTTTTTGACCAATTACCAATTAGCTAGATGACTCAGAGTTCAGAGAAAAGGCCCTGATAGGATCATATGAAAGCCGCAACTTATCATAGGTCTGCTGGAAAAGAACCCTCAATTATAACTATTGCAACTCTTAACTAAATCACAACATGAATCTTATCCACATACTTATATATTTTGACACAGAATAAATACTTAGATATTAACATAAAATCATCAATGAGTGGGGATAAGTAGATAAATATGATATTGGAGGTTTCAAAATCCGGCCATATGTCTAAAAGATAACATATTATTTGGCGATTAATCATTTGTTTGAAAATAATGCTTTTTTCCAAGTTTGAGCAGATAACCTCTATTTTAACCTGTTTGTTGTTTTGTGTGAAAAAATCAGAAATTAGGACCTATGGTAATAAATATAAATATTATTGGTTCACATAACAGGTAAACAAAATAAATGTCTGAAATATATATAAAATATAAATATAGAGTTTATTTTATAATCGATTTTTAACGCATAAAATACTTGGACGTAATGAGAGATCCATTTGATGAGTTTCTATACATTATATTATTTTACTAGCATATTTTTAATCCTAAAGTAAAATGTTTAATATTGAACCCAAACTATAAATATACAAAATATAACTTTTATGTAAAAGGAATCATAAATTTAGAAATAAAATTAGGAACTTAATAAATGTTTGGTAACTTAAAATAACATTGTCAAGAGCCCATATTATGTATTTCATTCCGCTATCACATGCAAAATAGACATTCTGAAAATATCCTACTAATATAAGCTAATATTATGCAGAACACGAATTTAAGTCGAGTGACTTTCTGGACAATTTTGGACAATATCCTGCATAATATGAGCCATTGTCCAAATATAATCTTTACTCGTCACACCGAGTTATAAGCTCATACCATACCTACTACCTACTCTTTTTAATTGTCATTGTTGGTATAGACTTTAGCTTTTTAAAGCTTTTCTAGCATTCCAAATTATAAGATAACTGAATGTTGTCAAATATGCAGAATAAAAGTCATCATAACAGTTGTAATAAACATAATTCATACCATATTATATTTGAATTTCGAAGTAAATACATACCTATGTACATATTATTATTATGTTCTATATGAAAATTTCACTGGTTTATCGAAGGTTTTATCAAAAACGCCAATATTTCAACAACCCTTAAAATTATATTTATGATAAGTTAATAATGTTACTTTCAATTCCAAAATTCATAATATAATTAAATCGTTTGTCATATTTCGATTCAAATCTTTAAATTATAATGATATCTCAGCTGTCAATTGTATAAACAATGGTTTTCTGTTTTGTTTACTTTTATTTTTATTGTTACTCGTTTCTGCCTAGTCAATGACCGTTCAAATAACCTCTGTTAATTGATTACTTACTACAATACTATTGTAAAATAAACTCTAAGGTATAATATACCGAGCTGTTTGTATTTGAACAGTTCTGAATGATAAACAGGATTCGGTCAATTAACCAAAGATAATGTTCGGCTAGCCGAGAGTTTTACAACATTGCTACATCTATAGATTTAAATAGAGATCTAGAGAATGAAGGATAGATCAGTGAATGAGTGTATCACATTCATTCACTCTACTCTTTAATAATTCTTTCAATATTGATCAAAGTTCATTACCTAATATCATATTGTCTCAATCTGGCCTTTCCGTTTGGGTCGACTCTCACTTGAAATGAAGGACGTTTCTTCAGATTCTTTGCTTTTCACTCGTTGCACCTGCGGTTTACTTGTGCTTGGCTGGACCTGTAAGTGGAAGTAATAGTAAGATAGATAGATAGATAGATAGATTAACACTTTATTGTACCTTCTTAATTAAAATAAAACAGAGTTATAGAATAACTTAATACTAACTTAAACTTTAAAGTACAAGGGGCGGCCTTATCGCTGAGAGCGATCTCTTCCAGGCAACCTTAGTGAAGATAATTAATACAAAATAGCACAAAATATTTAAATACTCTTTCATAAGAACATGGTGTCATTTAACCACCAACCGTTTAGTACAGTATCAAAAATACTTCTCTTTTATAAAAGAACATGGTGTCATAAATTTATTGTAATTTACCTATTATTATTGTTCATTGTATATATACCTGAGGTGCCACGCTGGTTGAGGTGACAGGGGTAGAGTTCCTCTTGATATCTTCCAGAGGGATATCTTCAGGGCGGGCTCTGGGAGACCCCTCTCGACTGCCGTGGGTACTGCTGCTTCGTGACACACTGCTGGACAAAACGAGGGACGAGGTCAATGAGGTCATTCTTATAGGGTGTATGGGTGTTCTATATGTATATAATAAAATATAGCTATCTATTGTATGTACATTATAATAAGTATTTATTATTAGAAATCTAGCACCCGTAACACAACAATAATTTACTACGTATACTCAATCAGGCCTCCTAAAACTTCATTGTAACCGCGTACTTTTAAATTCAACCTTTATACAAATATTCATGACAGTTGACTAAAATATAGTTCAACTGTCATAGTCAGGTTAACTTAAATAAAGAAAAAAGTTTATTTGGAATACACAACATACTGAATTTTTAAATATATATAGAACGATAATACACGCAGTACTTAAGAAACTGTGTCGCGAGTATTACCCACCTCCAGATATAGGTAGAGTTCCAAATTTAAAGCTAACTTATACAAAACTAAGGGCTCTTTCAATTTATGCGTTTCGTATCGGACCGCTGCTGTGCCGAAGCGGTGCGTTTGTCGTACGGCGCACGGCCGGTCGTTTGTTTTCATATAAAATGCACGGGGTTTGGAAACGGACTTCTAACGTACTGCAACGGCACGGCAGCGAGTTATAACTAGCAGCACGGAAAACGTGCGGCAGCGGTCCGATAGGAAACGCATAAATTGAAAGAGCCCTAAAGCCCCATAAAAAATCAACAATACCTTACAACCACCACCAGTGAGTACAAACTACTGTAATACCTATTCGTGAATGCTAACCTCTCCCGGCTCGTGGTCCGCTCGCGGTACACCACGATGCCGTCCTTCAGCATGTGGCTGCTCGGCCGGCGCAGGCGACGGTCCGTCTCGTCTGATTCACCTGTTAAAACAATTAAATTAAATACTAGTTATTTAGTCAATTTACTAACATTTATGTATGTATATATTATCATTATGCCAGCCGTTGGACGCCCACTGCTGGACATAGACCTAGTTATTGCGGTCGGACGCAACCTGCATCCACCGCAAGCCAACCGCTTATTATAATATTAGCACTTAGGTACAGCGTTATCATTCATCACCGTTCAGTTGCGTGACACGGTACATATTGTTGTAGCATATTCATGTATTATTTGGTTGGAGCAGTACTTCCTCAGTTAGAAATCTGTGTGTTGCATTCATCTGGTTGAATCTCCCATTGATTAAATGTCCTGGCTGATTTTACGTTAAACTAGTTGGACGTTGAGTGATGCTAGTTCAATCAACGTTCGGCCTAGTCGTATTTATGAATGTCGTCGTGCAATGAACGCGACGCGCTAGTCGCCTTGAAAACATTGAGTGACGTTTGTTCAATCAAAGTTCGGCCTAGTCATATAAATGAATGTCGTCATTCAGGGAACGCACTAATAGCCTTGCTAACATTGTGTGTGATCTGTATGTACCTGAGGCCCTCCTAACAGAAGACAGTCCGGGTCTCGCGAACAGAGGCCGGTGTCTGGAGGTCGGCGCGGGCGCCACCATGCCGGACACTTCCAATAGCCGACCGATTTGTTGCATCTTTTTTTGACGGGATTTCGTACGGCCCTGTAAGCAAGTTATACGTATTTAAATAAATTTTGTTAGAAAATTAATTGTTTATTGTTTAAATACGTTTAACAATTCATTGGATTTTTTTAAACACTCAGTTTCCGGTACTATATAAAAAAGATCTTTCATAGCAAGCCATATTACGTTCCATGAGTGGTCAAGGTCTCCCAAGTAAAATAGTATTTCTTGCGCAATTTGGAGTAGACACAGTAACCACAGTAAGTTGGTACAAAGAATGACGATGCTGCCGCTTATACCCTATGTTCACTCGGTTCATTCAATTATTAAAACTAGATTTCACCTTTGTAACTTTATTACTTTACTGCCATCTGTAGCATACAATACCAATATCAATACCTACAATATTTGAACATGAAACGGGTAACATACTATGATTAAAACCTCTTCCTGAGTCTTTTATTGCCATTGTCATTTAAATCATGGTATGTTACCCGTTTCATGTTCAAATATAGTTAAAAAACATGATAGTTTAAAAAGTAATTAATACCTACAATACCTTTTCTGACGAACTTTTGGTTAAAAGCTACTTAAAATATTTCACATAAATGAGTGGTCGTAACCTTGGTGAGTCTCTGCTTGGCCGCCATGCTGCGGATGTGGTCGTCGAACTTGAACATGGCGCGCAGCAGCACGGTCCGCGGCAGCGCGCCGCCCGCGCCCACGCGCGGCTTGTGGATCGTCAGGTGCAGGCAGCGGGGGTCCTCCTTGTCGCCTTGAATCTGCACATTATCAAACATACTTTTTAATAACAATGACGACCTCTAGATAAAGATAAAGATAAAGAAAATTTTATTGTATAATTGTGTACATTGAGTTGTTATAAAGTAATAGTTTCAACAATTCTTATCCGGTTAAGGACATACTGTGGAGCAGCGGGCCAAGGTCCCCCTGAAGTCCCCCGTATGAAGTTATAAAGTTGCATGGTCGATTCCCACCTCGGGACAAACATTTCGTTAGGGAGCGTTCAAGTATTACGGCAATAATTAATTTTTTTTTATAAAAAAAGAAATAATGTTACGTAACGTGTTGTAAGAAAGACCCCCACCCGCCCCTGTAACGCATCGTAACGTTTTACGAGACCCCCCCGCCCCCCCAAATTGCGTTACGTAATACTTGAACGCTCCCTTATACGCTCTGCAACTATTTGTTTCGAGTGTCTTGGTGTTATACACCAGACACTTTGATATTTGTAGTTTAAAATATATCATAAATCTATCACCCGTTGACTTCAAGCTTAACACGGGTCTAGATGTTGCTATGTGAAATGTCCTACAATATTATTTTTTTTAAATACATAATAACAATAAATAATATATGAGCGGCCTTATCGCTTTCGCTTTCAGCGATAAGGCCATTGACCCCCATGTTATTATAATTTTATTTTCTAATTATGAATGAATGAATGAATTAACACTTTATTGTACTTATAAAATAAGAACAAAATTACAAAAACTTAATACCGTAAATAAAAGTTAAAAGTACAAGGAGCGGGCTTATCGCTGAGAGCGATCTCTTCTCTTCGAATTATGTACTTGGTGTTCAATAAAGAGTTTTTATTTATTTCTATAACAATAATAAAGACAATAAAAGTGATTAGAAAGTGTGTTACTTCAAGATCCTGCAGACTGCCGACCAGCTTGGCCACGCCCCACCCGAGCCGCTGCTTGTCCGGCTCCACCAGGATGATCTGGATGTTGTCGACGGCCAGGAAGCGGTGCTGCCACGTGCCGTCCTTTTGTATTATATCGCACGATATTAGGTCGGAGTCATCTGGAATACAACAACATAACTTCTGATTAACCAAAGCCACGTAAATATTGTTTTTACACATAATTTGTTTAGTGCTATAAGTAGTCTCGGGAGAAATTTTATTATTAAATAGAGTAGTTAGATAGTTAGATGATCTTTTTATTCAATAATTTGCTTATATGTTTAATTTCTTTTTTTATGATATAGTTATATGATATACTTAGTGCGTTGGTTTTGTTAGTTTACTTACTTAGGTCCAAGACATCACCGACTTGCACGAAAGGGACGGGGTTAGACAGCGGTAGTTGCGTCTCACTCTTGCCTGTGAGCTTGAGGTATAAGTCCCGGATGAGGAAAAACGTTCGTATCGCTCGACGCGCCCTCTCCATCTGTATTAGAGGAAATTAAATATATATTGGTTTTAGGCTTATCATAATGGTATAGGATTTATTTTAATTACTGATACTCTTTTCCATGTAGAGATAATTTTTGATAACAAATAAATGTCATTTATTACGGGTAAGGCTCCGAAGCCGTGTTAGCTGGGTGTGGAACGGAAGTGGGAACAAACTTGACTAAATTTATGTGCGCCTTAAAAATAAACTAACAGTGAAGGCAAGTCCGTGAGGAAACCGGAATGTTTTGAGAACTTTAAAGAGTTATCAGGACAAATAAGTCAATATGGATACTTGTGTTGTTAACAAACCTCTCCTCCCGGTAACCTCTTTATGAAAGCAATCCCAGACATAGGGGTCCGAGTGGGCGGCAGCAATATGGCGGCATCCATGCACAACCATTCTACGTTCAACGGTCGCTTGCTCATCTCGCAGTATCTAAAATAACATTACCTAATCAATTAAGATTGATCCCGTTTCAATAAGTAAATGCGGGTCTTAGTCGAATGAAGCCGAATGGGGGTTTTGGGGGGGCGAATTTGGAAATATCATACTTTTGTTTTGGCGCACACTAGGTGTATATTTAAATGCACAGACGAATCGGTGTTACTAGCCGGACTTCTAAGTTCTACTTTCTTTTCTACTAACCGCCTACGTAACCGGTTTCTAAACTGGTTTCGATAGCTTTTTCGGTGCAGGTTACTTTATGAAAAACCAAGTGCAATGCGAGCGAGCATAGCGAGCGTGCCGCATCCATAACGAGAGACAGGTAATATATCAAATGTCCAGGTCACGGTCTATTATCTGTGTTTGAAGCTGAAAGACAAAAATCAAAATGTTTTGAGAGATTTTTTTTGTGTCTGCAAACGACTAACTGAATGCTCTGTACTCACTCGTCTTCAAACATGTCCAGGAAGATATCGTCGCACTTGTAGAAGTTCCTGGCGAGTGCGGCGGCGCGCTGCCGCAGCGTGTCGGCCGCGGCGCCGTGCCGCGCGCACACCGCCCCCCCGCCCGCGCCCGCCGCCCCGCCCCCGCCCGCACCCGCGCCCGCGCCCTGCATCGCCACACGCATCAGCGTCACACTCAGCTCCAGCGTTACCAGACGGACTTTTGAGGCTGGAACGAGTATAATGATCGGTTAAATATGACAATTGTACACTATGTTATGGTGTAACCAAGATTGGGAGGTTTCGGGGGGGATCTAATTGATCTAAAGAAAATAATAATGGCATGTTACAGGCTTGCAGAAACAGTAAGATGGACATAAAAAAGTACAACATAAATTAGGTAAGGTAATTAATTTATTAGTCTGGAGTGTTCTTAGTTAAAAAGGGAATTACGTTATTAATTAGTTACTATGAGCTTTCATAAATTAGAGAAATGTTTGTCCGACTCCTAGATAAAAGCGTTCACGAAGACTTCTTCTATTATGGCAAGAAAACATTGGTTGAAGGTGATAAGAAAAATTACACTTACAAGGTTTACAGCTAGAGTTGGTTATAGCCATCAACTTCGCAATCAACAGCGCGTTGAAACTTTGCATTGGCTTTTTGCAAGGTGATGACGTCACGTCTGCTTCAGAACTACCCTCGTTTGACACCATTTCCGACTCAGGGCATAGTAGAGTATCTAATAGCTCCGTGTTTACTCCTGAAAGTAAGTTGACATTATTTAATATACTTAAACATTATTTGGTCTATATAAAACTATATTGTGATACACGTAGTCTAAATAAACTATGTAATATGTATTCCAATTTGAAGTGTGGAGTCATCATTATAAAACAGAATATTTCTTACCCACTATCAGCCAGAGCGAGCAAAAAAGGATACATACAGGATTAGTTAGGACTTGATAAAATAACCAATAAATAAATAAATAAAATAAATATTGCTGGACAATTAACACAACGATAAAACTATATTAATAGCACACGTAAAATTATTTTTCTTTGTACTGAAAAGCTAAGATATCTTTAAGTATAAATTTATGAAGAATTGATATTCCTCGTTCAGATAATATCAACAGAGTTCAATTACAAATGTAAATTATATATGACTCATGACATGTGTAATTTACAATTAATTAATTAAACACATTGTGTTTTAATGTGAAATGATTGGAAAAGATACAAAAACTAACCTTTATTGTTAATGAGCGCGAACAACAAACAAAGCGCAAAGAGGGCCTTGTAATCATTCTCCGTGCAATCAAGAGAGTCCAATATAGTTTTGAGAAACGGCCGTTTTTCTACCTCTTTACACTCTCTATCAATCGTATTCTCAACGGGTGTCGCCCTCTCGCTTACACTCGTAGAAGCTCCAAGCATCTTCTGCTTTTCCTCATCCGTCTTATTACTAAATTCTGTTTTGGACGAAGTAGACTCAATACCAGAGTCAGGTAACGGGGAATCGGGTACATTTTTGGTAATACTTCTAGTGGAATGTATTTGAGTGACGAGATCTTCCGTGGAATCGTGGGCAATGCTCGACGTTTCGCTTATATGTGAAGTGGACGGAAGCGAGGTCGACACCAACTCTGGGTCTAAGTCACAGCTGGACTGATCTGTATCATAACCGAAAGTTTTCGAACCCGAATACTCAGGTGTCGTGTAATCACGTTCTTGGGACGTATTCTCTAAAGCCTTCTCAAGACTCAGTTGTGGTTTAGAAAATTCTAATTTGACGCTGGATTTCGCGTTACTAATGTACATTTCTAGTATCTTTGTTGCACCGTCTTCGAATACTGATGAGTCTGATTGGAGGATAATCCAAGCCAGCGCGTGGACTATAGGTCCGTGTGTTATTATTAGGAATACTTGGGAGAGTAAGAATAATGATACAACGCAGGATACAGAGGGCTTAGCTTCATCCTCTGAGTCTACTCTATGCCGGGGAAAGTTCATTTTAGTTGGCGTCATATCAGTATTCTTTCCTGATAGAATCGCTTCCAAATTTCTCGTTATCGTCTCTATACTTTGAATATGATCTCTATTATAAGGTGATGAGGTTGGTAATTGCTTAACTGATCCCGGGGTCAATGAGTATATGTACAGAGGTACCAGCAGTTTGTGTAGCAAATGTTCCGTTAATACATCGTTCAAGTCAGGAATGTTCAGGCAAAGTATGTCGTTGATATAATGAAGATGGTCCAAATGTTCCGCGACTAAATCGTCTAGTTTCTGCTGTGATGAGTGGCTGGAACAGGGCAGGCTTATTTTATACAATTAGCAGCACTATTCTTAGCCAATTAAAGCATATAATGACAAGTCATATGAGCTTTACCTACTGTGACTAACAAAATTTGATGATTCGCTAACAAATTTCTTAAGTATTATTGGTAAATTAGTTGGCATTGGTAAACTAGTCCAGATTTAGACACAGTTCTTCTTTATCAACGCAATAAACTACTGGGCTGGACGACGTCATAGATAACTAAAGTATCCATAAAAAGGTCATTGGAACAAACGAATAGGCGCACGATAAGTGTACCAGGCTAGACAAAAGAGACTCAATTTATATACATATCGCTGAGTAACACGCACAGAAAACAGAGGTAACCTTGAATACGGTTTCGAAACTACGTGTTTTTCTAGGCCTATATGTATAGAAACTGAAGACGTGCTTTAACGAAGAAAATAAGAACAGAGAATTTAATAGAAATAAGCGCAACATGATGTGTTATACAAGTGAAAAAAAGAAAAATTGAAAGGACATTATGTTAAACAGTAACTTATTGCAAATATATTGTAGTTATTATCATTCATAAATTAGGTTTTTTGTAAGAGATAAAACTTGTTACTCACTCAGCATCGTTTCTGACGCAAGCATCCAATTCTAAAATGTGTTTTCCGATGAACCAGACCAGATTACTGAAATATGGAGCCGCCGTTCTGAAAACAACATGACGAATAGGTACATTTTATCAATCCATCCAAAAGTTTAGAAAAATACATTTTCTATTATGCTACTCAAAATCAAAACCAGGAATAAGTATGTGTGCGGTAAATAAAAAAATCTTATTCAATTTTTTTTTCTTTTGTGGTCTCAATGTGAACATAATTTGGGTATAAAGTATAACCTGCGCACATATAGAAGCGAATTATAAATGGCGTCCGCTCGCATGCGTTCTCGCTCACTCTCTATCGCTGTCTATACTCACACAGTGAAGTACGCGCTACAAAAAAATAGTCAGTCAGGCCTAATTCGCACGAGAGCTTTTTTAACGTCCGTTAAAAAAGCGTTCAAATAGAACATAATAATTATGTTCTATTTGAACGTTTTAGGCATACCCAAGTACGTGTTCACACGTCGGCGATTTTAGAACGCGACGCTTTTTTATCGAGCAGTGTTGCATTTTCAACGAAAAGTGCTTGTAATAGGCCGTATGAAACTTTTTATTATTATTCACACTATTAAAAAAACGCCGGCGCTGCGATTAGTAATTTAGTACGATGAGTATTAGTAGAAATATTCCAATAATTCGTCAAATCTTGTATACTTGTCGAATCTTCGTACAGTGTCACAAACTGTTATTTTAAGTATCTCTGTTCATTCAGAGGATGTACCCAGAATGTCCTTTTTTTTTCTTCTTCTAGCAACACAAATCGCTATAGCTAGTTATTTAGCAAAAAAAAATTCCCACGGCTTTCTAAAGCGAGGGACGAGACGAAAGTGATTTAAAAGCGTTCGTATGAATGATCACATTGAGGACCTTTATAAAAGCGCCGGGTTTATAACGCAAAGTTGTTTAAACTCTTTACTTTACTTTACTAAAAAAATAATTTCATTTAAAATAAGTATTTTGTAAAAAAAACTCTGTAGGGACCTAGATAAAAATACTATTTAGATAATAATAATACAATAATACCGTGGAAATATGCTCGAATTAAAAATAATTTTGGTATTATGTTTGTATGGGAAATTCGTCGTGACGCCGGCCTGTTTGAGAAATTGTTTTGCCAACCGTACCATACCTACCCGCTGCCATTTACAGAATTCACTTTTAATTGCGCAGGTTATACCCAGGTTTTTGTCTAATTAACAGAGTGACTACTCTTGTTTAGGTACTCTTGTAGTAATATCATCAAATTCGATAACATTCAGAGTTACTACTCTAAGCTTGTTTAGGTACTCTTGTAGTAATTTATCATCAAATTCGATAACATTTACGTGATGCTTTGGCCGTCCTGATTAAGAGGCCTCTTACCGGAAATCGCGAAATTGTTCGGTTTTCTCGTCTTAATTCTATGGTTTGCGTTAGTTGTTTGATATTACAATTACATCTTTATAATAGTTCGTTTTCTCCTCTACAAAAGTATCAAGAAACATTTTAGATAACTTGTTTATATATTGAGTAATAATCATTCTCCGGATACATGTTTCGTAAAAAACGCTCGAAGACCTGTTTTCTCAGCTCTAATTTGTAGATTCTAATGAATATGGGCCATCAAACTATTTTTTATTATGTTACGTATATCCTATTCTTCATTTAGAGTAGAGTACATTTTCGTTAAATGCTTTTATTCAAAAGATATACCGAATTTAATATTGACCGAAAATGCTTCGAAACAAACCTCAATAACTCCGAAGTTCTAAATCACTGGGACGACATATTTATATCAAAATATTTATCAACATTTGCTTAAACTATAATATTAAATTTAATTTGTAGAACGGTTTTGGTATTTTTTTATGAATAAAATAAAACTACCATAATTTAGTAGTTTTTTCATTCCGCCGGCGATTTGCATTTAGTACCGCGCGAGCGCTTGTCGAGGTCGGACCTATGTCGGTTGTTCTTGAATAAAATATAGAAATATTTCGTAAAATGTCAGTGTGTGGGACTGTCAATTGCTGTAAAAACGCTGTTAGTGTGCGTGTATGTGTTATTGCGATACTACGACCGACATAAGTTGATCCGTTGATAACGATCAATTGTTATTTTTGTTGATAACGATCAATTGTTGTTGTTGCTGGCCTAAGAATTGTACCACTTGTTGCTGGCCTAAGAATTGTACCACATCATTGTCATCTTGTTTAACCTTATTTATTTGGAGGTTATGCTGTAGGATGTGGATTGCATATCTAAAGTTATCTATTCTAATTAAAAAACAACAAGGCAACTTTTTTTGGTGAAACCGTCCAACGACTAAATGTAATTATGCCTATGATTTTTTTAGATTATGACTAACTTGCCGACCCGCCGACAGCTGCGCTTGCGTTTTTACGTTATTTACTAGTTTATGTTTTATAGCCTTTTTCGATCATTTTACTATCCAACACTGAAATCATATTTAATTTTTAAATCGGACCCGCGGTTCCTGAGTAGCACGTTCAAACAAATAAACAAGCAATCTCCTCAGCTTGATAATTGTAGTATAGACTTCCATAATATTTATTACAAAGAAAATATTCCGTGATTTTTTGTACTTATTTTTACCGAGTATCCTTACTTACTTTTTAAAATAAAATGAAGTCTTCTTTAAGCAAAATTCACTATCTACGATATATATGGTACTTCCCCTTCATGGCCCATAATTTTGGGACGCCCTGTATATAAAATAACACCCCTATTCACGTTCCCACTGCTGGGATAGGGACTTCTCTCTTGACGAGATAGATTAGGCGTTAATTCACCACGCTGGCCAAGTGCGAGTTGGTTTTTTTTTAAATATATAAATGAAATATTTTCAATAAGTTCGTAATAAAATAAAAATAAATAGTTTATCAAAATAAAAATATAATGGGAATTATTCAAGATGACATATGTAGATAAATGGATACCAATAAATATAAAAATAAATATAGAGTTCGAAACTACAACAATAATACCTAAACATAATTAAAACCTTCATTAACGAAACTTTTATTTATTCAAACACAAATATACCATCTAACAAAACAAGCAACTTATATATAATATAATTTATTTGTTTTGTTATAATTAGAATTTGTATTTAGTCCGTTCAATTTAGACTTTCGAACTTACATCAAGTCCCAACATTCACACCAAATTTCAGAAGAATCGGTTTAAAAATGAGCCCATAAGATGAGATGAATGAGGACATTTAACTTCAATAAGACTTTTTTCAGTTTATTCTAATATAGATAATTATTAATCATGAATGTTTTAATTTAAAATTATGTACTTAATTGATTTCAAATAATCAATCAGATTTAAAATAAATATTGATATTATTAAGATAAAACATAATTGATTCAAATATTGAAATAAAAATATCCGCCATTTTGAATTTAGGAAAATATATTAAACACCTATCAATTAAATAAAAACATTAATATAATAATTATTTCAGAATGAAACTGAAAAAAAATCCACTCAATAAAATGGAATTTATTCGATGCCATTTTCTACAGATCTAAAATAATTATTAGTTAGTATATTTGTATGTTTTAGATCGACGAAGTATCAAGATCATTTAGTATTTTTCATAGAATTCGCGTGACGCGCCGGTCACGTGGTGCATAAAATATCCAATTTAGCAAAACTTCAAAAAAGTAACAGGGCTCTTAATAAAGACGAATATTTTTGCAAACCATTTAAAACAGATAAGGATTGCCTATCTTATATGGAAGTTACGTGAATTTGAGTCACGCTTGACATGCATCATTTGTTTTCATATACGTAACATGCTAATGCACTATACTCGTATTCACCATATGGCCGAGTGTAGTGTATAAACAATAACTGGGCTGTTTAATGTTTAATGAACGTACCATCTTTATTAAAAATACTAGCATGTAGTATTGTTAATGATACACTGATAGAACCTATATGTTACAAATTAGAACAGTCTTATTTACAGATAGAAATAACTAATCGTAATGTTAACGTGGATCGTTACAGTTTTTAAATTACTATGAAAATGGAACAAGTTTAATAACCTCACAAGCTAATTGAGCTAGCATTCTAATGCCTTTAGTACTTATAAGTGGAATTTCAATTAGGTACATATGCATGGAAGTGAATGACCTTTTACTTTAATAATTATCATCAGGAAAGTATTGTATTTATTAATATGATTGCTCAAAAATATCCCATTACCAAAAACCTGTTTTGGGATCAACATCCGATTTGATTCCAAAATAAACTTTTAATTTCGACTACTTTGTTACCTCAGACTTTTTTGTCAGAGCACCGTTCATTCCCCTTTTGGTCAGTAAGTCCAAATGAGGAGTTAGTTAGTTAGAATGGCTCAGTTTTCCGCATTTAGACTCAAAGGCGGTCCATTATGCGTGATGAGATTTGCTAGTATAACCAGCCTAACTCCGTCCAAAAGCACAGAATCCTCCTGGGGTCTTCACAATGTCTAAATGAGGAGTATTCATACCTATCTCTTATAAACCGCAGCATGCTGGCGTCCTGCACGCGGTACACGTTGAGAGTGAGTGTGCGCACGGCGATGCGAACCATCGACTCCGAGTGATTGAAGAACTTTATCGCTTCAGTGTACAACGGGAAATCCTTTGTGTGCTGTAAATAAAATAAATTTAGTCAATAAAGCTATGAAACTTGTATAAATAGTAGCAACTTCAGTAAAATAAAAGTAACAAAAGTGGCAACAACAAAATGGCTTTATTATGGTTTTAAAAAATGCTTTAGTTTTAAATTCTGTCATAAAAGTAATTTTCTAAATCGGATCACTAGGTCTAGAAAAACCCTTCAAATCTCCTTATAAACAAAAACTAAAAACTATTTTAATATTTCAGGAAGTAAAAATATAATTATGATAGTAGACTTTAACATACCTCATTGTAGAAGAAATGAATAGTGTGATTATTAAGTTTGAGGCTCAGCGTCTTTAGGAATGAGATGTAGTATGCCATCACTTCTTCATCAGAGAAGTCAAACTTGTGAACTATTATTGAGTTCACATGATTGTTGCTAAGGAGATAATCTGAAAAGACATAAGTTAATTCAGTGTTTCATAGCCTTAACTTTTTAAGTAAAAGGTAAACTATTTGAAAACTTTTTTTACTTTGAACAATATTATATACTAGCTTTCCGCCCTGCGGCTTCGCCCGCGTTTTACACTTTCCCGCAATTTTCTTTGCTATATTATAGCCTATGTTACTCAGGGACTAGTGTAGCTTTCCAAAGGTGAAAGAATTTTTGAAATCGGTCCAGTAGTTTCGGAGCCTTTTCATTACTAACAATATAAGTATAGATATAGTTCAAAGTACTATGTTATCCAAAGGTTGCCTGGAAGAGATCGCTCTTTAGCGATAAGGCCACCCATTGTACTTGTTTCTTTTGTTGTTTATGTTATTTTTATATGTTTGTTATTGTGTGCAATAAAGTGTTTTGTATTGTATTGTATTATATATAATATATATATGTGTATATATATATATGTATATACATGTATATTACTTATACTTACACAATGATGTCTCATTTCGGATGTTCTCAAATAATATATTGAGTGTCTGTAGCAGCTGAACGCACACATAAGATGAACCACCACACTTCTGTCTCATGATTCTCAGGAAATAGGACAGCATGTTCTTTTCCAAGAAGAAACTTAAACATAAAACAAACGGTTAATTAATTTTTAATTGATTTTTTAAAGTGGTTGTGCTACCTTGGTTGTTCTGATGTGCATAATTATGAATACTTATTCAGAATCCAAGTGGAATATTTATTGTTTGTTAGGCTGGTGAAAGTAGTGTCAAGTGTCTCAAGGTAAATACTATTTCTGGCAACATTATACTGGGCACTTAGCATACATTTTATGGGGCTAGGTAATAATCTATCTAATTTAAAAAATATATTGTCTGACTATCAGAGTAACCAGCTTAAGGACTAATAAATTATATTATATTAAATATATAAGAAATCTAGCACCTGTAACACAAGCTTTGAGCTTACCACGGGGCTAGATGTTGCTCTGTAAAATTGTCCAGAAAAATTTATTTATTTGTTAAAAAAAGTAAGTACTTAAGTATTTGTTGGTAAAATAATAAAAGTATATTACATACAGGTGTGCACATAATTATAATCATTTATTTATTGCTTTCATATTCGTACATAGGTTCATAATAAACTATAAGTACCTTTCTGATGTGTCAACTTGTACAGTGAAATTTTGAATAAAATACTATAATTTTCAATTGTTTTGATAAATAACTGATTATATTCTATTCTATGGCAGAAAGTTTGCAGGGTTAGCTAACATTACCTACTTATTATGTGATGTTTCATAATATGGTTATGCGGTAGGGGTCAGAATTATAGGACTCATGCAAGCACTTTTATTATACAACCTAACCTACCTGGTTGAATACATCTTTGTCAATAAATAAAAAAATAGTGCTGGACAATTCACACAGCAACATCTATATATCTACTAAAATGTCATTCAATGCTAAGAAGTGCAATGGTGGTTTATAGCTATGTTATTATATACCTACACATGAGTGATATTTCTTGTAAAATAAAAATAAGAGTGATATGGGAATATTATGTTTGGAGATTAAATTTAACACTTTGTCCGAGAACGAGGTAGATGTATTCCACCACACTTTGCCGAAATTCATGGACTTAGCACAATCAGTTCTTGAAAACATATAGCTTGTTATGGATATAGCGCATTGGTATTTTACTGTAATGTTATATTCTGTATGTAATAATAAATAGGATTATTATATACTTACTCAAACACGGAACTGTCGTTCTGGTCACCCCATATTAGTATCTCCGCAATACACCTCAGAGATTCTACCAAGGTCCCGCGATTACTCTCAGAAACTGTGGTATTCTTGCACAAGATGTTGTGTAAATACTTCAATCTCTCCAAGGAATGGGGGTTTTTGGGTCTGCCCCACGCAGCCCCAAACCAGCTTCGACTCCGAAACATTTCTTTATTCTAACAAGAACTACGACCAAAATAATGGCACTTTCGTGCTAATCGGTTACCACTTGATTTGCATGTATATCTAGTGTTCCGAGAAGCATAATGGTCGTTTCTTAGATTGTAACTGCTTTGAATATTATCACGCAAGAACTAAAAATATTTATATTTTGATATTAATACTCGTAAACTCTCTTCACATTCACAACACAAATATCCGAACTGAAGTGGATGGATGGTTTGGTTTGATGGACGGACGGACATTGTTGAACATTGGACAGCAACAATGCATGACAGTGACTACGACTTTAATGACAATGACAAC
The DNA here is from genome assembly GCA_963691955.1 of Chloroclystis v-ata. Taxonomy (NCBI): domain Eukaryota; kingdom Metazoa; phylum Arthropoda; class Insecta; order Lepidoptera; family Geometridae; genus Chloroclystis; species Chloroclystis v-ata. The sequence continues at coordinate 7,679,533 of OY829899.1, forward strand.
GTCAATTTTACGTCAAACTGACTAAAGTGTTTTTATAGTCTATTTTTTGTTTTTTTTCTGTGTTTGTTCGATTATTATAGTTTTAGTTTGGGATTTTCTTTCTGTATTTTTTTATATCTACTCAATCCTTTTGCTTTTTCACAACTTTTTCATGTATGACCTTGTCGTCTAATTACACGACATTTGCAGGCGAAAGAAGAAGAAGAAGAAGAAGGCGAAATATCAATAGTGTTAGTCACATTCACCACACACCAAAAGAAGAAGAAGCATGACGCTGTGACGCGCGAACTTTAAATTTATTCGAACTTTAAAATTTGTTTTTCTTATTAATATTATTTTAGAGCTTTATTGTTGTTGTCGATCTATGTAAATAATTCTTCATTTAAATTCGAACTATAATTTAAGTTTATGCTTATCTATAGTCAATTAGACTTAGTAATCTGGTTACGCCATCTAGTGATGGAAGGCACGGGTATTTTAAACCGTGAATTCTACCCATGTCTCATTCTTATTAATTGTGCGACTACCCTCATTTTGGGTACCATTTCTCGCGGCCGTGGCTCGCTGGCAGTGTTCGTAAGCCCGCGATCAGAGACGGTCGCGTAAACCCTCTCTTTGGTGTACCGTGCAATTGTCGCAGCGCGAGTGAAGTTTCATTCCCTTAATTAGCTACGTATCACCCAGAAGACTGAATTCCACCACCAATGAACAATTTGTGATCCCGAGGCCTCGAGGATATGAACTTTGGACCTACAACCCGTTGTCCACGTGTGTCCCGTGGGCCCGCAGAAGCTGAAATTAAGAGGTAGGTGGCATGCTTTTTGATTCTTGGTAAGATCCATGCCTTTCTACTAGGAGTTTCCAGTTTTCCTTGTTTAAACTTCAAAAACCAGCACCTATGCATCGCGTCTAGATTTATCTATTAATCTAGACATTCGCGTCTAGCCTGTTCTAGGCTTTACGCACCATAATCTTTTCTTACCTTTATTTTTTGAAGCTTCTTAGCTTTTATCAATTTTTATTAATATACCTATTAATTAATTTTACTTAATTAATTTTTTTAATAAACGGTTACTGCATACATCCATGGCACGGATTAAATAACTGCTATAATCACTATGTAGGTATAAGGTCTTTAAACGGCTGAACCGTTTTACCTACTATATTAAAATTTTACTTTATAAAATGAAAGACTCAATAAACTTTAATCCATGTATTTTGTAAGCAGCTAAACTAATTTTCATAAGACATTGTGATTTGATTTTCATAAGTAATTTGAGAACCTCCTTTCCTGAAGTCGGTTAATAAAATAACACTTATGAGCCCAACTTTTATTTCATGTGGTTTTTCTTTACATGATTACAAATAAATTTGTTCGCCCTTCCTATGTAATATTAATACAAATTTTCCATCACTACAAAGTTTTGTATCAAATTACTACCTTACCAAATTAATTATATTAAAGAAATTTGACTACACGTTAAGGACGGAGCAAATTATTTTATTTTGTACACACAATTTAACTTAAGACTAAGTACGAGTATTTTAGTTAAAATTTAGAAAAAATAAATTATTAAACACCTACTTACATAAATTAAACTAACTTAGTAGGTGAAATAAATTATAAATGTGAAAAATGGATTAATATAAATTCTAGTTGACTCAAATTGTTAAGTAGGTAAATCTAATTAACTAAGTATGTACCTACCTACTTATTTAGTCGTATATTTATTGGTTGCCTATGATCTCGAAGCGACAATAGGTAGGTACTTAAATAGTTTAATACCTACATTAGATGCTATCCACCTAGTCGTTCGGTATAAGTATTACGGAAAAAAAAACGAATGCACCAAATGTCGACACATTTTTGTTTACAAATAAGTATTATACATAAAGGTAGTATTGCCTCACACCCAGCTATATCAAACAATCAATTTAAAAAATTGCAAGTTCGTAGAAAGCAGTTCTGAACTCATAGTATCCTCTAGTCTTTTGATATTTTTCTGCCAAGACTTCTTTCAGTCTTGATTCCGGAACTATTTTTATAGCAAACTTGCACACTCGGACGGATATTATCATTTTGTGCATTTGTGTATTACGTTTAACCCATTCCTTCCTTACAAGAGCAAGATCAGTCCACATCGAGGCGGCTCGATACGAGCCATACTAAACTGTAAGTCTCACATTTATGGATAGAAGTTCTGCAAAGCGTCAGAGTAGATGGAGTTGTAAGTATCCCTCAGCACATAGACGCTGTCTCCTGGTTTGCCGTTAAACATGAACTGGCCTTTAAGATTGGTGACTTTCGAGTTCGTCTGAGCAGGTTTTGGTTTAGGTTTCGGCTGAGAGTAAGACGGTATGCTGTATGTTGGACGTGGTGGTATCATTGGTTGAGGTCCGAAACCGTAAGGATCAACTGGCATTTGTGGCACCTGGGGGTATGCCGGCCCTCCACTCCATTGATACACTCCAGTTGGTTTACCATTGGACACAAAGTCTAGAGGCAGGTTGATGAACGGATCGCCAACCTGTGGTGGAACTCCTTGAGGCATCATGGGTGACATTGGAGGCCCAATGTTTGGTGGCTGGGACACGTAGCCCAGACCTGGTACAAACATGTAAGGGGTGGGAGGCAGCCTTATGTAAAAGATTGGTGAATTGTCATACTGAAGTGAGTTTAGGTTATCATTTTGATATGAGTCTCCATTACCATTCTTCTTTTTGTTGTTCTGTCTGCGTTTTGAAGGAATAGTTCTCGACAGATCATCATCTTCAAAGTTATCATCGATAACAGTAAAGTTTACATTATCATCATCATCGTCTTCTGGAAAATCAAAACCAGACGAGAGAAATGAAGGGTAGAATCCAAAGAGGTTTAGTGCTTTATTTTTTCTGTTAGTAGGTGGTGGTTGTGTTGTTGTGGTGAGTTCTTTGAACTTCACCTGGAGTTTGCTGGCTCTGCTAACTGACTCGGATGCTTCCAAATTACTAAAAGCCTTTGACCGTCTAGAGGTCGGTTTTCTTTCTACGCTAGATGTTTCATCATCTTTCACTACAGGGCTCAGTCGTGATTTCCTAGGTCTTGGGGTAACCTTTTCTTCTGAATTTGAATCACTTGGTATACTAGAGGTTTCTATTTCCTCTGGTATGGACATAGCCCTCGACCTTCTTGGGGAGGGCGCGCTGTGTCCTTGGAGTATAAGGGTCAGCATCACTAACGCCAGAAGTACGTGGCTTGAGTATTCCATTGTCAGTCTGGAAAGAAAGAAAAATATATTGTTAAATTTCATTTATTTTGATAAGTGGTTTAGGTATAGAAAAATCGTGTAAGGTTTTGATTGTGTTTGATTGCTCTTGATGGATATTTAAAGTTTGCTTTTAGAACGGACGGAGGTGACCCGTTTCTGAATTTTATATCAATTATAAAATTCAGAAACGGGTCACCTCCGTCACCTGGCTGATTGATACTAACAAAGCAATTAAATTGTTTTTTGAGTAACTTGCATGTTTCCTTTGCAATGCTTAAAAAACAGTCGAGGCAGTGCAACAATGTGAGGAATGTTTTTAACGATACGTTTTCATCATACCCATTGTCCCGAACAGATGTCAACGAGATGAAAACCTTGATACCTAGTAGGTACCTATACCTACGTCTAGTAAAAAAATATAGTATATAATGTGTGGACATTTAAAAGCTGTCAGTCAATGCCTGTTTGTGATAAACAGGACGATTTAAAAAACATGTTAAGACAAGGCCGGTTGTTACCCTCAGGCGGGAACTAAAATATCCGTTTTAATGTATACATGAACTGACATATATTATATACTAGGTGAGACACTCTGGAATTGCCTATATAATACGAAGAGCATCGCAAATCTATAGTTTTTATTCTTCAATTATCCTTTCCACGATCTGCAGATATATGTACCGGTTGTCTGGATGTTCTAAATGTATAATAAAACAATATAATCTATTTAAGTAAATGATATGAAATGTATCAGATTATCTAGTACCGTTTAAGCTTCAAGCTTTAAGCTTACCACGGGGGTAGATATTGCTGGGTAAATTTTTAAGAAATATTTATTTATTTTTGAGAATAAATTTTATATATGAAACATTATAATATCCTTAAAAAATTTTTTTTAGGAATGATTATTTTAGGATTGTTACCCGACCCGTTTTTTATCTAGCTAATATTTTTAGAAACCATGATTGTACAAAGTTAAACCTACATATTCCTTTTGGATATTTTATAGTAAAACAGAGATGATAACAATTAAAATTAATTATCAAAAGCACTTATAAAATTTACATTTTGATGCAATTACCTACTCCAGCCTATTCTTCAATTAGTTGTACTCACTCTAATATCCTTTATTAACCTAGAACCAAACATTAACTGTCATTCTTTGGATAAGTTAAAATAGCGTATCTCTTTATTATTACTACCACTTAAAGATTATTCAGGATAAATACTTAACTATCTAGCTGTTATGCGCCTTGCATTCTGTATATACATATATGGGTGTTTACATATATATATTGAATTTATCATTTATACTTGAGATGTATGTACCTACTGTACTTGTATTATTTATGAGAGCCGTGTTGGCTAAGTGAGAGCAAACTCGACGTTATTTCGAAGGTTGTGGGTTCAAAACACCGTCGCGAAACTCTGATTTTTATTTCTTAAAAAATTATGTGTGCTATAAAAACACGTGTTCTAACTGTGAACGCAAACATCGTGAGGAAACCATCATGTTCTGAAAACTTTGAAGGCAAGTGTTTTATTAACCTGCTCTTGGCCAGCGTGGTGAACTAGGGCCTAACATCTCTTGTCAAGGGAAAAGTCCCTGTGTCAGTGTGTGTGCAGTGGGAACATAAAATAGGGGTTATTATGATACTCATTTTAGTGGTATAACTAACTAAACTAGCCAACTATGCATTATAACTAATCTTTATCTAGTATGCAGTTTGTCTTACCCAGTAGGATATTGCATGTTTCGATCGATTCTTCTTATCTAAAGAATACAGCTAAAAGGGTCGTAATCTTGGACAAAGTGTTAAGCATTATACAACATTAATGCTTTTGTCTATAAATTCGTGTTTAAAAGCCTGTCACTAGAATATTTGCAACTTTGTTTTACGTTAGTCTTTGGGTGTAGATATATGTGAATTTGGTAAATTTGGGTTCAGCAGAAACCATTTATTTCCTTGTTCTTTAACGGAATTGCTTTGAAAAAATTACACAATAATCTATGCCATATAAGGCATTATCTCCTGAGGCTGTATTCATTTTTTTTATTTTAAGTACCTGAAATAATAGTGTAAAATACCGTCTACTTTTTCAGGAAGAACCGTTTTAATCCTAATCTATTAATCATAAGATTTTTTAATTTTCATCACCATATAGAATAAAAGAATACCAATCATCTCCTGAGCTTACTTTTTCGAAAAAAAATCCCAGCGATTTTTAACGAATTTTTTACGTAAAACGACACACGCAATGCGCGATCTTCCCCTTCGCGGGCCCTTCAATTCAGTGCGGGGCGAGACGTTGTGCTGAACGGATCTATGACAATTTTCTCCGTGCGCCGTACTAACTAATAATATTCTGTGGCGAAACCAATTTTATTATAGTTTGTCATTTATAACTAGCTGCCCCCGCGCGACTTCTGCTCGCCGTATACTTTTATTTGCAACTATGTATCTCCATACTAAATTTCATCAAAATCAAATTTTCCCGCGTAAGCATTATTATCTTTTCCTGAGGAAGCATGTATTTTTCCGCGGTAGAAAGTCTCTCGCCATATACTTTTATTTGCAACTATCTCAATACTAAATTTCATCCAAATCGAATTTTCCCGCGTAAGCATATATTTTCCCGCGGAAACATGTATTTTTCAGCGGTAAAAAGTCTGTTCTTTCTCAGGGTCTAAAGATTGTATGTGCCAAATTTCATCAAAATCGGTTGAGAGGTGCGGGAAAGCGTAACAGACAGACAGACCGAGTTACTTTCGCATTTCAATTTTGTATATATTATTTGACGTGTAACAATTTGACGCATTGCTTCAGATTACAATAATAGTGTCTATTGTATGCACAGATCACCCAAACTAGATTACATTAAAAAACAAAATACTTTTGTTCCGATTCAAACGTACCTAAATTGGAGGAAGATGCGGATTGCGGGGACTGGAACAAAGGCGTTGTAGCAAATAGCATCATGTAGGTAGGTAGATATGTATTTATTTTTGGTATACACAAAACCTGTAGAACTTAAAAATTTAAAAATAATATTAGAAAAATTTATCACAAATAATTCATTTGACTGAGTGAGTAAGTAATAAACATATTTAAACGGTTTATGGATAACTTATTTATTTTTACATACAATAATACCGAGAGACCCGCTTATATACGTCGTCTATCATTTTTAACGATATCGATTAGAATTTACATCACTAACGTTACACGTGCTTTCGCCGAGAAGGACAACGAGTGCAATAAGCACAATGCGGAAAAGAGACAAGTGAACATCCTTTGTACGAGTAGCCATTATATGCTGACCTCTTCACTTGCGTTAGACTATAGAAACGCATATGAAGTTCACGGGTCTGACACTTGGTCGCAACTAAAGCCGTGTTTCGAGGCGGGGCTTTTCATAATGGTTGATTTAACCATATGTTTGGCGCGCGGTCGTCGCTTGTCATGCGGTATCTAGTGGGGTTTATCTATGATTGTAGGCTACACAACTAATTCTGGTTAGCGCTGGGCGTAATATTTTCGATACGCCAGCGCCACGCGGGGCACGCGGTCGCTGTTGTCAACTCTCGTAGTCGTTTCTGCCGCGATTTTCACTGCATACTCGCTCTTAAGTTATTAATCCATCGGGCGAAGTGTCAAAGCTTATAAGTAGAAACTAAATACAATACATAGGTTCGTACAAAATTGGATTGTGGAATAAAATAAGAGCGACTGATTTGGTATTTTATGATAATGTATGTTAAAATACATTATGTATGAATTGTATGTCAGTTCCAGGCGTAACATTTTTCAAAAGTACTAAATTTTCATTTTATGTTTCCAAAATTGAATTTAAATCAGACACACAAACAGCATGGCATAGCTATATACTAGAAAATGGTATAGAAAAAATTACAAGATTACAACGTAACTATTTAACACCTTACAGTGGGTTCGAATCCCAAGGTTAAGTGGAGATTTTGTAGGTAATTTTTCTTACAATTTTCTAATATTTAGAAAACCCTAAATAGTCAATTACTATAAAATATATAGGTAAATATATAAGGTCAGATAATTCATAGATCTGGATGATCTGTATCCTAAAGGAAAGTGAACATTATACAGCAATTAACGTTAATTTGTAACAGTGGGAAGTGAGAGTAAACACGATTGCTGTATTTAAATATAGTTAACACCGCTGACTATAAGGAAATTTTCTTAGGATTGCATATAATTATGAAAATTTAACGAACTTTACGAGTCTGGCGTAGTATTTCCAGTAATGTAGTTAACTCAGGAAGGAAACGTTAATATAATTTTCCTCTAACCGGTAAATTAATATTACTTGTTTAATAACGCGGCGTTCATTTACTTTACTAATACCGGCTGTTCTTAGCGTGTATATCATAAATCTATTTGAAATAATCTTTACATTAATATTTAATCGCTTCTTACATAAGGAATACGAGAATTTGTATTTGACGTGTTCTTTGTGATCTTACAGTATAAATCTACTGAATTTAATTTGAATTGAAGAGTTACATTAAACAACGCAATTTTCTTTATGCTGATAAAGTGGCCACAATTGCAATTTGAATAAATAATTTATTTTTGGTCAATAATTGCAATTTAAGCTTATTAAGCTAATGATTTTCCTGGATTATAATTATACCATAGGTAAAGCAAAAGCAATCCGTCAGGGCGTGATCCGTGTCCTTGCAGTGTACTTGATCCTGAAGATGTCCCACGTTCTGGGACGAAATCGGTTGATCAATAGTCTACGTAAATAAGGTTCGTGTATTGCCCGTTTATTTCAATATGAAAGCAAAAGCAAGTTTATAAATTCATTACTTTCGAAGATAAAAAGGTTTATTTATGAGAGTATATTATAATGATATTCAAAGTATGTAGGTATATATAATAAACATTATTAGCTTCCTCATCATCATAATATCAACCCTGATTACTTCTTACTTACGCCTACAGCATTGAACTTGTATCCATCAATAGATTAACTCATTAATCAAAATGAAATTAAATGTTACAACGGCTGAACACCTCTTAAGGCGCTTTGATAACGATCATGCACATTTAACCTGCCTACATAGCTACTCAGTGGCACCCGTTAGGAAAAGATTGTGATCTCTGTAAACCAGCCTAATTAGGGAGAAGCCAGACAGTAGAAAATTTGAGTTTGAGAACACTTTTGTGTCGCAGTTTTTACGCTATTTTCATACAAATTGATGATGATGTTTGATCAGAAGTTATTTCGTATAGGCCTTAATAATTACAGTTTATTTCCCGGTGTCAAGTTATTATACTTTAAAAGGATGGAAGTAATATTTATTATTTTAATAAACAATCCTTTTATAAATCCGAAGCCGATGGTGTTTCAGCTAGTATAAAATTTACTGTTTTGCCGTGATAGAGTAACTAACATTTAAACTTTAGGCTCTATTCTATAGGTAATCATTTTCACAAACTAAATGTTATGTTCAGTCTGGCCCTTCGGTCAAGTGTAAGTGTGACTGATTTTTTCGACAGTGGAGTGAATCTAATTGTTGTATTGTACACTTCGTAATTATAATTATGAGATTTATAATACTGGGAGATATGCAGTGTGGGTAATAATTTCCGTTGTTTTAAAACAAAGTGCTTTTCATTTGAAGAACTGGTTTTTGTTCTTGATAGTTTTTTTAGCTATATTCTTTACTTTATCCAAATAATATATAAGGTGTATTAAATTATAAAAAATACCCGTAAAACATTTAAATTGATTGATTACAAATAAATCACACCACCCCTTTTTTTACTTCTATAAATCATCCCAAATAGATTTATGAATGTTTCAATGTATTCTAATAATTTTAATCTAACCTAAGCACAATGTTTAATTAGATTGCATTTTATTTTTAATTATATTATTATGTATCTGCGATTCCAATACAACTCGCTTCAAAACTATATATTTTGTTCACACAATTCGGTGCATCAAAATTACCTAAGTAATAATAACACTAAAACTGGTTCCGTGCCTATTATTGCATCAAAATTGATACAGCCGATTACTATGAGATTATCATTACGGTAACACTGTGAATTAATGCTCATTTGTAAGCCGTGTTTAAGGTGTATTAAAATTACGAAGAACATCGCGTAGCACTTGTTAATTTAAGTAGCGTTATGTTGTGACAGCGGTTCTGATCTAGTTGGTAACCGTGAGGAATGGACTGATGATGTTATTTTCTGTCGAAAGCGATCTTAGGCTGGCTTCATTTATTTACAGAATACAGAGAATTTATCAATTTATTGCATACCAGTTGTTAATGTGATGTAGGTAAATAGTATCAAACAGGCACCCAGTTAGAGCATAGCAATATAAATATAGCAATTCGGATTTAGCTTATGCTTGCTTTAACATACAATATGTTTGAGCAAGCATAAGCTAAGAGACTCTGAAATCAAAAGACACGACACCTATTTATTTAATAATTATTTTGTTTTAGTTCTTATTATTCAGTGTCAATAGATTAATTCAGAATGTTTTTTATTCATCATTATCATTATTTCAGTCGTCAGACGCAAGACATAGGCCTCGCTTAATTTTCCTGTTCTACGGTTGAGTGCGATTTTTATCCACCACGAACCACCACGAACCTTAATTTCATCGAATAAAATTTGAATTTATAAAATAAGATATTTTTTAATATTCTTACCATCAAGTGCACGTTATTTACATGGTCCTAAGGTCGTGTGTACGAATCTCGCCGCGCACCACTAGATTTAAATAAAAATAAGAAACGGTCTTAAGCTACGGTATGATATGACTCACTATTTCTGGATTTAGGTACTTTTTTATAAAGCCCCATTATAGTAAATGTTCCTAACAAATCGAATTATAGTATAAACTATTCAGCAATCGATATTTCACAAAAACAAAATTACCAACACTTTGTACCAGCAACACTTTATTAGGTGTCGTTAAATATCTGTTTAAGAAAATTATACGGCTATTTCTTTAACCGCTGTTTATTATCGTACGGTATTTCACTTTTTTATTCAGGAAGCAATGTACGTCCAACTACGAAGCAGATATAATAGAATGTGATTATTAAAATTCACCTATCTATGAAAAGGGCCGTGTGTTGTGTGGACGTTAGAATAGTACCTACCAGATCTGCAAGTCGTTTCGTCGGTGTAGGTATATACCAGAACACGGACAACAGCGTCGTTCTATTCTATGTAGTACCAATTTACTGCAATTACCAACTCTCCTGCCGAGCTTTATGATTATACCAAACTCTCCAAGAACTATATATAATGGGTTTTACTGTGGACACCAACGGATAATTTAAGCAATGATAGCTGTTTTCAGCGAATAAAATTACTCATAACTTTATACATCAACATCCTAACTCATGCATGTTAACTTAATTACTTACCGACTAGATAATTTACAAGGAAAGTCTTTCCCAACACACGGATTAAAATGTTGATTTAGTTTCTCAACATTAGCCCGAAATTCAAGACAAAATATCATTACGATAGTAAGATATAAATGATTTGAATCGTTTTTAAATTATTATTTCTTAATAAATTTGTCGTGTCTGTTATCCGGGTGTTTCTGTACATATAAATGTATTGATTCTAAAAATAGAACCTTCCTCAATTGAACCCTTTGATCCTACACACTTCAATTCAAACTCGTCATTTCTACGGATCATAAATCTTTCACTTTCGAATAGTCCGCTACAGACAATGCGACATCGAATTATAGTAATGGTGGCAATTTGAGCCGCTTGCCCCCAACACGACAGGGAAAGTAAACTAAGCACGAAATAAAGAAAATCATGTAAATTGGGTACATTTGCACGCTCTAACAAATAAAATTGTCGTTCTGGTAATAAGTGCACAGGTTGTGATCATCGTTATCAGATTCATTTTCACTTTCTTACTAATTTTAAGTCAACTGCGCGACGCTAGGAGTGGTAATTTGTTTATTGAATTGTACATTTATGTACAATGGTAGTCATATTTCGCAAATTTTTGCAGGTTTTGCAGCTTTCTTAAAAGAAGCTAATTTTTGTTTTAGATGAAATTAGGAAAAATATTTTTTGTTGTTTTTAAAGTTATATTCTATGAGCGAAATACGGATATTTTAAATTTTAAATTATGATGTTAAATCATGATAATAGACAATAACTTGACTACCTACTTAAAATGTTTTAAGATATTTAAAAATCAGTAATTTTTTACTCTCGTACATAAATCTATGAATGAAAGCATCCATAAATTTATCAACCATCAAAATCCTTTAAGCCATTCATATGAGGACCCATTGATACTTTTTGAAAAAAAAGCTTGTTTGAAATGTATAGACATTAATTGAAATAGACACCAGCGCTTTTGCACATTAACTAGAAACTAGTATAGCAACTTGTCACAATCCTTATTATGCTACAGATGATATACTGAAGCAGCAGTTATTACTAATGTTAATGAATTTTCAAGTGCTCGTTAAGTACAATTCGTGTTTCACATTCGCAAGTTTGAAATACGGTTTGGGCGTCAATTTTCATTAGCGCCTACTGAGCTTGTATCTTAAGTGTGGCTCGGTAATTGGCTGTCTTCAATATTGATGTTTTGGAAATCTGTAACTTGGATTGCTTGAAAAACCAGTTCAGTCTAAACACATAAAGACTGATAGATTTGTTGATAACACATAATTCAAAGGACTAAGCATTTTTTTTATTTATTGAGATGTTTGATAACACATGTCATGTGGTGCCAGCGTTAGGCCATCTCTTCGGTCAGATCGTCATCTGATCATAGAGCACAAAACGACACTACTGCTCGTCAGTTTTGTCGTTTTGTGCTATAATTCAGCAGTTACTGCAATCATCAATGCACCTGGTAAGCGTCGTGAATATACCAAAGCACCCAAGACAATGGTTCGGTTGGAATGACCTGTGTCCAGTAGGAAGAGGAATGCAATATTCATTGTTATGACGATATCACTAATCATCAGTTTAGCTGTTATATAGACACATATTATTTATATTTAGTACATACTTAGAAAAATAATAAGATCATTATGTAATCAGACTTGAAAATTAGGTACTTAATTAATAGAAGGCCTCTTGTATTTATATCGCTGTATTTTCTAATCACTCCATCAACGTAAAAAAGCATAAAGGACAATGTTTTTTACGTTTATGGCTAAGTGTATGTAATAAGTGACTTATTTTCATAGCTTTTATAGTCCAGGTTCTATCACAACATCCGGGCCGCAGTCTCGTAACTAGCAATCCAAACACTTTTTGTTTATTTACAAAATTGTTTTAGTACTTACTATCAATTACGACAATTTAAAATTATGGTGAACATTATTTTTAATTTTCAATTTACTGTAATTTAATTAATTTCAAAGTGGTTTATTCTATATTATTAGAATAATATAGAATTCGGGATATACAATTTAATGGTTACGAATTTGGACGAAGACAGGACGGTCATAATAATATATTTAATCCATTACCTATTCTTATTACAATAAAATTAGTTCTGAGTATATTATTAGTTTAAGATCCAACCTATACGCGTATAATCCGCCAGTAATATGTATGTATGTAGTGTTGTAGTTATATGTAGACTTTCATTATTTTTAGTTTTTTTCAAAAATATCAACAATTTTTTAAATATATTTCATAAAAACTCAGTAAAAGCAATTTTATAAAATTTCTTACTTTGAATTCACTTAACATTTTTTGCTGTAAAAATTCTACCATTTAACTCCCCATCTATAAGATTTTTCATAATCTGAGATATTTAACACGTCGGCGCGTCCCTTAGAACCTGTCAAGAAATAATACCTATAGGTCTTCTAGGTGTTGCATGACTGCACGGACGATGTGTAATATTATAGGTTCTTGTGGTCGCCACCATTAGCCAGTGACTGCCACCGGCATTGTAAACTAGACAACAAAATAGACTGTCCAGAGGCTCTCAAACATAGTGTTGTTATGGCGCTAGCCTATTTGTGTTTTAATGTATTTTGCTGCTTATATTAATTTTGATGAGGTACTTAAGTGGAATAAAAATAGCTCTTAATTAGACAAATTGGATGTCATACCTCTCATTCTGCCTTTGCGTCCACAATTTATAATGCCTCTGTGTACCTTAAAATGTTATAAAACCTTTCCATTTATTATGCTCGAGTTGTATACTTATGCTTGTATTGTCCGATCTATTATTTATTTTTTATCATGATATTATATCTATATATGTAAAGATCAAATGGTCTGAGATACTCGTAAGTGATGAAATTTGTTTAGAAGAGCGCGATAGATTTCAAACAGATGCAAAACGGTTCAGGAAACTCTGTCCTTGTCCATTTTAAAAAAAGAGACTCTTGTCCTTTAGTGTCTAAGTATTGTTGAGTCCTTCGAACCTGACAAGTTGCTCTCGACAGGTTTCGGATTGACATCCTGAACAGCAGGATATTGGTTTGCCTCCAATTACAAGCACATTCCTTGGATGCAATTAATCTTCTTTAACTATCTCACTCCTAAATGCTGTTTTCCGAAGGATGGTGTCAAGGTACTTATTTAAATTTATTGTTGTGCCTGAATTGTGTTATTAATTTATTCATTTTGTACAACGGGAATTACTCACGTATTTACATAGGAGTTAAACAACTCTCGACGTTTCGACTACAACAATAGTATATATATATGCTCGAGTTGTATACTTATGCTTGTATTGTCCGATCTATTATTTATTTTTTATCATGATATTATATCTATATATGTAAAGATCAAATGGTCTGAGATACTCGTAAGTGATGAAATTTGTTTAGAAGAGCGCGATAGATTTCAAACAGATGCAAAACGGTTCAGGAAACTCTGTCCTTGTCCATTTTAAAAAAAGAGACTCTTGTCCTTTAGTGTCTAAGTATTGTTGAGTCCTTCGAACCTGACAAGTTGCTCTCGACAGGTTTCGGATTGACATCCTGAACAGCAGGATATTGGTTTGCCTCCAATTACAAGCACATTCCTTGGATGCAATTAATCTTCTTTAACTATCTCACTCCTAAATGCTGTTTTCCGAAGGATGGTGTCAAGGTACTTATTTAAATTTATTGTTGTGCCTGAATTGTGTTATTAATTTATTCATTTTGTACAACGGGAATTACTCACGTATTTACATAGGAGTTAAACAACTCTCGACGTTTCGACTACAACAATAGTATACGTGAGTAATTCCCGTTGTACAAAATGAATATTAATTTATTGTTTAATTATTTAAGTATTCTTTTACTTTATGGTAGGTACATGAGTCAAAAACACAAATGTTAAGTTATTAAAATAAAAAGCTTAAACTAACCTCCGGTACTATTTATCCTGCACCTTTCAAACGGAATGTGTAAAAATCGATTCACCCGTTCTGAAGCTACTATGACATCTGTTATATATTATCATTAAATTAACTCATATTACGTCCCCTATGGGCATGGGTCAACTCGAAGACCTTACTATAGATCTTGGAAAATTATAATAATTACCACGCTAACCTGATTTTAGATATAGTACTTGTTCATAATAAATAGTCAACACAATGTTGCACGCTACTTTGACATTTCAACATACCTAGTGAATATACACAAACAGTAGCATTGCTGTAAGTAATCAAGCTGTTATTAAAACTCGAACAATGCAAGAAATGTTAATCTTTCATCAATTATGCTATCGTTGGAACAATTTAGCGGCAAATTGGTGATATCAAATTTCTACACAGAATTACAAATACTGGGAATGTTTTTTATATCTTGGCTTTGGAGGTTGAGAAATAATTACTCAAGTTGTAACAATCTACTTTTTGGAATAATTTAATCTCAATTTAATCTCAAGCTGACAGCTTCGTTTGTGATTTTTACGTTATCTAGATATATATTTATATGTTTAGCCTTGATTAGCCTTTCTCGATAAATGTACTATCCAGCACTGAAATAAATAAGAAGAATTTTCAAACAGCTCTTGGCTCTTGGGTTAGAATAAATTTAGATTATGATAGTCACTGTGACAACCTACTGTGAATTGTAAAAACTATTTGTTTTTTATATTTTTTACAGTAGCTTGTCGCAGTGACTAAACATGAGAGTTCATTAGAAGCCACTCATTAGAAGTATAAAAAGTCGATAATACGTCAAGATAATGATATCTTGACATTTTTATTAGACTGACACTATATTTAAAAAAAAGTAATTATTATTTCTAATTCAAACAAGTTACATTCTGAATTTAGTAATAGGTTTTTGGGAAACAGTAACACCGTAGTTTACGTTTAACATGAATTCAAATGACAAATGTTAAAATTTGACATAAGCTGATTTCTAAAGCCCTCATCAGTCGTTAGGTCCTCCAACGATCTTTTTTGTTACTGTCGTTTACGAATTTCGAACGTCGTGTATGGCGCGAACTTGTCTCCTATCGATAAATAGCCAATCATAGATAATTTATAAAATTTAAAATAGTAGATAGATAGTACATCTAGATTTGTGTCTAGGTTTTGGGGATTTGCTATAATCACCACACTTATCAGGTAGTTTAGTGTTGTAGTAAGTTGGTACTTTGTCGGGATAAATAAATATAAAATAAAATAAATAAATATTACTGCACAATTTTTACACAGCGACATCTAGCCCCTAAATAAATAAATAAATATTACTGGACAATTTTACACAGCGACATCTAGCCCCGTGGTAAGCTCGAAGCTTGTGTTACGGGTGCTAGATTTCTGATATACTTAATATAATATACATACATAGATAGATAAATGCGGTAGTACTTCTCTTAGACCGGCCCCACATTGTGTTAAGCGCTTTAAAAGACTTTAAACTTAATGAGAGATCAACGACACTCATGATTGACAGTTATTGAGATAATGAGCGCTCTCTATGAGCCGATTAATACTAAACATATAATTTAAGGATTGCAATCATCACCCGACAAAAAGTTAAGCCAATCACGCCCACGAATTGGGATCAATTTTTGTTGTTTTTAATAAGAGAGTACGCAAAAAATGCACTCAAAATCCATGTTTCTTTAAGTGACTGTTAATTTTATGTGCGTTTTTCTTTAATTTGGTTTTAGAGCGAAGCCACACAGGTATTGAGGTATTGAGTTTGTAGGCATGTAATTTTTTTGCAAGTTCACTACATAATACATAATATTAATTAAATTAAAAAAAGGTTATTTATTTGCTATAATATTTTGAAAATACCATATTTTCAGTAGAAAAGACTTCAACGCGCTACTTTTCCATTACCTTATTGTACATTGTAGTTGTATTCTTATTTGATTTTATACCACTACCTTTCATTTTAAATTCTATTGCATTTGATAATATTAATATGATATCCTTTTGTTATTGTTATTGTACACCATTCATTAATTTACTGAAACAACAAGTTTTGAGTCTAGTAGTTTTCGCAGTGCGTTGTTTATTCAACAGGACAAGACTTATACATGTTTAGATAGATTTAGAATTGGACATTAAAGATTTTTATGTATTTGGAAGGCGTGGTACCGCTGTTGTTGAACACTAAATATACAATTCAGTTTCAAACACAATTCTAAACCAGAATGCGCCCCAGCTTATATAATATAAGCTAGCTTAAAGTTATGATTATAACCAAATAAATATAAAATACGCGTAAAAATAGTGCTTATGCTAATTTAATATACTTGTAAATTCAAATATCTCTACCAGTTTTCCCAGATACTAATTCGCATCGGTGACGCCACTGCAGAATTTCTAGTTATATTAGATTGATTCACACAACCATTAGAAATCTACAAGAGAATATAGCCATTTTAAATGCTGTGAGCGAACGAAATCCATTTCAACTAGGTACTATCAGTAACAAGACAAAGAGTATAAGTTTTGAGTGCCTTAAGCTAAAGAGGTATTATCTCTCTGCCCGTTATTTTAAATGTATGTCCGAAACTAGAATTCTCGAACGGTTTATAAAGCGTTTTAAATGTTGTTTTATTAATAAAAATATTTTTATCATTATTTTTGAATTGAGTTATCAGCCTACCAAAATATGAACGTAAAATAGACAAACTATTTCGGACAAAGTTTTCAAAGTTATAGAGAACAAAACGCCAGCAAAAGTAAACATAATATATCATCATATCTTATATCACAGTTCAACACCCAGAATATGCATACACGCTTGTATGAAACTACCTATTTATATATAGGTAGTAATGCAGCGTAAAATTCGATAACAATTGAATCAAATCAATGTTTAATTTTGAAAAACTATCTAAAACGAACTTAGTGGATCAAAAGAATTGGAGTAAAATATTGAATTGCTTTGTTTTTAAATTGTACGTTTCCGTGCGCATAATTTCTGTCAAAAATTCCATATTCAATAATGTAGTTCGTTAAGGCAGAGACAAGATACTAGCTAAGGCAATGAAATGTCTCCACATTTTGCTCCATCTGGCAGCAAAAGATCGCGTAAAATAAAAATCATACTGTATTAACATTCAGCGGGTGACTGGGGAAGATAAGAAAATGTGCTGATTGGAGTTACATGACATCACGTCAACAATCAATTTCTCTCGAAACAAAAACGAGATTATCTGTCCCTAGAAATTGTCAAGTGCAGATTATCAGTTGAAGTCTTATTGAGGAAAGCTCAGAAGTATTCTGTTTTGTGCAGTTTAACGGTTTATAATTTTATCTCGTTATAATTGTAAGTTTTGAGGCAATTCCTTGTGTTCAGTTTAGTTAACTTTGGTTTACAATGCCAGGGATAGAAAATCATTAATGTTCAGTTAGTCTTGTAAATTATAAGAATAAAGCGAGTTTATATGATTTGCTATTACTTTAAAAACACTTATACAGATTCTACATCTACAAACTACCAACACGGCCACAGAGTAGCTATGTTAAATTGAAGAATTAAATTAAATGAAAACTAATAAGTTAATTTAAAATAAAATAAACGGATTTTATATTGTGTATCGACTAACCAAAGCGGTGTATTGACTATAAAAAGTACCGTGGCATTAAGCATCGTAAAATCACTGCACAAAGTGATTAGTAACAGCTTTATCAGTGCACGTATTGCAGAAAAGGTTAGGGTTGTCAGTTTAGTATACTCACATATGCATCACGAATGCATGATGCATTAGGTTATTAACACGGAAAATATAAAAAAGTCCATAATCTATACTAATAGAATAAAGCTGAAGAGTGCGTTTGTTTGAACACGCTAATCTCAGGAACCACTAACTGGCCAGATTTGTAGAATTATTTCAGTATTGGATAGTATCGAGGATGACTATGTTATATAAACTTTATGTACCCAGATAATTTTATGTAGATGAAAAATCTAGAGGTGCATTGCGGGGCTTGAACCCACGACCTTCAGAATGAAAGTTGAGTGTACCACTTAGCCTACACGGCTCATCAGAAAAACAATTGTAAAAGAAAAACAAGCATATAAAAAAGCCATGACTGATATTTTTATGTAGATTAGTTTCAATATTATGAATTAAATGTAAGATTTAATATACGTATAGCATTACAAATTCATAAACATAACAACATAATAAACTGCGGTTGTTTCGAATTAAAATTTGTACCAATTAGATATTGTATTTTCCAAGAAAAGTAATAATTTTGTTCGCTTAGTACTCATAAAGCAATACTAATGCATTAGTGTTTGTAGGTAAACATTAAAATATACTAAGGCATTATGCATGCATTATGATTTCAACTAATATAATATTAGAACCGGTGATGCATGACATGTTTATCGCACTTTAAACCTTTTATAAGCAAAAAAAAAACAATGCAAGCTTGACGTCTTACAGAACCAGTGTATCTACCAATCAGTTTGTAAAACAACCTCTGTAGGGAAGCGAGCAAAGGTCTGCATGCGACCCATGAGGTTGCGGTTTCGATTCCCGCCTCGGAACAAAAATTTGTCCGATCTGCAGGTATTTGTACCGGGTGTCTGAGTGTTCTATATGTATAATAAAAAAATATATATCTTTGTATGTATATTATATTAGGTAGGTATATCAGAAATCCAGCACCCGCATCACAACCTTCGAGCTTACCACGGGGTTAGATGTTGCTGTGTGAATTGTCCAGTAATATTAATTTATTTATTCAAAAGGCAGAGACAACCCTACTTCTGGTAATAAAGACCGGTGGAGAGTAGTTGCAGCGGAATGTCGCACGCCGCCGCCACTGGCCCAATGCGATAACCTTGAGAACTCGAGTTTACCAGTACTTTGCAAATAATGCATTGCAGGATTGTGTTCATGGGTAGCAGAAATATCACATATATTTATATAAACTAGCGGTTCCCGCGACTCCGTCCGCGTTTGTATGGGGGGGGGGGGGCACGAATTTAAATAGCCTATCCTGTATCCCAGACCTAAATGTACATACCAAATTTCATCAAAATCAGATCAAAGGTTTAAGAGTTATGGCGACAGAAAATAAAATCTAAAATTCGTCAGTTTCATATATTCGATTATTATATTTATTATGTACCTGAAAATAACGTATTAATATCAAATGATAAATATAAATAACAACTACAGCAATAAAGGCGTATTTTATTTAGTGTATATTCAAAACGATTTATAGTAAAATTTTATCATCAATTCTCTCCACAGAGAATGCACCCCTACATCGTGACCGCTCCTCGGGCTATCAAATAGATCTGTGGTAACTATGATTTGTGCTGCACAGGCTGAATCAACTCGGTAGCAACTCATCGACACGTATACGGTACTTTGAGGGCAGGACTTAGACCTATAAAGGGGCAAACAAAGACTAATATGCTGGGGCAAAGACGAGTTCAATGGAGGACTCGTAATTCCAGTAACTCTTTTTGTATTCTATGCGCGTTACTAATTATCTCTCAGTTTTGCTTTATTCCCGGCATTAGTTACATACACTCCGAATCGATTCAATCTTCGTGAAATATTTTATGTATTAATTCTTTTTTATTAACTAGAAGAAAAATATGATCTATGAGGATATCAGGTGTTGGAATTATAAATGTAATGTTTGTTGTATGTTGTATTTAAGAAACATTTGAATACGTTGGTTCACTATTAAAAAGTGAATAAACGTGACTATTTACTATGCATTTCAAAACGTAGTAACTTAGACGATATACAAATAAACTTTTTATACTTATCACTAGGTCATACTGCCTCCACAGTAAGTTAGAGTTAGAATTAGCCCCTAGTTCATCCTGAATACGCCTCAAGGGGGCAACAGGTAGCAAGTACTAAATGTATTATGTTTCTAGGAACACCGTGCACATCGCTATAGGCATGCGATGTAGACCATCCCGTATAGAAAGTAGATATTAGTTTGAACAGGTGTTTTCTTGATGCAATAAAAAGCCTTAAAATTACTAAGCTGAATACTAGTGGAATGGAAGCAACTTTAATAATAATTAATAGTATGGTCAGAAAATTATTGGATTGGATGACCAATAATGAAATTCAATGTGTTTACTGTAATGAGCGTAATTACTTTATTTCAACGAAGACAGCAACTCAATTGTACGTCGTCGGCATCACAAAGTAAAAATTGTTTACTAAAAGCCCAAACATTTATGGATACTTCAAAAAATCTTGTTTCTAATATTACAAATAGATTAAAACAATAGTTCTTTATGAAATATAATTTTATCTTTTATCAGAAAGTGTTGAATTGAATAAAGACTACAATTCTAAAATATCCGAATACATTAGTTCTATACATATGTATAAACAAATAGGCTAGCTATGTTTCTTCGCTATCCATAAAAAATGTCAATAGCACCGCAACTTGTTGTCTATTTATAAATATTGTACCTTTTTCTAATCCAGTACTTGTTTTAATGTGGTTAAATGGTATGTGACCGGCTTATTAAGTTTATTTCCATCGTGTATTAAAATTTAAATGGATTGCATTGTGAATGAGAAGTAAGTTTTTACGGATAGTTTTACAAAATACGTACGTATGGTTTATATGAGCGTTGATAGGTCAAATTATAAAACAAAACCGGAAGCAACCTTTCTGCCTTACTAACTAGTATCTATGTATGAACATAGATACTAGTAAATTAGGAAACTCCAGCGCTGTCAAGTCTATATAGGACATTATTAGTTGAAGAATTGCCCATACCAAACTCAACATCCTTACGTAATCAGCCGTAACCAGAGGAAAAAACTTAACTGCGTATGTCCTCGTTATGTTTTCCTTCACCATTATAACATGTGTTAAGAATGTTGATTTTTTTCGGAAAGTATATTCAGAGATGCTCGACGTGACCTTCGGAATGAAAGTCGTCCTTCTAACAAGGCCAACACGGATCTACCTTGTCTGTTTAGTTATTTCAGGTTCCAGACGCGGCGTAAAGGAGTTTATTTGATCTTAAATGCAGAAATAATTCACACACTAATTGGCACAAAGTGGGTTAAAACCAGCAGTTTCATGGTGAGTTCAACAACTTATTAACCGGTGCATAGCAAGACTAATTTGGCATTTGGCACAATGCACTGTTTTCACCACTAGGAATTAGTCCGTCCAGCCAAGGCAGCTGATTAGCCTGGGCGCAATGCGTTGCGATGCGTATTTGGACTTTAACTTAATTAGTCTGTAATATATATGTTACGGCTAATACCCGAAGTGCGGCTACACCTAGTTCTAGCCGGTTAGAACTAGGTGTAGCCACTTGCTCTTGGTTAAACCTAGTATTAGCCGATTATTTTCGGGTAAAACTAGGTCTAGCCTTCATCATGCCGGCTACAACTAGGTCCAGCCATTCCCTGTTGGATAAAACTAGGTCTAACCGATATCACTCCGGCTAGAACTAGGTCCAGACTCCAGACAATCCCTGTTGGATAAAACTTGTTATTCTAATAAATAGTTTATGTTACTTTATAAAAGTGTGATTTATAATTAAAATAACATTCTATAAATTATAATATGCAACTACTTATTGTCTGTTGTTAAAAAAATGTTCCTGATTGTTTCTATTATATTAAAAATTGCACACTATGTACAGCCAATCCCTGCTAGATAAACTAAGACACGCGCCGCTGCTGCAGATAGTGAGTCACAATCGCTAGTAGACCTGCAGTAGATCAGCAGCAGCAGCGCGTGTCTTAGTTTTATCTAGCAGGGATTGGCTGTACATAGTTGTAGGCGGCATGCTATCGGCAGAGCTTTTTTTAGATATTAAAAAACATCCAATAAAAAGAAACGTAGAGAGTTTTTTTATTCTTATAAATCACATTGTAATAATTAACATAAATTATTAGGAGTGCAATTTTTAATATAATAGGAACATCAGGAACATTTTTTAACAACAGACAATAAGTAACTATTTGCATATTATAATTTAAGGAATGTAATTTTAATTATAAATCACACTTTTATAAAGTAACATAAACATATTTATCAGAATAACAAGTTTTATTCACCAGGAATTGTTTGGACCTAGTTCTAGCCGGAGTGATATCGGTTAGACCTAGTTTTATCCAACAGGGAATGGCTGGACCTAGTTGTAGCCGGCATGATGAAGGCTAGACCTAGTTTTACCCGAAAACAATCGGCTAATACTAGGTTTAACCAACAGTCAGTGGCTACACCTAGTTCTAACCGGCTAGAACTAGGTGTAGCCGCACTTCGGGTATTAGCCGTAACATATATATATCATAGTATCTGAATGTATTTCAGGCTATGAGGAGTATTTTCTGCAAATTCTGGAAAATTTAGCATTTGATACTATGCCACCAAAGTTCAACAGATTTGCTGGCACCACCACTAGGTACCCACCACTGTGGTTTTAAGGTAAGATAGACATTGGCGACAGAGCAAACTTTTAATGGTTAATAAAAAAATTCACCAAAAAATCTAATTCTCTGCAGGAAATCAACAGACATAACAAAATCCTCGCTACCGAACAACAATGTAATGTAAAATGGAGATTTACAAAAACGCAATGACTAAATCGTGACTGCGTACGTCGCGTCTTTCCGAACAATACAAAGACCATAATTTACTTATATGAAGTGGGAGGAAGAAGGATGGAGCAAAAAATGATAATAATTGAATATTAATTTGACTTAATCGACGAATTCATTACGTTTTTTCCCCACGCCGCCGCGGCGACGAAACAAACATTTAGCTGTTATTGTTTTGTTACTTGCTTTATGCGAGTTTTCGCGGTTTACAATAAATAAAACATATTTACAAGTGTACGTAATATTCGTAAATAATTTCTTCGTTCCAGTGTGGCATAGAAAAACTGAAATTTTAATATAGTACATTACATAAAATATATACTTACATACAGTCATAAACGTACATAATAGTTATAGGCGCTATAAAGTCGGATTTTGCGTAGAAAATAATTTATTTTATACTCGATACACTTATCTGATTGGTTACACAATGTAGTGAATAATGTAGCACGAGCTTCTGGCGGGAGTTGCCAATGAAAGTGAGGAAGTGAAAACAATTAGTCACTCATCAAACGTTCTCCGCTGGTTTCATGAATCTCCTTAACACAGGATTTGCATTTCTTTTATCCATGTCTTAGCACGCGTCTAAGCGGATTTACATCAAAATGTACATAATTAAAATGTTATAAAAATACTGAAATAATTTACAATACGCTATATTTTCAACTTAACGTAAATGTGCTATTTTAACTGGAAGAAACCGGTATATTCTAAGAACCTAAAAAGTTTTAGGTTAGTGTGACATTTATCAACACACTTGACCAGAGAGGTGAATAAAGGACTAATCTCATAAAGAAATATCTGTTTCCCAGCAGTAAAATGAAAATATGGGTGCTTATGTTTATGCTTATGCATTCGCAATCATGATAAAGTCATTACAACGCATCAACATCAAGCTCAAAGAAAATGAAATGATAGATAAGTAGACCTTCATTCAGAGAAAATTAATCAGCTTACCGATGAAAGATAGTCACAGAGCGTAGAGTTGTTTAAACATCAGATACACCTTGTCATGTTAGCCTAATGTCGAATTAATTGTGAGTTATGCTTTCTACCTTCATATTACTGTTGTTTTTTGCTTAATGGGATTAAAAATTAATTTCAAATGCAGTTTTATTGTTCTATGGGAGGTAATAGCGTGTGTGCGTGCTTAATGAGTGATTTATAATGGAGATGGTTTATCCGTGTTGCGATCTAAAGGGCCGATTTAATTTAAGATTTTTACAATTTAGTATTCGCAGTTTTCATTTTCTCCTATTTACACTTTCTATAAAAGATGCGATAACACACTAATATGTTAGTGATATTTTTGTTCGCTTGACACTTATTAGGAATGTAAAACTTATCCTGTGGTAACTGACCCGCCGCGGCTACACCCGCTTTATTACCATGTTTTCTCACCTTTAAAAGCTTCCCAGGGCTATTACGACTACTTTTAAACCAAAAGCACCTAAATTAGCCAATCTTTTTTTTATACTATAAATATTTTTTACTGTGTAGTTTTAATCTTTAATTACAATCTTAGACTCAATAGTCGATTTTTTACCCTAAAGCTCTTACGCTTACTGAAAATAAAACTTTACATTTATTAACATATTAAGTTTGTGGTAGAATTATAAATCATATAACTTTTTTGCAAGATAACTCATTCATTCAGCTCACGCTTGCTACTGGTTTTCTCAGTTTTAATTCTCGATATAAATGTGTAACACGTACAATTTCCGGTTAGTAATGTCCAAGTAAAGATTAAGTATGAGATTTATTATAATATCTAAGAATATTTTATAAGTCACCGGACTGATCAACATTTCTAACTATTAGTTATGAGTTCGCTTGTAAATGATGATAATAAAAAATATAGAGCAAAAAAAAATACTTTACAACAGGATGATGCTTTGCGTATTGTCCTTATTTTATTGTATTTATTGTTATATATATTAATATTATATTATATTACTTTATATTTATTATTTATTGTATTGTCCCGCAATCTTCCTAATAATTAATTTAGATCATAGAACTAAATTAAAAATACTATGTTTCAGTTATTTTGTAAACAATAATTACCTACTAACGCTGAGACTAAATACGATAACTACCTTCTACGCTAAGAATAACCCTTTTTGGCACACATCAGCACAGGGCAGACATAACATCCATCACATAGTTCCTATACCTAACTACAGTAATACCTACTTATATCTGAATTATATAAAACAAATTAAGATAAAATAGTTTGTATAATGTATAGGTAACTATAAAAATACTTTTTAACATTTATAATGTAGCTCACTTTATGGTTAATTTTAATGAAACAAGGCAAACAATTGAAACAGGTCAACTATATAAATATACTAAGTACTTATTTATTAATGTAGAGCATGAAATGGTTTAACAAAAGCATTAAGCAATAATTATAAAGTTTGTTCGATAACGGCACAGCCTGATAAGATATTTTTACGTTGAAATTAAACGCGTTAATATTTTTTTCAAGATTTATTGCGTTATTTTTTTGTATTTTATAAACAAATATATAATATTGAATAGAGACGCAATATAAGATATATATTGTAAGTACAAAGAATTACCCTTTCCAAAGTCAATTCATAACGGGACTATTTACTACCCACTCGATATTATAAATAGAGCTTTTAGTATTCCTCGCGCGATTAAAACAACCGCTGCGCTAGCTAGTTTTTATACTATATCCAACGTAAAAGTTATCCGATTATGCTGCAAAGGTTTTTGCAATGAGCATAAATTGGTAATTTGTAAAATGTTGTTCACTCCGTCTTTAGAGTTCCGTAAACGAAGCAATGCCTTTATTAGAGTGAGCTTCTATTAGTTCTTATGCTATTAGTCTTGAGTTACATGTAGGTGTCAATCTATCAACCGACCGAGAGGTGGGAAAAAATTGAATACAGTGGATTTACCGTCAGATGTAGAGCTTAAATCTATTTCCTAGAAAATCATTTTCTGCCTGCTTAATTCTCACCAATTTCTCAGATAATATATATTTTTTGCAAAACCTTTTATTGAAAGGAATTAATTTGAACAAGCTATTTATTTATAAATTTACAGAAAGTACAATACAAATTCATAAAGATCTTAAAATTCTAATCCGCCACCAGAAGGTAAAGTGGCCTAGTGGCATTGCCACGTCGACAATGTTGACTCAGACAAGATTGCTTGTGCTCTTAGGACCCCAAGAACCTATTTTAAAAATATCAATAGATCAATAAATTTAGATTAAAACTATTCAAAGTTATCAGAAAATGCCGCCTTCCCCACAACAATTCTTAGCCAACAGGCCATTATTTCCTTATCTTCAGCTCAACATTAAAAGTAATGCCAAAGTAAATCATTAGCATTTAGATAATCATCTGGACTTGATACAGAAGATATAACCTGGCGAGATATTTCTCAAATGATCCTGCAAGTCATAAAATTGTACATTTGTGAAAACGTCTGGCTGTCGGCGTTATATTGCATTTATTAGCGTAATTGGTCCATTCATAATTTTATTCGATTCAAGTCTGCATGTGGCATGGCTAACTAGATAACTTGCATTAACTTTACACTTGCATTACTAATGTTATTTACCTATAAATGAACAAGATTATATTTTACCAATGCTTAGGATAATAATATTTAATTAGTATGAACTTTCCATTTTAACTAATTAAGTACTAGACATAACGTATTGGATAAACTAAACTGCAATGTTATGTTCTGGATTTTATACTAAATAAATAAATAATAATAAATAAATAAATAATAAGTTGGAATAACCAGATTTGACCTCACCTCACATATTGAACTAAATAAAACTTTAATAAGGAACTGTTTATGTACCATTTGTCTGTAATATTATGTGTTTACTAGTCGTATTTTTGTCAGTCACGTTCGTTAAAACCAAAGGAAGTTATATTTTCATATTGCGTGATATGTCAAAACAAACGAAAATAATAAAGATTAAAAAACGATTAATTATTCTCCTATCTTCTTATAAATATGTTCAAAACCTTTTACACGCGATTTTAAACGCACTTGCCTATTTTTAAAATCAGTTATATCAACATATCTCGTGCCTATGGATGGAGCCTTTCAAGATTTTATTCAGCCACAGTGGATAACAGTATGAAACTATAGTTGATAAATGTATAACAAACATATGCATAATGCTGATATGTAATGTTTTATGTGATATATACATTAATTAGGAAATTTATTTTGTTCCTAAAATTACGTCCTACCTGTTATGTCAGATTTTATTCTACGCCTTTTTAAACTGTCATGCTGGAAGCCAGTTCCCATCTTCATTCATAATTTATAGGTCTACAAAACTAAACAAACATGATTTACCTTTATTTTAAGTCGTAATAGCTGCTCTCGATGGTACCACTCGTGGCACCTGAAAAAAAAAACAAAATATACTTACATAAATCAAGAATGATTTGTTGTAATACACAAACATATGTTTGTACCAACAATAAAAAGCCAAGGCTTTCTTGAACACATGAATTTTATAGCTTTGCTTTTTTACGACAAATTCTTTACAGTCAGCCTTTTAATTCATTGGTATATTCAACATATCCATTATTTTACATAGTATTCATCATCTTTGGGGTTGAAATAGAAAGCTACATTATCAGCAAATATAACGGCTTCAGGTGAAAATATCGTTTTGTCATTATCATTCTTATACATAGCCCGTATTACGTGATATACAATTTATAACATACGGAAAAGCAATTGAAATATTTTAATTTCCATCGAATATTAAATGAATCCATTAAAACGCCTTAGAGCACGCTTCACTAACACCTTAAATCGGTGCCGCACAGTTACAGCCACCTACATTCGTGTTACAATTATCTCAGTCTCTACGTGATATGTTTGGCAAGTTGCGTGTGCGCATTCAATAACAGAGCAATACCGTTCGGCGCAGACGCGGTCTAGACTTTCATGTACCTAATTATTAGAGCTACAGATTGATAAGTATTTAACGCAAAAATTGTAGGCTGCCCGCCAAATGGTAGATGGTATTATACAAAAACTATTAATTTTATATCAACGGGAATTACTATCACGTATTTACAAAGGTGATAATTTTTCAAAAACTATTGCTGGTTGGATTTAGGAGGTAGAAATTATTTATTATTTCTGGGTGTTATAATATGTATAAAAAAATATCTATCTATGTATGTATATTATATTAAGTAGGTATATCAGAAATCTAGCACCCGTAACACAAGCTTCGAGCTTACCACGGGGCTAGATGTCGCTGTGTGAATTGTCCAGTAATAATTTTGAAATTGTTTACCAAAACCCTGACCAAACGCGATTCATAAAGGTTGAAGAACTAATAAATTCTTAGACGTTCTAGCACCGAAGCTATCTTTTCTTCAATCCATCTAATCAAATGTTCTGTTCGCCTTCACAGAAATAGAAACAGTGCACAAAAACCGCATCCTAATTATAGCAGCAAGCAATCATATAGTCTGGTGCCAGCAATTTATTGGATAAGATAAATCTTGCGAGGCAAAGCCTTACCATTAGTGCTACCGGTATGAAAGGTACCTGGCTGCTTTTACAACGAAAACTAGTTAACCAACACGTTTAATCATATAACCCTTAACACTAATATTCGGAATTTCAGTTTTAGACGAATGTGTCAACTTTATTTGTATTAAGTATTAATTTTATTTTTATTTTATAGTGATTGACTCAAGGTTACGTTGTGATCTTGTAATTTTGTCCATACTATATTCTAGTATCCATGTATGTTATGTCCTCAGTATGAACCTGAACTGATAAGGTTCATACTGAGAACAAAAAAATACTGGGTTGATTTAGTTCCATAATGAGACACCAAGTTTTGCCACAATGTTACTCGCCAGTTTATTCCCATTAGAGTTCCACATTGTAACAAAAGTATATAGAGCTCAAACCAGCTTTCTGACTAAATTCGTTAACTTTATCTGGCCCTTATGGATATCATCTGGGCTTGCAAGCATCGACAACAGATAAGAAATCAGAATTTTCATAAAGCCCTTTTGGTAATAGAATTTCATTTCCGGTTAGAGATTTAGAAATTGATGGCAATATCCAGCAGACATCCTTCAACTGACACGTTGATGAATGGGTTAAAATTATGGAATCAGAGTCGATATCACCTAGATCATCTTAGATATGAGCAGCCCAGTGATATATAGTAGTATAGTATATATAGTAGTAGTTTGGAATATAGTATAGTAGTATAGGTAATAGATTCATAATCACTTATCAGATATAGCAAGCTTATGCTATTGATTCACATTTGTTTTGATTTTTTTCCATCAATCACTTGATCTTCTAAACTACCTAAGATAGGGTTAGATATGAGTAATTTAATAAGGAAGGTTCCGCCTGTGACTTTGTCAGCATTATTATGGATTTTCCCGCGGTAAACATAGCCCATATTATGTATTCTGACGTATTAAATATAATTGTTATAGTTTCAATAAACCTCGCTCAGTAGTTTTTGCGAACAAATCCCTACCTACATACTTTTACAACTTTCGTATTTATTATACCATTAGATATACACCTTTTATATAATTTGGAATATGGGTAGAAAGTGCCTAGAGTCTAGATCTCTACTAATACTACGTATATAAAGAAGGGAAGGACGTATATAAAAGGCTTTTCTTCATCCTCCGCTTTCATTCCTAAGGTCGCTGGTTCAACATGTTCTAACCGGAAGGAACTGGAAGTTATGTAAGCAAACCGGTGATTTTATGTTGGTTATGAATATCATATAAAAGATTAATTAAGTATTATATATTTAACTTATTTAGTTTTTCTCGTAGAAATTTCCCGCATATGAATAATATCTTTCTAAGTGTTGACTTATGAAGTCTTCAGGGTTTGTTTCTTAAGTGTAAGAAACCCTTAAATTTCAAGTCTTTACTACAGTTGTTTGTGCTCTCTGTTGTCTTTAGGTAGGTAGGCCAAAACCAAGTTAAAATATTGTTGGTACCTCGTTGGTATCTTATATTGACTGAAACTATACGTCTATAAACGGTAGTAACTAAATATAACTACTACGTAATAACCGTAGCATATATTGTATAACTACGTAGATATATAGTGATATCTAGGCTTTAAGTCTACCACTATTTTAATAACTAACTATATATTTATTTATTTATTAGATACATGCTTTACAAATGAATTAATTATTTTAGCTATATTACCAGTTTTGGGTTCTGTTAACCCTTCAGTAGCGGTAAAATATCAGATTAAGATACAAAGTGGTCAGCTAAACAGCCTAATTGCGTATTTTGCATATAAATTGACTATGCTTTGGTAGTTCGCTGCTATACCCCTGTCCTGATGTTAACATGGGCTTGCAACACGCAAACCTTTACACAACTCCTTGAAATAGCGGTCAACGTTTTTTAACAACGAAAATTCGTTTATTATACTGTTTATTTAGCACTTTTACCGCAGTTTGAGCTCGAAGTCCAAACTGGAAAAGTTTGCTAATATGATAATTTCTTGAAGCTTTTGTTTTCTTCTATGTAGAGTATTATATCTCAATGGGTTGCCTGTGCCCTATAAGGATAACAGTGCTTAGTTCCGTGTCATTTCTGTTTACCAATTAGTAGGATGTAATACCGGTAGGTAACTTTTAACTTGTTAAAAACCGTCACCGCTTTTTTAGAAACTTTAAGAACTAGATCGATTTATGGCAGAGAACTGCGGAATATAGACTCTAGTTTTGGAATAGGAACACGAGATAGAAAGCATGTTTCTAGATTTACATTGTTTATGTCCTTGGCAAAAAGGAATGAAAGTTGAATGAAATTCATTATTGTATATGTGTTTCGTTTCAATATAATAAAGAAAGATATGGTATCTCATCATTGTATAGTGAGTGACCATAAAGGTCAACAGTTGGGCGTAGGCGTAGGTCAAAGGCAGATGGAGCGCCAAAGCGCCGTTTTATCAGCTTGTTGCATCTGCCAAATTATTATTAAATTTTATTTAAAACCAATTGCTTTAGATGTGAAAATTATTGAATGTGGACCGTGGATTAGCAATTATTATCGTATCATTTCTGGTAATCTATCGTTATGTTATAAGAAAAGTTTCATTGTACTCGTATTATTTTTGACATGATTTATTTTCATTAATAGAGTTTTATACTAGCCCTACATTTACGTAATGGTTACTATACTACTCAAAATTTTAATCTATAAATCATCAATCATCTATATATATAAAAGAAAGTCGTGTTAGTGCCTTCACTTATAACTCGAGAACGGCTGAACGGATTTGCCTGAAAATTGGCAGGGGGGTAGATTAGAGCCAGGAGAAGGACATAGGGTACTTTTTACTCTAATATAATGCGGGCGAAGCCGCGGGCGGAAAGTTAGTAAATAATAAATAATTTTGCACGCAGCATCCACTTTATTTTTCATGTTGAAAAAATATCGAACCGTTTATCTTATTTGTAAAGTTATTTAAGTTTTAACAGCACTGACGTGAGATCTCTCTGAGACAGGAAAAAAAAACTGAGAGGCAGGAAATAATATGTATCTTTAAGAAATATTTTGAGCAGCAATTTGTCGATTTAATGTCGAAAGAGATTATCACAATAAAATTAACGATGTCGTGATGTTAAGAATCAATTTGGCTAACGGTATACATATATTTTACCCATATCGAAATGTAATTTTAACCCGACATTATTAATATACAGCTGAACATTTTTGTTTGTTTGTATAAAAACGCTTATTATGTCAGATCGTAAAAAAACGCAAACGAAGCTGTCGGCGGGTTGGCTAGTTAATTTATAAATGTCATAAACTTATACTCTGTTTCATTCGGAAAGTCCAATAGCTAAAGTGAAAACTTCTAAAATTATGATAATTTCAAAACAAAATAGCGATTTACTGCATTTCATTGTTTCAAAAGTGTGCTATAAAATTGATTCGTCGCGTCGTCGATTTC
Organism: Chloroclystis v-ata; assembly: GCA_963691955.1. Classification (NCBI taxonomy): domain Eukaryota; kingdom Metazoa; phylum Arthropoda; class Insecta; order Lepidoptera; family Geometridae; genus Chloroclystis; species Chloroclystis v-ata. The sequence goes on from OY829899.1 coordinate 7,711,846, forward strand.
TGAATACTGTTTTGCTTTACGGAGCTTCTGATAACGGGCTTCAACTTGATCACGGGCATTTTCTGTAATATAATAATCCTGAAATTGGAAATCTTAGGATCTAAATTCAATTTTACTTAATGAAGGTAAACACACTATTTTCACAGCTCAGCTCGACTGTTCCTCAGTATAGTATCACTTCAAGTTTTCTAGTGTGTGGAAAAACGACTAAAGGAATTATTTGTCTGACGGACAGGAGCGTCTTTCTATGTACACACCTACTATAACCACCTGGTAAGCGCAAACAAAAATAACAAAATATATTTCAGAATACTAAACAATTTATTAAACATCACCTTGCCTTGTCACATTGTCAAGTCGACAAGGGAGATAAAAAGAAGACATAAGTAAACTATTGGGGGTAGTAAATTGTAAGGCCCGCCTCTGGCGTTTTGCTGTCGCTAACTCTGTAAAGTTTTTAATCTGTGACTATTCCGTCCGATTCTGACAACCAGTTGTGTGTTGCCAGTTAATATTATAAATAGCTGTGGCTAGGTCGTTGACCGGCCTCCGTACGGCCTTCACTTGCGATCTTGCACTTGACTATTTTGGCTCGTGCTAGAAAGAGACCTTGCCTCGGACGGAGCGAGAAGGTGATACAATCACAGTAGGTTAGAGAAAAAAAACTTTATAGGTAATTTGCAGTAGCGACTTGCATTATACCATAATAATGAGTGCAAATTATTTCTTCGCATGTTTATGACTTAATAGCTATAAATGATGATCATGATAGATAATAGATACTTAATTGTAATTTGTTATACCATCACGTTATATTGATGAATCATATTAAATATAAAATATCTACAAGAAATGTTTGACTCCTGAAAATTTAAAATGCAGAGATTCAATATCGAAAAAGATTGTGTGTACATTTAACAAAATTGAAAAATTAATCGTAAGTCATATTTGACGTAAATAAGTACTTACTATTTACGTAAATACCAAATAATAACAGCATTAAATATTATAAAACCATTGTAATGATTGCAAATAGCGCTGATAAGTCAACAGACCTCCCCATTCTCGTACATAAAAATATAATTTTCAAACCTTACACGACTTTAATTTGCAGTTTGTATGTAAAAATAAAACATGCGTAAACCCATCATAGATTAAATTGCAGGCTAAATAAGCAAGCATCTTTCCTGACCATGAATGGTATAAAAAGGCTGTCCTGAATTTATTGAAGAGGATGTAAAATGTCTACACGTGGCGTTCCGTGACATGATAGCCGTTGTTTGAATATAAATTGAAATACTTTATGGACAGCGTTTTACATTTAATCTAGATGATTTATAAGGGTTGTATTTACACGTTTTTTTATTAATGTATTGCTGTAAATCGCTGTGGCGGTTATTATCTACAATAAAAGCAAGAAGAGAACAACATAGCATTCGTTAGTCAAAGTTGTAATTGAAAACAATTCGCGATAAAACATTGTCATCTTACTATTTGTGGCTGTTTTGTTGTAAATGGGTTTGTTCGTAAATCCTTAACTTTAAGTCATTTTGAAATTGATTATAAATAAATATTTCCCTAAACTTAAATAAAAGAACTATTAACTAAAATACTTAATCAAAGCTACAAACAAAGGCAAAAATCCGTGTTCAAATAAATTATAAACACATCGTATTCATTTTAATAAAGACATGCACAGTTATAAAAATTTTAAAAATTCAAATCACATTCGAATTCAGAATATTCAAAGCACGCAATTTTCCGTCTCAAAACAATCGTCAAGTAAAACCGTAACAGAATTACTTTCTCTTGCAAAAATCTCCTCTAGATGTCTGATAAACGTGAATTAGTGCAACGATTTGCACATTACTCTGCGATAGTCGGACAGCCTGCCAGCATAGCCTAATTCGGACTAGATAAAATCACAACACTTTATCACCAGGATTAATGGCAATCGCGACTAGCAAATGGACAATTGGACATTCTCACATTTGGGAAATTGTGTTTGCGACATTTTTTACGAATAAGTTCAACTAAGAGATAAACCAAGATTCTAGTCTAGATTTACTGACAGCCACTCATTTATTTTTAATTTAACTTACTTTGTGCATACAATACATATTTAACGCTAGAAGTTGCCTCTTAGCGTGGAGGATTTTAATGCGTGTTTTTATAAAGGTATAGGTACCCAAGGCGAAGGGAAGTCGGGTCGTTAGTACTAAATTTTTTTTTAAAGTACTAAAGTTTTGATTCCTAACATTATAAGGTTTTTTTTATTTTGTTCTGTGCTTTTAGTCGACATTGATACGAGTATTACTTCCAAGACACAAAATCAGTAAAAATATAATTTATTGAGTGTTAAGTTATAATGAGTAGCAATGCATTCTTACTACTCATTATAACTTAACACTCAAACATCGTGTAAAAAAAGAAAAGCTGTGATTAAAACTAGATAATCTATAATGCAATCTATTAATTATCGGTTTTATCTATAAGTTTCCAGTGAGATTTCACTGGCGTTTAAAGTATTTTACTATAACAGTTTAGGAGCAGTGGCGATGTTATGTCCAGTTTATGGCGATAAGCGAGGCAAAATGAACATGAGCTCCCTATTTTCGTTCCAACTGCTGGGTAACAGGGACTTCTCTCTTGACGAGAGAGATTAATTCCTTATAGGGCTTGGCTCACTTGGCGGGTTGACAAATGTCACAGGTCCTTCAAACAATTTAATGTTTTCAGGACAGGGCAGTTTGCTCACGATGTTTCCTTCACCTTGTTTAAAGCACAAATATTTTTTTGCAGAATGAAAATACTAAGGTGCGCGTCAGGGTTTTAACCCACGACCGCGGAAAGAAAGTCGAGTGTGCTCTCACTTAGCCAACACGGTTTAGTGGTGCGAAATATGGGTTTTTATTAACGAGTTTGATGTAGAATCCAATCAATTGTAAAAACCTGGTTGGCTTGGTTTAGGAAAATATTATGTTATTGCGTGACTAGATTCGCACGCGGGGTTTCTCATGTTCACTGTGTCTGGGTTTTACCACGTGAATAATAGGGTACCACGGAAAGCCAAATGTGATATATACCTAGTTAATTACATAATTAACTCGTAATTTACAATTTAATTTCAAGTCATGTGCCGCATTTTATGTATTCTACCGGAGAAAGAACTTATTCGGTCGCGTTAAATTATTTACTTAACTGAAAGGTTTACCTAAAACTTTGGAACAACTATTAATTTAAAACAATGGGGATTACTCAAGTAAAAGTTTGAGGATTTCATAAGGATACTCTATTTATCATGGATTTAAAGTTCTGGTTATTATTGACATAACCTTGACCACTTGAAGCCTTGAATTTCCAGAAATTCTTTGTAAATGCAGACTTGTTTAGGTACCAAGATCTTAATCGGTTTTCATGGTTTAATTTATTGTGTTTATTAGTTATCAATAGTTTAATAAAATAAAGATAAAAAGATGCATGAATGCACGATGTTTCCTTGACCTAAATCATTAGTGATTCAATTCAATAATTATTGATAAAACCCTAGCTATATATAATTATATATTAACTTAACAGCTTAACTCGCATGAATAGTTATCGAGCCTACTAATCATTTCTAGTTTATTATTATTCGGTTTTATGAAAATAAAATGCGAAGTAATAACATTTTGTGGGAATGTTAATCCTACCCAAAAACAATTATTCGTCAAAATGCCTGGACTTATATTGAATTTTTAATACAAATGCCTACAAATGTATAGAAAATTAATTATAATGTAATGAAAGATAAATGTTCCACGTTCTGGAACGAAACAGTTAACCAAATCCAACGTATTAAAAAGGTTCGTTGATTTCCCGTTTATTCTAATATGAATCTATCTTTGTATTTGTAATCTATTTGTATAACACGAGTTCAAACAGAAAATACAACTCTATTACTCGTTCAATATCAAATTGATCTTCTTGATTAATTTTTGTGCTTATACACCTGTCATCGCATAGGCGCCAACTCAGCTAATATCGGAACAGCCCAGTTAGTTACAATAAGGATCTTAAAATAAAAGAAAATTTTATATAAATCTTTATTTAGCTATCAAGTATAATAAGCAAGCATAGAAGCTATGTACCTTCATACATAAGGGACTAGATGTTGCTGTGTGAATTGTCCAGAAATATTATTTATTGTAGCATCTTTTTTTTATTTGTATATATCAATAAATATATTAAGCTAGCCGTCAACCTAACATTTACTCAATTCTAACACATGTCATATAACAGTCCCTCCATCTTTTCTTTGATCTACCTCTACTCACCTACTTTTAAACAGGTAGGGTCAACAATGGTAATTGGATAGGTGTTCTAAATGATAAGTATTCCCTAGCTATTTACCCTTTTGCTGTGGCATGCGCTTACGCGTCCAGTTTGCAAATGATTTATTTAATATCAACAAGTTGCTGCCCTTTACACACATTCTTGAATCGATGATTAATGCATGTACTACGAGAAGTATATTTTTTTCAGATTTGAACTTAAGATTGCTACTTTATTATTACGACTACATCATGAGAACTCGGTAACTAGTAACAAGACTAAACCCGTTAGTTTTAACCCAAATTCCATGTTTTAGTTATTTTTTTGAATAATTAAGCAATTTTTTTGAAACCGTTGTTTTTGCAGTTATATGCTAAATAAAATATTTTCGCAATTTTTTGGCAAAAAACATTATGAAATCATAATGCGTAAATGCATAAATTCATCTGTCATAATTAAATTTTTTGTTCAACTTAAGACTTGTTGAATTTTTATAACTCAATTATTAATAGCATTATCATTTAAGCTAATAAGTTAAATGTGGCGGAACGCTTCCATTTTGGTATGTAATTAGTTATAATGAGATGTACCTACGACGGATACGAGATGATTCAGCAATTTGTATGAAGAATTTGTTTCGACATTACATAAATGTATCATGAGCGGAAGAGGATATATCAATTCAAATCAGTTACTTTTAGATGTAGACTTTTTTATTTTTCTATTACATTTTCTGTTTCGTAATAGATAGACCATATAGTAGCCAGTAACACGGCATTGAGTCAATTAACTGGTACCAGTCTCTTATGATTTTTTCCATCTACATTGTAATAGTAATTAATATAATTATCTCTATTAAGGCTTAAATGCTATATTTGTTTTACAATGAATTGGTACATAAAAACCTTCGCGGCAGGTCCATATCCATTCTGCTGCAAAAAGAGTTGTTTTGTTTTATCTTAATTTTAATCTAGAAAATTGACATTCCAAACTTGCACTCGATCAAAACTCTACCATGACTTTACAGTTGAACGCCGATTTTTGCTTTGGTGTGTAAACGGCCATACCAGTACGGTCACAATTAATCAAATACTTATACTATTTCCATTTCCGAAACAAAAAAAAAACACACAAAAAGTGCAGCCGAAAGAGAATGACAGACATCGAGCGTGTAATGCAATTTATTAACGTGTTCCGCGATACACGATACCAGTGAAAGTGAATGGGTTCCGTTCGTAAAAGATCGGCTAACACCATGACAATAAGTGAGTAGGGTTGCCACATGTGAGCAGCAACACAATAATTAAGAAAATATGGATTGATCAAGTCATTCATCATCAGAACGTTACCACTGCTGGGACACAGGTACTTCTCTCTTGACGCGAGAGATTACGCTGACCAAGTGCGGGACCGATGTATGTAGACAGATTAGAAGTGGGAAGTCATATGAGTTGACGCGATAATGATATTGTCATAAGAATATCGTACCGAGGTATGTAGGTTCTAAAACAAGAGGCCGTTGCTTGGTCTTTGGTTGGGCTTCAGTCGAATTTGGAGTCTGTTTGGCCAGTCACCTGAATTCTCCACATTAAGTAAATGTGACATCCTTACAGACTCTTCTGACATAGAATACTTAAATAATAATAGTACTTACCCAGATGTAACATTGCGCACACAACCGCAAGCGTTACAATTAAATTAACTTTTTCGATCACTTTTTGCTCCAAACAAATTGTTCTCTTTTTGCGCCGAAGAAAGTGAAAAACGATCATTATGCGATCAAGAATTCTATTGAAGGATGTACACAAAATTGTAACAAACTCTGAACTAGTTGAAACCTTATATTATGCTAAGTAAAGCCTATTTTTGTTTGAGTGAGTGATGAATTAAGAGAATATTGAATCTGGACTTGCGTGTGTATAATTTGCCGCACAATATTAATTACATTTTAAGTTACTGTCGTGGTGAAAAGTGTTTCCACCATCCAATGTAAAATGTGGAAACTGTTAACTAGTACAACTTTAGTACTTCCGACACGCAAATAAACATGTAGCTAACAAATTTTTCCTTATGTAATCGACTTCAATTGTCAGTAAGTATATCGATATTGTTTCATGAGTAGGTATTGGAATTTATAACATTATCTCAATGTTTCTGTTAATATTAAAAAGTAGATTTAAAATCGGGAAGCTTCTGAGCACATACCGATTACAACATAAATAATAAGATGTTTACAACCGTCTCCCAAAAGTCATTACCGCTACTCCATCAACGCAAACCTTTAAAGTATCTTTAAAGGCCTGGCTTATCGAGCAAGCCATTTATAACGTCAATGACTTCTTTGAAGAAAATTTATTTACAATTTGAGGTTCTGTTCGATCTACTTAACATATAATTAATAATTATGTATGATTCTATATACAACTTATACAATTATTTTAATAATTTTAATAGTTCAATGATTTTAATAATTCAATTTAATTATTTTAATGAGGATTCAGGCAAGTGGTCCCACGACATAGCTGGGACTGCAGTCCCAGTCGCCTGATTAGTTTTTTCTTGTTTATTTCTTTGGGCGAGTGGGACCACTCGTAATTTTAACCTCAAATCTATTGTTTAAAGTACAGTTGGCATCATGTCTTATTGTCCTATTGCAAAAAATAAAATACCAACATAATAATAGGAATTTAAAAATCCTACCAGTAGTTCGATTGTCGAACTGTTTGGAAGTTTTTTTCCAAACAGTTCTACTGACGCATCGAACTAGTTGGAAACATGTATTTTATTCCAAACTAGTTCCAAATATATCTACTATGATTATTATGGTACAGTCAGAAATGGAACTTTCAATGCATTTGTATCTTGAAAGGAATTGTCCTTTTTGTTATGATATAATAAATCCTTTCTCGATATTATATCCTCATTGAAGGATCACTTATTACAATTTATTATAACTAAAAAAATCCAATAGTTATACTGAAAAATATAACTAAACGGATACGCGGAGAGCGGGTTTATTTAGTTGTTTTATGAAAATACACAAGTAATATCAATTCGCGTTTTTTTACGCTGAATATAATACTAGCAAAATCTATATAAGGTACCAGGGTAGCAGAAACTATGAAGAGGTACGTAGATTGAAAACGATGATTTTCGATGACAGCTCCATAACTACTCATCCTAGAAAGTCCGTTTTGATTTCAAACGAAGGTGTTAATGAGACCTCATTTTTCGATGACAGCTGTCAAAATTAAAACTGTCATATCTCCGTAACTACTCATCCTAGAAAGTCCGTTTTTGATTTCAAACGAAAGGTGTTAGTGAGACCTTTATTTTCAAAAAAATATTGCAATATTTTCAACTAGTTTTAATTTAAATTAATAATTAATTATCAGTTTTAATTTTGACAGCTGTCATCGAAAATTAAGGAAATTATTAAATTAATTAATTTAATAATTAAATTATTAAATTAAATTAAATAATTAATTAAAATTAAATTAAAAATTAAGTACTATCACTATGAACAAATAAAAAGCATTAAACAATCACAGTTATTAATAATTAATGAACAAAATTGATACATTGGTATTTGTTAAAAAATAATAATTATAAATTGAAATTAAATAAAGTACCTAAAATTCAAACATAAGTTAATAAATTAAAATTTAGATACAAATATATAATCACAACTGAAATTATTCGGAATTCACACAGAACGTTAAGCAAACAGCCATATAGTCATTCCACTTGTCGTCAAATATATCACAATCTGCATTCTGGACAAGAAGTCTGTTTATAACGAGGGTGCATATCATACATAAATATATTAAAATAATAATAAAAATATAAATAATATAAAAGATAATTATATATAATAAGCCTAAGTTATAACATATTATAGTACGGGAGGCGACGATGCTAAATGGGGATTAACTCGAGCGTCAAAGAGACCTATTGGGTTGCATTTGGTAGATAATAAGAAGAAAAAAATTGTATGAGACCTATGTGTTTCATCTGTGGGGGAAGCGACCATAGATAATTAAAAACTTATTCAAAAAAATACTGTTGTATGGACGTACTTAAGCGCGTCAGTTAGTGATAGATTCTATGAATCAGATTCAATAAATTGAAAATCAGCTTAACATACTTACATAGGTAGTTAAAAATAATTTAGGAAATATGATTGAAAATATACGTTTGTAAATCTGATTGTTTACACGATTGGGGTGGAAGTACGTAAAAGTTAAAAAAATAAAAATCGCGACTCATTTTTTATCAAAAAAAAGAACAAAAAAACTGGCATTTCTAAAGGTGTTAGAGCGTCAGATTTAGATGTATATGGTTCATCTCTATGTTCTTATATTATCTTAATCTGACGATTATCTAAAGTGATTCGCCTAATCTGACAAAAACAAATTTTGTTCCCTTATAATTCACGTTCGAACATAGATATAATTTTTATATTTGGTGGAGGTACTTGTCTGGGTACCTACTAGCTATCTCCAGTATTTTAATCTGACGCGCTCGAGTAAATCTAATCTAGTAGTAATAAATAGTTTTTATGACATTCATACTAAAAAAAATACAATAAAATAAATCCTGAGTTATGTGATTTGATTTTGCTGTTAACTGTACATTAAAGCAAATTGGGTATATGGTCCCAGTCGACCAATTCAAAAATGTGTTCAGGCGTCTGGGACTGCAGTCCAAGTTTTGTATGGGACCACTTGCCTGTGTCCTCATTTTAATAATTCAATTATTTATTTTACATATTATATTAAGAAATTATGTAATATAACTACCAATAAGACATGTAACAAAAGTTACGAATAAAGAATCTGAATCTGAATCTGAATAAACAAGATAACCAAATAAACAATTATAGTTTCACACAACAATATTCATAAATCATAACAATTACAAGCAGTATTAGTCCAACAGACTGAAAGTTACAATCACTAAAGTACTTACCCTTTATAGCTTTTGAATTCAGAATCAAAGAAAAGGGTACGAAAATGCATATATCATTGAATTTTAACCAGTTATATTGAAGAATAGGCAATAAATTATGGCGTGGCTAGAACTCGTATGGCCGACCCTCATAGCCTAGAGTTGAGACCTACCGCAGACAGAAATAGAGTGAACAATCATAACAGTATTTACCTTTAACATAACAGTTTTTACCGCGGGTATACCCGTTACAAAAGATCTTTCCGCGGAAAGAGCTTTCTTCCTGCGGTAAAACGGTAACGATGCCGACTTCATTCTGGCACTAAGTTTTCTTTTCATCAGTGTAATGTTTTTTTTCACCTTTGCTAATATCAGATGCTCGTTCTCTGACCACACACGTAAGTCATCTGTGATTTAATTAATAGTGTTTATATGAATTGCAACATTAGTTGCATGCTAAATCCTCTATTAAATATATTAAAACATTTGCTTTTGGTTCTGTATTAGGTAATAAACCGTCATAGTCTAAATCTATCTTATATTGTTTATTGTTTATTAAAATAAGATCACAACATTACAGTAGTATTACCAATATTAAGTATATGTAGTTTGAAACTCATAGAAAGCAGTATTTACTAACTGTCGTCATTGTCAAATTAATATAAAATCTTATATAATAATAATTATGATTTATTTATATAATATATAGACAGCGCTCGCGCCGGGCCGTATTGTTAAGTCACTAGTTGATTTACGGTTTAGTTTGCACCTGATCTCTCCTTGAACTTCTAACGGGGGTACATTCAATTTAAGTACCTATTCTATTTGTGGCTGTGATTTGACCGTGTGGTTCCAGTCTAGAATAACACTAACCCAACTCCTCCCTTGGGTGTCTATACGAGATTTATTAATAAATGAATAAATATTTAATTACACATCTATACTAATATTATAAAGAGGAAAGATTTGTTTGTTTGTTACGAATAGGCTCCGAAACTACTGGACCGATTTCAAAAATTCTTTCACCTTTGGAAAGCTACATTATCCCCGAGTAACATAGGCTATATTATATTTTTAAAAAAAATAGGGATCCTTACTAAAACTCCAATAATGTAACATAAGGTGTAAAAAAAGACCTGAAAAATTCCTTACGTCGCGTGCGCTGCGAAAACTATTGATGATAGAACAAAATAATGTACAGTCGCGGAATGAAAAGGTTCGTCAATTTTCAAATTGATTCGTTTAACGTATCGCGAGCACATATTACCTTTTGAAACTATGTTACAGAATAGACTCGGGTTAGAGAAAATAATGTTTAACATTTCGTTAATAAAGTTCAAAATTATTTAGATCAAAGTTGTTTGACAATGTAACTTGTCAATTAAGATTAGTATGTTTTATAAACTAAAACCTTCTTGTTGGTTCATCCTGCCATTTCTTACGAATATACGGTATAGAAAAAACAAGCAAAACCTTATTCGATACCAAACGTCATATTTATTTTAATGTTAGCAGCACTGTTTCTTGCACTGACGTATGTTGGCATTATTGATTCTTGCCGTACTAGTGCAAGCGATAACCGCCTATAAGGTGACGAACCTTTTCATTCCGCGACTGTACTGTACTACAACTTTGCAGAACTCATCATTATCTACAAAAAGTGTCGCGACAGCATATGTCTAAATATTATAGTTATGTCACAGTAAGCAGTTTTTTATTCTAAAATATTAATTTATATATGCCGCCTCTTGAAAGGGTCTTCATTTGTACCTTGGTATTAATCCTTATCAAAATAAGTTACTTTATACTCAAGACGGCTTTAATACCTTTTCATAACTTTTTGAATTATTCAATTCGGACATTTCATTCGGAAGATATCACGAGTTTAAAAATGCAAGTATTAGAAAAATGTCGCGAGGTTGTCGCTCACCGCGCTCAGCTAGCCAGCATGCGATCTATGCTCCATGTAAGCGTCACTGGGGTACGGGGGGGGGAGTCAATGTAATAAAATAAAGTGTAGGTAAATAAAATACAAAAAAAAAACATTAATAAAAAAATGAATAAAAAAATTCAAACTTCCTATATAATTTAACTTTTTTTTTTAAACCTGATGCAAAAAAAAGGGTGTATGTATGTATGTATGTACCCGTGCGGAGCCGGGGCGGGCCGCTAGTTCATTAATAAATGTAGATTTTACCTTATAAAATCAAAACTTTATTGTATTCATGAGTTACATAAGATCTTATAACAGTCTCCGATTGTATAAATAGGATTTAATATCTAGATAACATTAGATAATATATTCTCATTTCATTTGATTTCATATTTTTAGCTTTGAAAAGTTACAATAAGTATTTTCTAAGCTCTATCTGTAACTGCTGTAAATTAACAGAAAATTACCCCTCGCAATAGCCCTAAGCTCGAACTGATTAATACTTACCCTACAGAAACAGCTAGATGAATGTTATCCTCCTAAGTTTATATTCATTATTCTAAAGACTTTCCTAAGGCGACGGATGCGTAGGTAAACATAAACGATGGCTCATTTGATCTTAGATACCTTAATCTATGAGCAGATATTGAACTAGAGTATCATCATCACCATAATCTCCCATAAAAGTTCCCACAGGGACTTTTCTCATGACGAAAGAGATTAGGCCTTCATTTACCACGCTGGCCAAGTGAGGGTTGAAAAATTTCACATCTCCTTAAAACATGCCAGTTTCCTCACGATGATTGCCTTCACCGTTAGTGCACGTGTTTTTTAAACCGCACATTATTTTTAAAGTAAAAAAATCCATAGGTTCGCGCCGGGACCGAACGCACACTTACAGCGGAAAAATAGTAACTTTATCGATTGAGTAACGTTATCGATCCATCGGTGGATGTTATAAATAATTATGACAAATTCCGCTCCTATTATCATAGTCGTAAATCAGATGTGTACCAATGTTCCTACCATGGCGGTTATATGGGCATTTACGTCCATTACAGATGATTTATTGAATGACAGTTACTTCTAACACGTGTAGAGAAAGACATGCTTCAGGAGACTTTGGTTTTTGATTTGTGAAGAAATAACCCAAGTCACCATCACCTTATTATTCTCACTTGTGACACCGTTATATCATTTCAAACAGACCTATAAGGTAAATAATGAAGGATCTATCAAATGGACCCAAAGCTCATATTAATACGTTTTTTATTCGTATGCCATTTGAATCCTGAGTTCACCGGTGGTCAATGAATTCTGATGTGTTTTAACTGTTTATTTTACGGTTCAAAGAAGTTTAATCCTTTTGTTGAATCATGACAAACACGGGCTTGGTCACGAGTCATATGATTGATGCCCGTCAAGTTTATTATCAATCTATTTATGTAAACATGAATAAAGTGGGTGATAGACGTGCGAGTAAGTTCGCGAACTCGTGGCTCGATGAGCTTTTTCGCTGCTGTGTCACCGTAAGTACAGTCGCGGAATGAAAAGGTTCGACACCTTAGAGGCGGTTATCGCTTGCACTAGTACGGCAAGAAACAATTATGCCAACATACGTCAGTGCAAGAAACAGTGCTGCAAACATTTAAATAAATATGAATCCTAACTAATATTATAAATGCGAAAGTAACTCTGTCTGTCTGTCTGTTACGCTTTCCCGCTTAAACCTCTCAACCGATTTTGATGAAATTTGGCACATACAATCTTTAGACCCTGAGACAGAACGTAGGCTACTTTTTACCGCGGAAAAATACATGTTTCCGCGGGAAAATATATGCTTACGCAGGAAAATTCGATTTAAATGAAATTTAGTATGGAGATAGTTGCAAATAAAAGTATATGGTGAGAGACTTTTTACCGCGGAAAATTAAATGTTTCCGCGGGAAAATATATGATTACGCGAGAAAATTCGATTTCGATGAAATTTAGTATGGAGATAGTTGCAAATAAAAGTATATGGCGAGGCGAGAGACTTATTACCGCGCAAAAATACATGCTTACGCGGGAAAATTATATTTTGATGAAATTTTGTATGGAGATAGTTGGAAATAAAAGTACTTATATGACGAGACGAAGTTCGCGGGGGCAGCTAGTATTATATAATTTCCAATTATGACATTGACCGATTGACAATAGTTTACAATAACAGCAATAATAATGGCAGCAAAGAGATTACAATACTACGTAAGAAATGGCAGGTTGAACCAACAAGAAGGTTTTAGTTTATAAAACATACTAATCTTATTGACAAGTTAAATTGTCAAACAACTTTGATCTAAATAATTTTGAACTTTATTATCGAAATGTTAAACATTATTTTCTCTAACCCGAGTCAATTCTGTAACATAGTTTCAAAAGGTAATATGTGCTCGCGATACGTTGAACGAATCAATTTGAAAATTGACGAACCTTTTCATACCGAGACTGTACCTACGCGTACAACAACAACAACAACGTTCGTTTAACAAGCGAAAAGGTCAGTCGAGCCACAAGTTCGCGAACTAACACGCACGTCTATCACCCACTTAAGTAGATATAAACTACTAGCTTCCGCATGCGGGTTCGCCCGCGTGGAAATAAAAAGTAGCCTATGTTCTGTCTCAGGGTCTAAAGATTGTCTGTACCAAATTTCATCAAAATCGGTTGAGAGGTTTAGGCGGGAAAGCGTAACAGACAGACAGACAGAGTTACTTTCGCATTTATAATATAAAGTAAGGATTAAGGTATGCTGTGTAGTGCTAAAGAAAAGTACTACCACTATTTTCCTGCCGAGTGTTATCAAACTGACTTAGGGATTGATATACCCGCATACGCAATAGCGTCTGTCTGTGTACTGTGTAAACTTACAGCAATTACCAATTGGCTTGTAGCTTGGTGATTATATCAATTCCCCGAGTAATGGGTTCTATTGGGGAGGTCAGTGCCTTATAGTAGTGGGAGGCAATATGCTAGCAAAAATTATTATGATAGTGAAGAAAGTAAGGGGTCGTCTTAATATTTTTTTTTCTTTGCTGGACATAGACGTCTAATATTTCAGTTTTTCCGGTTTCTAACGGGAATATCTGTCCATCATATTGGACATCCAAACTACCGATCTACGATCTCCATTAATAAACGCATCAGGTTCTTATAACAGCTTACATAATAGTTTATTTAAAACGTATGATTTACTGTACGCATTTCGTTTGGGCGGCAGCCGCAAGATCTTTGGACAATCACTACAACAGATTGAGCCCTCAGCGCTGTTAGGTCTAGGTAGCGGAATGACCTTGATTTTTTATGGAAGGTAGGTCCACAATAGCACAACATCGTGATACATAGAAAGGGGATAAGAAGGCATTTAGCCCTGCAGTGGGACAACTATGGCTTAAATAATAAAAATAATTTCGTTTGGTCGACTACCTAAGTGTAATAAAAAATGAAAATGGATAGTATTTCGCTTTCTACATTTTAACCATAATCAATGAACTAAGGTAATATTTATTATAACAAATCCACAATTCATCGTAAAATGTTATAGCTCTGAATGTAAGGTGTAAAAGTGTATAGGGAAATTGATAGTGTAATTGAAACGATAAGTGAATTGCAGTACAATTTGAATGTAGGTGAACAATTACACACAATTAAACTGCTCACGCAAAGACTGCTAGGCGTTAAAAATATTGAATCTGACATTTAGAATACACGGTAAAAATGTGTTCCAGTTTAAATGTCGAATTCGGAATTATAAAAATGTTGTCAAGTTTTCAGTTCTAATATTAAGTTACCTGCGGCCCGCCCTCGCTTTGCCTCGGTTACCTTATTATACTTATAAACCTTGATTGAAAAAAAATCGCATCAAAGTCCGTTGGTTAATTTTAAAGATTGAAGCATACGGACAGAAACTTTTGTTTTATAAATATCATGTAGTGATACTAAACCATATCTTAAGATTAAAAAAATTGCAATGAGAGATTAATAGCGAGACAGATGGCCGATGGGGCTGAAAGGTTCTCGAGTGGAGACCACGGATCGGTAAATTCAGCATCGGACGTCCACCAACAAGATGGACAGATGATTTGGATAAAACTGCCAGTTCACAATCGAATGAAATACATTTTTATGGGAGCCCTGAGTCCAGGAGTAGACGTCCGAAAGCTGAAAATGATGATGCGTTCTAAAGCACGTGCGGAAAACTAGTTGGGCGATACATTCCGGCCGTGTATATCTTGTTCTAAGTGATCTCAGTCATCCATCAAAATTACGAGCCGTTTACACGCCTCGGACGTAACAGAAACCGTTAACACGAACACTGGCTCGAGGCAAAAATACTTCAGTGATTGTACCTTCATAAATTAAAAGGTTTTTTTTTCCGATACAATGATGAGTTCAATATTTAAGAGTAAAAGGGCTTCTATGGCCACGAGCCACATTGGCTAAGTGCAAACACTGCGATCACCCTGATTCCGAATGTCGTCAGTTTAAATTCCGGCGGCGGAGTATATAACATACATTTATTATCTTGAAAAAATTACATACGCTAGAAAAAACGATAACACACGCACGACCCAACGTTTACCATGATTTATTTCCATCTTTTCTTACCCTGTTCTGGTTTATACTAGTCTACTACGACTTTTTAAAACTAAATCAGCGTGGCATTGATTTTATCTAAACTGTATTTAACGCTGGTTCACAAAGTGACCAACAGCGTAAGATACCGAATTTAAAAACGTCATTGCTTTAGCTTAATAAATATTGCTTGTACTACATATTTGATATTCAAAAGTACTAACATATCCTACGGCATTTTTTAGTTTCATAAAAATAATAGAAATAAAATTTAATATCTTACCTTTATCTCGTTTCTCGTTATCTGTAACAAAAATATAAAATTGAATATCGTAACACTTATTTTTAGTATTAATAAAAGCAAAAATAATATGGCTGTAGATAATAGGCCTGTCCTAAGAAGCCTTTGTTCAATCGTTTGTACAAAGCCAGACAGCATAACTTATAGGCATTTTTATTAGCCTCGTCTAATGGAAACAATCGCATTTAGCATAAATCTAAAATTAATATTACTTAAAGAAAATATGTGTATTGTTCGTGATTGATTTTAATATGAGTACGTCGCAAAACTAGGTTACAAGTATAAGCATATTAAATAAATCATTTTATGATCACGCTCAGCGTTAAATTAAAATAATTAATTACTAACTACCCACCCTCGCTTTGCCTTGGGTGCCTAATTATATTATACTAATTAACATTCTCCTTGAATCACTTTAATAGAAGTATAACAGACAGCAATTATGTTTTATAGTGATAATCAATTTTTGTAACCCCACAAAAAATGATTTATATTTAGTTTTTTTTTATCTTACATACCTATACATTTTTTTTTCTTATTTGTATTAGCACTAGTAAAAAGTTATAATAAGTACCAACTAAAATTCTTAGCCGATTATAATTAAGATGTAATGTATAAAAATGCAATTACGTGATATTTATCTATCACGTAATCGCTATTAATCACCTGTTTTAACCGGTAGCTCCCTTTTTCTCATTCCAATTAGCATATTGAATAAAAAATTATAAATGTGAGGCAAATCTTGTAAACAAGCGTTAGTTAATGCATTAGTTTACTTGGAAATGTTGGAACTCAAGTTAGATCAAACTAAACTTGTGCAAACAAAATCTGTGAATTGTATGTTGTTACTACGCTCAAAAATATTTTTTAATGCCTGTAGCACATCTCCGCCGCGAAACTCAAAGCGCGAAACCGCCATAGATTCGCTGTGAGTTGTTTGGCGGCGAAACAATAGCGAAATTCCCTGCTCTAACGTACAAAACTGACTATGATAGATACACATTATTATAACCATCTATTAGGCTTTATGCCATTGTGTTACCTGCACTTTATCATCAATGGGACATTATACAAATAATTAAACAATTTTATAAAACTACAATTTGGCTTGTCCGTATGTCACGAAACTGTAAACCAAGTGCTTTACAGTTTCGTGACTTTTCTATAATTATTCTACATGGCAATAATTAATCATATCGACGTTATAATTGGCGCTAAGTAGGTAAGGTGTGTGATTATAGTTCAGCACAGTTGTTAAGGTAATGTCGCGTTCATTAACTTTCGATATTCCAAATGATGTAACAATCATTTTATGAGTTGGTTAAGTTATTTTTGTGGTATTTGGGTGGTGTATAAATAATTCATGGAAATTCTGCGAATGAGTATTTTTATGCTAATACAAAATTTTTGTTTATGATTGGTGGGTAGGTATTATGAACAAGACAGGTAGGTACTTATTATTGTAATATTTATGTTAATTCAAATATATTTTATTATATAACTGAAGGGTCATTGATGTTTATAGCGCCACGCTTAAGATTGGTCACGTTTTGAGATTAAAATAATGTTTCTTAATAAATCTATGGTCATTATAAATAATTACAAACAACAAATTACATTTTTGTTCACGGTGGATGCTAAAAATGATAATTACCTATAATGTTTTTTATTGAATATGTTGTTTTTTTTATTAAATAATAATATAAGTACATAAAATAATTCCCATACTGAAGAGTTATACATAAACTTCCGACATATACCGGACAAGAAGAAACCAAGAGTGTTTCGTATTAACAAAGACAATTTCTACAGGAAATCCGTGAGTAATTAGAAAACGATCCATTAATCATACTCAACAAATAGATTGCACAGTCAAATTACGTACTGGATGGATTTGGACCGTCATTGTGCATCTAATCACCGCCTCTTCTAAATAGCCTCCGCTTTTGAAAGAGAGAGTTTTTAATACAAAATTGTTAGATATGTAGGATACTCGTTTACGAATACAATAATTATGTATCTATTTGAATTCTATACATATTCAAAAATTAATAACATATTCGCAGCCAGGGCTAATCTGGACTCGACTAATCCCACTCGAGGAATAAGGTTACGTTGTGATCTTGTAATTTTCTCTAATTATATTTTTTAATATTCAAGAAAATTTAGGTACTTATCTACTTAAAATAACATAAATAATTCAACGTGGTATTCTGGACTCTATGAATGGGGGAACATCTTAGAATTATAAGATTTATTAAATCTTATGATAAATAAAATATTTTAATTTATTAATTTTTTACTAAAAAATAGAGACAATATAAAAGCAGTAAATAAATTGATATTGCAGGACAATTTACACAGCAAGTTCATTTTATAACGATGTCGTGTCAACCATATGATAATAAGCGAATAATAAGCTATTTGCTGCTTCAGAAATAATTACGTAATCTACAGGTATTCCTGTAATTACTGTTTTTATTACAATAATAAAGTTGTTTATTGTTATAACTAATGACATTATTTTTCTACTCCTGCTGTAAACAATTATGTGAGTTTTTATTACATGCTTTGATAATCGTGAGGAATAATAAAATAGTAGTTGTATTTATGTTGGCTGTACGTGCATAAAATTAAAGATTTACAAAAATTATGTCTTCACGAGAAATATACGAATGACTCAATTAAAATTTTTTTATTTGTTTAAAAACTCACTTACATTTTACGCTTAGCGTTGGATACAATATTATTAAACTAATGAGGATGATCACATGATTATTTCATTTTAATTTATCCCTTTTTATGTAAAACGTTATATTATACTTATTATTAGACTTGAGATTAACTGTTGCGTCACTGCTAGCGCCTAATGAGATCAAGACCTTGCTTTATAATTTACAATACTCAATCGATGTTTTATAATTTAATCAATTATTCCAATGTTTTTATTGCATTTTAGTCGAACTTTACGATAGATGATGAATTTGATAGATTGCAGATTTATACACGGTTGTAATTTAGTTCGGAAATTGTTAAAGCCGGGTGCATTGAGATTTTATAATATTGAATGGTTAAAATAAGTAAGATTAAAAAAAATCAATTAAACAAAAATCAAATAAAAATAATCCCCAAAATGGTGTATGAATTTAGTTAATTCATACAGTGCATAGTGTGCCTAAGTATCAAGGTCTTTCACCACACTTGTTGATAACGTACCAGATAGCTTTTCAGTAGTTAGGTACGGATAAACTACAAATTTTGGCTTTATCTGAAGCTTTTACTGTAACCGGTGGAACTGGCCCTTAATTAATAAGGCTACGGCCGACACTCGGCCGGACCCGACACGGTCTAGCGTGAGTCAACCTTAAGTGTTCGGCGGAGTATTAAGATCAGTAAAACTTTTTCGTTAATACAAAGTGATTTTCTTTTAGAAGCCATGTTTACAGATTAAAAGTTTGTAAGGACCTAATAATATGATAACGTAAAGATAACTCCTACCTATTAGTCATGGTCAATAACTATCTACATGTGCAAACAATCCCAATTTGTAAACTAAAGAACGAATCTTAGAAAGTTCGGTATTTTTGATTGATTTATTTATAATATTATAATTTAAATGATTTTTAAATAATGATGGTTTTATTTTCTTTCCAAACGTCAATTAATTCCAATTCCAGCTTCACCGGGGACAACGGGAATGAATATTTTTTTCGGTGCCGCTGTCCCCGGCGTGTACTAATAATAGTGTTTGACGATTTGAAATTAATCAGAATTTCATTCAACAATTCATAATAAATAAATAACACTACTGAGCACAGATCTCATATGCATATGAAGGAGTTATTTCAACAATAAAAAAAAAATCTGATATGAGATTCACCGCGAGAAATAGCCAGTAATTATTAAAAAATACATCAGTCAGTTCGCTTCGCCCTTTATCTAGTTAGCCAAGAACCGTCATTCAAGAACTCAAATAAAAACCTACAGAAATCTTAATTAATTCTCCCAGTTATTTTCTGTGTGGCCACAAATTAAAGCCCTTTTGTTAACTGACAGTTAGGACAGCAAAATAAGCTTCCAACTCGTTACTTGTCAATGCGTACATTTTATTAAGCTACACCCAGTAACGGACTTAATCGGTACTATGGAAGTTTCAATTAAAATGTACTTTTCTAGATGATGTTCCAGTTAGTAAAACTATTGAGGAGGTGTAGGAGACCTGGATCACGATGCGAAAGATTTGACAACTAATCGTTGGTTTTATAATAAAACTATTATTCAAAACCTGCGTCTGCTACATTAGTAGCAGATCCCGATCCCGCAGAGTCCGATCACAACTAACGCACAAAATTAATAAACGAAACAAAACCTCTCTGCAATTATTACGATTTACGGTATGTCCAGAACTTATCTCCAATTTGAAGAATGCTTAGACTCACACTTAAATATGCGTAAAATGGAAAACCAGTCCATTTATTATCTAATACTGTCGGCCGGATGATTTGTAACGGCCCCTATGCCGTAATGGCTGTTGTGCGCCTATAAGGTGGCGGTTTGTGGTACAATCCGGACTAGAAAAAACATTGCAGATTTACTTCCTGGAAATAAAATAGGATTATAAGCTTCTTAATGCTTCTAGGATGGTTGTCAAATCTCTCGATCTAAGAATGAGGTTATGAAAGTTCAACTTTTGTATAAAAATAATCTTAATAAATAATATTTGCTAGCTATTGTTTACATTAAGGAACTTTAAAGACCAAAAACGTAACTAAAAATATCATAGAATGTACAGAGATTCTAGCGAAATTGAAATTCAATAAACGTGTTGGCGTCTAATGTACCTAATTGTAAGGAAGGCACTGCCTAAGTACCCAATGAATGAATGTAGTGTAAAACAGCAACAGTAGCACAATATTGCGAATAACACTGACCCAGACCAATCCGCTAGCGGTGAAACTACCGCGAAAGAGCAACAAGTGAATATTGAACAATAATAAGGTAGGGTTGGCAAAGAAATTTATAAGAAATGGGTACGGTTCTAAATTTAAAATTTAAATGCAAGATCTATTTTAATGGAATTTATATAATTATTCGGAGTAATTTACGTAAACGAGTTTTAAATAAGGTTTTGTGACGTGTCCATGTACCTACCTATATCTTTGTTTCTATGGAAATAAAGCTCTCGCCAAAAATAAAAGAAGAAGAAGAAGCTCTTAACTTTGACTTTGAGTCTATACTAGAGTGCTACATTACTTTAAGGTTAATTGTCAGTGCAATGCTGTTGGGCTGTCCACAGATCTAATTGCATTAGTCGCCAACACAAATGAGTGAGCGATCTGTTTTCTGTTGGTAAACTAACATTCACGGCTAGATAAATCAAGGCTTGAGCCCATTCTGATGATTAAGAATCCTTTGAGATTAGGACTTAATCAACCTTATGATAATGATGATGCTATGTGGCAACCCTAATACAACGTTATCGACAAGCCGTTGCGTTCCACACGACATACCAACACACGTATGTCACTAATTCACTTGAATCAGAAGAAAAGTTGACGAGTTAATCTGAAGCGGAAATTATCGCGTGTTTTAATATTAATTAGCGAATCTATTTATGAAATGTTTCCGGTTTTCTATCAAACTCTAATCATTATTTTCAAACAACTAAGTCCTTATACTTAAAACATACGAGTATAAATATTCACAACTATCGATCATTATGTTAATTCCATAATTTGTAAACTGATGTAAACTTTAATAATAGTATACTTACTCGAATTATGAAAGAAAAAAATAGGTACTTTACCCGTGTAAATAATATGATCGACTAACTTACCGCTCATGACTTAATCCGTATGGTAATGGATTTTGTAAAATTTTGATATATTGGCGTAGGCAAAAATATATTTCGTTAATTTCCTGATAGTAGAAAAAGGGAAGGGAGGTTTTTGTCCTGCAGTGAGACACTAATCACTAGACACTATCTATCTATAGTAGACACTGCGGGCTATTAATAATAATATATTGTGGCGTTTCATCGAATAGGTCTTAAAAACGATGTATGGTGGCACCTACAATTTGAAAACCATAACGGTAAATATAGCTTTATTAAACTACGACAGTTTTTACAGTGAATTTGCGTCAGCAGTTTTAGAGAAATCGTAGTTAAAATAAATGGTTTGTATTCTACACACTCCACCGAACTCGTATGACAATGAAAGCCATGGTTTTACACGCACTTTGCCGGTTTTATTTGAAGTCAGTTAAAAAGTGGTAAGAAACATTTTATTGATCATTTAATGGCTTATCGCGACGACTCCCTTGCTCGATCGATACCTAATGAAGCCAATAAGGTTTAATTAACTGCTTATTTATACAAGAAATAGCGTGAAGTAGTTCTTCAAAGCCTGCTTTTTACCCAACCGAGTCGAGTTTTATACGTTTTTATACAAAAGCGTGTAAACTAATCATTACTGACAATGTATTTGCATTAACATTTCACTCGTAGTTGAAAAACGATGCGCAATAAAAACTGTTTTTTAAGGAGTATTTATTTGGGATGCGCACAAATAGTAACAGTTAATATTCTTAATATTTTTATACATATGCGCGCAGAATGTTTTAAATAAATAACTCAGTCATAGTTACTTGGTTTTGCCTAAATAAACACTGATAGAACGACGCTCTATTCATCATCATCATATCAGGCATCGGACGTCCACTGCTTGGAATTACGCTCCCTTAATGATATTCACTTGTTTGGGTCGGATGCAACTTGCATCCACCGTGAACCAGCTTTTACCAACTTATCTGTCCACCTAGTAGGCGGACGTCCGACGCTGCGTATTCCAATCCGTGGTCTCCACTTGAGAACTTTTCGGCCCCATCGGCCATAAGTTATCCCAGCTATATGGCCTCTGGCTTGCTCAATACCACTTCAAAGTGCTAATCCGCTGGGCTATGTCGGTGACCTGCGTTCTTATATGTATCTGCTCATTGTTGATTCGATCCCGTAGAGAAACCCCGAGTATAGCCCTCTCCATAGCTCTTAAAAGAATATTTATAATTTCCATTACCACCGGCTTTTGTGGATAAACTACCTATGCAATTTATAATGCAAGTAAAAACATTAAACTATTATGTTAACCGACCGCCTTTGTTTATGTTAAAAGGTTGCCGCACTTTAGATAGTGACAGTTAGACAAAGCGTAGTACATAGACATAAAGTTTAAGAGCCCGGCGCTCTTAAACTTTTTAACAACTCTTAAACAACAAATTAAATTGAGTAGCTTCGCAAAAAACTGCAAGTACTTATCTAAAAGTAAAGTGCTACATAAATACTCATAATTGTTGGCGTGTGTACAAACAATCGTATTAAACAAGGAGGCACTTAGAACCATGTCAATGGATAACGCTACCGTTACCGATCGGAACAAAAACACTAGGTACCTAGTTGTTTATAAATCAATAGTTGTAATATAAATCAATCTGGTCAAGTGCGTGTTGGACCACGTCTAGTAATAGTTCTTGGTCATTTAGCATGGCCATAAATAATTCGTTTTACTAATTTTAACATAAAAAAGCCGTGTTGGCTAAATAGTGCACACACGACGTTCATTCAGAAGGTCGTGAGTTCAAACCCGCACACCTAGATATTTTACTCTAAAAAATAACCATTCCCTCAGGTTTATACCTGAGGGGGTTCCGAACATTTTTAGTGAAAATATTGCAAAATAATAAGTTTTTAGTACATAAAAGCAACAACAATTTGAAAATACAAGTGGATTTTCACTCATTCAACGGCTCTTTCCGCACGAATTGCAAATCAATCTTCACACGTTTATTGGAAGCTTGTTGTAATAAACAGGGCGTTTAGTACAACAATTCACGGTTTAGATTAAATCATTTTGATTCACGCGTAATCTGACGACATGCATAGAATTGAAATGCAATTTGTTCAAAAGTCTTGTGTCGCAATAAAATAGCCAAAATAATAAAATGTCGGTATGGAAATGCAATTCGTGCATACAAGTTGTACATTTAGTCTCGTAGAAAAATTGCCAGTAAATCCGAATCATTCAAAAATTATTTGGTTCACTATCTTGCAGTTAACTTCCAAGATACCAAATACCAAAATATTTTTAATTGCCACAAGATGCAAGTTTTGAAATGCAAATCGTTCGAAAATGTATTTTTCCGACAATATAACTTGACCAATTGCTGCGCCCTAACAGGGTTTAACAACATTAAAAGCCTTAAGCAATCTACCACCTAAGCTTAACATTGTTTAATGTATGCAATACATAAATTGTGTCGTTATGTCGTACAGTAACATCAGTACCTAAGCCAGAAGTTGGTTTGTAAAGCGCAGTTGTACCTATCCTGTTCGTCAGACACATTTATTTACTCCATATAGAATGAAACTAAGATACAGTGCTCTACAGACATTGAAATGATTATTGAAACAGTAGCTTGGGGCTGTTAGAATTGATTGGAAATGGTTCCGATTGTGATTTATAAAGTTGATTGCGGTGTTTACTATTGTAGATCTCTGTGGGAGTTTTGTCTATGCGAATGTATTGTAAAAGAAAAATAAATAGGTACTTTTGAGTGTTCGCTTACGACGCTGAAGGTTAAAAATTTGAATCCTCGACATTTTTTGTACTATCTGAAAATTGTTTTGTATAAAAATCAATCAAATGAATATAATTTATTCGAGTAAGTTGAATAAATGGGGTACTTGTACGGAAAAAAAGTGTGACTAATGCAGTCGGAATCCTAAAAATTTACATTACAATTCTATTCAATTCAATTGTACAATTCTCAAATAAACGAACTGAAACATTTTGTCAAACAGCTGAGATGTTATCAAAATCTCTTTAATTTGTTCGTAATTAATTTTAACACGTCATAATCTTACAATTGCATCCGTTCCATCTTATCCCCTAAGACCCTTCACACTATTCACGTACTACCTACCATTATTTATTTTTATTTTCATTCACCAAAGATTTCTCTGATAAGATCAGATAATTGTGGCTCGACCGATTTTCATAATTCACATGACCAAAATACTAATTAAGAGAAAGTCGTGCTATCTTAATTCGCAATTGAACATTAATTATTACATCCGTACCTACGTATAAAGAAAGAATTTTATTTCCATATATTTTTGGTTTGTCCGTTAGGGTTCGATATCAAAACGGAAATTAGAACCAAAAGTATCTACATTACTTATACCTATATATTCAATTCAATTTATTTCATTTAACGTATGGAACACTTAACACTTAGTTACGTCAAATATTAATTAAAAAATAAAAAATATTTAATTATACTAAATAAAGGACCCTTTTTATGGCTATTACGTACGGGTTAGATTTCCAATAGGATTTATCTACCCTGTTGGAAAACAAAATTTTTTTTTAATACTACAATTAAAAATGTTCGGAACCCACTCCACACAAGTTTAACTCACACTTGGCAGCTTATTCTTTGTTAATGTTCTGGTCATTAGAAGGAAAATGTAATGTTAACTGGATTTGAAATCTGATGAGAAACCAAATTGCATTTATTTCTGGACAAGTAGGCTTGTAGGTTTTCTTCCTGTTAGTTTGTTAAAATTGTAAAACCGACGCATAGATACCAGCTATGTTATTTGTAGGTTAATAATGAATAGAACACATGTTATGAGTTTTTAGTTATCTAGGTAGTAAGTAGCATATTAAATTATAGATAGCGTATGTTTTAAGAATAAATGTAATAAATCAAAAAAACTGCTCAGCAAGAACAATAATGACTTGCACAATGAAGTAGCAAACACTGTCTCTAATAGAACTGTCTGAAACAGCTCGTAATATTGTTATCAATACAATTTACAACGCCTTTATGACAACATAAAGCTTGTTTATCTGTTTTAGCGACGCTCTCTTAAGAGTCAATATCAAACCCTACTGCTTCATACCCCATTATTGGAACACCTTGTAAAAAATTCTAACATACCATATACTTAATGCCCCACTATTGGAAGAGCCAAGAGCCCTGTTGGCTAATTGGGAGCAAACTTAACGAAGGTCGTGGGTTCAAACCCCACCGTGTACCTCTGGGTTTTTCTTCATAAAATAATTACGTGCTCTTTTAAAACACGTGCTTTAACGGTGAAGGCTTTATGATTTGTTGCGAAAAGAGGTATAAGACGGACAGACTATTTTCGCATTTACATATTAGTGGGAATACTATCCATTCATCAGGTTTAAAAGAATGCCACATCCACAGCTGTTAATAAATTAATGCAATTAGAATTCTCAGTTGACTTGATGGTAACCTAGAATCTTTGTTGAGTCTTCAACGATCATTAAATTAAACATAGGTATTTAATTAAATGAGTATAAAATATTCAAACTATTATAATTTAGCTTAAGCAGAAACTCGGATTGTTTGCTTGATTCTTTAAATATGTGTTAAATATCATTTTCTTTAAGTAGTTTATTTACAAAATAAAAAATAATAATAATAATGAAACAAGTTTTACAGACTTTTTTATAGTTTTTAAATATCTATTAAAACTTACAAAAATAACTTTACACTTGGATTACAGTGCTCTAAGTGCATAGAAATATACATACGTGTCTGTACCAATCACAGATTTTCTGACTATTTGTGCACTAATATGCACAAAGAGTCTAGAAGATAGATTAGATTTGTATTATATTAATCTATTATAAAAAAATCGTTTATTTTAATTTATTTTATTATAACTAGGGAAAATCTCGTGCGAAAACCTAGTTAAATATAATCCTGTTTCCACACGCAAACACCAGTTATACATTAACAGACATCTCACGTAATGATATTTAAATTTTCAGTTCGCACGCTCTGTTCTCTTTCAGTCGCATTAATATTTATAAAGCTTAGCTTCTGTATAGCAGCTACTGTGTATTTAATGCAATGTCATCTGGATTCCCGTGGAGTTCTTGAAACGCGGAACATACAAATGGTTATCAACAATATGATAAGCTTCTACAGTGCTTTTTACCGTTTTAAGACGATTACATTTTCGACATTATTTAATTGTTTTATAAAAACTTTGAACTCTATCAAGTGGAAAACCCACAACCATAAAAGCATCATTTCATTCCACTCATTCATGCAAATCATCGTAGGTTATTATTAAATATTTTTTAGAATTATACAAAGTAATTATCCAATGAGGATAATTTCCCTCCATTGCCCTGGCGGCGCCAACCTCTTATTATCTCCAAGTGAAGTGCGATCTCATTGATAAGCGATAAGATAATGCAAAAAATATTGTAAAAAAGTTCAATGGGATATAAGCACGCAGGTACTAGACCGTTCCATCCAGTATTCGTAGAGTTACGTGATGAGAAACTTATAAGCGGGCCATAAATAACGTGACTTTTATTATTAAAAATTATTTAAAAATTTAATTAAATACCTTTTTTTTTGTATTTCTTTAGTGCGTAGGGCTACGCATTAGGTCGACGCGCACGTCTACGTTACGTAAGCAGTGTGTCCTGTCTGATACATTTCCATACATTACAACTCAGTGGTACTGCACGTCTACGCTTACGTGTACGTTGAGGCATCCGGTTTGCTCCAGCCTTTAATCTCGCTGTACATTGATTTCAAGCTATGCTGTATTTACTTGTTTTGAGGGACTTTTACAAGGCGGCACAAAGTAGATACATTTTACAGGAAATAGCAATAAAATCTGCTCAATTACTACGATTTACGTAAGACACGCACTTTATGCATTGTTCATGCAGTACACTGGATACTGGAATGATTATAAAATATTTCCGAGTTACTTGTAAGCCACACATTATTCTTGAAATCTCGGATACCGTTCTATCATTAAACAAAATATTTTTTTTAATGAAAATTTTGAGACTGGTCCAGTAAACTTAATCACTTTTTCTTATGAAGAAGACTTTGTCCCTCTTAATCACTTACTATCAATAAAGCCTCAACAACCTGCTTGCATTATTTTTAGTAAATATTCTTTTATGGGGAAGTTTCGTTTCATCGTTACTATTTATTGCAACACACAATAAAAGAAATCATTATGTCATAACATGCCAAATTCACACTATTATAAAGAAAGCCGCCGCGTAATGGCCAAAATCATTTAGTCTTCGTAATGATTTGCCAAAATTAGTTTTCGAGATCACGCAAACATAACTTCCCACGCCTGTATTACTTGTAGCATAGAGCTTAAAATTGCGTAAATTGTTCCATTGTTGTGGAGACTCTCACTAAATTGTGAGATAATAGTGATGGACAAGTGTTTTACTCATGGCTTCCGACCCCACTGACTGCCGTTGAATTGACTCAATCGCTGGTAAGTGGTTGATTATTTGCTGTTCACTTACACTTTAGTGTCTGGGTCTGATTAGTATTAGAATTGGTTAGCGATAATCAGTTTTTTTTTAATTTTTACTACAGACATTTGTGCTAAAACACAGTGTGCAAACTGGTTATTAACATAATTCATCTCTTGTACACTCATATTACCTCTTATTTGTAATTCATATAACCTATATTATGTCTTCTTCTTCCTCGATCCTGCACTGCTGAGGATCGCGACCACGTACAATATTTTGTATGTACGTAAATATAAACTTATAATAAGATACATAATTGTATTTACATTGTCGTTAGATAACTCTTGACTCTAAATTAAATAAAACTTAATTCATCGATTTCTAGATAATTATAATTTTAACCAATCATTTAATTAAACTATTAGCAAACACTTTCAGATCATTTAGTCAGACAAAGCTAGTGAAAGGAGTTGCAAAAACCAACAGTTTTTTATAAGTATGTAATTGTGCTATTAGTATTTTATTGTGACCACTTATAAGGCTCTCTAGTCTTTTGTATCTAAGTTGACTCATCTCTCAGATAGGTGCATGAGAATAAAGTATGCTTCTTTCTACACACCTATAAATTGGAAACGTAACATATCTTAGGCGCTTACATATATGACATAATCTTAAACCCTGGGGTACGCCCAGGGTAGGTTTAAAAGGTGAGAAAACATGAATAAAAAAAGAAAAATAACATAAAATAAATACATTTGTAAGTTTTTTGACGTGTCCAGTAAGTCGTTGTGTTTGTATGACCATGGATGTCTTGGTTTTTTCTGTGATTATTATAAATAAATGTTATACACTAAATAAGTAGAAAAATTATTCCTGAAACACCTTAACTACTCATTAATGAACATAACGATAGACTATCTAGCGAACAATTTCTGTAACAGCTTATTAAAAGTT
The DNA here is from genome assembly GCA_963691955.1 of Chloroclystis v-ata. Lineage (NCBI taxonomy): Eukaryota > Metazoa > Arthropoda > Insecta > Lepidoptera > Geometridae > Chloroclystis > Chloroclystis v-ata. The sequence goes on from OY829899.1 coordinate 7,741,256, forward strand.
AATTAATTAATAATATCAAACTTGAAATATAAAATTTGCTCTGTTGGAGTTTTCGCGTATTACTCTCGTATACTAAAATTAAGTCGATCAATTTATTTTCTATACTTAATGATGTTTTTAAACTGAAAACACTTAAGTTCCATTTACAACTGTGCCCCATTAAAGTTCAATCTCATTAAGAAAGTAGACTGATAAAAAATAAATGAAGTCACAACCAAGAAGTATGTTAGCGATGTAATAAATTGAGGTTAACAAATTGTAAGGGAACTTTTTTCATTCAATTAAACTGACCACTTGCCAATAATGTATAGGTCGATTATATCTTTATCTGAGCCCATGTACTCTTGCAATATAGGGCTTGCGATAACAAGTATAATGAGATAAATTGTATAAAAATAATTGAAGATAATTACATTCAGACTCACAGATCTGATATTGAAAACTTTAATGGTTACAAATAATATATCGGGTTTCGTTTTATTAAGGTGGATTAAGGTACAGATAATAAAATTATAGTGTTCTATTTTTCATGTTAAATAGACAAAATATCTAGATTATTCAAAATCAACCAGTGTTAATTGTTCAGATATTATGAATACTCGAAACTCGTATTACGTTACATGAGTGATTCCATATAAATTAAGTTGATGGTTGAAATAAGTTTTCAAAAATCATCAGATTTATAATAGGGACGACGTGAGTGATAAGCGTTAGACCGTTGAACGTCGAACGGTACACACCTTTTTACTACCAGAGTGCTTATCGGAAGTAAATGACAGAAAAAAAAATATTTTTTTTAGTATTAATTAATTATTAGTGTTAATTAGCTTCCTTCGTGCAAATTCCGGAACCTTTAGGCGTGCCAGGACAAATTCGTATTAAATCAGTTGAGTTTTAGGCCAGAATCTGAGTCGGTGAAAACCTCTAGTAAAAAACAGCGATTTGACCTTTACTATACTAGGTACTCTATATTATGGTCACAAATATTGACCTCAGATATGAACGTGTAACAAATGCCTAAACGTATCAGATTTACTTTTCATCAACATAAAAAAACAACCGGAAGTCACGTCGCACTTTCACGCCTGTCTGAAATTTCTTAGAGAAAATAAATTTATTTCATTAGGAATCAATTTCAATCTAATTGTAGCACAATTGGCGATTCTATTGAAATTAGTTACACATTATTAGATAATTGCGGTTTTCCACGCAACTTTATTACCTGTAATTGAGTTTTTATTTAAGTTAAGATGTATTATGTAATGGACCGTGTTGGCCGAGTCTTTGTTTCAGATTGGTTTAACATACAGATTATAAAAAAAAATAGTTACATTATAAGTACATTTTTCTTTTAATGGCAAAGAAAATTTATTTCACGCTTGTTTTACTAACATGTGATAGTTTGAATATCAAAAACATTACTATCAAGAATCTTTGAGATTGTTATAATCGTTTATATTATTTTGTCAGGATAAAATAGTTTTGTCTTGTATTTAAGTTTAATTTTTTAAAGATAGCCATGTAAATAGAGATTTTTTCAAAGACAATAAATATTTTTTCAATTTAGTCCACATACGTCCGGGACGTTTTTCATGAATAATTAAAAAGTTCATTTTCGTCCCGCATTCCGTTTGACCAAATCCACGAACCTGTTTGGTTCGTGGATTTCTCGTTTATTCCAACATAAAGTACCTACGGTTTTAGAATATAGATGCAAATCACCAACATAAGACTCCCAAAAGAAATTAGGTATAAAATAATCAGTTGCATTTCAACCAGCGAAGCGTAGTTTACTCCTCAACACGCATGCCACAATTTCACACCGCAAAAAGTGAGATAAAAATATAAAGCATGTTTATAAATCATATGCTTGACGTAATCGAGGATATTTATCCAATTTAAGGCCTGTAAGGGGTTCCGTTGGTTGCCTATCACTTACTAATCTCCGCCGTATCACAAAGCAACGCACTTTACGTCAATTTACTCGCAATTATGCAAAAATCATCTCTACTTCGTGATATTCCTTCATGATAAAAAAATGATCTTAATGCGTTGAGTTATTTTGATCTCGGAATTGCATCTGGGCCTCTAGGGTGAAAACACCAGGAAGAACCAAGCGAAAAAGCTGATTGTATCACAGACAAAAAAGAATACTTATCCGTATAGTTTAAAATTATTCATAAAATTATCTTTAATAACGTTTCCTGTACAGGAGTGCATTGTTACTCATTATTCTGATTCGTTTTATACTAATCTTTTACATACAATGTCACTTTGCGTTGTAATTTTATAACTAAAGAACGGCTGGGCCGATTTAGGTGTATTTTAAAATAGTATTAGTAGGCCAAGGTAAGTTTAAGAGGTGAAAATTATGGGAATAAAGCGGGCAAAGCCGCGGGCCTGTCATAACATAACTGCCTGCATAATTATGATTTTAATTAAGATAAAATAACTATTGTATTTAACACCTGTGATAAAGAGCTATAACTGAGATAAATGGCAAAGACGCGACACAGATGATACTATTAAAGTTTATCTATGCGAATCACGTTATTCGTCTTGAACTAGACCATAGATAAATAGAGAAGTTTCTTGCAGAATACAAAGTGGTAATTAAAAATGCAAAGAAGAGGTGTGACTGTGAACACCTCAGTAACTTTGGTTTGTGTAACAAATAAACAATTTACTGGAACATGTGGCCTACAATGTAAATTTTAATATATTCTATGCTCACAAAACGTCGAGTCTACACGTTTTAAGTAGTAACTGCCATAAGCGATATTACCACCTTTGAAACGATCATAGTTGTAAGTAACACTTTTATAATATGTTGACTTTTGAGTTTCTTGTTATTCTAGTGATGAAGATGATGACGTATGAAGCTGTTAGGCATACATTGAATAAGTGTAAAATTATTGAATTTGACATTTTTGAAATAATTCATAATACTTGGTAAAAAAAAATTAAACCTTAAAAAAAAGTGGTATGACTGTTATAATTTAAACATTGTTCCTTATGATGTCTTCCTTATAGACATCTGAATATTTTTTTTATCATTGACATATCATTGACATACATTCTTTGGATTATGCAGACTATAGAAATAAATATTTATGACTAGACTACTTGTTTTGAAGTTTCGGTTACATTTTCCATCAATGTCTAACAGACTACTAACCAATCCTTGGCTTAATTAAGGTAGAGTTTTAGCTTTTTGTAACTATGATCAGGAGTTAATTTTGATAATTTGTTCATAAAACAGGGTATTTAGTAACAGTAACAGGTATTTAATAGAGCCAGGTACCGTTGCATGTTTCTGAGTGGCAAGCAAGTTCTAGGGTACTTCAAGGTATCTTCTGAATATCTTGATTATATCTGAACAAACTGGCGTATTTACGGAGTAACAGCTTCTTTCAAGCTCTAGCTCAAACTCAATTGCAAAATAGTCCATACGCGCTTCACTTAGCTCATTTTAATATAACTAATGTATGTAGGTTTTTATTGGTAGTGGTGTCGTTTCACATATAGGGTAAAGAGCCGTGTTGGCTAAGCGGGATCACACTTGACATACAATCGAATTGTGGAGGGTTCAGACCCCGACGCACACATCTGGACTTTTTTCTTGAAAAACTAATAAAATAATAATATATGCGCTTTTAAAACACGGGCTCGGTGGAGGCAAACATATATCCATAAGTTTATCACCTACGTTATATAACAAATACAATATAAAATTGTCCATAGTTTCAATCATTGTCACTTAGTCTGTCTTATTAATTCTATAAATCATTTAGGCGTTAAATATTAGAATTATAAATGCTAATGTGGTGCTAAGTTATGAATATTCATATTTTCTATACATAATTATTTTTTGCCTTAAAGTTATGTCAGTGTTGAAAGTGTGTCATCTGCGTTTAATTATTTTATGTATCATTAGAACACGCTAAGAAATTAAGACTTATCTCATAAAGCAGGTTATGAATAATGAATTATTTATTAATATTAATATATTTTGCAACAGTAACCGCATTGATTTTTAGACTACTCGGTCAGATTTTTCTGAGATATGTACCTAGGTATTTAAAAAAACTGTTTTGGCTATAGCTAGGATTGAACCAAATATTTAGCCCTAGGTAGCCTAAATATAACCATATTAAATGAACTTAAAATTGCTTAAAAAATAATGTAGCTCAATGAAATGGATAAAAATTTTGAACACAAAACATAGTTTAAATTGTTTTACTATAATTTTATAATAAAGTAATTTTTTTTTCAATATAAATAAAATCTGCGTATTTCTAAGCCTAGTAAATTTTCTTTCAACTAACATTAAATTTTTGCTTATTTTTTCACTTCAATAAAATTTAAAAACACACAAAATAAAACTTACCGAAAAGTATCGTCGGCGTCGATCACAAAAACCGTAAGTAGTCACAAAACACTACGACACTGAATGTCCGTTCCGCGTCCAAAGCGGAAGTCCGTGCGACAGGCGCGCAGTGTATGTGGTTCGCGAGTGCTGCGCCGCGCTATGCGCACGCGCTTATACGCTGTGACGGGGTGAGGACTTTCGCTGTAAAGCCCCGTAACAAACCCCATAGTTATTCTATACTCTATGGAACAAGTGCGCTTCATTTTCGAATTTTAAATTACCAGGTGTCCCTTGTAGAAATGCGTTTAGTTTTGTCCTGATTTTGAATTTGTCTGGAGTACCGAGTTGTGTCTGTAAAAGGATTTCTTATTAATAATCCAATTGTATTATTTAAAATTAAATTATCATGGTATAAGTACCATAATGTAATAGCACTATGAATTTGAATAATTTTTTTTTAATTTATTTATTTTAATTCATTCCTAATTAATGAGGTAGGCTTATATATTTACCTAGAGACTATAATAGCCTAGGTAAATATATGGCGTTTTTATGATATCATGAAAACTACCTAGATAACGTAAAAAAACGCAAGCGAATCTGTCGGCGGGTCGGTCTGTTAAATATAATGCTGCATGCTAAGAATATTTTTATTAACTTATTTATTTATTGATATTATTTAAAACTCAACTGAACAGCTTTATTTATGTGCAAAATGTACCCAACATTGAGGCTGATAATTACGTGTGAGAAAATAAAAAGCGGATTGTAGTCAAAATACGTCCATAAGTAAAATTTATGGTGCAATAAAAAATTGTGATTGGCGCAAATTTGCTTATTAAAAGTCTTCTAGTTCCCAAGGAAGCAGGCATCTGGATTTTATGGTATCTGCCAGGGAGTAAACGCTTAATGGCAGGATAGCTTCCGTTTCAGAACTTGGCTTTAAATCTTAGGATATTGCGGTTCATCATCATCATGAAACCGTATTGGCTACGTGGGAGCAATATCGACATCATCTTTCATCAATAATTCATTAATTTACATGTACAGTGTACCAAATGTTCTTCCATCTCTTCAACCTCGGAACAACCACAGGGTGGGCTTCCATTGACACAGGTTAGCAGGTTTACTAAGTTTTAGATATGACAGTCTTTTCTGAAATCTGAAAAAAAAATCTGCAAATGTATTTTTATCCAAGAGAATTATTTATTGTCAAGTTGTATTTAAATATAAAAGGTTTCAACTTTATTCATTTCGGAAATTAAGCTTTATGGTTTAAGGTACTTACCTCTAGGTTTCATTGATGTTTTCCACATTGCCGAGGTATGAGTTGGCATAAAACAAGTTTACCTTCTGTCGTCACAGGGCTTACCCTTTGTGTAAATCCCCTTGTCCCTAACTCAGAAAAACCTGTTTCATTTTATCTCAGGTTAAGGGTGTAGGAAATTCCTAGTTGCTTAATAGACAATTTTTTTTTATTCTATGTTTTTGAAGGGGCTTCTTTCGCTTTGCGAATATGCCAGCCAATAGACAACTTGGATCATAGATTTGGCTGGAAGTTGGTGGATGGATTGCTTAGACCTAGGAGAAGGACAAAGGAACTTTACAGCGGGAAAATATTTAAAAACGCGGGCGAAGCCGCAGGGTGGAAACCTAGTGTTACATACCACCAAATTCTGATTCTGATCTGTATACTGAAAACATCATTTATAACACTATCGCCTTTAGGACACTACTTAAATAATTTCATGAAATTTAGCGCTGGGAAAAATACTACAAAGTTGCATCCTGCATAGAATAAGTGTAAAAAAATTAAGTTAGCTCCTAACTCGTTTATAGTTACGACTACTATTACAAAAACAACAACTCTTCACGTTATTTATATAGCACACTAACTAGATTATAAATTTATAACTACAATGTCCCGTATTACGAGTAGGTACATATACTTGGTTAAATCAAAACTATACATATTTGAAATGTAATCAAAAATCGCTTGTTTAAAAATACTAAAGTAGTTAAACAACCATATACGCATAAATTTAATAATATGTGGGTTTTTATAACCCGTTTTATGGATAGAGCAAAATTAATTACTTAACCATTTTATTCTTCCACGTTCCCACTTCTGGGACTCTGGTACTTTCTCTCATGCACGTGTTAAAATGCATAATTTGTCAAGATGAAAAATCGAACCAAAAAAGAACAAACCAGAGGTTCTCGGCTTTAATTGAACCCATGATCTTAGAGATAAATGTCGAGAGTGCTCCCCCTTATCCAACACAGCTACATTTGCAAACCTAACCAACACTGGTTTATTCTTCCGCGTTGCTTAGCGGAAACCCAGTACGACATGTGTATACTAAACACCTGGTTGGACATACTAAAACAAGGAGAGGTAATTTCATTCCCAACTGTTATGGATTCACAAAACATCGTTATAAATTTTAGTTATTAACCTGTGCGAAGTCTTTTGTTACTAGAATGGCGTCCTTTGAACTATGTTCGTAAAACTGACGTGCGACGTATTCTAATGGAACGGCAATAATTATTCACTATCGAAAATACCTCTTAGGGTAGGGAAATAGAGATTTACGTTGGAGGTAAAATAAATAATGAAAGACAGCCAGACACAGGGTGTAGGTACTACCATGGAGGTATAATTGGTACTACACACTCGGATTCTGATTTTTGACGGCACAGAAAAGAAAACAAAATGGAATAAGCGTGTATGTTCTACTGTATCTGTCGTCCGATTTGTGACTTGACTACACAGGCATACGTCATAAATGTCGATCAAAGTTTCAGTCAGCAAAAAATTGCCTGTCAGAAAAACAAATCTTAGCCTTATTAATGGAAACTAAAATAAACTCTGACAGGATTAGCTCTTCATACATTTTCATACTTACATATTTTATAAAGGACTAAAATTAATATTTTGAATGACTCTTAAGAAACGTAAAAAGAACTTAATCATTTTTTTATAAAACTATCTAACATGAAATTCAAAAGTACACAAGAGAAATAGAAAGATAACTCACTACACTATTACAAATAAATCATGTATAGGGGGGGAAATTCATGAGGGGTAGAAGTCACAATCATGAAAATTTTCATAGTCTTAGCTACAGTTACCGCTAAGCTATGTAGCTAATGTTTGCTAAGCATTGCTTCCGACTTCCGTAGTATCTAATGCACGTAATGCAATACGATTAGTTGTTTAAATCCGTGCAATTATGTCACTGTAATTTATCGCTGCGCCGAGCTGTGTCGGCCTAAGAATAGTACCCCATGTCCCCATGCATAAACTTAGAACTATTATATAAACTACTACTTATCTATTTCTATCATACTATTTTTATCAATTTAACTATTTCTATAAATAACTACTAAACCTTAATAATAAAAGACTTGAATGTTTTCAAACCCACTTTAATTATTATCAGTCACTATCTCACTTGATTTATCGCTATAGGTAAGTATATCTTTTTCACGTCATAAATGTTGCGGCCGTAATTTAAAACCTCAGAAGTAGCAGCACAAAAGGATCTTGGCAAAAACTGAAAATTAAGTTCTAATGAGACACATTCCTTGGGATAAGTCAGTCATTTCGCACTTGATAATGTGAGTTAGAGTAATGTAGAGCAAGGCGAAGAAGAATATATTATTATTTTGACCTATAGTCCTAGTCTTAGGCTACGTTCTACGTATCGTAACGATTGTTAGATAAATTCCAAGATCATGATCATTTTTGTATATTAATTATTCTCTCAAAACGACAAGTCATTAAATACTATGATTAATTAGTACCTTCGGAATATATTTTAATGTAAGTACACAGCATTTTAATAAACACAGCAAACACATCGCAACACAGCAAAGTTTAGCTACCAGTCTTGCATGAATGGTGTTGAATTTGAAACTAAATCGAGTCATTCTTAGAGCCAACTATTTAAAACGTATAAAGACTTATGTGCCTATAATTTTATGTTCATACGTTCGTCAACTACATAGTTCTATATATATAACTTCAATAATAATTATTACTCGTTACGTACCTATATCAAATGACGTGGTTTCTTTGTGCGTAGGAACTCGCGAGTTATATAAGGTGTTTTCAATTAAACCGATATTAAATACCTACTTATTGGATATTTTCACGGCCTCTGTGGCGCAGCGGGCGAAGGTCCGCCTGCGACGCATGAGGTTACGGGATCGATTCCCTCTTCGGGGCAAAAATAAAATTGTGTCACCCAGGTCATACCTATCACCGGCTAGTCACTTAAATAGGGAACATTTGCAAGATAATCATAAGGATAGTTCTAAATTTGACGTTGCAATAATATGGTAGATAAGATTCTGATAATTTTTCAAATCTCAAATTTGGGTTTTCTCTTTGGGCCTCCTTCAAATTTTCCATCCATAACAGGGCACCCTGCGCGTGAAATGATTAGATAAATTGGTGGTTAATATACCCTATATCTTAACCACAAAGCTACGTACAAGAAAGTGAGTTTGTTTCTAGTGATGATGTCAGAGACGTGCAAAATTCTCAAAATGACATCACATTCAGTTAATACGCATTCTGGCCGTAAATTGCGAAAGTACATACATTACGATCTAAGGAAAAGTGGAACCAATTGTTGTAAAAAAATATGTGATTTCTTATTTTTTACCCTTTGAAGTACAATAATCAACAAGCATTATAGCTTAGTTTTTATGATAATTAAAAATTAATTAAAGAATATAATTATGTTACATAAGTGATCGTCATTTTACCACCTAATCTGTGTATTTTGCATACAATATGTGACATCCCTTCAACAGATTCCAGAAACGTCATTATTGGACGAAGATTGGACGTAACAAAATAGGAGCTTGCGTCAAAATAATAAAAGATAGGTAACAAACAACCTTTGAGGGGTCACTTCGAAACTATAAAAAACCTATGTAGAGCACAGAAAATCCTATTTATCATTCACCTCGTATACAAATTGAAACAGACCAAGTCTGAACCGCAAAGAATAGCGGATAGCACCTAACAGTGAATCCGCGCTCCACCGACTGTGTCCAATGAGAGCATCAATCTATATTAATACTAATTTATTGTTATCTTATACGAGAATAACAAATAATAGCAACAATGCAGAATAAGGAAATGTATAAGGCTATTGTGTTATGGGCGTTTGGTGGGTTCCGTAGACATTAAAAAACTGATTTTTTATGTTATTATAACGCTTTTATAATATCTATTTACATGTAACGTCAATATTACGAAATGGATAGAAGGTCTCATTATTAATTTCATCCATTTACTTCTCCTGTTTATAAAAAAGTTCTAGATAAAAAGTCGGTCAACTACCTATATATACTATTATCTTCATCATAATAAACTTATGATTAAAATCAGAAAATAAAATCAAAGGTATCAAAGGTTTGTTCGTGGTTTTTTTCTATGAATATAGTTTGATTTCAAAGTGCGGTAGAAATCCTACTATATTTAATAGACATTATATAATAGACTGCATGATCCAATAATAAACCATTTCGTTCAAAAACGTAACACCAGCGATTCATTATCATCATCATCATCCGCAGCCCGATTTCAATCACAGCAGGGTATAGATAGCTATATTACTCGTACCTATATCCTCCTAGGCCTCTTACCATTTTACGTCACACTTTCCGATCTTGCGCCTGCGATTAAGAAAAATTAATCTACCAAACCTTACGAACGCCAAAATTATTTTAAAACGAAAGATTATTACATAATACGGATATAGTTTTTTCTGAGACTAGAGTAAAATTACGAAATGTCGCAAAAAACCTTCTTCCGCAAATTTGCGTATTTATTTGCATAATGGTTTTAATGTTATTAAATTGTTGATTATGAGCTAGATTCTATTTTATGTGAATACACTTGAGGTGTTAAGTGATAATGGTCACAAGATTACTAGTTTTGGCAAATTTTACGATTAAACAACTGTGTCATTTATATTATGTATTTGTGTTTTTTCCCACAGTATTTTGTAACACTTAAGTACCAGTTTTGTATAGCTCATGTTTATTTATAATTTCTGATTTGTTTATTTACCTTTAAGGAACCCTAATCTGAAAAGTATTTCTAGCAAGTAATCCCGTATTAATCTATTGGGCAAAAATCGTGACTATTATTTACTTAGGTTAAGTTTTATGGGTTAAGTTAGTAATTTAAATTAATGCATTAACTTATATTTTATGTAAAACAATTGGTAAGTTTTTGCAAAATAAAGTGTCTCAAATTTATAAGTACCTAGGTATCTACTAAAACACGTGTTATTTTATTTTTCATTTACTTTTAAATTTTATGATAGTTTTGTGTAATATTTGCTTAAAACTCAATTTCACCACAATCTAATTACCCGTCGTAACAAATATAAATAGATAAGGAAAACGAATACTAATCTCAGTGGTTGTTGGTGTCTTTACAATAACCCGGTATAGGCATAGATAGATAATTACAATCATCTCAAAGAATATCAAAAACCTACATCTAAAATTTTTGCAATATGTATAGATATCCTAAATCTTGAATTAAAGTTTTAAAGCGTCATAACTCAATTACTTTTAATAGTTGTATTTACTCATAGGTACAATAATTTTCCAATTATTTTCAAATTAAGCTCTTATTGCCAAATATGTTAAAAATCTTTATAATGTGCTGCACCAGTGACCATGACGCTATTAGACAAACCATGCAAAGTAATTTTGTTAATTTGCATACACTCTTTGGATCCCGTTACCTTTCCTATTTTGGCGCAGTAAATGGGACATATTTTATTACTCCAACACCTGTTTGAATTTAAATACCTTTGAATTGATGATTATCATTATTGTTCGTGTAGTTAAGACCGCACACAGAGTTTTTGATTAAAACTATGCAATTTGCTATAAATAAATTGAAGACATTATTTTACTTTCCCGTGCGAGAGGATAATCTTAATAAATCTTTATTTGTATGTTTGTTTTTTGACATTTATTTGCACATGAAATATCCCACCCGGTTAATTCAACTCTGGTAGTATAATAGTCCGAGATTTAATTGTTTTTATTTTTTTTATCTACAGAAGCCTTTGTTCAAGCGAAAGAAAATCAAGTTGGAAATATTTCTTATGATTTATTTTCCTAAATTTATTACTTATTATTTTTTATTACTCATAGATTGATACATAAGTTAGGAACGTGCTGATTATACTAATTTCTCCAGGAAAAATACCATAAATGATAAATTTACTGTGTAGGTATAGCTGTGTAGGAGCAGCGGAAATTAACAGTAGGTTGATGGAAAATAACACAAATTTTATTTTCGCGTTTATTTATAGTACTAGTAGAAGAACAAATTAAATAACATAAAAACATTAATAAAGGGTATAAAACCCGCTTCTTTCACGTCTGGATATTTTCTAATAAATATGTAATGAGCTTTTCATTGAATATTACTGTATGGACTGTCTAGAAATAAATTATTGATATGCTAGGCGAGTGGTAAGTATTCTTATTTAGATGCAATGAATCAGGTGTAAAGTTTATGTTCACACAAACTTTAACCTTCGGCCTTCCTGAATAAGCTGTTGGTGTTGCTACTGTTTATATCTTTATTTATGGTAAAAAGCGAAAGTTATAAATAAACGGCTATACCTACTTACCATGTCTTAATAAGAGGCTTCGGAGCTTGGCGGTTAGGTGCTGACCCGACATGCCACAGATTGGGTTCTATGTATATCTTCTTTAAATAATTTATGCTGAAGAAAATATCCTTATTTTATGCTGAAGGAGATATAATTATTAATGCTAAAGGGAAAATATGGAAAGGATAGGCAACGCGTAGCCCAATCCATAGTTCATAGAGTTTGGCACTTTCATAGTTCAATACCTTCGAAAGTCCAAAACTCTAAGAAAAGCAAATTTGCAATGTACATTATTTTCTTTATTAGATAAGTAAACACGAAGAAAGCCTCGAATTAACATTTAGTACCTATAGCTTTTCCGGTAAAATTTAGGTCATTTCTTAACGTTTCAGCCGCAAAACCAATTTCAATGCGGGTGATTGGGGTATGTTTAAGGCTGAAATCTTAAAAAATAATTAGACCGCAAATCCCAAAAGGCCAAAATCAGATTAAGATCAATAGAATAAAACACAAACTTAGTAGGCCGATCCAAACACTACCTCAGATACCTACCATAGATAACATCAAGCAATTAAGAAAGGTTGAGAAGAATTTTCTTCGCGAAACTTATTTTCGCCGAGCTACTGTAGATAGATGGATTAGATGGGCTATTTAGACTGAAACAAAGTACTTATTGTGTAGAAGCCCATTGTATGCAGCACTACTTGTCCTATAATTGTTCTTGTGTTAAGCATGTTGAATTAAATGTAATGCGCTTAGGCGATTTATGACCTTACCTTAATTCAGTTGTTTTATTGTATGTAGCGTTCCTACATTTATTTCTTTTGCACGTTCTAGCTAGAGCCTAAGCTACTAGTTGCATTAGACTTCAATGGAAATCATTAGGATTGTCTCATTTATGGGACCGCCACATGTAGGTATGAAAAATATGAAATATATTTTTCTATGCATTCTATTCAGTAGGCCGATATTAACGCAGTCAGGTTTCTGTATTTACCTTAAATCATAAGCTACATTATTATAATGAGAAAGACTTCTTTGATTTGAACGAGCTATCTGAAACTGCCTGTCGGATTTGAAATATTTCTTGACATTTTATAGCTCTACGGTGCTCTGCGTTGAAGGTTAAGCTTTGCATATTTAACCCTTGCAAGATCAAAAAGAGCGACGACGAAACACTGAACAGCTTTTAGAAATTTATACGATAGAAATTTTACTTTCGCTATATCCTACAAAAAGATAAATATCTAAGGCCTAATAAATACGCTGAATTTTACAATGTCATCAACTGTTATTAATGCTTATCGAGACATTACAGTCATACTGTCATTCAGCTGAATAAGGGATGCCCAAGACTGGAAACCTACTTCATCTCAGCATAATCTATTATTTTCAGAGGAAAGAATTCGTCAAATATTTGCAGCACTTACACCACGTCTCGTTTCCTTTTACCTTAAGAATGATGTGATTAAACCCACAATACATTATTCGAATTGAAAGGGGCACGGCTCGATTCAACCGATCTACGAACTTCCGACCTAGACTAACAGCCTCACACAGTGACATCCCTATTCTTGTAAACATGTCTGTGTCCTATGTCATACTAATAGAAACGGTAGCCATTTATTTAGTACCCATTGAGACATTTTATCGTCGCGTCCGATACATTGACTAGAAGATTTACCGCTTGTCATTCACGAAGAACATAGAACATGTGATTAACATTTGCTTTTGGTTACTCGGCTTTGCCTGATGTTGCCAGAAACATTGATGGTGTGAATTGAGGATAATTTCCATCTCGGCAAGGTGAAATTGTTCGTCTTGTCTAGTACGACATTAATGTACAACATGCCTCTCAAAACAAGTTGTTGAGGCTAAGATCTCAAACAGAATTGGTTTTCTGAATGGATGATTCGGTAAAATAAACCAGAGCAATCATTCTATTTATTTAACAGAATGCCATATAAAAGGATACGATTCAACGAGATGCTAAGCAATAAAGTATGTTTTAATAGGTACTCGTAGCAACAAATTCACTTAATCTAATTAACACAGATACCTAACGCACTTATGATAGCAGTTCTTATCAAGTTAGTATAATAAAAAGATAAGATAAAAACAAAACTCCTTTCGACTACTGTAGAAGCAAAATAAGTTAAAAGTCACGATCATGCATAGATACTTACATTACATACGCTAACTCGTTACAAAATTGATTGTTAGAAAGCTTAAAGTTTGCTCAATGCTTTTATTTTAAACCTTATTATTACGCAATATAACTTTTTTCCCATGTAATTTCACAATTAATTGGAAGTAATATACTTTTTATATGGTAAGTGGAGTCTTATTAGTGATTAGGTTTGTTATGTAAGTAAATTAACAAGTCAATCAAAGCCAGAGCGGAAACTACTGCATCATTTATCAAAACTGAGCACAAGTGCAATTAAAATTTGGCAATTTATTCGATCGCATTCTCGAATCGTACCTTCTGCTAACAGTGGATAACGTCTAGTTATTATATTCATACAAAAATAAGTTAGGCTCTATATTATGTTTGTCATTTAAGTAGGTAGGTACAACTGTTACTATATTATACTTTATATTAGGTAGCTGAAATACAAAATACATACCTATATGTTGCATATTATTTTTAATATTAAGAAGGTACTTATATCATTAATCTGCCACCCGTAACACAAGCTTCGAGCTTACCACGGCACGGGGCTAAACGTGTCTGTGTGAATTGTCAACAATATTTAAGCGGTGCTTACACAGCACAATCAATTTCTAAAAGGAATAAAGTTACTAGCACACATTTCTTTCATATGTTTTAAATAGCAGAGCTATAATTGATTTAAGGATAAAAAGAATAAGTATCTAATTATAATGAAGGTTCTACCTATCATTATGTAAAACGTTAAAATAAAGCTAGCAAAACAATTGATTTGTAAGTGCGAACATAAGTGTCAATTAGATACAAATTATGTCCGGAATCACAGCATTAGGACTATTATCTATGAACGCGAAGTCGTGATCTCAATAAGATAATGTCTAGCAAAAACAACGAATACTGAGTAAGCGCAAACTATATTTGCTTGCGGTAAAATTCGGAACTAACATTACCCTTGGAAAATCGCCTTGCGTTTACGATTCCGCGAAGAAAGTGGCGCCACTTTTGCGAACCACGATTAACATTGCGGATTTAACCGTGATCATCTGAACACTTTCGTTTAGAGTTCATTTAGCTCAATTATTATTGTATTAGGGTATTGTTTTGTTTGTTTGTGAAGAGAGATCCGTGAATGGCAAATTTCTATCCGGAGGATTTAATAAATGAAGCTTTAATGTGTGAATACATTCATTTTTTGTTCATACAAGTAGGTAGATATTTATAATTAAAGATAATTTAGGGTATCATTATATCATAGAATCTGATGATACACCTGTTACACTCTACCGGATGAAAGTAGATACGTTTAAAACTAACTTGATTAGGAAAATCATAGAAAGACGCAGACTACAACTTTAGCGAGAACCTACCTGTCCGAATTGTCGCCGAGCCTAAGATTCCGATGTATTTATTCTAGGTTACATTAAGATTAAGGTAGATAAGTTAATTACTTAATCATCAATACGATCCACATCTGGGCGTGAGTCATGTGATTATATCTAATTATTTATATACATACCTTATACCACAGAGCTGCCTTATACATACTTTACACTCATACCATATACTATTTATCTATTTATTTTATGTGTAAGTATGTATTATAGAAATATAGTCAGGTTTGTTGTGTTAACCCTGCTTGACGTCCGTAACGTCAACAGCCTAGGTTTTTGGCTGAAAAACAGCGCTGTGCGGCCACCGCTGAGCACATGCTGAGCCAACTCCTTATTCGACACAGAGTCATATGGGCTAAGTTGTGACCTAATTATCTTCTTAATAATCTTCTTATTAATTATTATTATTGAATTGTTCTTAAAAATATTAATTAAGGCCTATAATTGTATTTTGTTTTCTTTTTATTGTGTTGTCTGTGTTTCGAATTAAATGTTTTTCTATTCTATTCTATTCTATGGTTCAATTGCAGTAAGTACCTACCTACCTAAGTTGTAAGAAAAAAATTAACTAGAAGAGCAAAATAATTAATTTAATACAGCACAAACAACTATACTTGTGTTTTTAACATTAACATTCACTAACCAACAAACATGCCGAACTTAAGATTAGTTTTAGTAATAAGCGTGTAAGCAAAATAATAGCAGACACTGATCAGTAAGATGCTGAAAAAGAGGGTGCAAGCCCACACACAACTTTTTTCAACGCAAAGAGGCTGTTGCTCAAATTCGCATCTCACACGTGGGCAGGCTGCTTGGCTTGTTCTTACAACCCTGAAAGAAAAACAAACGGAACAATACACATGGCTTAAAGCTTTTTGAGAATTTAGTTTCTATTTATTATTTTGCCAGCGATCACAACATACACTGAGAAAACGGGCCGTTAGCAAAACGCGATTTTCACTCTGCTAATGGCAAAACTGTTATTTCCTACCGAATACTCGTTTAAAATTAACGAAAATGCCCTGCTAGTAACAACCGAGTCGATACGGTTATTGTAAAACTGTAAAAATAACATAACACTCTGCTAATCTAGCAGTTAAAACTGTTGATTTCAGCTACTTAAAATACTCGGTTATCATCTACCAACCGATTCTGTTAGAATCAACCGTGCATTCGTTTAATATTAACCGTGTAAGCATGCTAACATTAACAGAGACAAGAACGCTTAGATCTGCATTTTGAACTCTGCTATTTTAACCGTAACTCTGTTAATAGTTTAACCGTATATCTGTTAAGTGTCAACCGTAACTCTGTTAACAGATTAACCGTATCTCTGTTAGGTTAGGTTAGGTTCTAAAACCAACAGTTAAACTGTTACTTTAACAGTGTCACTGTTAACGATAGCAGATACTCTGTTAGAATACTATCTTCCGAGAACTTAGTCAGTGTTGCCACTTTAGTGGTTTTACCACAAAAAAAAACGAGACTTCCTTACTACAACAATTTTATTACAGCCGAAAATATGGACAATTGTTCCAAATTTTCTGCTGTACATTTAATTATTAATCACACTATCACATTAAGCAAGTACATTTAATTATTTTTAAATATTTTTTATTTCGGCCGAAAATTTGGAACAATTATCACAGTAAGCAAGTACATTTTATATTAATGTTAATAATATTATGAAGTAATTCAAATCATTTTTCTTTTTAACAGGGTTAAAAATCTTTAATATTTTATAACTTACACTTAAGTTTTAATTGTTATAGAAAACATTGAGGTCAATAAGTACCTACTGTAAACTGAGTAACTCAGGTAAAAAACAATATTATATAAAAATACCAAATCAGTTACCATGGGATATAAATAACCTCTAAAGGTTTCCATATAAACAACTCGTGCAAAGCCGCGGGCAGAAACTAGTTATTTGTATAAGCTAATAAGTTTGTGAAATTGTGTTATTGTCATTGGTATCGCGCAAAATAAAAAATACGTGTTGTGGTAATGAAACGTTTTCAGAGTAAAAATCGCGCATTTCCCTGGCAACATTAAAACTCAATCAAAAAGTCATTCATTTCGGTTCTGCGTGCGTTTGCGTTGGTTGATGGCTGCGGCGGCGAGTCGCTCGCTGCCCTCTTCTATTGATACGTCGTCGCGTCGTAGTGTATCTTGGATTCTTGGTGCGAATTTCTTTTCTATAACGCGAAGCAACTGGGTCTACACCTCAGCAAAGTGGTGTTCCAGGAACTTTTACCAACTACAAGACGCCGCAAAGCGACGCACGCGACGCTTTAAAATGGCGGACGAAGAAGTGTGCAATCTTTTGTCGCAGTGGGGTCTCGCAGAGTACATTCCGAAATTCCAACGTAAGTACGATACATTTTTACATTTACCTAGAGCTTATAAACCACGGTATAGGGAAGGGATGAGGTACTGTATTTACTACTAACACGGCCTTACACATCTCTGTCGTTATGTGAGAAAAAATGCACTTGGTGGTCGCGCCATGTTTGTAAAGATATTTTATTTTATTTTTCGAAGGAAGCAGAGGAAGTGTATGAAGCGCGAGAAATATAAATGTATACCATAGAAATTCCCATGTCCATAGGGTTATGCTATTGTCAGCCTCTCCATTCCTACCTATATGTCATTTATGTTGTGCATCCCGCTTCGTGCACTTCCACTGCCTCCTTCATAAGCCTTCGTAAAATAAAATAACTCCACGTAGGTAGGTAATAGAAAGAACATGAATGTACATGATAATACATTTTAGTTTCTCGTTGTCTTTTCAGAAAATATGATAACGACGTTAGCAATGGCAGCTCTACAGCCAGACGACATAAAGGAGCTGTTCACGATCATAGGTCATCGCTCCATATTTAATAAAAATTGGGAAGACTGGCGTAGACTGATGCATCCATTCACCCACTCACACAGAAAGTACACCAGTAGGTAATACTTACCTAGTACATACCTTGCCAACTCTAATGTTTAAAATATTAATTGATTTTTTTCTTCTATCGTTTGATAAAAGGTTTCTTACCAAAGCATTTTATCACTAGCCAGCTTTATGATTTATGTCCTAAAAAATATCTATAATATACATTTATATCCTGCTTATTCCTCATATTCTAAAAAGCTATTTTATTAACTTATTCAATTCTTTTTCAGGAGAATGAATATGGCGCAGACAACATCAGCATAAGTCAGCTCAGCGACCTCTTTATACCAGATAAAGCCACACATGCTTGTGTGGAACAAGCAATCTGCTCACCCAGGATGACATTCAAATTGTCGAAGGTGTTCAAACTCGCAGCGTTCCAGCCTTGTTCGTATAAATGTTTTTTTTTTGTTTACATGTCTTGGTTTCCTATGTGTAGGAAAACTATATTTGCATTCAATTATGATGAATACTTAGTAAATTCATAAATAAAAAACGCTTATTAAGATTTAATTAAGAGGCCGGCGTCAGTCGAATTTCCCATACAAACGAATACCAAAATTATTTGTTAGCTGAGTATATTTCTACGATATTATTGTATTTTTATTATTTAAATAGTATTTATCTAGGTTCCTATAGTTTTTTTTACAAAATACTTATTTTGAATGAAATTTATTTTTTTTAATAAGTATTTTGTAAAAAAACACTCTATAGGGACCTAGATAAATACTATTTAGATAATAATAATACCGTGGAAATATGGTCGAATTACAAATAATTTTGGTATTACGTTTGTATGGGAAATTCGTCTGACGCCGGCCTCTTAAGGCAATTTTATTAACTCCGATCTTGAATTTTTGAACTAAATGGGAAAACATGTATGTACATGGTTGTGAAATTAAATATTATGTATCATATGAGACTACTGTAATGTAAACTTACCACAATGTTTCTAATTATTATTTGTAATGTGTACAATATTTTAATAAATAATTATTGAGTATTCTATACATGGTTGTGTAATTAAATATTATGTATCATATATGACTACTGTAATGTAAACTTACCACAATGTTTCTAATTATTATTTGTAATGTGTAGGTACAATATTTTAATAAATAATTATGGAGTATTCTATACATGGTTGTGTAATTAAATATTATGTATCATATAAGACTACTGTAATGTAAATTTACCACAATGTTTCTAATTATTATTTGTAATGTGTAGGTACAATATTTTAATAAATAATTATTGAGTATTCTAATGTTTTATTTTTACAGCGATCCTGTGACGTAGCAGACCCACTCGGCAAAACTGGCTACCTACTCTACTAGATTTTGGATACATACTCTGCTAGATTAGAAGAGCTACTGTGCTGACTAACTGGCGGATTAACTGTTAGTTTTTGGTGGTATTCTGCTTTAAGAAGCAGGGTAGTTTCAGTGTGGTAACCGAAGCTACTCTGCTACTTATAGCAGAATAACACTATTAAACTTAACAGTTAATTTGCTGGTTAGTTAGCAGAGTTACTCTGCTAATTTAGCAGACAATGTATCCTAATTTAGCCGAGTAGGTTATGCTAATATAGCCGAGTAGGTTATGCTAATATAGCCTAGAATCTAGAAGCTCTGCTAATCTAACAGAGTAGGTCAGCTAATCTAACCGAGTAGGTCAGCTAATTTAACAGAGTATGTCTGCTAATATAACCGAGAAGGTCAGCTAATCTAGCCGAGTAGGTCTGCTAATGTAACCGAGTATGTCTGCTAATTAACCGAGTAGGTCAGCTAATTTAACAGAGTATGTCTGCTAATCTAACCGAGTAGGTCAGCTAATTTAACAGAGTATGTCTGCTAATCTAACCGAGTAGGTCTGCTAATCTAACCGAGTATGTCTGCTAATTTAACCGAGTAGGTCAGCTAATTTAACAGAGTATGTCTGCTAATCTAACCGAGTAGGTCAGCTAATTTAACAGAGTATGTCTGCTAATCTAACCGAGTAGGTCAGCTAATTTAACCGAGTAGGTCAGCTAATCTAGCCTGAGCAATAATGCTGAAAATAACCGTTAAGCTCTGTTAATATTAACAGTTTATCTGTTAAAAGGCCTAAATACATAAGGTATATAATGATAGCAGAATCTCTGTTAAAACTAACCGTATAAGCGTAACAGAGTTAGCACGGTTACTATTAGCAAATAATACTGTAAGCTGTGTCGTAACCAATTTACACGGTTGTAAATAACAAATATACGGTTGCATTTAACCGTCACGTTTTCTCAGTGTATGGATCCGAAACGTGGTGCTTCAATAAAGGTCTTATGAATATGCTCAAAGTCGCATCAGAGTCATGGGGAGGGCTATGCTCGGGTCTTCTCTACGAGATCGAATAAGTAATGAAAAAAAAAATTGAAGGTCGCCAAAGTATCCAAGCGTACTAACTTGTTGAAGTCGCAGTGGGCAGGTCATAATATGACCTTTTTTTACGCCGTTATAGAAAATCGTGACTTATGGAGAGACCGCGGATCGACAAGAGCAATAGATGGATAGGTGATTTAGTGGAAACTGGTGAACAATGGATACAGCATATCGGGCACCCACTAATACAGGACTCCTTATTATCTTGAATCCGCATTCACTAAATAGAAGATAATAAGGAGTCCTGTAGTGGGTGCCCGATATCAGAAATAATTCTAGAATTAGGTATTATACCCAACCGCTTTCCATACTACGTTCTCTAAGGCTACTACGACTTTAAACAATCCTAGCTAATCCTTGTGCTTGTGACTACTAAAAGGGCTATCGTGAATCGTGGTAGGTAGGTACATAGTAACATATATATAATTAACTTAGCAATGAGTGGTGGTTGCTAGTTAAAAATGAGTTGACAAAGCTCGGTTCTTACTTTATTTCTACCATACTCTTGTCGTTCGATTACCCTTGGAGCACCCACGTGTCGTCAGCCATGAATCTGAAGATAAAAGATTACAATTGAGTAACGGCTTTCATAAACTCAACTTTTCATTGATCGGATCTCGGATAAATTAAAAATGCAATAAATTTTATTGGACGTAAAATATAAGGGACTTTACTACCTACATTGTGTGCATAATTGTTAGGTACTTCCGCAGTCGACCGCTAGGATCGATTAAGGAAACCGTACCTACCTGGTGCGATATCTTAAATAGGCTACTTTTTAACACTTTCTACAAACATCTAATATTCAAAACAAAGGGTCTTATATATTAGGTATAGGATAATAGGTACCTACATAACAACCTAAGCCCAGGTACCTACGAAGAATGTTTGCCTTAGGTCAGGAACAACGAATATCAAATCTACAAACTAAGTACATACTAAGACTACAATAAATCTTTGTTTCATTCCTCAAGTAACGGAAAGGGGAAGCTACGTATGGAGAAAGTTGGGGAAAATTGTATCTAGGGATATTTTTTTCGTTAAGGCAAGACTATTTAATGTAGGTACGAACCGAACTTAAAACCTTACTTTTGATTACTTATTGCCTCATATAACGTTAACGCGGTTTGGAGATAGCGTACAACACAGAACGAAACTGCTGCTCTACTTACTTTGCTTGAAAAATATGTATATTATATCTAACACAGTTTAATAAATAAACATTAATTACCTGATGACTGGATTGCTATTTTGGAATGGGTTTGCTACTGCAGCTACCTTTAATTTACTTATGTCTTAGGTTTTATATGAATGTCATAGGTACCTACCCCGCGTATAAATTAAGCCAACATCCTCTACCCATTGCGAAATCAATAACAATGTAGCACCCGGAGATAATCCAAGTACAATGTACGGTATGTAAACAAAGCCAAATTGTGCAGCAAATAACAATGAGAAACCACAAGTAATCGAGCTTGCAGTGCAGCTGGTCACGACTTCAGTTCCCGTGGCGGGATTGTGGATAACTAACTAGGTAGGTAACATAGTACTCAGTTTTCTTATTTTATCTATATGTGAAGAAAATTATCTTTCCAGCATCCCATCGTAACTAAGAATTAATTTGACTTCCAAAATAAATACAATTATGTACTACTAAACGGCAGGTAAGTAGGTATCCTTTTAAATTACAGTTAGATGTTTTTAATAAATCAAAATTAGGGTGAGTCAGGGCAAGATCGAATGGGTTTTTGATGAGATAAGCATTTGGCAGTGTCGTATTTGGCCGTTGTAGTATTTCCTTCCGGAATAGATAATTGCTGCGGAAGCCTACATGGGCGAGTCCGACTCGCACTTGGCCACTTTTTTCAGCTTGCTTGACCCAACTCACCCTATTTTCGTTGAATATAATTACTAATTATATTCATTATTATACTATTTTGATTGGGTACCTACTTATTATTTTAATATAAAAACTTACTGTTTTCTTTTGTCCTCTCTTGGAATATAACGGACGTCATTTATTTCAGCTAGGTAAAGAACTAAATAGAAAAAACCAATCAAAAAAGCAAAGAATGAAAAAAACTCTAAAATCCACAAAGCATTCGTATAAATTCCGTGCATTTCAATTTATAATTCTAAAATAAACACTGATTTGGTATTTCTGAGGTATTTCTTATTAGTTTGACACTATTTTTTTTTTCAAACCGCTAAACCGTTAAATTAGCCGCCCGGTAAGGGCTAATTAGGACGTAGAAGAAAAAAGTTTAAACTGCTAATGTCTTGTGTCATTTTAGTCTCTGTCAAGTGTCAACATAGGCCAACTTGCCATTTACCTGAGGCTCAGACAGAATAGACTCAGCCTTTTTCGAACACAATACAATAGAATAGAATAGTTATTTTAAACAAAAATAAAATGATTTTATAGATTTCATATTTGCTAAAATGGTCCCAGTAAAATTTCTTTATTGCGATTTATCATCATCAACAGTTTTAAATTGGAGAATTCGTAAAATTAGTTGTCAACAGACATTCTCGTGAAACTGACGTGTTTTTTAGTCTTCGGAACCTTTTAACTAAGTATTTCTAAATCATGCTCTAATTTTGTGAATATGTATGAAGAATTGGACGATAGAAACATGAAGGGAACCTTACGTGACTGGCGGAAAGCACTCCGAACTCCCGCTACATATAGAATTGGAAATACAGTGAGAGTACAACCATACTTCATCTATTTCATATTACTTTCTGCTAGTTTCATTTTACTAATGTTCTACTACAATTGGAGAATAAATCAAGTGCCTACAGTAAAATGGACGACACCTCTAAGGCCGTACAATAAAACATATCCTCTAACAGAACCATTTACATCAGGAGACCTTATTACATACCGAATAGGTATTATATCAGATTTAGATACTAATTCAAAGAGTGATAAGCCATTTACTTATATTAGTTATTTCAAGAAAGGGTTTTTGAGTTATAATAAAGAGAAGCAGTTTGTAACGGTGACATGGGATAGTCAGCGCACAGTATTGTCATCAACTTATTCACACAAGGGCCGAGGCATGGAGCTGTCAGAACTGACAGTGTATGATGGCAGGCTGCTGACATTTGATGACCGATCAGGAATGGTGAGTTTCCTTAATTTTAACAATGTTATATCAGCGATGTTATGTAAAAATTGACAACCTCTGTGGCACAGAGATCTGCCTGCGACGCAATAGCTTGCGGGTTCAATTCCCATCTAAGAACAAAATAATAGAATTGAATTCCATTTTAAGTATAAAGTTACAATGCCACATAATAAAACCTATGTTATGTTTAAAACATACAGGTATAATTTTATGTTGTTGCTATGTGTTAAGTAGATTTTACAGCCAAGGTTATCTATATCAAGGTATTCAATGTCATTACAAAATAAATATTAGCTGGGATTACTATTATTAGCTAGCATAATATTCAGAAGTGTTATAAAGATTATCAAATATATTTATTTACTTACAGGTATTTGAAATTATCAATAACAAAGTGATTCCCTGGTTGATAATTCCGGACGGGAATGGACATGTGGAGAAAGGGTTTAAGACAGAATGGGCCGCTGTAAAAGATGAGATGCTTTACTTGGGATCAATGGGCAAGGAGTGGACAACAGCGAGTGGAGCCTTCCAGTCTTATGACCCTATGTGGGTCAAAGTTGTCAGTAGACATGGAGAGGTAAGAATTTCTGGACCTATTTAAAAACTTAGCTTTATTAACCTCTCAGTCTGTGAAAGGATTCATGTATTACCATCTAATGTGTTTGCCTATTGACAATTTCATATCTAACTAGCCTACCCGCCGACAGCTTCACTTATAATTCCATTCTCTAATTATTTATCAACACAACACTGTGACAAAGACACATCAGCATCTAACCTGCTCTAAAATATAAATAACTAGCTTCCGCCAGCGGCTTCGCCCGCGTAGAAATAAAAAGTAGCCTATGTTCTGTCTCAGGGTCTAAAGATTGTCTGTACCAACAGACAGACAGAGTTACTTTCGCATTTATAATATTAGAAAGGATAATAATTGTTTTAATTTAATTCTAGATCCATCATCAAAGTTGGGTGAACCAATTCAAAGCAATCCGCAGCTCCATTGGTATATCTTGGCCGGGCTACATGATCCACGAGTCAGGTCTCTGGTCCCCTCATCACCTCCGATGGTACTTCCTGCCGCGGAGGTGCAGCTATGAGGGGTACAATGAGACTGCAGACGAGATGATGGGATGCAACAACTTGATAACAGCTGATGATGAGTTCAAAAATGTCAAAGCAAAGGAGGTATGTATCTGCGCGGGTTATAATAAACAATTTATCGAGGATTCAGGCAAGTGGTCCCACGACAAAGCTGGGACTGCAGTCCCAGTCGCCTGATTAGTTTTTTCTTGTTTATTTCTTTGGGCGAGTGGGACCACTCGTAATTTTAACCTCAAATCTATTGTTTAAAGTACAGTTGGCATCATGTCTTACTGTCCTATTGCAAAAAATAAAATACCAACATAATAATAGGAATTTAAAAATCAGTCTTCGCATCGATAAAATAGAACAAAATATTCACAAAATTGATATTAAACATTGGTATTTGTTAAAGAATAATAATTATAAATTGAATTTAAATAAAGTAAAATTCGGTTCTATCTCATCAGATCCACGATGTATCTAATGAATTTTATTTTTCTTACTAGATCCAATACTGAGATGTATGGATCTAATGAAATATTATTTGTCATTTAATACACAATCACTTCTAGTCACCACAAATGGATTTAATTAGAATATTTTTATCATTAGGTATAACTTATTGCTATGGATCTAGTGAGAACATCCTGATAATTCTCATTACGGAACGGTGTCTTACTGCGATTTGCGAATATACAATTTAATAAGTGCTTCATTCATCTCTTAGTGGATTATGCTTGCCTGGTAATTTTCTGTCGTGATTGATG
This sequence comes from Chloroclystis v-ata, assembly GCA_963691955.1. Classification (NCBI taxonomy): domain Eukaryota; kingdom Metazoa; phylum Arthropoda; class Insecta; order Lepidoptera; family Geometridae; genus Chloroclystis; species Chloroclystis v-ata. The sequence goes on from OY829899.1 coordinate 7,767,204, forward strand.
TAAGATAATTGTAGTTTCAACCTTTACGAGGCTTGTTCATCTCACATGGGATTATGGTTGCCTGGTACTAGTTGTCTAGGTAATCTCGTTAACTTATTTTTAAAACATACAACTACATTCCACATTAATATACTTATACATAAGACATTCGACGAGAAATTTGACTGATAAAATACAAATAATATTTAATGCTTATTATATGGTAAAATACAACAAAATTCCTACATAATTAATTTCAATTTAAAAAATTTTAATTTCATAATACTAGCAAACATAAATAGTACCTAGGTACATCATGCGACGAGTGTGTAAAGTTAGTTACTGATAACCACCGAGAAGCCATTGAGGAGTCCTTGAAGATCCGAGGCCTATATTATATTATATATTTTAGCCCTCAGGTGTTAAGAGTAGAATACCTGTTTTGAAACAAAAGGGCAGTCCTTTATGGATATCCTTGTTTTTAGGTATCATTCGCATATAAAGTAGTAAGAGAATCGCATATAAAGTAGTAAGAAGAGAGAAGTAGTAAAATGAAGTAAGAGATCTGGGAGTTATTCATGATCCTAAGCTTTCTTTTGATACCCATATTGACCATATTGTAAATAAGGCATTTAAAGTTCTTGGATTTATAATGAGAAGTTCTGCTAACTTTAATAATGCTAAAACTTTTAAAATTTTATATTGTATGTTTGTGCGCAGTAATCTTGAGTACGCTGCACAAGTTTGGAACCCATGTTATGACATTTATATTAATCGTATTGAGCGAATTCAGAAAAAGTTTATGAAATATTTGTGCTTTCGTGTTGGAGTACCTTATCATTCTGATGATTATCTTAGTTTATGCAAAAGGTTTCACATCCTACCTCTATATCGAAGGCGTGAAATAGGTGACCTTGTGTTCTTGTTTAAGTTAGTCCAAAATGCTATCGATTGTCCAGAACTATTGGGAAAAATTAGTTTAAGTGTCCCACTAAGAAGAGTGCGTACGAATGCGCTTTTGCACCTTCCTCTTGTAAGGAGTAATTATCGTCAGAACTCTTTTCTATGGCGTGTAAGTAGTCTTTTTAACACCATTATTAAGGACTTTGACCTGGATCTATTCCATACAAGTGCGGATTCCGTAAAGCGGCGACTTAGCCAAAGTTTCTTTATTGATTAAATTATTATTTCTTAAATTCATTTTATCTTAATCTAAAAAAACTATATATATCAGTATTTTGTGTTTATATATGTTATTAAGTGTTAGTGTTCAATTTTTCTATTGTATTTTCCTTAGTTTTATGTTATGTTGTCTCACTTTTTATAGCTTAATCAGTAACTAATCGTGAAAACTTTTTATTAGCCTTGTGTAACTAGTTATTTTATGTATTATATGGATTGTGCTGTTAGTTTTCCTAATATTAAATAAATAAATAAATAAATATAGTTTTTATGACATTCTTACTAAAAAAATACAATAAAATAAATCCTGAGTTATGTGATTTGATTTTGCTGTTAACTGTACATTAAAGCAAATTGGGTGTATGGTCCCAGTCGACCAATTCAAAAATGTGTTCAGGCGTCTGGGACTGCAGTCCAAGTTTTGTATGGGCCCACTTGCCTGTGTCCTCAATTTATCGACCTCTGTGGTACAGCGGGCGAAGGTCCGCCTGCGGTGAAAAAGGTTGCGGGTTCGATTCCCGCCTCGGGACAAACATTTGTACGATCCGAATATATTTATTCCGGTTTGTATGTGTTATGTATAGTTAAAAAATTCGATTTAGAATAGAAAATAATGTAAATGTTATATTAAGAATATCACAAATCTTAGCACCCGTAAACAACATTAGTGCTTACCCCGGAGCTAGATGTTATTCATTTATAAACCTACTTAATTGCTTAAATAGCATTTATTAAAACTTTAAAACCTAACAAAGTTTTAGACAAGCAAGCTCCAAAGGTTTGCTGCTGGGTTTGAACCCACGACCTTCGAAACGAAAGTTGAGCGTGCTCTCGCATACCCAACACGGGTCTCTCATTTATGGGGCGATATAGGTAATGTAAAGAAGCTTTACACTGGTATTAATACATTAAACATATCTGTTTCAGATAACTGAAAAGAATCCTAAGCTCGGCTTCTCATCATTCAAGTTCATACCGGGAACAAATGACAATGCTATAGTAGCTCTCAAAACGGTAGAAGTGGACGGGAAGACTTCAACGTACATAACTGCATTTACCACGGAAGGAAAACTTCTCCTTAAGGACACTCTAGTCGAAGATGTGAAGTATGAGGGAGTTGAGTTTATTTGAATTCAAAATAGTATGAGGGTAGATAGAAAATCTTAACAATAGTAGTGAATTTACAACAGTTTATTAATCATTTTAGTTTTATTCATTTTTATAATATACAGAGTTACACACAGTTTCCATTTTAAATTAAAAAGAAAAGGTTGAGAAACTTTAAACTACTTGTGTAAAAATATTGCCTTTAAACTTATTAATTTATATAAAAATGACAGAACTCACGTTTTATATTTCCCTTTAATATTTTTATTTAAAAAAATTGTTTGTAATAAAAACCCTACTTAGCAATAAGAATATAGTATAAACAATTTACGAACACTACGCACTGGTAGGATTTGAACCAGCATCTTTCCAACGGTAATAAATAATTGGACAAGTCAATAAATGCTATAGAAAATGTACAAACATTATTAATGAAAATTATATAAATGTTTTTGGAACCTCTTATCAGATGCTTGATGGCATATTTATAATGTGACTAGTTTCCTGTAATATAATATGTGATAGAACAATTTGTACATATTATGAATTTATGTGAATAAATAGTTTGTTATGTAAATTCTGATGTATTTATTATTAACTAGCTTTCCGCCCCGCGGTTTCACCCGCGTTTTAATATTGTCCGGCTTTAAAAAGTCTATGTCCTTCTTCTAGTTCTAAGATAGGTACTTAGGCTTATAGGTACCTAGGCTAACTTCACCAACCTAGCTTGGTTGGTGAAGTTATAGCTGGTTCACGGTGGATGCAAGTCGCATCCGACCGAAACGACTGGAATTCATTAATAAGGGAGGCCTAGGTCCAGCAGTGGACGTCCGACGGCTGATATCATGATGATGATGAAGCTAGGTACCTCTCCACCAATTTTCAGCCAAATCACTCCAGCAGTTCTTGAGTTATAAATGGTGTAACTAACACAACCTTCTTTTATATAGATAACCTCTTGATTTATTTTTAGCGATGTCAACAGAATTAACATGAACCTACTTAATATATCTCAGTCATCAGAATAGCGAATAAATAATTTGATATGATGTTATCACAATTTAAATGATGATAATAACAACCTATACTAGTAAACCAAGTTACTGCGATTACCAATCTGCCCGGTAATCGTGATTGTTTTACCAAATATCTAAACTTAATAGGTTTCTGGTGTTTTATGTAAAATATTTTAAATTATAATTGATCAACATTGTAATACCTAATCATAACATGGACATTGTGATATGGTTTTGTTTTGTGTGACTTGTTGAACAAAAATCGTTATTACTTATTTTCCATTGGTACAACCAACAACCCTAAAAAATATTATGTACTTCATTATGGTAGGGTTATCTAATAATAGATAGTTAAAGATGACGCAATATATTACCTATTTGCAACATATTCTGAGATAAATTTAAAATATTTTTGGAATTTTTAGCATAAATTTATCTTACCTAGTTAATAAATCATAACACTCATTTCACGATGATTCAATTATGTATGTGTAATAAATAAAAAGTAATAAGTATTATGCAATATAAGTTTATTTTGAATAAATCCCACAGCACAAAAAACAATGACAACTTGTGCAGTTAAACTACAACTAATATAACAAAACATCGTATATATCCGCCTATATGGCACCTAACCTAAAACTGATATACAAAACAACAAAGAAAAATTATTATAACAATAATTACTTCTACTATTCGAAATAACCATACATAAGGAACATATCCATATATACAAAAACATGGATTTACGAAAATAGTGCGTTCTTGATAAAACTATATAAAGTGTTATCGATAAAAATATATTTCGTGGCTTGATCATTATTTTCTTCAATTCGAGTTGTTGCTTCTTCCTTTCAAAGGCTACATTTCCCTGCTTTTACGGGTATATACAGTATTTTCCATAGATCATTTCAAACCGATAGAGCGAGTGATTTCTTCGAAGACGGTCCAAGCCATCGCGGCCATGAGAGTGCGCCGAAGCATTCTTGGAACTGCACCTTTGAAGAATCCCTTTACCCCGTAATTCTGAAAAAAAAATGCCAAGTTAGTACAATTTAGTTTTTATTGGGATAAGTTGGTGTACGTTTTGCTGAGTTTTTAATGGGTTAAGTTGGTGTTAACTGCGTACCTACTTTTATTGATTTTGAGATAGGAGACATTGATACTTTCATCGTCGATATGTATGTACCCAGGAAAAAATCCCAATCAATATGCAATATGTAGTAATAGGTAACACGTAATTTTTTTTGCGTTATAATAAATTATCTTTGATTATACTCAAGCATGATTATTCGCACTAAAGGTGGCTTCATTATTCGGTGCCTCTTGGGGTCAATTAAGATAAACTTTAGTTAAGGAAGCGATGACACCAATTTAATTTGCGCCTTCGTATCACAATAATCATCTCCAATCAGAGGTCAACCGCTGGTGGCCAATTACTATTGTGAATAATTTTAATTAGGAGGATAACCTTACTTATTGCATTGTACCTATTTGATAATAGTTCTGAAGTTTTTTGTGAGTGTCTTTAAGGTTATTGCGTCGCAATTATGTGATGATTGATGAGTTTTATGCCGATTATTTATGCTAAGCATAAACTCGGCACAAACCTTATCGATTGCGAGAGCTAAAAAATAATTATTGCTTGCATTGTATTAAGTAATGTATTAACATCAAATTATTACAAATCAGCATAATAAAATGGCCGTAATAACACTCTTCGAGCCGTGTTGGCTAAGTGGGAGGACACTCGACTTTTATTCCGTAGCTCGTGGGTACAAATCCCGCGGGGAATCTCTGATTATTCATCCTGAAAAATCTATATGTTTTGTAAATAAGTGTTCTAACGGTGAGGGTTAACATCTTAAGGCATGTTCTGAAAACTTTGAAGCTCATGTGTTATTCACCGACCGCACTTGGTCAGCGTGGTGAATTACGGTCTAGTTCTCTCTCAACAGCCAGAGAAGTCCCTGAGTCCCAGCAGTGTCACGTAAATAAGAGCGAGTATGATTTATAATGATTCACCTGATGTATGTAGACCGCGGCACCGAACGCGTTGGGAAACTTGTCCGGGTACAGCTGCATGTTGGTCTTGAGCACGTCGGCCGGGTTGGTGGCGAGCGACGCGGCGACGCCGGCCGCGATGCCGCACGAGAAGTGCACCGCGCTCGCCGCGCCGCCGGACTGCAGCCATTCTGGGAACGAATTAAATAATAAGTATGGCAGAATTCAGAATTCAATTTCAAATTTGGAAGGAGTTTTGCAATGGTATAGGAATAACTAGGGATTTGTAGAATTCTGAATACAATTTCAAATTTGGAATGTGTTTTGCAATTTTTATGGTCAGGAATAGGGAATCGACATAATTATATATTTCAAATATAGAATCTGTATAGGAAAATAACATAACGATAGAGAATCGACGTATTTCAAATTTAGAATCTATGTAGGATCTACAATAATTCTACACTACGTACATGACATTTCGGCGAAATAAATGCAAACACACGCTAAAAGATGGCGCCACTTGCGTTTGTTATTTAATTCAATAAAATTATCATTATCAGTCAGATTCAGGTTTAAGATTCTTTATTCTCATTTAAGAATTACAATTCACTTATAAATGAGAACTTATAAACTAACATGCAATTAATTAAATTAATGTCGTAAAACAAACGTACTTTTACAAGGTTCTAGTTTTGTTGTTAATTGTAGGTACCTATTACAATATTACACAATCATAAAGCTAGAAAAATGAGGCATATGAAAACTAAAATCAACAACAATTTATTTACCTAGTGTAGGTGCAAAAATCTGTCAATGAGTGTAAATAGTCATCGAGTTTCTTAGCGCTGTCCTAGTTAGGTTGTATTGGTTTGAAGCGATAACATTTTTGGTTTAAAGCGATTAACTTATATAATTAAAAGACTATGACATATAAATACACCTAACTAAGAACATAAATAATATTACAGATATAGCTTATATTTATCTAAGACTTAATGTTTAAACTACAAGACTAAATCAAAAATAATATAACATCGCTTTGTAGCATCGCGTCGCGTAACCGTATTCTTCAATCACGTAAGGCATCGACTGTTCGAAACGGGTTTGATAACGAGTTGTTAAATTACACAGATTTAAAGTTTTAACTTTACTAGATGTGTCATATAAAATATTAATAAGTATAAAATATGTATATTTTTATGTTAAATTTTACTAAGAATGTTTTAGGAAGTATCCAGGAAATGGTTTTTGATTAGTTTTTTGAATTTGTAGGTCGATTTTGTCTCTTTTATCTGATTAGGTAATTCATCATACAATTTAGCACTGTTAAAAGTTATGTTATTTTTACCATAGTTAGTCCTTGGTTGACGTAGCATAATTTTGTTAGAACACCGTAATCTCTTTTTATATTCAGAAAACTCGCCTTTAGTTTTAAACGTGATATTAGTGTGCATTGTTTTTTGTAGAATTTTACGGATCAACAAACATGTATAGTATTTAAATGTAGTAGAAATATTCATTAGTTTAGTATTTTTATAAATTTTTAATGTTGAGGTTAGGTAATCATAATTAAATAATCTTTTTATAAGTTTGTTTTGTGCAATTTGCAGTGAATTTAGATTAGTTTTAGTTGCTGATCCCCAGATTTCTATTAGATAGTCAATGTGCGGTTTAATTAATGAGTTATATATGACATATTTAATATTATGAGGCAAACAGCGAACAATACCACGAAGAATACCATTTAAAGACGTGAGTTTTGATTTAATTTTTTCTATATGGGGTTTCCACGTGAGATGACTATCTAGAATAAGGCCTAAATACTTTTCATTACTGGATCTACTAATTATTTTATTGTCAATCATCGGAGGATTAAAAAATGGAATTATTTTATTTTTAGCAGAAAAAATAACATAATGGGTTTTTTCGACATTAAGGGTTAAAATATTTGATTTAAACCAATTGTTCAAAATGTCAAGATCATGTTGAGCATCTTGAACAATTGAATTTATATCATCACCGAAGTAAAATAAATTGGTATCATCAGCATAAAGAGATAGTTTACCTTTCAATTCAAGTCTACTTATGTCGTTTATGTAAATTAAAAATAAAAGTGGTCCTAGAATTGAACCTTGCGGAACGCCAAAAGTTACTGGTGCTTCAGAGCTTTGAAATTCACCAATCCTCACAACTTGGGTTCTGTCGGACAAATATGATACAAACATCTTGTGTGCGCTTCCAGAAATACCCATATCGAGTAGTTTACCTAATAAGATACCATGATTAACCGTGTCGAAGGCTTTTTTGAGGTCAATAAAGATACCAAGAGCAATTTTTCTACTATCAATCATGTTTTTTAATTCAGTAACTAGGTCTACTGTTGCAGAGAGAGTGTTGGACTTTGGTCGAAATCCGTATTGATTGTCACACAAGAAATTTATGGAATTTAAATAGGTAATTAAACGTGTATACAAAACCTTTTCAAAAATTTTGGATATAATTGGAAGTACGGAAATGGGGCGATAGTTGTTAGGATCAGATTTAGTTCCTGATTTGTACACTGGCGTAACTTTAGCAATTTTTAATTTTGTGGGAAAAGAACCTTCTTCCAAGCAGACATTTATACAATTAGCTAGTTCCTGACTAATATTATGTTTAATGCATTTAATTGAAGTTACACTAATGCCATCTATACCTGAGCTAGTGTTAGAGTTTAAATTATTTATTATTTTTTCTACCTCTTCTTTATTCGTTGTATTTAGTGTAGATAGACTATTGTTGTTATCTTTTGATGTATCTATAGTATAGGGTTTGTCATTATAGATGTCTCTAGGTATAGCTTGTGCAAGTTTTGCTCCTATATTCGAGAAAAAATCATTAAAGTGTTGGCATATTTGCATTGTATCAGTATATGTAACTTGATCTGAGACTATTTTAGATGGAATTGAATTTACTTTGACCCTATTGTGTGTAAGATTGAATCGATTATTGATAGAGTAGGCTCAATAAGCTAAATATAATAGTAAATTCCTTACCTTTAGGTGCACTCTGTTTCGCCTGCGTATAGAACATTAGATACAGCCCCGAGAATGGCGCGTCTCTGGCCAGAGTCGGGCCGAGGCCACAAGACAAGCCCCGAATGCCTTCTGCCTTGTAGATCGCCTTCAGGGCACCTCCGAGGCTAGTGTATTTGTACACTCCTGATTCGTATCTGTAAAGAAGGAAACATCCGTTAGGGAGCTACGATACCACATTCAATTGTTTAGTTAAATTCAATAAAAAAAATTGAGTTCTTCTACTATAACAATATGATATTACCGTTATATACCTACACATGTGTGTATGCTTAAACTTCAAACAATCTATGTAGAATCGTAGATACTTTGAAATGTTTATATAAGCCTTTACGTAAACGTGTAAATGTTTGCATTTGATAACGGGCTCATTATTATAGAATAATCTTTACAAGTCCAATAGCGTAATATTTAAACAGTTATCTTTTGTTAAGGCAAATACCGTCTATTTTCAGATGGGTAGCAGTAGTGGACCTTTGACCAGACACAATTCACCTGATTACGCTTTGTTGTCATGTCAACAGATAAACTACAATACAAATATATTTTCGTTTTTATTATTGTTAATTAATATTATTATTAGGAAGATATCGAATATTAGTAGGTGCTTTGTTAAACCTGAAATATTTTTTTATAAAAATTAAATTAAGTTAACCAAGCTTTGTGAAATGTGTGAATTGGGCAGCATTTTATTTAAATTTTATTCGTCATAAACTTAAACGTAGTAAGGTAGGGCATTCACATTAATTATAATTTAAATTAGTTTTCCAATGAACCCAGGATCAAACCGGCTTATGTAGAGGTTATTACGCTTCAATACTAGTCAGGGATCCGTAGTACATGGAAATCAAGTGATTACTAACAAGCTAATTTTTGGTGAGTAGCTTCGTTTCGATGAGACGTCCAAAGATATCCTATACCCAACTTTCGATTGTGGTAGCTAACAGAGATATCAAGGATTAAAAAATTCAAGGATGTAAAACCGGGATAACGGACCACGAAATTTGTAGGACAATATGTTATATCTCAAGATAATTATCTAAATTATATAAAAACATGTTTGTCCTACAAAACCTATGGTTTGATCAAAGAGTCCGCCATTTCCAAAATGTGTCGAAAACGAGGTCAATTTAAATGATTACTAACCAGCTGATTTTTTGTTGTATACTTAATTAATATTTATAAAATCTAACGGACATATTGTCCGACAAATTTCGTGGTCCGTTATCCCGGTTTTACATCCTTGAATTTTTTAATCCTTGATATCTCTGTTAGCTACCACAATCGAGAGTTGGGTATAGGATATCTTTGGACGTCTCATCGAAACGAAGCTACTCACCAAAAATTTGCTTGTTAGTAATCACTTGATTTCCATGTACTACGGATCCCGGCCTATACAGGATACAATCGAAAGGGAACAACGCATTTCTAATGATCAAACTATATACTTTTAATTCAATCAATCAAAAGTATATAGTTTAAAATTTGATAAGGTTTTGTCCGTAAAATCACAAAGATTAGACACGTGACTTGTGACACGTCATCACTATCAATCACCCCCCACTTTTTTTATTCTTTTTACTCTTGATTATTTTATTTTATAACTTTTCCATTGCTGGGACACAGGGACTTCTCTCTTGACGAAAGAGATTAGGCCTTTATTTCCAAAGCTGGCCAAGTGCGGGCGCCAAAACTCATCAAAGTTTTCAGAACAAGCCGGTTTCCTCATGATGCTTGCCGCAAGTATTTTTAATACTTTCAATGTTTTCTTCACAGCTTCTTATATGACGACATGGTATTATGTAGCGCAATAACAATCAACAAATGACTAAGTAATTATGACTGATAAAATCATACGATTATGACGTCAAAGTCAGGCCTACATAATAAGATTATTTGAGAGATAAGACGGAATAACAAGTTCTCTAGAGAAATTTTGTTAACAAGTCATTGTCTTTTTGGATTAATTTACCTATTGTTTTTTATTGTATATTTTATTCAAAAACCACCGTTATAAACTGCTTATTATGTAGCTTTTGTTACTTAGCGTAGCGTTTATGTTGTTACACTATCTGACTACTCTGACGTACATAAACGGAGCTTGAACGTGGAGCGGAGAGATAATATGCAATAATCCTAAGTTCAGTTATCCGACACCCAAGGTAAGAGATGATGTGGTTGATATATTTATTTGTTCCGAATGTCAGGGTTTTGTAAATGTATAATTAGCAAATGTTATGTATATTATATGAAGTAGGTACTTAGTTTCAGCCGTATATTTTCCGGTAATAAAAAGTATAAAGCCTATGTTCTCCTGGTTCTAAGCCACCTCCACAGCTCCACACCAATTTTCAGCCAAATCTGTTCAGCCGTTCTTGAGTTATAAGTGGTGTAACCAACACAACTTTTATTATATACTTAATCTAGATCAGAAATTTAGCTCACTCTAGCATCAGCTTGTAACGCAATGTTGCTGTGTGAATCGTCCAGCAATATTGATATCGTTATATAGGTAGATATGTGTGAATAGTCCAGCAATATTGATATCGTTATTATATACATACCTGGTTTTTATCACAGTAATGGGTATGAGGCACACTCCGCTCATGGAGCGGGCGACGACGCCGATCGCGACCGCCTCGAGCGGGCCGAGATCGCCCTTCGACTTGCCGAGCTTGCCCTTCAGCCAGTGCAGGGACGAAAAGTATAGTCCCACACCTGGATGGACAAAATATACGTTATTGTTTACTGGTAATGGTAATGTTTCAATTAGGGGGTATGTAGATGTAGACATTTCTCGTGCAAGTTTTGAAATTTTGCAAAAGTTAAGTAGGTACCTGATTGTGATTGATTATTATTATAATAAAATCAATTGATGTTCGTTAGTCTCCATAAAACTTCAGAATGGCTCAAGATAAGAAAACTATAGAAGACAGGCCTTATAAACCTTCCTAACACTGCTAAGAACATTTCAAAACCATAACCAACTCGACAGATTTAGTTAGTTTTGGTTATTATTGATTTTTATTTATAAGACTATTTGATCAACCCGCGCCTACTCTCGCTTTCTATAGATTACTTTTAAACTTTCCCTGGGCTACTACAAAAAAAACTCAAATTCGGCAAAATTGGGCCAGCTATATTCGAGTTAATAGCGAGACTAACGAACAGCAATTAATTTTTATATAAGTAAGTATAAGATTTCTTACCTGGCACACATCTTGCCACAGAAGGCACCATACCCCGCCATAGCCCGACGATTTGTTCTTGGCGTATGATGTTTGAGAATATTGTGATCATACCGGGCTGCAATCGGTTGCTAAAAAAATTTAAAGACTGTAAATATTACGAAACATAACTAATATTCCACTTGGCGAGCCTACGGTTTGCAAAAGATAAATAAGTAAAAAAATACTATTGGTCTAATCAGTTTTCTGGTTATAAGTTCTATAACAAAAGTCCCCATTATTATTTTGTAAGAAATAATTATTTACCTAATATGAACTTTTTGATATCTATATGTACCTACAATAAAAACCTCGATAAAATAAATTATATCTATAAATCCTGATAATTATAAAACGTGGTAGATAAAGGCGATAACAATATTTATCTGTAGTTAATTTTTTTGTAATTCCCCAAAGTTCATAAACTGATATTATTCTTGACCGATAAATAGAATAAAAACTCATAACAAATAGGTAGTAATGTGAAAAACGCATCAGCATAAATTTGTACAGTAAGGTCTTGGTAGATATAATCACCACGTTTACCAGGCGGGTTGTAGATAAAATAAATAAATATTGCTGGACAATTCACACAGCAACATTTAGCCCCGTGGTAAGCACGAAGTATGTATTTTAAGCTGGGATAGCTTTTATAAAAGCATTAATAGTTTTCTATTGGTGAAATAATTATAATCAGAGCAGTCAACAACCTCACAAAAACACTATCTCAAACACTCAACTTTTCAATTTAATATTATAAGATAGTAGATAAAGATTATATAATTATGGTGCAAAGCCCAAATTTCTCAGTCTCTACAACCATCCATGATTCCTATCAACCACGCACAAAGGACCGACTTCGAGTCCGATTGCGGAAAAGAGAGTCCCAAAAGCCCAAAACAAACTAACTAGTCTATCAACTTACTTGACGGTCGCAACGACATGATGACCAGGGTTCTGCAGACGCGTCTTCACCAGGTCCAGCGGCTGGAAGAGGATGGTGCTGAACGTGCCGGAGAAGGAGCCCGCCAGGAATGCCTTCAACACCGGGTGGTACTGGGGATATTATAATTTAATTACATTAGGTTTAAACAGGCTTATTCTGGTTCTCAATATCATCATCATCGTTTTAGCCATCTCAGTTTCAGCTGGATATAGGCCTCCCTTAGTGATTTCCAGGTATTACGGTCGGATGCAGCTAGAATCCACCGTGAACTGGCAGCTTCGACAAGATCATCTGTCCATCTTGTTGGTGGCTGCTGATTTGGTTCTCATGTTTGGTTTATTTAAGGATGAGTGCTGTGCTGATAATGATAAAACAGCCTTTACAGTAAAAATTGGGACTGATTTTATTGGGTATTGCTAGTGTCCGTTGATTGCATGAATCAATCGATTCGGTATTTTATGGTAAGTTATTGATGACCGTGTCGACCCTTAAAATGTATTATAGAGCCAACCTATTACTCCTTCTGAGAATAACAAAAAACCCTAAAAAAGAAATAAGTATTCTATAGCCTTTTACTGCTGTGAAACTTGCTAGATCATTCAGTAATTTAAAAATCTTTATCAGTCAAATACTGATAAAGAATATTTTTAAATTACTTGTACAAGAGAACACTTAAACCCGAAAACACCCCACCGGCCGTTGGACAAAGCAAGCTCGTGTACCAGCCGATACACTTTGACCCACACTCCACTTGTGTGCAGAGTGACTGATAATACTCACATTAGCGACAATATCCATATTAACACTCCAAATTCTTCTTCGTAAAACCGTCAGGTTATATCTTTTGAGTAAACTCCAAATTTATAGTACTCGAAATGGTAAAGCCAATGGCAGATAAATTTCGCCCAGAACAGCTTTAGATACAAGCCGAAATCGTATCCGAATAGTCCGAATAGTAAATAGGGTTCACACGGTACTTCAGGCAAATGGTCATTTTTTGCAGCAGACCGCTGGAATTCATGTATACTGTTGCCAGAACAAGTAATGGTAAAAGTTCGAAACACAATGGGTTCTACCACAGGCGAAAGTCTCGAAGAACGATTAATAAGGGGAAAGGAAATCACTGTTCACGAATTTAGCCATTAGGAAAATTAAACAAGAGTAAAGTTTTAAAACAGCGGATATAGGAACTGTAGCGAGCACTTGAATGTTTTTGAAACGGGTGCACTGAATGGCGATTGAATCAAGACTGTGGCGGCGAATAGATATTGTTAACTTATATTGGGCTGTTATCAAGCTCAGACGGGTGTGGGGGGGGTGGTCGGGGGGGAAGGTGGAAGGTTCTGATCTAGGACCCCTGCTGATACCTTATCTGGCCTGCTAGGGGGTATGGTGATAAGCTAGGGTCGCTACGCAGATAGCAATTAGGAAGTTGGTTGCATGCTACTATGATAGGTATAGTTATGTGTTATAATTAGGTATATTCTAACGCAATTCAAGAAGACATCCTAATAGCAATTATAAATTAATATTTTGTATGATGATTGTATTTAGCTATTATCAACTTTAATACTTAAATTTATTTTTATTATTAATAATAATAATAATAATAATAATAATAATAAATCTTTATTGCAGACACATGATCCATATTACAAACATACATACTAATTTTAAGGCAATTTACAATAAAAATACAATAAGTACAATGACAAAAAACTTATGACTTTAGGTAGCAATTTCTACCCAACGTCTAAAAATGGTTGATTGTATAAGTCTTTCTGCCAAGCTTTTGATAATAGAATTATCACAGGCATCAACTCTGGACATAAAAGACGCAATCCTCTTCCGCTGGATGGCGTTAAAAGAGTCAACGCGTGCCTCCAAAAACATTTCTGATGCGCTACAATAGCGTTTTAAGCCCATCAGTTGTCTGAAGATGTTGTTGTAGGCCACGCGTATCCTGTTATGAGTCTTTTTGGTAAAATCTGTCCAGAGCTGACACGTGTAGAAGCTTTGGCAGAAAGACCTAAACAGTGTCACTTTTACGTCACAGGAAGACCTATAAATTGAATTATTAAGTACTACCTAGCCATTATAGATGATGATAGGTTATTAAATTTCGAATGCCATATTGGGGGTCCATATTTTCAAAACAGTCTACGTAGTAGGTTCTTAATAAATGTTATATAATTATCTAAAAGATAGTGTAAAAGCTGAACATAACACATTCGTTTTGGCTTAGTGACAAATTAGATACCTACCTCTAAGAATAATGTCTTATAGGATTTAAAACTGTTCCTAAGACTTAGTTAGATAGATATTTATAATTATTATTATCTTTAATAATAGTATATGAATAGGTACCTGCGCAAGTTTATTTCAAAACATGTTTTGCTATGTTTCTCTAATCTAATGCGTCCTTTTACAAAGGAATTTGTTTTCTACTGATTAGATCTAAGATAACTTTTCCTAGTACAATTAGTAATAACATACCTAACTGTCAACAAACACGAAAATAAGACGCAATAATGTACAAACCACCAAATAATCAGCTCATGATGTAAGAATTGGCATAATTTACATTGATAATATAAATAAAATAATTAATGAATTTAAGTACTTCCATCATCACCTGTTTACGTTCCCACGGCTGGGACACAGACAGAGATAATGATTAATTAATGTCATGTAAAATTAAAACTGCATAAAAATAGGTAAGGTTGTGTTGTAATTTTCAAGAGAGTAGGATTTCAAGAGGAGAGTAAATACAGTTATTTTTAGAGCACACTTCAATGTAATTTTTAAACAGTAATCAAACAGACTAAAAGTGAGAGGAATAAACAATGCAATATTTTTACTTCATAAAAAGTAATGAAATATGTAGAACAATTTAGGTAAGTACATAAATAAATATGAAAATAATTTGTATCTATCTTTTATTTAGAGCTATTGTATGTGTTTACTTGGATTATGATAAAGTTAGAGTAAGATCATAATAACTACCTATGAGTTTAAAAGAGTGTAGCAGCTCACAATAGAATAATACTTAGAACTATGAAAACTATTTTAAATTATTTAAGGTACATCCTTATAAAGTAGCCTGTAATATCACAAATAGATAACACATTTTGGAGGAGATTTAATTATCTTGGCCTGGGTAACTAACCTAATTTAAACAGCCAATGATTAGTCCGATAACATAATCAGATATTTTAATTTTTTGCATTTTAACGGATGACAATAGTATGTACTACTACAAACATACTACAGACAGACATAGTATGTACTAATTGGTACTAGTACCTGCACACATAATGGTTAGAATTATATAGAAAAGAGTGCTAAGATACTAGACTAGGTACCTTCTTGTTTTAATAGGTATGTATAAATTGATAGTAGTAGAAAGAAGCTAACCTGTACAATGCCTTCCATCGCAGAATAAACACTTTAAATTCTGAGTTACACAGCTCGCTTAAAGAGAGTCAATAGAGTATATTTGAATCAACAGAATAGCAGAGATTGTGTACATACCAGTCAACTGCTGACGCCATCTCACCATTCGTTGCAGGAGCCGTATCAGGAATAACAACAGCTTAAGTCAAAGGTTACAACAAAGGTCGCATTATCAGAGACAAACAACTCCGCAGGGGTCCGTACTTACGTCGCTATCATCCGATTGTTGGAGGTCAATCGGGGCTGTCGTGTCAATCGCCCATCCATTTGTAGCAACACCAAACATCAGGCAATTTTCTAAGAAAACATGGGATATCGCTTTGAAGCGTAGTAAGGCGATTCTATCATTTTCTTAGACAACTTAAGGTTGCTCAGACGTTCCGGCTGTAAATTTAAATCGTGATGATCAAGTTTTAACTTTTCCCTTTTGGTAATATATATAATATATCCGTCTACTTTTGCACACCTAAAATTAAATTTATTGCTGAAATAAATAAACATAACCAAATCAAAGAATACAATTTTTAAATCCCAAAATTTAATACATCAGCTGTTATTGTAAACTTGCAAGTGATTAGAAACGTAGTGATTATATTCTCTTTGGTGATTAGACTAAAACGTAGTGATTATATTCTCTTTGGATTAGACGGTTTTCAAAAAGTTTCTAAATAAACCAATCATTGCGTGCAAAATGTGACATTTTCCTGTCTGTACTTAGCATAGAGAACGAACGTATTTTATTCAACCTTTTTTGACATTGACATGGTGTTTGTTGGTTTTGTTACCCATACTGCCCATGATTAGTATTCTGTAATCTGTGCTCATACCAAATAGACACCATTATTGCCATTATTCAAATTAATAGGTAAGTAATAAAAATATATTTCAAAATCAAACCTAGATAGAAGATAAATAAAGAACACATATAATTATAAATTCCACAACATTTTATTTAATTAAACTAAAGGTTAAGGTTTCCGAGAACTTTTCGGTCCGATCGGCCATGTTTTATCTGCCCACTTCCACTTCAAGGATCTATAGACAGTCCAACAATATTCGACGAAAACGACATCAATATTATTCAGTTATCGATGTTGGAGTGGGAGGTGCGTCCGTAGGGGGTCACAGATCGACTCGCTTCGCTCGCTGTAGTAGCGATTTTCATCATTACCTCCAAAGACTGGATTTATTTAAGATGTTGATTTACTTTCTTTGAAATAAACTCAGAAAATTATTGCAGGTCATCAAATTAAATGTTTTATTTATGTATATGTAGTAAGATATAACAAACTAAACTAGAGTGCGCGCCACCACTGAAGTCTTACGGTTAATGCAGGAACTACAGTATTAGAAACGTTAAATATCTAGGCAAGCAGCGCTACGTCTAACGGACTTCTTCTGGCGGCGCGCACTATAACTAGAATTTTTTTTTATCAGCTTCCCTTAAATTAGCTCGTTGGTAGGTAATTATAATTAATTACAAATTATAATAGGTAAATAGAAAAAATACACAAGAATTTAAAATTTACACTTTATTTCTACGTAGGTACTTTAATAAAACAACAAAATACGAAACTTATGTCAAAAATATTTAGGTATAATTATAATTTACGAATGTAAGTATAATAATAATTATTATAGGTAGAACCTGATTACATGAACTGAATAATTATGTCATTTATTTAAAGTTTTCATTACAGCAGGTAGGTAATATAACGTAACATGGTTAACCATGTTTAAAATGTCTAGATAAGACATGGAATGATGAAATAATTTATTATTAAATAACATAGAACGATAAACAAGACATAATTGTATTGAAATATTTTATGACTCTAAGAAGAGAAAGGCACTTAGTAATTAAATTGTAAAAACGTACATACATACAATTAACAGACACAATATTGATAAAAAAGGTTGACCAGTGTCACAGTAGCTAATGTTTTTTTTATGATAAAAAGTCGCTAAGTATAATGGAATAACATCGAAATGTGAGGAATGTTAAGTAAAATGTGCCAGAGATTCGATTATTCAAAATGGTCCATATTTTAAGTCTTCAAATAACTTTACTGTTACGACTACAACTATGTACTTACTAATCATTGTTAACAATACCACAATAGCTCAGAAATGGATATGAAGATTAACTAATGAGCCTAATATAGTTTTAGGTAGGTACTTGAAGCAGAGATAGTACCTATATTAATAGATACCTAATTTTTTCTCAGCACATTAGCTTTGAGATTCAAAAAAGATTAACTCAGTAAACTTCCTTCGTCGCAGATTTAAAATATAATGTTAAAAGCAATAGGTAGGTAATTATGTAAAGTAACAATGATCCATTAATTGACTTTTTGTGTTTACATATGTCTTGTATTGCCAAAGTTGATGCCACTCTGAGTAGCACCCTTGTTTGAACCGTATTGGAGCGAAATGACGCCTTGTCCAGCTCTTAGTTGCTCTTCTGAGAAGTTTCTCACGTTTTTCTCCGACTCTTTTGGACCAATTGAGGGTTTTCCGTGGGTGCCAGCCTGAAATTAAATAAATAATTATCTTTTAAGGTCTTGTATGTACTGGATAATTTAAGCTCGGAGCTTGTGTTAATAGATATCTGTCTTAATAAACATATTTTTAGAAAAAAAGAGAAAACCTGCAACAGAAATCTGCAGATTCTTACGAGTTACGGATATATTTTTTATATGTTTGTAATATTTCCATGAGAATAATCAGGTACCTATATGCCAAGGATAACATAGGACACAATTTACAATATAACTTTTGAAAAATAGGTTATCTTTAATTACAATTAATTTTATTTTATTGCGTTATTTTTTAAATAGTTTTAAGTAGGTACCTTTCTGCCGAGCGACTGAAGGCAGATCACGACTGAGTTGAGATTCTGTCGCTCCCACAGGTCCACAGTCTGGAATGTCTCCTGGGCCGGCACTCCGAGGTTTTTGGCGGCTTCGAGGAAGGCATTGATGTTCTCCATGCATTTAAATGCCATTTTGGATGTGTTCACCTTCTTGACTGTGTTGGGCTGGATATCGTTGACAAGTCTGAAATTATGTTAAAGTTGGGGTTTAAGTGTTTGCCAAAATAAACTAGGTAGGTAGGTACTTACATAAATTTTTATCATATCATTGTAACCATATTATGTTTCACAACTAGACACAGGTCTCCTTAAAACCTATGAGAGTTATAGTAGAATTTGGTATAGTCAAGTACCAGATAGGTAAGTTTATGTTGGTACCTATATTGGTTCACTAGGTATGTACCCAGAACGATGTTCCTCATGTACCTATAGGTACGTCATAAATGAATGATTATACCAACCCAAGGTATATTATGTTTAATTTTGTTTGTAGTTCAGGCTTGTAAAAAGATCAAAAGAAAATGCAAGAAAAAATATTTTAGACCCTCAAATAGAAACTCACTTGCAAAGCAAAGTGCCGTCTTTCAAGACCTCGTAGAAGTTGTCCATGTCCCCGGATACATTCTCAGGTTCACCCACGATAGCGCGGATCCACTCCAGGCATTCCTGGGCCAGCTCCTCGCTGTATTTGCTGTTTATCTGTAAAAAGAGAAATAAAAATAAATTTTCTTGTCTATGTTTAGTTAATAATAGCGCCATCTAGTAGCTTGTGTTTGAAGCTTGTATTACGCTCGGTGTAGAGCATGTTTGTTAATTTGTTTAGGGTTCCATACATTTTAATTACCTACTGATGAAAATGCTAAAATATGAAATACAATTTTCAAACTAAAACAAAATGGTATTCATAGATGATTCGTGAACTACTGATTCTTGGGACTTTTCCGAAAATAGATTAGGTAAATTTATTTATACCTACCTACCCATAATATAAAATTCTTAATAGTGTAATTTGTAATAAGGTAATTTACGACTTAGGTACCTACCTAAATTATTTATTTTAACCTAAGAGCATAAAAAAGTATACAATTTTAGTTTCTACCTAGGTAGGTAGGTACTCTGTCAGTTCAGTACATACCTACATTGTAGTATACATTTAATAATGGTGTTTTCTACATCCTATTACCATTAGAAACTGAAGGTCATGCTGATAACAGCCAGTAGCCAGGAGCCAGTAGGTAGGTACCAAACTAAAACATTATTTATATTGCTATCCCACTTAGATATTAAACCGCTCAGTTTGTTTTTAGTACCGACGACGGAACGAATTAATTAACTCAATATTTGATAAGAGGAATGTTTTGATGCAAATGTACAAGTAAAAACAGTTATAACACTAATTTAGGTCAGGTAGGTACCTATTACTTTTCTATTTAGATATTAAAGATGCCATATAAGAGTTTGTAGCAATTTCTATATTGTCTTATTCGCCAACCCAGCTTCAATGTGAGGCAACAATCTGTCTAATGATGAGTGTACTAAACATCATCACAATGACTCATTAATTGATGAGAAGAACCGAATTCCGGGCCATGAGACTCATAATTATGTAGGTACCTACCTACCTAGTCATCCTCTAATCCAGTATAGCCAACGTTCATCAATGCAAATAATACAGTTTTAATTAATTCGTGTACATATCTATTTTGCCATCCAGTTGAGATATAACCTACATATTTTATGTACCTAGGTAATTTATTATTATGGAACAGGTGATTCTGAACAAATTTAAATTAAATAGGTACTTACAAATTTTTATTAATTTTTAATCAACTTGTTCATTACGATTTACCTGATAATAAATGTAAAATAATGATTACCCAGGTATAATGCAGACATTTATTGCATTCCTCTTCTAATAAATATTAAAATTTAATATACTTATTTTGTTTAAGTATATAAATTTAGTACCTAACGGTGAGTGTCTATGTTTAATTACGAAAACTGTTCATACCACGTCCATGTGTCACGTTCTTACCTATTGGAATTCAATAGAACCGTTCCTAAGACGTACGTCCGTCCGTTGAAAACACGTGCTGCGATATCCCTTGAGGTACGTTCTGATTACCTACTAGCCTAAAAGGACCTGTATTCAATTACTTAAGCTTAATATATTCCCATATAAAAAGTAAATAATAAATTATGTAGTGCTTATCTGATAATGAGTAGTACTTTCAAGAAAGTTTGAAGGACCTGTGTCATTCGATACCTGCACTTGGCCAGCTTGGCGAGCTAAGGCCTAATCTCTCTCGTCAAGAGAGAAGTCCCTATGTCCCAGTGAGAACGTAAAATAGGGGTGATTATGATGTTATTTATTTTATAGAAGTATTTTTTTAAAATATTAATATTTATGACTAAACATTTATGAATCAAAGTTTTAAGGAAAAAAATATTAAGTAAGTAGGTAGGTACATCACTTAAATTTTTTTGAGTTATATTGTTTTAAAAACAAATTTTATACGGGTAGGTATGTATGGAGTAGACCGACCAAATCATGACATAAGGTTGACGTCATTGGAAAAGGATTTGAGCGTGACTCAGGATTCGGCAAAGACCACTCGAAGAATGAAAAAAAAACAAGGTCAAGAAGGTGATTTTTGCAACCCAATAATAAGAGTTCAATAAAATAATATTTTCACATTTATTTTGTTACTTAATTTTCTTATGATTACTTACATAATTAAGAAGGTTAAGGTGGATTTAAGGTGTTCTAAGTTCTAAGCATTATGCTCAGATCACCTTAAATCACGGCTAACCAAGAAAATACCAAAATATTATATTGTAATCTAGACTTTTCAATATACCCTACCTATAGTAGATACAAGTCTAGATTTATTCCTTATTGGTTAGCAAAGTCGGTTGCGAGAAAACTAAAGGAGAATTTTAAATGAAAAAAAAACAAGGTCAAGAAGGTGATTTTTGCAACCCAATAATAAGAGTTCAATAAAATAATATTTTCACATTTATTTTGTTACTTAATTTTCTTATGATTACTTACATAATTAAGAAGGTTAAGGTGGATTTAAGGTGTTCTAAGTTCTAAGCATTATGCTCAGATCACCTTAAATCACGGCTAACCAAGAAAATACCAAAATATTATATTGTAATCTAGACTTTTCAATATACCCTACCTATAGTAGATACAAGTCTAGATTTATTCCTTATTGGTTAGCAAAGTCGGTTGCGAGAAAACTAAAGGAGAATTTTAATTAACTAAGCAGTTACTATGTAGATGGGTTGTGTTGATAACGATGCATGTCAACGCACACGTTCATTATAATTCTAATCTGTTATACAATTTGTGTTGGAAAACAAAGGAAGTTGTTCCTTACTAGCACAATAGGATCGTTGTGTTAAAACTCACAACCTAGCAAGGTAGTCATAATGACTAAGGAATTAAAAATATATGAAATAAGTCATCAACATCGTGCCATTAGGTATGTTAAAAATAATAAGGTCATATAGTCATATCGCAATAATTTGTTTAATGGGTAAAACAATTGCGATAAAAAATTTAATGATCAAATTCGTTAAACAAATAATGAGTCAGACAAAAATCAAATATTGAAAAATATGGACGACAGTTGGCTCCATATGCTAAGGTCATTGAAGATCTCGAGTATCAATAGCCGTTTATTTTATCAAAGCGCTCGTTTACAGCTAATCTGTTCATATCCATACACGGGTCAGTTGGTAACAAAAAAAAAACGGTTGAAGCCATAAATAACTATGATTCAATGTCAACGTTTTTAGGCATCGACGTTGCGTCAGACAAGCTAGACCCTGTAAATTAGGAGTCAGGAGTTTCAATTACCGCGAATCTAAGTATTGTCACAAAACATATAAGTATTGTTAAAGCGGATAAGCTAAAGCCAATGCTTGCACTGAGCTGCACTGACTTGACCCTATCAACAAACAACTCACATTCTAGATTCATAGAACCTGTTTTGTATTGGAGAATGCTTCAAGTCAAGATTTTTCTTTAAAATGGAAGGATTTTAGTGATGATTTAGTACTTGTGATTGTGAAATTGCCGTTACACTATAATGTGTATTGCCTTTTGATTGATTGAGGAAAATTGTATAAAAACGAGGCTTGTCCACAAAGACTCAACCATGTTGTGTCAGGAATGGGGTCACAACAAGGTCATTTTTCCACAGTCTTGTCATGTTGCAATTTATCAGGTTAAACCAAAAAAATACCTAATAATTTATTACAGAACGTTCGTAAGTAATAGCATTAGGTAGGAAGTATCATATTTCTTAGTATTAAGGCCACACACACTTTGTTTAAACAAAGACTCATTCAGTATAGCACTGATAAACTACATATTAGTACTCTTGGCCTAATGCTCTTAGTCGTAGTTAAATATTTAAAATAATTGCATTTATACTTGCGAAGAGACGGTAAAGTGAAATTTGGCCACACGTCAATCTCGAACATATGGTAGTGTTTTGAAAGTGGCCTGCATTTAAGCCATCTATATGAATCCTGCGTAAAGTAAGGCCATACCTTATTTGGTAATGTCTGGTGTTGTAACAGAACCGAGCCTTATATGAGTCACAGTCAGGTATTAGTTTAAAATAAATTATTTCGAGTTGATTGAACATCTGTGATGCTTCTTCGATGAAATTGACTATGACCCATTTCAGCAGATGTATTCACGTTATGTTGACTTGATTCATATTATATGTGATAATTTACGCTGTTGTTTTGCGCACGGCCTTGAGATTGACTAATCATCATTATTCATTCGAATTACTTCATGTCTATTAACAATTAAGTTATTGTTGTTGACATACAAAATAACACATTTGAATGTCTTTACCTATTGTCCTCATTCATTTACTTTTGTATATTTGTTTTGTTAGTGGGTTCGTTTGGGTACATAAGTCATACTTGTATTTATGAAATGCATCGTCTTTATAAGCTTACTATAAGCACATGCACCTCAACTCGACTCGTAAAGAAATTAATGAAGGAACCGGTTCAAAATGCTCGAATCACTGATTCTCCTTGACCCAAATACAGAGCACCGCTACGGGAAGGAATTGTCCTGGTCAAAATTATTATATTGGAATAAGCCCTTGTAATAAACCTTGCTGTAAGAAAGGGTATTATTGTTTTGTATCGCCGATAAATAATAAAGTTAACTACATTTGCAGTGTTAATGGTATCAGATTCCTTTAACAGCAACAATTCCTTCTATGATTTATTGTTTTGCTTGTGGTTTACGCAATAATATATTTAGGTACCTACCTAATTTATCCTAGGAATCCCCTTATGTGATGACCAAGTTTTGTTTTATAGTTTTTAATAAAATAGTTTGCAAGTAAATTTCATAGGTTAGGTACCTATTACAGCAACAATCTAACTATAAAACATTTCAACATTGAGTAGGTACTAAGCTTTTTGTTTTGTCGGGGTATTTCCTTAGCATTATGTTTTTGTCAATTAAATATTTTACACTGGTCTTACTTAGCACCTGTTTCACAATTTACACAAATTCCAAAGTATACCTACTCCGGCAAATATAGACATCCGAATGATCCGAAGGTGATTGTTAAATTATTTGATGTTAAATTACTATAGTAGGTAGTTTTAACTTTATTAGAAATTTTAAAACTCGCGGGTCTCTATCAGTCAATAATTTAATAAAGGAGATCTAAAAACGGTGTTTATCGCGATTTTTAGCAAAACTGTAAATTCTATCAGACAACATTTTAGGCCATAAATAATCAATAAAAGACATCCTAAGATTCCTAAGAGTCACTGTTTGTTAAATTTGTATAAGTGAGAACCTATTATAGGTGAGGCTTGGTATATACCTAGGTAATAAATAGCTAAGTATTCAAATATTTGTTAACATTGCATAAAATGAACTAGACGTGCCATATTATTACGTTGCTGCCTGAGTGATTAGGTAGTAATGTAGGTACCTACTAGGTAAGTACCTATGCAATGCTTAGTTAGAGATGCAATTTAAATAAATTCCATTGCGTAGAAATTTTCTCGAGTTAGGTAATATAGGTTAGGTATTTAAATCTCCATGAATTATTATCGTAACAATTAGGTATTGTTTGTCCGATATCCGTGTTTATGTTTTCATGTTTGTGTACAAATAAGAATTATAATTTTCCTCAGTTAACAAGAAAATTTCCGTTTTCATGCTAATTTAAGGAACGAATATTTCTCTTCTTTCCCGTGGTTCACCTATTTTGTCCACCTGGTGGACCACGGGTAAACATATTCTTCCGTGGTCCACCAGGTGAACTAAGGTGAACCACGGGAAATTATTATTTAACCGTGGTCCACCTTTGAGCACACAATCTTTTTGGTCTTTCGTTGACGTGCTTCACTGTAATTGAATTTATCATTGGAAGAGGGCGATTTGGAAGAAGGCCCAAAAGTTAGGCTTAAAATCGAAAGGAGAAAAGCGGATCGCTGCATTAATTGCTGCTCTACCTTTGATACCCCATGAAAGCATTAAAGAAGGATTGGAGTATGTTAAATCTGAAAGCAGTGATAGCAAAAAAATGTTACTCTTCTTAAAGTACGTTGAAAGTTTTTGGCTGTCTGATAAATTCAGTGAAATTTTGTGCGTATTTGGTGAAAGACACCGCACCAATAACACTGCAGAGTCTTATCATTCGAAATTGAATAAAGAAGTAAATAAAAGAAATGCAACGGTATTAAATCTATTAAAAGGTTTAACAAAACTAGAAACATCAAGTTTCAAGACAACATCGAAGAGAAGAAAAATATACAGGGTGATTGGTAGATGGGTGCAAGGCTTCTAGGGGATGGTAGTGTGGACTATTTGGAACCATTTAAGCCATAGTTGTCTTAACCGAAGTCGGACTATTTTTTTTTTTATGAATTTTTTACGGGATACAAGGAAAATACCCAAAATTTTACAGTTAGTTGCTAATAACTGCCAGTTTAAAAGGCCAGTTAATTATTTTTTGTTTAATTTAAGTTAAGCTATGTGTAAGCAATCTACCAAAACTTGTTCTTAGGTATCTGAGTCATTAGCCATTTTTTTACAGACATTTCAAACTTACGAAAATGTTCTGCGATTTACGAAAACCATTTTTGACGTTGTTTAAAAAAAAACTAATGGTGCTATTTTTGTTCAAACCTTTTTAAAAACATGTGTGGTTATTATTCTTTCTTTTGAGGTATCAATTAAGAGGATATCTCAAAAATTTTTGAAATTATGATACAAAAACCAAATAGAGGCAGAAAATTTTGAGCAACTTTAATGATAAAAAGCAGATTACCGAATTGCTGAAAATGGCATACACCGCGTGATACCTGGGTACCACGCGGTGTATGTGTGTATGACTCCAGATTCAATCCAAGCAGACACAATTCTAAGGTCGAGGAAGAGATTTTGGCAGCATTCTAAGCGGATCCTACTACCATCACTAGCGTAGTGGCTCAAAATCTTAACATTTCACAATAGAAGATGTGTATGTGGAGTATGCACAAAAATGATAAGCATTTATTCCATGGCCCGGGTCTGCCAGGTTTGGAAGAGCAAGATACCGGGAAAATAATCCAATTCTGCCGTTTTCTCCTCAACAGAGACATCAACGCATCTTCAATGCGTGATTCTTAAAATCAATCTTGTGGACAAATAAAAGTAAATTTTCCAGAGAGGGCATAACAAATTTTTACAACCTTCACCAACAGGCCAACAAGGGCAGAAATCCATACTGGAAAAAGCAGGTGTCAGTACAGAGGAAATTCTCTGTCAGTGTGTGGGCTGGAGTAATTGGCAGAACTTTGATTGGGCCCCACTTCTTACCAGATACCTTAAATGGTAATAATTATTTGGGATTTCTTCAAATCGATCTTCCAATGCTCGTAGAGGTGTCCTAATATTTAAAACTGACCAACTGACGTTAGGATTGTGTCTGCCTGGGTTGACTCCAGATTCCACGTGGGGTATGTCACTTTCAGCAATTCGATAATCTGCCTATTTTTTCATTAAAGTTGCCTTGAATTTTCTCCCTCAATTTGGTTTTTGGATCATAATTTCAATATTTTTTGAGATATTCGCTTAATTGATACCTCAAAAGAAAGAGTAATAACCACACATGTTTTTAAAAAGGTTTGAACAAAAATAGCACCATTAGTTTTTTTTTAAACAACGTCAAAAATGGTTTTCGTAAATCGCAGAACATTTTCGTAAGTTTGAAATGTCTGTAAAAAAATGGCTTATGACTCAGATACCTAAGAACAAGTTTTGGTAGATTGCTTACACATAGCTTAACTTAAATTAAACAAAAAATAATTAACTGGCCTTTTAAACTGGCAGTTATTAGCAACTAACTGTAAAATTTTGGGTATTTTCCTTGTATCCCGTAAAAAATTCATAAAAAAAAAATAGTCCGACTTCGGTTAAGACAACTATGGCTTAAATGGTTCCAAATACTCCACACTACCATCCCCTAGCAGCTTTGCACTCACCTACCAATCACCCTGTATATAGATAACGACGATGATATTATGGGGATACAATTACAGTTACTAAATGGTGAAATTCCAATCAATTTCGCATTGGAGAAACTACGTTGATAGAGCAATTTTAGTTTTAAGTAATCATCATTTTAATTGAAGTAAATTATTTCAATAAATGAATTTAAAAAAAAATGCCATTCGGTGTACTTTTTAATTTGTCGGGATCAATGTTGCATAGATTTAATCTAGCCAATGAAAAGAGGTGGACAATAGGCAATATATTTCAATAAAAATAATTTACGCGATTATCAGGTGGACCACGGAAGAATATGTTTACCCGTGGTCCACCAGGTGGACAAAATAGGTGAACCACGGGAAAGAAGAGGAATATTTTACTTACTCAAAACCTTTCCACACAAGTTTATTCCCTACTAGATAGATTTTTTAATGAATTAAATTCTTATATAAAATCATATTTTAATACATACCTATATACAAAATCATGGCCAATAATGTCTGCCTCGTTAGATGCTCATGTTATTTAGTTTATATTTCTAACTTTTTACACGCTCGCAGTTTTTTTGGGCGGTGGAACCTGTTTGAGGCCATTTTAGGACACCTGGCGTACGATCTCCTTGCTGCCCCGTATTCAAACCACTGAGTCAGGTATTTTAGAAACGAGCTCATTCCTATACCTAGTAGATTTGATTTTAAAATCTTTTATTATATAAAGTTTTCACTGTTGCCTATTTGCAATCACCTTACCTATCAATGCAAGAGAATATATATACAACTAGCTTCCGCCAGCGGCTTCGCCCGCGTAGAAATAAAAAGTAGCCTATGTTCTTTCTCAGGGTCTAAAGATTGTCTGTACCAAATTTCATCAAAATCGGTTCAGAGGTTTAGCCGTGAAAGCGTAACAGACAGACAGACAGACAGACAGAGTTACTTTCGCATTTATAATATTAGTAAGGATTACAATACCTTAGAATCACTAGCTTTTATATGTATAGGTAAGAACCTACCTATGTGATAAGTAGTCTTATTTAAATATTAATAAGAAAACTTGATAGAAGTCTACCAAAATACCAATTATTCAATGTTACAATCATTAACAGTATCGGTAGTACAGGTAGGTACCAACCTAATCAAACCTGTATACATCTACCCTCATGAAACTTCCATGATCTGTCTGGTGCCAAGCCCATCTGTAATCTAGGTCATGGCTGTGACCCTTGCAACATAATTCTAGATATGGACCACGGCCTCTGGATCGATACCCTACGACCTCTTTAACTTACCACTCCCAAACATTAAATTTACAGCAACAGCCTTCCAAATAAAAATTTACCGGTAACGGTAACTTTATTAATGAAGCAACTATAAAACTCACCTTTCTTTGAGCCTCAGCAGCAAATCCGGATTTAGTAGCACGATTGACAGCCATTGTGATTATTATAGCTATCTAAGAACTAAAATAAATTAAATCACAGTTTAACCGTGAAGTCACAGTGTACTGAATGTAAACACGCGGATCAACGCGACCGAGTCACACGGAGAGCGATGTGTGAATGTGTGCTTGAATGACATCATGCAGCGACGGTCTGGCGCGGGGTAGGGATGCGCGTGACGCCTGTCGATGATTCCAGGTAGAGCCTTAACTTAGTCACAATGGTGATTTAAAATGAGCATAGGTATTTCGGAACTATTATGGTGGTACGGGAAAACAAACAAATTTATGGTTAAATAAACTTAGTAGGTAAGGTAGGCAACCTAAGAATTGATATTACATAGGTACCTACCTGCTTACATTTTATTAGTCATACATTTAATGTAACACAGATTTCACAGTTTTATGAACTGTACCTACAACTAAATTATTCATTGTAGTACCAACAGTAGGTAGAGGTACCGTATGTTTGGGATAGGTAGCAAGCAACCATCGATATCGATAATTTTGGTCCATAGCTGCCTTTTACTAGTGAACTCTAACTTACCTTTCGATAACATCTTACGTCACATCACTAGGTTCGAAATGTAAAACGAAAACCAAGTATGGAATACAATGAGAGAGAATGGGTAAGCAAGAACGTGTCTCTCTTTTAGGCGTCTCGATGGATGGTGGCGGTAAGTAAAGGCACCTTGCTGATCCAACCGAAACGAAGGTAGCGAAGGCTTGATGCGAGATTCTAATAAGAATGTCCGTAAATATGCAATAATTCCTATGACATTATGGACTAAGATAAAAAATAAATATCTTGTTACCTACTTAAGTAGTAAGTAGGTAGGATTTGTATCTAGATCTTAAATACCTACTTATAACTTTCTTCCCATTACACTTTCATGATAGATACCTCTATCGTAATTATTTATTGCAATTAGTCACCTTAGAAGTTAAGGTACCTACCTAGTTAATTCAGGTAGGCTCTGAATTAAATTTTAGGATCCTAATTTCATACATTATGTATGCCTACACTGCAAAATTGTTAATTTCAATTTACCATACCTCACATAGCTTAGGTACCTAATGGCCTCTACACACCAAAGCCGGCGGTCCGCCGGCACAGCCCGCCGGCTTAATGCCGGCGGGTTAGCCCGCCGGCTTCAGAATGTCCAAGCCGCACGACTTTGCCGGCGGCAATGCCGGCGGCACGACAGCCCCGGCATGTGGTGTTCTAGTAATGAAGAATGTTACTAGGTATGCCAAATCGCTTGAAATGTTGTATCAGTAAAGCCTGTATGTATACAAATATACTAGTTTTTGTTTAGTTAAAAAGTACCTAGTAGTTTTGATTTTATAGGCATTCAAAGTTTCGAAAAATATCGAGTCTCGCTAACAGTCACGTGAGCGCTTGTGACGTAACTTCGCGCGGCCTACGGCCCGCTTAGTATCGCCAGCAGATTATAGTAGTAGTGCAACAGCTTGCGCAGTATTTTGATGTGTTTTCGTCCGCGTATTAAATTAATAGTTTAATAGTAGTACTTAAATATTATTCGATTGATAAAATGGATGAAGATAACTCAAATAGTAGAAGTATAACCTGCGCAATTAAAAATGAGTTCTGTAAATGGCGGCGGGTAGGTATGGTACGGTTGGCAAAACAAGTTCTCAAACAGGCCGGCGTCACGACGAATTTCCCATACAAACGTAATACCAAAATTATTTGTAATTCGAGCATATTTCCACGGTATTATTATTATTTAAATAGTATTTTTATCTAGGTCCCTACAGAGTTTTTTTACATAATACTTATTTTAAATGAAATTATTTTTTTAGTAAAGTAAAGTAAAGAGTTTAAACAGCTTTGCGTTATAAACCCGGCGTCGACGCTTTGATAACGTCCTCAATGTGATCATTCATACGAACGCTTTTAAATCACTTTCGTCTCGTCCCTCGCTTTAGAAAGCCGTTGGAATGTTTTCTGCTAAATAATAATAATAAATAATAATAAATATTGCTGGACAATTTTTTACACAGCGACATCTAGCCCCGTGGTAAGCTCGAAGCTTGTGTTACGGGTGCTAGATTTCTGATATACTTAATATAATATACATACATAGATAGATATTTTTTATTATACATATATAACACCCAGACACCCAAACAAATAACTAGCTATAGCGATTTGTGTTGCTAGAAGAAGAAGAAAGAAAAAAAGGACATTCTGGGTACATCCTCTGAATGAACAGAGATACTTAAAATAACAGTTTGTGACACTGTACGAAGATTTGACAAGTATACAAGATTTGACGAATTATTGGAATATTTCTACTAATACTCAACGTACTAATCGCAGCGCCGGCGTTTTTTTAATCATGTGAATAATAATAAAAAGTTTCATACGGCCTATTACCAGCACTCAGCGTTGAAAATGCAACTGAAAATGCTCGATAAAAAAGCGTCGCGTTCTAAAATCGCCGACGTGTGAACACGTACTTGGGTATGCATAAAGCGTTCAAATAGAACATAACCCAAGTAGCATTTGGGGTTCTATAATGGTTTACATTTAGTTCATCGGTGATCTCTAAGCATTAACATTGGCCACACATGGTTCATTGGCTGTATTAATGTGAACAAATTCACTCATACCTGTATAAGGCCTGTATAGAAGTTCAAAAACAGCCTATTATGCAGCTATTAGTGTTATAATAGGATAATATTATCCTTCTAGTCAGCTTTCATTTTAAAGCTGAATAAGAGCATTTTAAGAGTGGATAAATACGGCACGGGCTGTTTAAAGGTCCACATGTGAGCTGTTATGTTGCTGGCATTTTAATACAACAAATATGAACCTAAATGCAGCCAAAGGCTGTTATATTTACTTTTTGTGGACCGTTATTCAGCTTGTAGCTCCAAGCGGGTCTGTTTGTGATATATTAATCAGCCTTTAAATTATTCTTTAAAAGAGCGTTTAATGAGTTCACATGTGTGCATTGAATACAAGGAATTCCAATACCTTTGTTAAATATATTTAAATAGTAAATAATACAACTTTACAAATGTTTGATAATTTTTATTTTCATCTCTTTCATTTTTATAGTTTCATCCGTTATCATGTCTTTATTGGCTTGAAAAGATAGATCCACATTATTGTCTTAATGCGTCTGAAAAATAAAAAAACAAGTTGATATAATATGCAGTCAGGTAACTATAATTATTCGGAAACTATAGTAAGTATATATTAAGTTACTTGTGGTAATAAAACAAAATTCTCAATGCGGATCTAATTAAACGGTAATAAAACAAAATTCAAATTTTCAATGCGGATCCCTAAAATTTTTGTAATCTAAAAAATCTAAAAGGGTATGCACGTGAACCATTAAAGAGCTGCTTACCAGCCCAGGGCTGAATAAGAGCTTATTGATCTTATGTTGTACAGCAATTGACATTAAGATGGTACACAATGTGTCCTTTCTACAGCTCACGGTATTATAATGGTACACATGTGAGACTTTAAACAGTTCACAGCTGTAATTTAGAGTTACAATGGTTCACATGTGGCTGGAGACAAAATGGTGGACAATGTCCAGCATTCTTCACTCATAACCTATATATTTTTTTAATTATTTACGGTTTTATAACATACTACGTAGTTTTCGTAATTAATATTGTGGTTAATGTTCAAATAAAAAACTATAGACTGATTTTAATGCCTTAAAAACACAACAATCAAAAATTGAAATCTTCGCCTCTGCTTATTTTGAATAATTATTTTGGTAAAACGGCATTATTCTCGAGGCGCATAAAAATTTTTACTCTAAAAATATATATACTTAACAACAAATTTACAATACCCATCGTTTTAACACAATAGAATATAATAAACACAGAGTACTTACCGTATATTATAATCCAAGTCACATAAAAAATATGGCTGCTTATAGACACTCACGAGCGACGTACGTAATTGTTAACAAAATTAAACTGCCCTTGCTATTTTGAAGAAATAAGCGGCCGCTACTAGTTATAAGGGTACACTTGTGAGCTTAATACGATATAAAGGCTGTTTAATTGTTCACTCGTTACTTCTTATAACTCTCTTGTCTGTATAAAGAACCACATGTGATCATATATGATGCCGTTAATCAGCTTCAAGACCACAGGTTCTCTCTTAAACTGCCGTTATAGTGCTACTATTCAGCTACTGTGTACCATTTGAGAACTTAAGGCTGCATAATTTGTGCCCAAACTGGTGTTATAAGGGCTGTATAGCATGCTATACAGCCTTTATACAGCTTACTAAGAGAGCTTAAAGAATAAATGTGTACCATTAGTCAACCGTTATAGAACCCCAAATGCTACTTGGGAATTATTATGTTCTATTTGAACGCTTTTTTAACGGACGTTAAAAAAGCTCTCGTGCGAATTAGGCCTGACTGACTATTTTTTTGTAGCGCGTACTTCACTGTGTGAGTATAGACAGCGATAGAGAGTGAGCGAGAACGCATGCGAGCGGACGCCATTTACAGAACTCATTTCTAATTGCGCAGGTTATACCTACCATTAAACTTTGACGTTAAAGACATTAAATATGTATTAAAGTTTTGTTGCTATTGGTAGGTACGTAAGTATTTATTTATATATAGGTAGGTACCGCTCTTCTTAGTAAATTTAAATGAACAATACATTGATTTATGGCAAACTAGCTTCTTAGTAAATTTAAATGAACAATATATTGATTTATTGCAAACTAGCTTCCTCCAGTCTTCGGCCCCGTTTTCCTCAAGAACTGTACATTTTCATAGGATTAAAAGTAGCCTATGTGTTATCGTCGTCGTACGGTTACAACTTGTTTTACTTCTAAATCGGAAACTAATTGATGTATCGAAGTAATTCTTTCACGCGTATTTTTTATATTAGACATAGAATATGGAGTGCTAATAATCAAAATTAGGTAACATTCTTTATTGCCAAATACGTCACTACTCTATGAAAGCCGGCGGGCAACTGACTGAGTGAGTGGAGAGGGATGCCGGCGGCCTGACCCGCCGGCACAGCCCGGCGGCCCAACCCGCCGGCATGATTGTAAAAAATAAGGCCGGCGGGTTGGGCCGCCGGGCTGTGCCGGCGGGCGGTGTGTAGAGCGCTTAACTACCTAATTAGGGAGGTAGGTACTTTAATTAGATTAGTTCATAATGGCTAATTATAAATAATTAGGTGGTACTTAAAAAATTATCTTATCGTCATTAAAAATAGAATAAATTTTTAAATTAATATTACAAAACGTTCAACTACAAAACTACGTTATTTAATGTTATCAACCATTCAACATTATAAACAAGGAACTTACTTTATGAGTAAATATTTTAATAATCAGCTGTTTTAGACCAAGAGCCTGTGATGGCCAGACCTTCCTTTAATTCACAAGCGTGAAAATTCTTTCATGTGTATGTCTAACATAGGTAAGAATAACCCCCAAACATGAAACCTGGATCGCGGTTCCTTTGGGAGATAACAACCTTTTACCTGTTATCTCCCAAAGGAACCACGATCCTGGTTTCATATTTGGGGGTTATTCTTACCTGTGTTAGACATACACATGAAATAATTTTCACGCTTCAGAATTAAAGGAAGGTCTGGCCAGACCGGGCTCTTAGTATAGACTAATAGCCTGCGATGGCCAGACCGGGCTCTTAGTATAGACTAATAGCCTGCGATGGCCAGACCTTCCTTTAATTCTGAAGCGTGAAAATTATTTTATGAGTTATTATCTATCTATCTATCTATCTATCTATGTGTATGTCTAACATAGGTAAGAATAACCCCCAAACATGAAACCTGGATTGCGGTTCCTTTGGGAGATAACAGGTAAAAGGTTGTTATCTCCCAAAGGAACCGCGATCCAGGTTTCATGTTTGGGGGTTATTCTTACCTATGTTAGACATACACATGAAAGAATTTTCACACTTGTGAATTAAAGGAAGGTCTGGCCATCACGGGCTCTTAGGTTATTTGTACAATATGAATTTCATTAACGGAACCCTTAAACATCTTACGTGCGCCATCTTGTAACAAACGAAAGAACGTTTTTAGCATGACTACACCCAGCCCCTAGTCTAGTCCATCACAGTTGTATGAAGTGAAAGTATTGTGTGGTGTAACAATCGTACCACAGATGGCGCTTATCATAATCTTGTATACACCTCAAAGTGACAATAAATCAGTGTCAATCAAATTACGCAAATCAAATAAAAAATTTCAAGTTCACCGTTTAATTTGCAACAAAAATTAATAAAATAATAAAAAAAATGCCAGAATGTTTGCCAAACTATTATAGACGTTTTTGATTAACGTTGTAGTTTTCTCAACCGGGTTTTCTATAAGTCCAACGTTAGATATCTGAAAATTAGTACAAGACTTGCGGAGATGGACCACGGTAGAAGACGAAGGGGAGGCCGGCACGGTAGAGGCCACCATTTTCGTCGCAGCGAGGACGAATCTCCATTAGTCATTCATAATTCGATCCACCCCGCGCGATGCAGGCCCTGGAGCTTCCTCAGCGGATTGTACAGTTTCTTCATCCTGTCCAGTCTGTTGGCGATCATCTACATCATGTTGGAGTACCATTGCATCACTTGCTCGGCCAAGTTCGACATGACCAACATTTCTCAGAACATTGATGACATTGCGGTAAATCCTTCCTTATTGTACGTTATAGTAAGTCAGAACTTTACATCCTTTACATATTTTGAACCAAGTTCTGACTAGGCAATCTTATTGTAGGTACATTACAGATCTTAGAATATGAACGAGGTTTGACTTGATAAACTAATTCATTAAGTGATCCGAACTCCTAGGTACTCATTGGTAGATACCAAAGATAGTCATCATAGTTATTGTAACATGGGTCTGGTGGAAAAGTATTTTCTTGTCAGTTATAAGCGGCTTTTTTCCGCTCTAATCCACGAATCAATCTAGGTTTTTCGGGTTTTTCGTATAAGACCAGTGCCATCCCGAATACTTCAAAAGGTGTCATCAGAGCGACCAGGGATTTATTTACCAGCAGAGGGTCAGCCGCATTGTTCTATGTACCAACATATCAGTTGTAGAGGATCCCCTCGGTAAGGAGGTAATAGTAACTAAACAAATCCTTATGTTTCCAGAAGAACCTCTCGGCAATAAAGGCCAGCTATCATGTCCTTGAAATGAAACTGTCGAAATTCTCCCAAGAGCTCCCTAAAATAGAAGGACAGGTCGATATATTGGAAGTCTTTGCCAATGCATTTGAAGGCAGAGCTGAGAGGACTAAATCTATTAATAACTTACCAAATGTCGACGTTTATGTGAATAAAATGGAACACGGAAAAAACATTAGTCGGAAAATTGCGAAAACAGATGAAATTTTCAAAGCCTAAAACAATAGTAATAAGAGCAACAAAGCCAATTACTGATATCGTGTCTAAGTCAAATGATATTAAAATGTTTTTCAATACCTATGTACTTGTTATAATTTACAGCTTCTTACGTAAATAAAGAAACTCGCGATGAATAGTAATTCACAAGAAGTAAGTATCTCGGTAAGTGATAGTGTGTGATACGTTGTAAGTTCATAAAAAAGAGGTGCACTTGAAAAGATTCAATTACAGTGAAGCACGTCAACGAAAGACCAAAAAGATTGTGTGCTCAAAGGTGGACCACGGTTAAATAATAATTTCCCGTGGTTCACCTTAGTTCACCTGGTGGACCACGGAAGAATATGTTTACCCGTGGTCCACCAGGTGGACAAAATAGGTGAACCACGGGAAAGAAGAGACGATTTTCATTCTGAAGGTCGTGGGATCAACCCCGACGCGCACCTCTAGATTTTTCTTTAAAAAGTTATGCGCGGTTTAAAACACGTAACGGTTTATGTCTTAAAGGTGAAAGTGAGTGAGTAAACTGGCATGTTCTGGGAACTTTGAAAAGGACATGAGTCACCAATCCACACTTGCCAGCGTGGTGAATTTGGACTTTATCTCTCTCGTCACGAGCGAAGTCCGTGTCTCAGAAGTGGGAACGGAAATAGGGCTGATGCAGTGGCGGATTTACCATTAGGCCAAGTAGGCCATTGCCTAGGGCGGCAGATTTAGGGGGGCGGCAAATTTCGCTAATTTTTTTAAAGATTTTTTTTATAATTATACTTGTACACAATTCATAATAATATAAATTAACTATCTACGATCTATTTTAAGTCCAGAAACGCTTTCATACGACTATATAAGTGATGATTAATTTAAAATCTCGCAAGAAAATAATGTAAAACTTATTTGATCTCATTGACTGATTGTTAAAATGTTTTATTATAATATATTAGTCCAGTATAATTAGACACAAAATTAGGGGTAAGGTTACATTAATTCGCACCTTGCTTAAAATTGGCATAAATGTTAGGAATCCTATAATAAACAATTTGTCAAAAGTTCGCATTATCCACAGGCGTGGAAAAAAAGTTATTCAAGGTCTAATATCAGTTTTTTGTAAATATCTAATTTCCTATTAGACCAAGGGTTTTTAATTTTTGAAAGGGAAAAAAATAGTAGTAGGATGAAACCCATTAGAAAAGGAGGGGAATATGATAAAAATGAAAGGAAAAATAAATTACGGTCGATCTGAGTTCGGGAAGTGGTAGGGGGGGGGGGTGAGTTTTAAGGGTAAAAATGGTTTATTTCGATTTCCGGTAAAACTACAAGTACTATGAAAAAATATGCAATAGCAAAGTTAAATAAAACGATCTACAATTTTTAATTCACAACTTTTTTACATAATGTCAAAATGTATGTAAAAATTCAAATAACTAAGTTTTTGGTTTTTTATTTCTATCTTTTTCAAAACATTTTATTTTCTATGAAATTTGGTGAAAACTTACCTTTTTATGTCCTAAATACTCTATACTTAATTGATTAAAAATATTAGTTTTTTCACCTTATTTTGACGTAATTTAAACAAAAACACCCTAATTTTCAATCGAAAATTCACGTGTCAAAATATAAGCTTTTTTTAAAAAGTTGGTGTGCTTTTTTTTCGTTGAAATCTCTACTTTTTGATGATTAAAAAAAATATACACTTTCTCAGAAAATGCACAAAACTGAAACAAAAATTTGTATCAATGAACAATTGCATCATAAAAATGTGATTTTATTTAATTTTGTCTTTTCAGACTATTACAATGGATGAATCTGTTTGTATAATCTGCAATAAGTCAGATTATAAGCAAAACTATTAAATAAAAATTGCAAAAATCACATTTTTATGATGCAATTGTACATTATGATACAAATTTTTGTTTCGGTTTTTTGCATTTTCTAAGAATATTTTCTATTGTAATATATTTTTTTAACCATCAGAAAGTAGAGATTTCAACGAACAAAAAGCATACACCGACTTTTAAAAAAAAGCTTATATTTTGACACGTGAATTTTCGATTGAAAATTAGGGTGTTTTTGTTTAAATTAGGTCAAAATAAGGTGAAAAACTAATATTTTTAATCAAATAAATTATAGTGTATTTGGGACATAAAAAGGTAAGTTTTCACCAAATTTCATAGAAAATAAAATGTTTTTGAAAAAGATAGAAATAAAAAACCAAAAACTTAGTTATTTGAATTTTTCACATACATTTTGACATTATTTGTGAATTAAAAGTTGTAGATCGTTTTATTACCTACAACTTTGCTATTTCACATTTTTTCATAGGACTTGTAGTTTTACCGGAAATCGAAATAAACCATTTTTACCCTTAAAACTCACCCACCACTTCCCGAACTCAGATCGACCGTAATTTATTTTTTCTTTCATTTTTATCATATTCCCCTCCTTTTATAATGGGTTTCATCCTACTACTATTTTTTTCCCTTTAAAAAATTTAAAAACCTGGTCTAATAGGAAATTAGATATTTACAATTAACTGATATTAACAACATTAGACCTTGAATAACTTTTTTTCCACGCCTGTGGAGTGGACCATGTGGACTTTTGACAAATTGTGTGATAGGGCTCCTAACATTTATGCCAATTTTCAGGACGCACCTTGCTGAAAATTGGCATAAATGTTAGGAATTAATATACTTAACTTTATAATATCTATTTTGACCGGACTATGTATCATTAAGTTCATAATCATACTAATAACGGGATTAAACTATAGGTACTATACTACGAGTACGTACTTATTGAATTTTAAAAGTCAGTAGGGGCGGCAAAAATTTAATGGCCTACTAGCGGCAAATTTGTAAATCCGCCACTGGGCTGATGATCTCAGTCTGACAATTTATTCACAAATCTGTGTCCATCTAT
The DNA here is from genome assembly GCA_963691955.1 of Chloroclystis v-ata. Classification (NCBI taxonomy): domain Eukaryota; kingdom Metazoa; phylum Arthropoda; class Insecta; order Lepidoptera; family Geometridae; genus Chloroclystis; species Chloroclystis v-ata. The sequence goes on from OY829899.1 coordinate 7,806,371, forward strand.
AGTCATCCATCCATCCATTTAGTTAGAGGTCCATTTAGAACTACTTGTTAGCTTAGCTAAAAGTAGAATAGCTCACATATCCTAAATAAATTTTAGCTATAAATAAATGGCTTATTCCACTTTACCCCAAAACTCTAATATTTAGTCAATATATATCCATACATTCATTCCACTACCACCCCAAGACCATGAAAGGTGTCAAAATTTAATCAACAAATATCTCCATACTTCCATTCCACTTGCACCCCAAGCATTTTTCGTAGGGTCTGCAAAATAATTGTAGCAAAAATAAATAAAACGCAAGATAATTATTGTTCATGGCTTATGTTATATTTTACTATAAAAACTGTCGTGGTTTAATAAATTCATATTGAGATCAACGGGCAATACATGAACCTTATTTCCGTAGACTATTGATCAACCGTTTCGTCCCAGAACGTGGGACTTCATTAGGATCAAGGACACTGCAAGGACACGGATCACGACCGCTCGCCGGTCCGCAGTGCACTGATGAGTGCACTGCGTGATGAGTGGTTTATGTTATATTTGTATATAAAACATTGTAGGTAATCTAATAGTATCTATATAAATGTTATATAAAATATTGTACAAAAAATTTAGGCTAAGAAGTCTATCCGCGCCGCGGCGGTCTATCGTTATCACTAGCTAAGCTAAAACCTTAGTGACAATCGCCGTACCAAGAAGAATCGTAATATACTAATAATAAATATATAAGGGTCGCTCATGGAGTAAGTTAGTTTGTTTTCAGAGATATTGTGTTTAAAGGCTCAATTTTATGATATCTACTGAAACTAACTTGACGATTTTTTTCTGTACGTATGTTCCGCCATAATTCTAGTAGATATACATTTAGATGTCTTGGACACAGGAAAAGCTATTTTAATTCTTGCTAATAACACGCGGATGGAGTCGCGGACACTGCTAGTAAATGCATAAAATACCGATCCACGCGTTTGGTATGTGCAGTGATTCAAGAAAAAAAAAAAGAAAAAAAGGGGGCTGATTGATAGTGATGACATGTCCATGTTAATCTTTGTGATTTTACGGACTAAATCTGAATCAATCAATCAAACCAACCACTTCTTTACGTCACACAATCAAGAAAAAAATGCAATAAAATTAAGACTACGTCAAACGATGCGCATTATGCCCATTTACCAAATGACGAAAACTTCTCAAAACCTATTCAAATCAAATATTTTAAAACGAATAACATTAATATATCAAACACATCAACAATTTTAGGTCATGCAAAAGAAAATTTCAGAATATTATAAGTTAAAAGAATTTTAGCCGAATATTTTTACAATTTTGTTAATAGTTTCCAACAAATTATTTTGGTTATCTTTAAACTCTTCTAAAACAATGTTTAATCTTTGATCATTTTGTATTGATTTTTTGCATCGAAGCACGGATTTTCGATATTTAGCGAAATATAGTGCTTCTTCTTTTAGTTTTGTTACCAATTGTACAAATCCAGGTTTTTTTTGGGTTTCGTTATTTAGCCTGCGGTGCCACGCTTCGACTAAGTTAATTGTTCTATGACGCTGTCCTGAACAATTCCATAAAGTTGTTGGTAAACTTGGATTTTCCAACCAGTTTTCTACGAAATAGTTATTGAAAGTTGTGACTCTATCATTATTTGGTGCCACTTCCATAATAGTGAGCCAACCATTAACTATTTCGTCATTTGGTAAATGTGACAATGCAGCACAACGCAAAGAGAATATAATCACTACGTTTTAAGAGACGGCACTTAGAACATTGGATTGAGTTCACTTGACGTGAGCTCGAGTAAACGCAACATTACCAACATAAGGACAATATCGCTCAGACAGGCAATGCTGCCAACCTAACAGTATTAACTTTTGAAAGCTCCTCCAGGACCTCACTACTTGTATTTTTCATATATTTTGCAGAGAATTATGCTAACCAATTAACCAATCATTGCTATACATTTGTTAAAATAAGGAGGCCATGAAAATAATACAAATCAAATAAAATCAATCGTTTATTTGCAAAAACACATCATTTTAAAATACAAAATAGGTACATTTCTTAGAACTATGTACCTAGTAAATGTGTTCAAACTTGCAAGCAGGTGTGCATATAATATTAAGTAGGTAATGAGTATACTATAATAATACAATTTAATTGAATTAAACACTTAGGGTTCAAAGGAAATTTTGCAAGAAATATATATTGGGCTTATCTTTCGTCTACCACAAATAGAACATTTCCTGGAGCTTCTGTTGTATGATTTTTTTTATCCGAATCTTCTATTGTATTTTGCATGTTCAATTTTTAATATTAGTTTTGACTTCACTTTTGCACAATATTGCGGAATAAATTTGGATTTGATAAACTTAATTTTCTCAATTTCAAACAAAACGTACAACTGAAAAATCAGAATGAAATGACAATGTGACATGATAGTCAATCCGTCAATCGGCCAATTTTACTCCTAACCTAAGTACCAACCGAATAGTAAGAACTTCGGCATCTGTTGGTTGGCAAGCATTTATGTACAATTATTTAATCTCTGTTTTGTCAAATTTAAAACTTAACATCAAAGAAATAAAGTGACTTATCGTTTACATTATCACTATTCAAATTCTGTTCCAAGGCAGTGTCGACCCCCTGGCACAACGTTTGACATGATCTTTTTCGTCTTTAGTTGAAAGATCATGTTTTTTTGCATTTTTTGTTAATGCTTGCCTATAATGAAAATTACAGCCTTTTACAATTATAGAGGGAAAACATAAAGTGATGGCGTTCATCGCCGCTTGCTCAAAGTCTAAAATAACTTGTTGAGGGTTCCACCCAGGCAAAACATTTTTAACTTGTTTGAACAAGATCTCATATGTCTTTTGCAGCTTGTTAGGCAACAGAGCAAATAATACTGGGACTATATTGGTTTCTTTTGAATTCGAACCCAGATCAACATGTATGCTATAGATTTGATAAAAGGGAATACAACAACTTCTAAAAGTTCCATCCATGAAAAAAACGCTTTGCTCTTCAATAATTTTTCTCGCCATTTCGGTTGCAAATACAATTATTCGCACGTTTTCTTTGTAGTCTATAAGCAAAAAGTCGCGGAATATTTCAGGGACTTCTACTTGATCTGCAGTTTTGAATCTTGTTTTTGTGATATTCAAAGCCTTATTCCTAGCTTTATACAAACCAGATTTTATATTTTTAAAATTAGGCGTTTCATTTAATAAGCTTAACCCAGCGTCCACATAGTATTTGACACATTTTTTGTAAATGTTTGTGATCGGCACATTTGGTTCTTTGATGACCCTTGCTTTGGCCATCAGTTTAAAATCTTTTTTTATTATGTTGTTTGTACATGTGTGTACATCTTCTCGCAATATTGTTCTTTCATATATTTTTAATTTGGCAGTGCACGCCTGACTTGCCTTACAGCACCACATTTGAGATCCATTTTTTAAAGTATGATGAAGATAGAAATGATGTCCAGCCCTTACTAATGTTCGTTTTCCATCTAGTTAAAATAAAAGATAAAAAGAGTTATAAGAGATGATAAACTCAGCCAGCTAAGTGGTTTGAATAAACAAAATAGAATAAATAAATAAATATTGCTGGACAATTCTACAAAATATTTCTCGTGTTTACAGGTGCCAGATTTCTGATATAAGTACTTAGAATATACATACATAGATGTTCATATTTTTATTATACATACGGAACAAATGTGTATTTGCAAATTATACAAATTAGTTGTCCGAGACAGGAATCCAACCTTTTGCGTTTAACTAACTACCATAACAAATACTAATCAAAATAATAAATAATTTGCTACTTAAAAAATTTAATGTTTGATTTATACATACTTGGATTTTCAATAAATGAAAAATTTGTAGCAGAGCTTGGACCTGCCTCTGGCTCATATTTTTCGGCTTCATGCATAATTGATCAGGTCAGGTATTATATGCGTTTTATTCCTTATTTATCTTTACACAACCTACGAATGTTTTCGATGTATGATTGTAAATTTTTCGTCCATATTTATCAATCTCTATAAGCAAATAAATTTAATAAAACATAATTTACATAAATCCAGATGGCCATGGCCAGTAGCCATGGCCATCTGGAACGATCTGGAACTAGTAGGCCGTGATAAGTATCGAAGCCGATAACTACGAGTATCTATTGAGAGCTACATACCTCATTGCTTCATTTCTGGTCAAGTGTGAGTTGGGGGGAAAACGAGTAAACGGCAAATTACTCGTCGTTCCCCCAGGGGAACTTCTTGGGGGAACCACGAGTCTCTCGTGGAATTTTTCTTCTTGAAGCTCGACTTCAAATGTTTTTCTTGATTCCGTTGTCAAATTTTTCACGAGCTAGGTCGCACGCTTTTTAGGGTTCCGTAGCTAGCCAAATGGCAAAAACGGAACCCTTAAAGATTCGTCATGTCCATCCGTCCGTCCATCTGTCCGTATATCACAGCCATTTCCATTTCCATTCCCGCCTCGGAACAACAATTTGTATGATCTGCAAATATTTGTTCCGGGTGTCTGGGTGTTATATATGTATAATAAAAAATATATATCTATGTATGTATAATATATTAAGTATATCAGAAATCTAGCACCCGTAACACAAGCTTCGAGCTTACCACGGGGCTAGATGTCGCTGTGTAAATCGTCCAGCAATATTTATTTATTTTTCTACGAAACTATAAGAGATAAACTGTTGAAATTTGGTAAGTAGATGTATTCTGTGAACAGCACAAAGATTTAAAAGAAAAATTGAAAAAAAAATTGATACATTTTGGGGGTATTCAAATTGTAATTTTTCATACATAGAACTGAAAAAAAAATTATACGCGTGGAGTAACTATCAAATCTATCTATCATTTCTAAAATAAGAAGAGAAGTATATAATGTACATTATCATACAAACTACCAACGAAAGTTGATTTGAACGAGATTTAGCAAGTATTTTTTTATAATACGTCATAAACTATTTCATATAAACAATTGCTGCGGAAGCCTACATGGGCGAGTCCGACTCGCACTTGGCCACTTTTTTTCAATAAAACACTATGGTAATCTTATTAAATAGGTTTATTACCAAACCAACATTTCTTTTTCAGACTCTATACACATAATATTATATCTCTGACGATTTAAGATGTTGTAGTATTCAAATAGATTTTACTACAACAGCTCGCAACAGCATTTTTCGATAAGTATTTTTTTCAAATTGATGAGTTATCAGTCCTCAAATGAGTTATCAGTCCTCAAGTATTATCTTGAATTTTTCTGTTGACTATACTTAAAACAAAAGATTAATTTTAAATTTGATTTTCAAAAACGTTTTGGGGTTGAAGTGGAAGTTTTTTTGGGGTAAAGTGGAATAAGCCAAATAAATTTTAGATAGTAAGGAAAGAAAAAGTATGTTAGTAGACTTTACTACCTTAAGCATAGATTGTAAATAAAAATAAAACAGTGTTCTAATCCATTTTATTTGGTACCTAAAACATACAACCAACATGCCAGTTTAGAGATACTAAGAAGATTTAATGGCAAGATCATTGACGCGTAAAAAAATTGTGAGATTATGCACGGTAAGGATTATCATATCGATGATGACAGTATTGGCATTGCGAATATGAACAGCTGTGAGGTTTCCCGTTTCTGTATCTACATGTGCTTCTAACTTTACACGGTATTTGTTCCAGCTTTTTTTTAATTCCGTGCATTTCTATTGGAAATATCTTACTTAAATTAACTGGTTGAACATTTACCAACGTCTTGAATGTTTTACACTCAATGTGGCATTTTTGTTCAGGTTTATTCTTTGTTTTCGGGTCAGTTCCCATTTTGTTACGACTTGAGACATCATTATTTTTGGGAACTGCAGAATTAATGGTTTTCTTTTCCAATTTTAATAAAACAGGCTTTATTTCCTGACTGTTTCGGTTTCCAATATCTAACTTCAGTGGAAGAGATAAAAGGGGGTTGGCTTTTATAGCTTGATTAGTTATTTTCCCCTCATTTCTTATGTTAGCAGGATGTTCATCTGCTAGCACCGCTATATGTTTCAGGTCAGTGTAGAGCTCGTCGTATGCATCGCCAATATTTGCAACGGCTTCCTGAAAAATAAATTGATTATTTATGCATTATCTTATAAATGAATAAGTACCTATTTCAGTTGGGAAAATAACCAAATAATCGATCCCTAAATTAGACCAGGGTTTTTAATATTTTACAAGGAAAAAAATAGTAGTAGAATGAAACCCATTAGAAAAGGAGGGGAATATGATAAAAATGAAAGGAAAAATAAATTACGGTCGATCTGAGTTCGGGAAGTGGGAGGGGGTGGGCTTTTAAGGGGAGAAAATGGTTTATCTCGATTTGCGGTGAAACTACAAGTCCTATGAAAAAAAGTTATATGGCAAAGTTGTAGGTAATAAAACGATCTACAACTTTTAATTCATAACTTTTTTACATAACGTCAAAATGTATGTGAAAAATTCAAATAACTAAGTTTTTGGTTTTTTATTTCTATCTTTTTCAAAAACATTTTATTTTCTACGAAATTTGGTGAAAACTTACCTATTTATGTTCTAAATCCACTATAATTTATTTGATTAAAAATATTAATTTTTACACCTTATTTTGACTTAATTACTACAAAAATAGACCAATTTTCAATCGAAAATTCACGTGTCAAAATATTAGCTTTTTTATAAAAATCGTTATGCTTTATGTTCATTGAAATCTCTATTTTCTGATAATTAAAAAAAATATATACATTACGATAGTAAATATTCTCAGAAAATGCACAAAACCGAAACAAAAATTTGTATCATTAGGTACAATTGCATCATAAAAATATGATTTTGTCTTTTCAGACTATATAATAATAATTATTATATAATAATCTGTTTGTATAATGGGCAATAAGTCGGATTATAAGCAATTATATGAAATAAAAATTGCAAAATTCACATTTTTATGATGCAATTGTACATAATGATACAAATTTTGTTTCGGAGTTTTGCATTTTCTGAGATAATTTACTATGGTAATGTATATATTTTTATTAACCATCAGAAAATAGAGATTTTAATGAACAAACAGCATACCGATTTTTATAAAAAAGCTAATATTTTGACACGTGAATTTTCGATTGAAAATTGGTCTATTTTTGTAGTAATTAAGTCAAAATAAGGTGTAAAAATTAATATTTTTAATCAAATAAATTAAAGTGGATTTAGAACATAAATAGGTAAGTTTTCACCAAATTTCGTAGAAAATAAAATGTTTTTGAAAAAGATAGAAATAAAAAACCAAAAACTTAGTTATTTGAATTTTTCACATACATTTTGACGTTATGTAAAAAAGTTATGAATTAAAAGTTGTAGATCGTTTTATTACCTACAACTTTGCCATATAACTTTTTTTCATAGGACTTGTAGTTTCACCGCAAATCGAGATAAACCATTTTCTCCCCTTAAAAGCCCACCCCCTCCCACTTCCCGAACTCAGATAGACCGTAATTTATTTTTCCTTTCAGTTTTATCATATTCCCCTCCTTTTCTAATGGGTTTCATTCTACTACTATTTTTTTCCTTATTTGACCATTTTTGAAGCTAACTGCACTGGTCTAAATATAGTACTAAAACCATTTTTAAACTGAACGCCCCTCCACCGCGGTTACACGTACATGCAAAAAGGTGTATAGATACAACACACATAAATTGATCTTTGTCATTGGATGTTCAATGACGTATAAACAAACGGGCCCCTAGACATGTGGCATCGCTAACTTCTGACGTGCGTAATAGCTTAGACCATAATGATAATAGGTTTATGTCAAATCCATACATTATGTACTTTTTTACTAACGATGTCGACGAACGTGTAATTTGCCAAATGTCTAGCCTCCACGGTGTCACTATGAAAGAAAGACTGGATCTGTCGACCAACTAGTGCATTAATGAGCCGAACACGCAACTGAACGAACGTGTCACTCAAACAAAGAGCGCGCTCCCCGCCATACAAATGCCTACACGGGATTGGTCGCACAACTTATTGACAACGCAGTGCGCGGATGAGTCCATGTTTACAGTAAGTTGTAGCACGCACACAAGTATACTGATGCAATACGTATTTCCTCTCACACGTTGAAATTATCACGGTTTTGTGGAGGGGAGTTCATTTTAAGATTAGATCATCTATACCTATGTATAAATGCAATGGAGCTCCAAACTTATGATAATTGTACTATTTTAATGTGCCAAAAAATATTTCAAATAAAAAATAATGATCCGTTGGGATGAACTCTGGCATTGTATATTGGATGAGTGATTTACCTTGAGTGTGTGCAGGCTTGTTTTCATGTGAGTCAATTCAGATTGTATCATGAATCGTTCCCAAAAATTGACGCTCGTATGCCCCAACGATGATAGCAATGCGACGAAAACTACGGCTTCTACCAAAATGTTCTTTATCGTCCTGCGTTGGGGCATGGTTATATATTTTGAGTATATTTTCACATTACACTTATTAATTTAAGTATTTTTTTACATTTTTGCTTTAGACATTTGATCGCGAGTTAGTTTAGACAGATAGAAAAAAAAGTAAATCATAAATTTACCTAGCAGGATACCTCTATCACAATAGAGGTTTTAAATATTCTGTACCTGTTGTGGTATACAGTAAAAAGTAAAAATTTTATAAAACATTTATGCGATCCATCAGTATTAAGATTATTATTACAGTAGGTAGTTTAAACCTACTTCAAGTACATATATTATATCAAACAATTTATTAATAAATGAATTTGTAATCTGTAGGTTTGATATGGTGATGTAGGTAGGTATCATGGACGTAATAATGCTAACCTACGTTTATTATATAACGTAACGTAACGTAACATGATACCTATGTTTTGAGTATTAAAGTACTACTATCTACCAATTTTGGATAGATTACATAAAACGGATGGCACGTTTTTCCTAAGCTAAAAAACTCAAAAAGTAAAAACTTAAATCTTCTCTGTCTACAAATTGTCTGTAAATTTTCAGTCCTTCTCTACACTTCAATTAGTTGTCAACCATCAAAACATTTTAATCAATCTTACCCATTTTTTACAAACGAAAAAATCTAAACATGTGTTATTTTTAAAATGCAATAATGAACTAGCCAGTATTTATTAAACGGCGTCATGGTCACTAAAGATTGGTGGTAAGTAGATATTCAGTCACTTTATAATAGGTCTATGAAACTCTTGATACAATAGGATACAATGTAGTGATCTACAGAGGCAATGCTTTTGTTTTAGTTTTAAGAACCATTTCGCTAATTAAATTCGACATTGATTCGCAAAAAAATTACTAGTATTAATCACTTACACAACATACTTAATATACAATTAAATAATGAACTTCCATAAAAATTAAAGATAATTTGTGAAGGAAATATAATAAATTAGTATGTAACATTAAACTACAAAAGTAGGTACCTATTCATCATCGTTAATTCGTTATTATTTACCTATCTACTCAATATCTACATAATGTAGGCATTACACGTACCTATCATCCTGCCATTTGTAATAGTTAGAAAATCCTTAAATGGGAGAATTGATCTATTAAAAAAATCCAATGCTCGTCTGCTTTGCTTTAGAAATCGCAGTTTTATTGGGAGATTGAAGGCTAGTACATTCAATTTCTCTTCTCCAGGCATGTACCGGCGAACTCCTAGACCTTCGCCGAACAGAAACCTCTCCAGCTCCTCAGAACGTCACTCTTTCAACCACATCTTGACCATGTCAGCCAACTACTTCTGGACGACCTTCTCCACTCTGAATGGGAACTATGTGGCTGTCGTCACGGTGGTGTTCATTGTGATCCTGAGCTTCATTCTGCCAGACTTGTCGCAAAAGATTCACAGAGTTAATGAACTGAAGACTATGAAGGAAGTTCTTTTGAAGATGTCTGTAAGTCTTGTTTATCTTTCAAAGTCGAAGTGGACCGTGATCGTTTCGTAAAGATTAATCTGGTGACTGAACGTACGGATAAATAATAAAGTTATTTAAAAAGCATTCACCAAGAACTTCGAATGAAATAAATTTCACTTTTCACGCTTTTAATAATCTGGTTTGCAGAGCGAAGTGGGTCGAGCTGAAGTAGCCTGCCTGACAGTAGCTGATGAAATCCGGTGCCTCCACAGCTCAATAGAAGATGGTGCTTCGGAGGTATTTATTTCTGTAAGACCACCTTAATTAGGTATGTTCTGCCCGAACCACAGAACATTTAATTACTATACGTGCCTAAACATACCAAACTTATTTTCATGACTTTTGCATAGAATTTAATAAAGTACCACACTTATTACTTTTTTGCTGTTGTGTTGCAGATAGAAAGCAGTGACATATGTGCCTCCAGCGAAAAGTTGATGCAAACCACTCAATCCGAGCCCATACAGATCGAGAAGAAGTATAGTCTCTTGGAAAAGTTTTTTTCACCTAGAAAGAAAGTATCGCATAAGGTTAGCTCAATGATGCTCGGAGAGTTCTTTCAGGCGCTAATATATCAGTAGTACAAATCGAAGCAATATCTACAATAACAATATCTCAGTAATGTTCAGTAAAGTTAATGATCTCAGTAAAACCGTCAAAAAATAAATATTGCAATCAAGTACCAATCATGTCTTTTCTAAATATAATTAGAATTATAAAATGGTACATATAGAAATTTGTTTTCTATACCAATTTCTAATATTTAGAAAGCTTAAGTGAGTCAATCACTTTAAAGATAAGAAATTATTATTGATATTTTATCTTATTTACAGGAGGTGACTATAATGTCCTATCTGTACACCGACTCATTCGAGGGCAGTCCTCAACAAATCAACAGCTCCGCCGGCCTGGAAGAGTACACCATCAGCGACATTATGTAATTGTTTATTTACTTTGAAATAAAATAAGAATTATCAAAAGAATGTTATCATTATCATTAAATTGCAGAGAAAACTAAGATTAGGTATAATAACTAACACCCATATTCTTAGTCGTTTCCTCATAATATTCCTCCACTCAAAAATAAACAAGCGTTGATCGTCTTGAGTGGTCTTGAGGGAGTTTCAAGATTGGTTATGAGGTACCTTACGTTTGACAGTTCCCACCTTGCCTCGAACTTGAGGTGAGCCGAAAAAATCAAGTGGAGGACGTTTTTGTCAACTGAGAATAAACTGAGAGGTTGAGTCGAGTCTGGAGGAAACGACTAAGAATATGGGTGTTCGTGCCTATACAGAGAGAAGTAAAGAAAATAAAGAAATTTAGCGTATGTACATACCTTACCGGAGGAGTATAGGTACACCATAACACAGGTTATAAACCTAGCTTGGGTACCTATGTTTTTCTAATGTTTAGAGTCATAGAAATTTATAAGTACTACTGTTTAAAAGTTATATGTAAACCCTTTATAGTGTATAATAAACTTTATTTATTTTATTTTATTTTACCTACCTACATTATTGTTACATTTGAATAGACACATTATGACAGTTCATATAATATAACTGGCAGCATTGACAAGATCATCAGTCCATCTTGTCGGTAGACGTCCGATGCTGAGCTTACCGATCCGTAGTCTCCACTCGAAAACTTTTCGGCCACATCGGCCAACAATTGCCGAGGGCATAGAAAATACCTATACCTACTTTAAAAAAAACAACTTTTCATAATAAGTTATAATTTAATGTTAAATCAAATAAGAAACAAAAAACTATAAAATTGTATAACATTCTATGCGCACCTCATTAACGAATACAATAACACTCACACAAGATATAAAGATAACAATTCCGTTGTAGAACTTTAAAATTTACAATGTTTTTATTAATAAAATAGAACAAAACTAAGGCTTTAATCATTTATTATAAAAACAAAAACTACCAAAGTATTATACTATAGTTAGTATCTGTCCAGTTAGTGCTGGACAGAGTGAATATTGCAGAATTAAAGTCATGAGATCTTTGACGTTTCCACAAGTACGCTGTAAAAAAAGTAATATTAACATAAATTATCTTTATTGTGAAACGGAGTAGGTACTTATAGTAAAATTTAATACTGTATAGATGATCTAATCTTAAAATGAACTCCCCTCCACACAAACCGTGATAATTTCAACGTGTGTGAGGAAATACTTATTGCATCAGTATACTTGTGTGCGTGCTACAACTTTACTGTAAACATGGACTCATCCGCGCACTGCGTTGTCAATAAGTTGTGCGACCAATCCCGTGTAGGCATTTGTATGGCGGGGAGCGCGCTCTTTGTTTGAGTGACACGTTCGTTCAGTTGCGTGTTCGGCTCATTAATGCACTAGTTGGTCGACAGATCCAGTCTTTCTTTCATAGTGACACCGTGGAGGCTAGACATTTGGCAAGTTACACGTTCGTCGACATCGTTAGTAAAAAAGTACATAATGTATGGATTTGACATAAACCTATTATCATTATGGTCTAAGCTATTACGCACGTCAGAAGTTAGCGATGCCACATGTCTAGGGGCCCGTTTGTTTATACGTCATTGAACATCCAATGACAAAGATCAATTTATGTGTGTTGTATCTATACACCTTTTTGCATGTACGTGTAACCGCGGTGGAGGGGCGTTCAGTTTAAAAATGGTTTTACTATACCTAGTTATCATAGTCTTACCATTTGGGAAGAGGTAAATAAACAGAAGCACAAACAAGCTTAGGTATAATATGTATATACATGTATTATTACGGTTAGGGTTATGTAACAATATTATGCTAGGGTACATATTTTTAATGCACTAATAATAATTTAACTTACTTTGTACTAGTGTAATTAGAAGAGGAATGGAAGCCTGAAAGTAATATTTTCCCTTGGGTTCCAAATTTTCAGGTACTGATTTAAAATTATTAAAACTACATGTACTATATACAGATATGATATTGTTAAATAACTATATTATAAAATATCACGGTTACTTATTTATACAAAAGCAGCAACTACGATAGTGGGAGCGTTCAGTAATAGTTATCTTTTCGCTACGCTAGCTGGTCAATGGTTTCCATTTGAAAACAATTAGGTGCCTATTGCTGCCAGTGGCACAACTACAGACGTACCTAGAGTTTTACCTTTGAGCGGCTCAGATCAGCGCCGGCGCATCTCGAGCAAGATGGCGCAGTCCTGCAGCAGATATGTGAAAACGAACAGGTGTGTTCCGGCGCTCGGAACCTTAGTTTCTTATTGGAGCTGGAACTGTTCAAGGATCCTGTGGACTGAAATAATAAAATAAACAATATTCTACTGCCTTATATGATGACATTTGTACAGACATGGCGCTTACTTAGCGCGAAGAATCTTGCGAGTTGTTTAGTTAAACTATGGTTCCAGAATATTTTTGACCTGCTACTGCAAGCTTGCCTAGTTTCTTGTTGGTCAGATGCAAAGAAGTTCTGTAAATATACCTACGAGCATGAGCAGATGTTATTAAATAGGAACCTAGATTAACTAATGAGCTTTTGTACAGACCTTAGCACAGCATTCGCTGAACTGGTTGCAGCCGCAAGGTGCTGTCGTGGTGCAAACTGTGTCGCAGGAGCACGGGGGTTCGTATTGGCATGATTTAGTCTCACGGCATTTTGTCGAAGGCAAGTTGCCCAGTTTCTGTAAATAATTTTATTTTAACCAGAATTATTTATTTTTCTGAGTAAAAAGCATTACAGAGCACAAATAAACAAGACTGGGGAAGAAATCTTCATTCTGGCATCCTATGGGTGAAGGGAAACATCGTATGGAACACTGTGGCTATTTGGCGCTGGATGTATTAAAGAGTTACAAACATTGCATTGGATAGCTACAAACATGATGTCAGGATGGATATAATCCCTTATCCATCTCTTACAGTCTTTACTACTTGTCTTACTCGACAGATTTACAGTCGACGAATAATTCATCTAATGTAGCTGTTTATAAGTGATTACCTGAGCATGTCGAATGGTGTGCATGTGACCGTTGCAATTGGAGCAAGATGGCGCCGAAGCCGGGCAGGGATTGCAGTTGTCATTCATAGAGCAAGCTGATCTTGGACATGTCGGAGGACATATTGATCCTGGATCTAAGAGACATATTTTGTTTGCTTAGTATTATGTCGAGTAAGTTTTTATTTTTAGATACTATGGTACTTTAATAAAACTGTGAATGTGGCGTGGTATCACAACATCTATTCTAGCGATTGTTATCAACTACGATATTTGAAGATAAGACGAGCAGCATCGTTCTATGTACTATGTTATTTATTACACCAAATCCCCAAAAAGTTCTATCGAGGAGTTGGTTTGATGAAAATGTTAACTAACCTGGACAATAATCCGACCGCTGCCGAAATATATTGAGAATGTAACCAAGTAAAATGATAGCGGTGCCGACCCCAATTGAAAGCAGCATTAGGGATTGTTCCGCGCAATCCTTGAAATAATTAACCAAATCATCCATTAAACATTCTAGAACAAGTATTAGATCTTCGTTTGTGCACATCAACTCTTGTTTAAAATGTGTAGTAGATATACCTGAAAGGAAATATTTATTATTAACTTAATTTCTTTAGGATACGATTTGAACTATCGGTGGAAAACATGTTGTTGTTACGGATTGATGTGATTTCAGTTGTATTGTAGTATTCTCTCTGATATGGAAACGATGATTAAGAAGAGAGACAAGAATATGAAGAAGATACGAAATTAACTTTCTTCCTAGATTCAATGAATCATACTTGTATCAAAAACTAAAGAAATAAATTATTAACGTGGTGTCTAGGAAAAGAGGATTAGGAAAATATAGTTAATAAATCAAAACTAATACTTACTTGACAAACTCAGAAGTCTAACAAAGAAACGATGTTGATTATAGAAGTTTCAAAGTCTTATAGTGTAAATAAGTAAAATTTTCTTTGAAGACATTATTTTATGTGAATATTGGAACAAATTCATTGTTCTTAACCAAATGGTCACAAATATTGATCAAGATATTAATAAAAACTAGGTACATCATATAATCCCAAATACTATTCGACTAATAAATGTATATCTAGTTTAACGAAGAATAAGCCAAAATACCGAAGAAGACAAGACAAACTTCCAAGTTTGTAATTCAATTTACCAAAATGAGCTCCGCAGAAAGTCGTGAAGGCTGCGTCAATAACTCGGGACTTGACGCTGATATCATGATAGATGGCTTTATGAAATCTCGATGGAATAGTGCGGGAGCCATTTGTAAATTTAATCATAAATAAATACTTAATTTCGGAAGGTTAAACAGACATCAACGATAAGCGACGATAAAAATAACCTAATTGAGATTTAACTATATTTATCTAATTAAAAATAGTTTCTGAAAGACACGAAACGGCACTGCTGCAACAATCTTAATATTTACTTATTTAAAGGTATTTTTCTTAACACCTAACATAAGCCATTAACCAAGATATCCTAACTTCGTAGGTCTAAGTTCGTTGAGCTCAAAAACGTTTTTCTGGAAATCACATCTGCGGAAAAATCATTTATCACGCGACAGCTTGTTTTATTAATACTGCTATTCAGGTTTATTTAGCATTAAGCTGAGAAAATCTTCAGGGC
This sequence comes from Chloroclystis v-ata, assembly GCA_963691955.1. NCBI lineage: Eukaryota > Metazoa > Arthropoda > Insecta > Lepidoptera > Geometridae > Chloroclystis > Chloroclystis v-ata. The sequence continues at coordinate 7,822,047 of OY829899.1, forward strand.
CCATACTAAACTACTAAACCAACTACTGATATCGTCGTTAAATTATGTTCTATTTCTCTTAAAAGTATAGTTACCAAGCAATTCTCTTCACATTTTTAAAGTATTGTGAATATTTCTTGTATACGAAAACGGGGCGCATAGTATGTTAGGTTTATTTAATTTTTAGCTTTAATATAATCAAAGAAGCATTATTGTAGCGAACCGCTGACACAGGTTGCAGAACTGTCATCAGTGTTTTGATTTGTGATGTCAAGAAGTGAAGAGAATAGACAATATTTGTATCCATCCATCTATATTCAACTCTATAATCGATGATAGATGAACTCTAGTTATTCCATCTTCTATGATAAAGGAGTTTCTCTGTTTTATTTTTATGAATGAATAGGCCTCGGGGGTAATACAATATCGTCTATAGGTACCTATTCCTCTTAGAGGATCTTATCTTTTATAGACGCATATTTAGGGTTAAGAATAAACGTGTCCCGGTAGAATATGTTCTTATAAAGGTCTTGTTTCCAGGTATATTAATCACGCTTACCAGATGGATTGACACAGATTACGCTGCTGATCGTCTTCTTGTAGCAAATCCCTTTGCCAACTTAACGACGCCCACAGGAACTACGAGAAGTAAGCTAAGAACCACCTTTGGTACTATTCTTAAACCAGCACCACACATTTCCATATATGAGATTATACAGATTTTAAAACCATTTCCAATCTTATTTATAAAGTAAGTGTCTTTGGTTATCATTTGTCACATAAAATAATATCGTCTGTCCTCATAATATGTCCGGTCTTGTACACGCACTTGGTAGCCTATGTCTTTTCTCAGTCTCTAGACTTCTATGCATACTTTCACTTAATTCAGTATTTTTCAATTTTATCCTTCCAGTTGAATCCTTATTTTAACTCTTAAAAATATTCTAAAGAAGCTTGAATAAAAAACGAAGGAATATCTAATATACACTGTAATTTCCAAAGCCTACAATTTAGCAATTTAATCGGGCAACAGATGTTAGGCCGTTTTCCATAACCGACGATAAGCCGGCATATTCGCTGGCCGTCAGACGTCATGATGGATCGCCGATCCCTCCTCTGATTTATTTCGCTATTATGAGAGCTTGTATGTTTGGTGGTTTTTGTCCCATCTTCTTACGTTATAGTTTGCTCAGGATATTTGTAAGACGAGTGCTTGAGTGAACTTGAAGAAGATGGTAGTAATTAGAAATATGGCTATTGGGCTTCTGGTAGATAGTAATTATGTATAGCCACAGGTATCAATAGTTTTGTTAGCATGTTGTATTTGGGTATAATTTGTCTATGGTATTACTTATAATACAGAACCTAGAAGTGTTGGACAACAAACTGAATTAAAATACACATTAATGTGAACAATCTGTACAGCAACTCAATTCTTCCGAATGCTTATAAGTTATAACCTATAGGACCCTGCAAAAGCCCCAACAAAATAAAGTGGATTTGTAAATATGTATCTATATATTTTGGTCTGAATCTTTAAAAAATCGAAATAAAAGTAAAATTGTGACCATATAAGAATATTTTCGAAGTAATCCATCCCCATATTTCCGGGCAGACTATGCCCATCCATCTCTAAGTCTTCAACAAAATCGTTGGAACACCGCACTCATCAATCACGGCCAGCCTTATTATAAACTAGCGGTGCCTGCGACTCCATCCGCATTAAATTGAGTTGTATGGGGCCACGTCTTATCATACTGGAGCAGGAATTTAAATACTAACTTTCATCAAATTCACATTATTAGTTTAAAAGTTATGAATACTTACTATATTTAGGTATCCGGGATTAAAAAAAACATTTTCTCATATAAATTTCAGACTTGTAAACAAATAATATGTGAAGTCATTAGATGGTTGTGTAATCCATATTGAGAATAGGAATTTACGCTCGTCGTTCCGGTCATTCGCCTATGAGAGAGCAAATATTTAACTACATCATTTACATTCAGATCCCAAGCGTCTGTCTGTCTGTTAGTAATTAAGTGTCTGCATAAATTCTACGCTACTTTGACTCTGCTTAAAGTTATATAAAATATATTTTACATTGTAATAAGTTAGTAATCTACCAACGTGAGTTAATTGAAGTTATAGTAGGTATTATAACCTTATGGTAATGTAATATCGACTTACATAGTACCTACTCTTCTTATCGGTTAAACCTTACTTGAAATTGAAATACTTTTTTATGTATTTGAAATTGTTGAGTGTGTTGTACGTTTTTGTTCCGTCGTTTGTACGAGTACATTACAAAGTTATTTTGTTGATCAACAACCACAATTTTTGTTTGGCTATCGAAGTTCAGTCTTTCACTCAACAGACTGCAACCCATGTCAGTGAATGATACTTCAAACTGTTTAATATACTCACACCTGCCGTGAGACTGCGGTTAGGCCAATGTATATAAAGTTTCTCACTGTGCTTTACCCAAGTGTGAACTATTCTACAAGCCTGTCCACATGTGTAAAGAAATCAGTCACGCAAAGAACTGTGAAGTGAAATTTTGTGTTGTTACGATATGAAATTGCATAGAAAAGCATTTCTCTCGCTGAGTTTTGTGTTCGCGATTACCATCATACTGTTTTATAGCAAAGTGCTCCGGAGTAATAGAATTGACTCGAACATTATTTCCATGCGGCAGTATTTTTTTAAGAAATCGGGCGAAAATACAAACCAACGAAAACTGAAATACATTTTGCAGTGGACCTCAGACGAAAACATTCCGTTTGCTGACATGGGTGTAGGCCAAGAAGGATTTATAAACAGAAAATGTCCTTACACAAACTGTTACGTAACTTCAAATAAATCTTATTTTAGCGATTACAGAGACTTCGATGTCGTAGCATTTTCCGGACCTGACTTATCCTCAGAGCACATTTATTTTATAAAGAAGCCAGAACTGCGTTCTCCGCACCAAAAGTATGTTTTTGGAAGCATAGAGTCTCCTGACAATTATCCGATATGTTCTACAAAGTATAACAACTTTTTCAATTGGACGTGGACATATAAGTTAGACTCTGAAGTGCAATGGGGTTATGTTGTGATTAGAGATAAGAACAATAAGGTGATTGGTCCTAAAAAGGATATGAAATGGCTGAAACCTCAAGAAATGCAACCAGTGAGTGATGAATTTAAAATGAGGCTACGGAGCAAGAGCGTCGCAGCAGCTTGGTTATCGTCTAACTGCGACGACAATAACGGCAGGCATATGTTTGCGAGAAGATTACAAATACACCTTTATTTAGCAACACAGTCCAATAATGATAATTATACGGTTGATATTTTCGGAGACTGTGGACCATTTCGATGTTCCCGGGATACAGAAGAAATTTGTGACAATATGATAAGAGATAAATACTATTTTTATTTGTCTTTTGAAAATTCAATATCTGAAGATTACGTTACTGAGAAGTTATTGAGAGCTGTCAATAATGATGCTGTGCCTATTGTGTTTGGTGGGGCTGATTATTCAAGGTAAAAAAAATAGTAGAAATGTGTCTAAAGTTTTAAATTTCCATGAAGTATAATTAAAATCTTTGGATTACCCCAAAATTTTATTTTTCACAGATTCCTGCCAGAAGGATCATACTTAGATGCGAGGAAACTGGGTGTCTACAAACTAGCGCAGACTATGGTCGAACTTATGAACGACACTGACAAATACGCGGATTATTTTAAATGGAAGAATCACTACACCTACCACCACACCGTTGACTCTGTTGAAACTAATGAGTACTGCAGGTTTTGTGCCTTGTTAAACGATGATGATATGATGAGAAAACATTCAGTGTATACTAATTTTAAACGGTGGTGGAATAGTCCAAGGAGTTGTGTTAGTTTAGATTAAATAATACTATATAATAAAGTAATAATAAGAACTGTGTAAAATACTATTTGATTATGCTTTAGATGAAAAACTTAAATATTGGTAGACATTTTGATACAATTTGATCTAATCGGCATCTGCCACCAGTATCTGAGGAGCAGAATCAACACTCACGTTCAGTTTGTTATTATAGATTACATCGTTTTTTTATAAACAATTTATCTATTGTTCAAATTTTAATGTAAGCTAATTAAACAAACGAGAACATAATTATACTAAAACTTCTGCAAAGACTGGTGACAAACTAATCTAGATAGACTTGGGGAGGCATTAACCCAACAGTGGAAAAGTACAAACAGGCTAATATAAAAAAGAGCTCCATCTGCCATATTTTTAAACTAATACTTACGTTGTTCCATAAGTCGCTAAACTCATACAATCAAGTTAACGCAGTAAGCCCAAGTGTTGACGGAGATACGACACGCCTGCATCAGCGTACTGTAGACAATATTGCTGTAGCTCAAATCTACAGCAGCTGAATTTGTTTATATTATTCTATTACATTATGTTTGCTACAACGGCAAACGATAATAATATGTTACGTTCATTTACATAGGCAAATCATGCACTTAAAAAAATATAAATCGCGTCTAAAAAAGTGTCGCTAAAACTCAAGATCAGCTGGGCCGATTTAGCTGGTTTTGGTCTTGTATATTTGTAGTAGTCTAGAAAAGGTTTAAAACGTACGAAAATATGAATTAAGGCGGGAGAACCTGCGGACGGGTCATAATAAACTAGGTACCAATTCAGTTTTTGAAGTGGAAAATTCATCTCATTGATGTCAGCGGTTGTATAATTTGGGAATAGACGTATAATATGGTTGAACTTGGTTTTGTACCTGAAAATCCGTTAGAACAGCTGAGAGCGAACTAAGCTGGCAGCTGGCAACACTGCTTTGCATGCAAATCGTAGTATTCTCTCTCATAGCTGGTTATCTCCGCATTCAATTGTATTTAATGAAACCAACAGTTAAATACTAGGTAAATGAGGACTTCCCAGATCTGTGGTATGTTTGGAGTACCTTGTAATTAATGTAACGATACAACAGCCATTACATTCAATATAATCACACCTATTTATGTTCCCACTGCTGGGACACAGGGACTTTTCTCTTGACGAGAGAGATTAGGCCTTAATTTAACATGCTGGCCAAGTGCAGGTTTCTTTTTTCAAACTCAGAACATGCCGCTTTTACGATAATTGCCTTCACCATCACCACGTGAGCACGTGTTTTTAAAGCACACATAATTTTACAAGAAGACAAATCAGAGATGTGCGTCGGGGCTTGAATCCACGACCTTCGGAATGAAAGTCGACTGCGTCACAGAGCCCTGTTGGCTAAGAGGGAACTTAGCCAACAGGGCTCTGTGATGGTTGATATTAATAACTATTTGATGACGCCTTTTTCGCATAAACCAAATGGGTAGGTAACCAAATCTATAGGTCGCGGCGAGATCATTCGAACGTAATAACTAAAATTCTTCTGAAAAATCTGCTCAAATGGAACTTTCTCTTGGCCTTGATCGTCTAAGGTGTATCAAAGAGACCTGTCGTGAAATCCCGAGCACCCTCAAGTTTGAGTCTCACTTACTGACATCGAGACTTTGGTAAGAAACGCATTTTTTCAAATCATCTACAAGAGGTGAAGCGTGCTTATCTACAGTGGGCGCATCTTTGAATAAACTCACTCGATTTCTCACCGTTTTGACACCAACGAGTCCTAATAAAAATATTTTTGGTTTTATATTTATAATTCATATTGATTTACAATAATAGTTAGCAATTTAAGAAATTACAAAGGAAACACACTGAATCAAGTCACATTTTCAACACTGTAGAACGCCTTTTTGACAAGCCAAGACTTGAGTTCAAATCCATCTGATAAATACGCTTATTATATTAAAGTCCCCATAGTTAGTTTTATTGGAGAGAACCGTGCCCAGAATGGACGTAATATGAATTATTATCATGATGTGACGTAAAACATATCGGCCAATATTATGTATATCGTATAGTCCTCTTTAATAAATACTGCCCAATCTATCTTTATTTTCAGCCAATTCTCATATATTTTACCTGTTTATATGATCACTAAAAACGTGTCGATAATCCCCTTTTCCGTTAACAGAACTTTTAATGTTTTTAATATGCAGATCCAAAGTACTAATCTCTCACAACATTAAGTCTAAAAGCGCTGGTTTTACCTGATAGCTAATCCACAAAGAGTTATTATAGATTAAAAATTTAAATATCACGAGGTGTTAGGCTAAGTGCAGACGAAAAGGTTTTTTTTTAATAAATGATAGTACAAAATGTATTCATAAAAATAGGGAATAATTTGAAAATTAAAGAATGATAGCAATTTGTAAGTGTTGTTTAAAGTTACCTATCTACGAATAAAATCGATTATTGAGTTAAATTTTAATGTTTTAAAAAATACTTTGTCAACAGAACAAAATCATCATCATTTCAGCCATCGAACGTCCACTGCTGGACAAACGTCTCACTTGGCCAGCCCATTGCCATTTCAAATAGCTAATCCGCTGGTAGTCATAGTACATAAATACTTATTTATTTAGTACTGTTACAATATAATGACTATGACTGACCCATTAACTATAGCCATCTATCTACAAGTTAATCTGTTATCATCGCGGCAAAAAGTGGTGAATATTGTTACTAGCTAACATTCATAATAGAGATCGTAAAAATCTCTAATGTAACATTGGCAGAGTCTTTGCAAACCCCACTTAACAATAACGGAACTGAGATCTAATGTGTCTTTGCCTTAATAAGGGGAAAGGTTGGCTTATCTCGTCAACTGAAATCATTCGAGTCTGCAGTAATCCCTCTGTTGGCGGGATTAGGTACAAACAGTTGAAGCAGGTACTAATGGGTTGTGCCTTTTATTTTATCAGGTCCTGTAAGGTCAGCGGGGGTCTGATTAATGTTTACTTTCGTTTTTAAACGCAATATTTAATAGAATATTTGAATTAATAAATAATATTCATAATTTTACCAACGAGTATTTTATAAATTCTATTTCAGATTGATCCATCTTCGGCCACATCCATCAGGTGAGATTGTGGTCAAGCAAGAGTCTATCACCTATAAAAAAAACATGATTCTTAAATCAAAACTAATCAGTAATAACTAATTAATAAGAACTAATTAATAATATTTTCTGCTATTTTACTACATATACTGGGTGGCGCAAAAGTAAAGACCCTATTTGGTTCAGCTATAACATTTTTTCTAAATTAGAAAACTAGATTTAGATTTTTTTAAAGGTATATTTGTGCCATTAAATTTCGTACCATTAGGATTTAAAGATGATGTCTTTTAAATGGTGACCTCCAGAGTTGATACACATTTGAGCCCTATTTATGACATTTTGCATAACTTGCCGTAACACTTCCTGCGATATGTTCGTTATTTCTTGACGAATGTTTTCTTTTAGAGCTGCGAGAGTCTGTGGCTTGTTCACATACACCCCAGCTTTCAAAAAACCCCAAAGAAAGAAGTCTGGACTGATAAAAGATAACTAAAAGATAACTAAGGACCCTATTTTTTCGAAGACGCTGGAGGCAATGCGATAACTGTCACTGGAGAACGCTACAGAACCATGTTACGTGAGTTTTTGATACCCAGTTTGGACGAATTGGGGCTGGAGCACATCTGGTTTCAACAAGACGGCGCTACGGCACACACAGCGCGCGACACTATGGACTTAGTGAGGGACGCTTTTCCAGGCCGAGTTATCTCTCGTTTTGGCGATTTGCCTTGGCCTGCAAGATCACCCGATCTGACCAGTCCAGACTTCTTTCTTTGGGGTTTTTGAAAGCTCGGGTGTATGTGAACAAGCCACAGACTCTCGCAGCTCTAAAAGAAAACATTCGTCAAGAAATAACGAACATATCGCAGGAAGTGTTACGGCAAGTTATGCAAAATGTCATAAATAGGGCTCAAATGAGTATCAACTCTGGAGGTCACCATTTAAAAGACATCATCTTTAAATCCTAATGGTACGAAATTTAATGGCACAAATATACATTTAAAAAAATCTAAATCTAGTTTTCTAATTTAGAAAAAATGTTATAGCTGAACCAAATAGGGTCTTTACTTTTGCGCCACCCAGTATTTATTATATATCTTCAGCTACGGTTGCCGACTCTTGTACTTTTGTACTGAGATAGCAAGTATCGAATAAATTCGAGCTCATAGCTTAATTCTCGATAGCATAGTAGTAGACGCAGCCAGGGCTAAACTGGAAGGCGTGGGTTCAACTACCACTCGAGGACCTAAGTAACGTTGTTTTTCTATACTATTTTCTAATGTATACCTGATTTACAATTGTTCAGCAATATTTCTTATTTATTCATCTTCCTCAGCGTACGCCACCATGTTTTATGTTTGTTTGTGAATAAACTGGAACATACAACTGTGGAACACAGCCATCATAATTGCGACTAGCCCCGAGCATCATACTCGATCTGTATTGTAACTGACCGCTCTAAATTGAATGCCAATTCTACAGTTACTGTCTCTATGGAATTGAATATCGGGATAGATATTCCCAGAACATCAATTCTAACTACAACTTGAGTGTTGCAGTGTTTTCATTTATTATTTTACTAGCATTCCACTAGCTGCTTTGTTATGAGTTTTCCTACGGTAAAAAGTAGCCTATTTGTTATTCTGATTATGAATTATGATTAATAATAATTTAATTGATTTCCATTTAGTTTTTTCAAAGAGTAACAAATCATAAATCTTGAGCATACAATTTTAGTTTTATACGGATATAATTATCATATACGGAGGTTAAAAACATTGGTAGATTTAATCATCCGTTGGAGCATTAAATATTGTGATAAACACAAAAGCAGACTGCTAATAAATCTGCTAATACATAACTGTTTTAAAGTTATTTAAAGTTACTCCAATACATTCACAATAGCCTACTAATATTATTAAAGTTCCGAAGTAGTTTCTATTAAATTGTTTGCGAACGTCAACTCCAGAGACGAAGTAAGCTAAATGTGGCTACACTGTAAAAGTTTACCTGAAGTTCTTCGACTTGCCTTGTTAAAGTTGTAGCTAAGTTACGATCAAGCTTATAGTAGCTTATTATCCTTCTCAAAAGTCTGTCTAGCGAAGATTATTATACTACTAGCTGTCCTGCCCGCGGCGTCGCCCGCTTTATACCCATGATTTTTCGCCGTTTGAACCTTCCCTGGGCTATTCTAAAAGCATCTAAATCGTCCCAGCTGCTCTTGAGTTATAAAAATATAACGAAAAGTGACATTGATTTTAAATATATGAATTATTATCACCACGAAATTCTGAATTTTTGTGTGTGCTTGTGGATATATGTAGAAATTTTATTTTCAAGTATTATGGATCTGGAAGGCACAATTATACCTTTTTAAACTATCATGGTTTTAAACTATATGTACCTATAGTAAAACCATTTCTAAAATGAACGCCCCTCCACCGAATTCTGTATTTTTTTTTCTGTGTATTCTGTTTTTCTGTATTTCCTCTCACACGTTGAAATCATCACGGTTTTGTGGAGGGGAGTTCATTTTTAGAATGGTTTTACTATACCTATATTATTTGAAATATCGGAAAACTCAAAAACATTTAAATTATGGTATGTTACCCGTTTCATGTTCAAATAGCACAATTATGTTAAAAAGTAGACAGACAGTTCTAGAAATTGCCAGGAAATTGTGAAATCATAACCATTTTTCATCTGACAACAGTACACAGGGTAATATTTTGCTTCAGCTGTCATAATTCAGAGACTTACTTGAAATGAAAATCACAAACTTGTTTTAATAATCACATATAAAATACTGCATAAATTTTAATGAAAGTATACAACAATTGTAGCTTTTACATCCGAATAACACAATCTATTACGTCGGAAAGAAGTGCAAAAAAAATCCCTCTGGTTTGTGGCTAACATGAACTGTATTTCGCTTAATCTTAACTACGACGCAAAAGTAACAAATCGAATATGCCTTACCCTGTCAACTTCAGGAGACGGGCCGAACATAGGGAAATGAAACTATAATTGTCAATTTACCGTTCGTTTTCCAGCGGATATGGAGTGATGCAGGTAGCCTGAAGGTTTCGGCTAGTTGCTTTCTACTGGAATTTCAATCCCATTTGCCTTGTCGGGCCAAAGCAAATCAACGTTCTGTCGTAGTTAGTACTTACTTATCAAAGGTTAGCGTAGCATATGCCATTTGTTACTGCGAGACGATGCTTTATGATCTCGAGTGATGTAATGGATCCATTGCATAGTTTATTCTAATGTCTGTTCTTTTACATAATATATATTTTTATTATATTATGTAGTTTACGTCGTAGATTGTTTAGTAGACTTAGGACTTTAGACTTTCTAATACTCGGGTAATTCAGGTAATTAGGATTCTTATCATAAGAGATCTCTTTTATCGGCTAAAAATTGTTTAGGCGTCGAATTGATAACAAACTTTTATGATATTGGTAAATTTGCTTCGAACAGATTTAAAATATTTAATAGGTAGATACAGCTGTTAGAAGCCTGTTGATCCAACATTTCTACCTATTTGAACTTCCAAATTCTTCCTGAAGCTTTTCTGAAGGTATTTTGTGGGCTGCGGTGAAACTTTCTGGGCAATAACTTTGGGGTTTACTTCCAGGATTCGTCGTTAAAAAGTTTTGGTATAAAAAAGATTACTTACGATACAAAAAACAATTTCGGAGTTTGTTATTACACGAAACATATTTTTTGTTATTGTAATATACCTATACCTACATTCAAATTTCGATTAATATTGAATAATTTCATAAACATTGTTAAGTCTTCTAAAAATAATTGTAACAATATCTTTGTCTTATTTCACGACGACATAAATAATATCTGAGTCAGTAAGAGATTATCCTCAAAATTCCAGACCTAATTACATCACAAGAATAGGTACGAGAGAAAATCGTGTAGCTTTTATCTAATTAAGGACCAACCACAGAGGTGAAACTCTTCATTAATTAGGTGTTCTGGGGACGATGCTTTTTCAGAGAATATGAATTTAGTTTTATATATATTGCTGGAGAACTCACACGGCAACAATTAGTCCCGTGGTAAGCCCGAAGAAAGTGAAGGTACTTTCAATAATAATTCTGTGATTGTAAAACATATAATTTTTGTGCCCCTCCAGTAATATGTTCAAGTGTTCCATCATCATTACCCCTGTTTACGTTCCCATTGCTGAGGCACAGGGACGTCTCTCTTGACGAGAGCGATAACGTATTTATTCACCACGCTGGCGAAGTGCGTGTTGGTTAAATTATTTACTAATTTTTAATATTATTCTACCTCATCAACATTATGTTTAGATAAATATACAGAGTGAAACGCAAAGCAGTGAGTGTTCTTGAGAAGTTTGCATAATTTTCAAAGATAAGCGAATAATCTTATTTCGCCTTATTACTTAGTGTGAGTACTCCTTGAAAGAAGACATCCCATTAGGTTCCACTAGACTGTGAAGGTGTTTAAATATGTAAGGGATGTTATTGTGACGCGACGAAAAACAATTTATTTACTAGTAGGTATTTCTATTCTAGAAAGATGACAAAGGAAATAATGTGGGTAAATTTTGCGTGTTATCTGTAAATTTTGTAATTTTGTGTACCTACTCGAATTACGAGTCTTATTGCCTTAAGAAATCCGACATTTGATAAGAATTCTTTCACTGAATTTCTTTGACCTGAATATCTAATACGTAGATATACCTACATGAAAAAACTTTTTGAAGCCACAACTTTTCTGGCTCCAAATAAGTTATTTAATAACCACGATTTCAAATAAACCCGGCTCTTTCATAAAATATGTGGGAAAATAATCGTAAAAAGTTTTGTAATTCTTTGAATTTCGTTTTGAGATGGATGGACGTAAAATATTAAACTACGTAGTTGGCGTCAAATATCGTTCTCGTATATTCTAATCGACTGAAAAAAGTAGGATGCATCGCATTGAGTACATTTTTTACTAGTATAATAAAGAGTTTATAAAGTTTTAAGGGCTCTGAATTCACTTTAACGATATTAATTACGCATGTACAAATTGAAATTGGTATTGATTATAAAGAGGAAAGTTTGTGTTATTGTGTTTATGAGGTTGTGGGTTTACCCGCTCTCGACATAATCTTAATCAGATTTTATGATAATCAGAATGCAAACAAACATTGTGGGAAATTTAAACCTTGTTTGCATAACAAACATATCATTGTTATAAACGAAACGAGTATAAAAGCGAGTGCATAGTTACACCTTGACTCAATTTGGAGGATCTTCAAGTAGTGAATATTTATTTTTATTAATTTTAGGACTTAAATAGTGTTAACATGGCAAAAGTGTGGTCAAGTTTCTCCAAGAATGTTAAAGGGCGTGCAGTTAACTTTAAAATCCAGGAAGCAAATGATAGAGCTGTTGAAATAGTTGAAATGTTAGCGAAATATCAAATTCCTAACGAACCTTTTATTATAGCCGCAGGTAACAGAGACTCTTTGATGAAAATACTTTACAATACATATTTCATCATTATGATCGACCCATAGGTAAATAAGTCCCTACGCAAAGATATATGTATCTCACAAAATCTTAGAAAATTTTGTATTTTCACTCTACCGGTGCAAAACCATAGACACCTTGTCAACACCCATGGGAATGGAATAATAGTTATATTAATTTTGGAAAGTAGGTAGGTATTTATTTAAATAAATCTACCTCAATTATGCAATTATTGGTTTTTGTTATTGTTTATTGTACCATCCACATCTCTTTCTTTTTGACTTACTAACAATTTGTTCTCAATATTTGAAGGTGTAGCAAAAGATCCTGTTGCGTTAAAGGAACATCAAAATATGTTGGAACAAATAATGGGTGGAGAGGGACAACAGCTTGATGTGGTGTCTTTGGATGATGGCACCATCGTTGGTGCATCAATAATGAACCTCTTGCAAAAGGACCAATCTGAGGATTTTAGTGAAATGAAGGTGATATTTGGAAATTCTATGAGATATTTAGACATTTGTACCTTGAATTTAAGACCCCCAACGAAACTAGAACTTTGTATTAAAAATATGAAATCTGTCTTTTCAGTTCAGCAACGACAATTTGAAAAAATTGTTTGCGATTTGGAATGTGTTTAACACAGAATATAGTACTTATAAAGACAAATCAGCTAGTTGTACTTTTGATGACTGGGGATACGTTGTTCACCCTGATTATCAAGGTATTGGCATTGAGGAAGAGATTTTCAAAGCCAGGTACGTTTTGTAATTTATAAAAAGAGAGCGAGTAATTGTTTTAAAATGACGATAGTGCTTCTATAAATAATTATATTAGCTTTTTTTAATACCATATCAGTATCTTTACATCAGCTGGACTTTCAGAGCTGGACACAAGCCCTGAATATTAATTTTACCATGAACCAGCAGCTTCATTCATCGTTTGTCCATTCTTGTGTCGAACATTGATAACACCGGCTTGCAACACTAGTGGTATATTTGAGTTACCCATATCCCTACCGACAGAATAGTGCTTTGTATACCTATGGTGATGTGTGGGCGCTATGAACTTGTTAGGGGTTAGAAAGGTTTAGCCGTTTAAATGGTTTAAATGCTATGCCGTTTAAATAAGTTTCTCTGCTTCAGAATTCCTATCTGCAAGGCGAAAAACGTGCCCATGGTGTATTCCTGGATCCACATGCCTGGTCTGGCACAGGCCTTGGAGCCCTCTGGCTGGAAGATCATTGCTGAAATCAACCTTAAGAAGTTTGAGAAGGAAACTGGTGTTACTTTCCCCGAAGTCAATTCTACTGGATACGTTGCTGTTGCTAAAGTGTAGATTTTTGTTGCTAAAATGTTGATTGTTGTTGCTAAATTGTAGATTTTGTTGTTGTTGCGAACTGTAGAATTGTGGCGTAGATGTTATATTTTACTGTTGTTTCCAGAAATAAATTGCTTTTAATTTCAAATGATTCTAGTCTTATCTTGTCCTAACATTTCTATTTTAGATACATTTTTTTAAATTGAGTAGCCATATAATGAATAACGTAAGATAGAAATTATTGGTTTATGAAAAAAAAATCAATTCAAATTATAATTAGGTATTAGTTTATTTTGTTCAAAAAATCTAGCGGAAATTGTTTTCCACTGTCAAACCTCTGAAATGTCTACATAACTAAAAAACATTTTGCGAATAAAAAAAAATATCTCCAACAAATACGCAACCTGAGAATATTTATCGCGTATTGAATCATTCGATATCCACTGTTTGCTTTCAATTAATGCCAAAGCCGGACAAACAAACTGGATTAGATCGTATCCAGTTAGAATATTCGTAACAAGATCAATGTAGATTTGTAGATAGAACAAACGTTTCAAATAAATCCACCTTACAAATACGGGTTGAGTTCTATGCATTAACTATACGTATATGATACGTTTTTAATATCTCATTACAATTAATCCATACTACTAGATCTACTCATGGTACTTTTTTTTTAAAATTTATTACCAGTTTTCGTTAATGATGAGAACTGTGAGAAAATTCGCATAATCTATATAATAAAAATGAATCGCCGTTCGTTAGTCTCGCTAAAACTCGAGAACGGCCGGGCCGATTGAGCTGGTTTTGGTCTTGAAATGTTCGTAGTAGTCCAGGGAAGGTTTTAAAGTGAAAAAAAAACGGGCGAAGCCGAGCGGGGTCAACTAGTTACTGAATAAACCATAGTCAATATATAATTTATTTATACATTACTAGCTTTCCGCGCGCGGCTTCGCCCGCATTATATCAGTAAAAAGTATCCTATGTCCTTCTCCTGGCTCTAAACTACCTCCCTGCCAATTTTCAGCTAAATCGGTTCAGCCGTTCTTGAGTTATAAGTGAAGTAACTAACACGACTTTCTTTTATATATAAGACTAGCTTTCCGCCCGCGGCTTCGCCCGCATTATATTAGAGTAAAAAGTATCCTATGTCCTTCTCCTGGCTCTAAACTACCTCCCTGCCAATTTTCAGCTAAATCGGTTCAGCCGTTCAGAAAAACAGTTTAATTAAATACAATACAATCATAATCATTTCAACCTATTTAGGTACACAACCTATTACCAAGCAGCTTGGTATAATATTATTATTATTTCCCAATTAATTATATTTTCAAATATACATCATTATATTACATCTATAGGTACTGTCAGAACAGGTAGTAAGAAATTAAAATCACCACCGTGAAATAAATGTTTCATGATAAGGGAAATCTAAAATTAATGGAATTAATAGATAAGAGGACGGTCAATAGTGTATTAAATTAAAAATAATAATTATACCAGAAAGTCATGAGTCATTCGAGCAAAACATTATTAAATTTTATAAAACGGAAATGGTAAAAAAGCCTTATTCAAGGGTTTTAAAAAACGAATATATTGTATAGCACATAGGCTTACACGTTCACACTCGTTTACGGGAGTTTTAACCGTAAAAAGAGTTATTACACTTGATGACTTGTTTACGATTTTCACCTTGACATTTATATATTCTGTGCCTTGACCCATATCCAGGAAAGCTGAGAAAGTACCTACATCCTGTTCCTTCTGAATATTTTATAGGATTGCGCTGGGTCTAAAATTAATGAGTTAATTTGTGTTCTACCAGGAACAAAAACAGATTTTACTTTTATAGTTTAAACTAATATTGTATAAAAGTTTGGATACTAATGAATTTCAAAAGTGCGAAAACATTCCAAAATGGAATAATTGATTGCTAAAAGCTGAAGTAACGACTGCCCTTTCACTACAACAACACAGTTTTGAAACTTTCATTATTAATCAAACTGCGGGTTTTTGATTAAATAACATTTATAATTCAGTTCATTTCGTATGCTCTTAGACAGCCGTCGGCTATACGAAGTTCAGAACACTGCAGAAGAGCTTGCTGTATTTGGTTAGTAACGTAACTGATTTGAGTGATTTGGTTTTCTAGAATTGTTCTATTAATTTATATTTTCATTGAAATTGACGTTATGTTTTATCCACCGACTCGTCTTCTAAGCCGGGTTTTTATACAAACTATCTGTAAAAATAGTATTTATTATGATCATCGTCGTTTCTGTGTGAATTGTCCCTCAATATGTTTTATTATTATTGTTGAACTTGAATTTCATTTTCACTTTCAAATTAAATACTACTCTAGAGGAAAGACGCCTTCGTGGCGATCTCATTGAGACTTGTAAAATATTGAAAAAAATTTACAATTTACCTGACATTAAAGACATATTCATTCTGCATCACCCAATTAAATCGGCCCGTGGACAGTCTCAGAATAATCCGGGCGAATACGAACACTCTCTCTGCACATCATTTCCTTTCCAACAGAGTTGTTCAGAATTGGAACGGACTACCTGAAGAAGTTGTGACAGCTAGCTCTACAAACTGCTTTAAAAACAGACTCGATCACTGGTTACGCACAAATAAACTACAGATGACAAGAAATAAACAATGACTGTACCTTCCAACACTGTGACATAGACACATCAGCATCTAAGCTGCTCGTCTATAATAAAATAATATCTAATAATAATAAATACAATTCTTAAATTTTAGCGATATCAACAATATCAAGAAGTTAATTCGTGTCTTTATCTCGTGATTTTTATTTGTTTTATTTTCTATGCAACAAATCTCCCTCAAGCTATTATGTTGTGTAAAACCGTGAACTCCGAAGCTTCAGCCAGGTACCTACATCACAAAACAATGGGCTGTATAGAAGGAAATAAAACACTTCCGAGACAAAGCACCGACAATAAAACAAGCGAACAATAACATCACTTGTAGCTAACTTCTGAGTTCCGTGTTTGTCCTTCACAAAAATACTTATCTAGTTCCATAAGAAGCATAAATAAGCAGAAATTGTCAGAGTTCACCCATTATGGGAAAAATGGTGGTTTACAAAGTGTTTTGATCTTCAAGTTTCTAGGTCAATGGTTTGACTATTTCAATTATGCATAATGTTATCCCAAAAGTCTAGATGATTGTTACTGGGACATTGTTTACCGACTTGTTTACTTGTTTTGTTAGTCTAGTATATAAACGAAATAAAAATGAAAAAAAATTGATGTCATTTCACCCTGTATCAGGATACAAAATTAAAACAAGTAAATCAAGCTCAGATGTTTTTTTTTAATTATCTTTACACTGTTTTCTTTTTACAATTTCATAATTCACATTGCAAAAAAACTCACATTTGAATTAAAAGTTTTTCCTTCCCTGAAAAACCTATTTCACAAATCACTTGAATAACTAGAAAGGCAACTTACGACTATGATTGCTATAATCTAACATCAAAAGGTAAGATAATGGTATGGAAACCAGCAAGTGTCATTATAACTAATGTACGATAAGTAGGTCATCAAGTAATCCTCTCATTAAACTTTCACCTAAGCTTTATTCCAGAGCAATAGGGCTGGTTTTTCCCGGAACCGGCCTAATTGTTCAAACTTCCTTCGAAGCCTTTGAGAAAGGGTCATGGGTTCCATTGAGCGAGAGTGATGGGCACTTGCTATTGTTAGAATTCCACGTGAGAGCTTACAGCCTTTATTTTATTGCTCCTTTTCAATTAAGCTTGTAATAATATCGTTTAGGGTACTGGGTCTACCTGGAAAGCCTTGAAATGGATTATTAAAGTGTAAATTGATACTTCGTATTGATCGTTTGAATCGTTATATCTCAGAAACGTGGCTCGTAAGAAAAAAAGTATTGATACATTTTTGTAGATAATTTCATGATCTACAATTAGTTTTAAGATACTTTAGTGATAAAACTTACCGTTTTGCTGAAAATCGCGAAAACCTCTTTTATTTTACCTTTGACCTTGAATAAATTTTTTTGGGTGTGGGGATTCGTGGGGAACTTCTAGACATTGTATATATTTGTATTTTGAACAATTTCACTGAAATTCAGCTTGTTGGGACTTTATGTAACTTCACTCTCATTTTTTGGTATAAATTGACCGGACTATTGATATCTCGGAAACGGTGGCTCGTAAGAAAAAAAATTTGATACATTTTTATAGATAATTTTATGATCTACAATTAGTTCTAAGGTATTTTTATGATAAAACTTACTGTTTTGCTGAAAATCGCGAAAAACTCTTTTTTCATAACTTTGACCTTGAATAATTTTTTTTCCTTAGCAGGGAATGATGGGGAACTTCTAGACATTGTTTATAATTATATTTTGAACAATTTCACAGAAATACAGCCTGTTGGGACTTTATGTAACTTCGATTGTCTAAATTGACTGGACTATTTGTTTATAATTTAAAATATGGATGTTTTTTTTACTTTTTCTCTTCGTATCCTCGTACAATATTGACTCGTAATGGTAAGGTTGCGTGTTCTTCAGTATAAGCCTAATTTTATCATTTGTCAATGGTCAAAGTGTGTATTGATGGATGATAATGATAATGGCACTGACATAACAAAACACGGTATGGAGTAATCCTGGATTAATTAGACAGGTATGAACAATGATTTTATATATAAAATCATTGGGTATGAACCAACTTACGGAATATTTGTCTGAGGATCCGTGATATAAAACCTATTTAGTTACTTGATGTATATAGTATGTATTCTAACTTTTTTGACAAGAATTGTGCAAAAAATCATTATAACGAAATTGCGTGTGGTGTGGTGTATCTTTGTTATTAGCTGTCACGCCATTTAATTCTGGTTTTTTTTACTTAAAAAACCAAAAATGTACATTTATATACATGAATGGATCTTCTTAATTATAACCTTTTATGAGGAAATTCAACTTATCATTGTACAAATAACAGACACTATAATGGCATTTTTCCAAGCTAATTTTGAAAAATTGAAGAGAAAGACCACGGTGTAGAACCGTGTACCTTCCAAGCTCGTATTAGGATTACTGGCATAACGGTAATGAGAGAGAGAATTAATTTGTCATCGTTTATGGGTTTATCCCCCTGTTTGTTGCTTTACGATCGTGATGGAATGAGCTGCCTACTTAATTTGATTTACCTTTTTGCCAGATACGAGATTTAATTATATTTTTGATGGTTCTTAAGCATTTTTGTGAGGAAACACGTGGCTTGTTGACTTGGCGTATTGATAAGTTTTCTTCTTGGTGTAATTGTCCGTAACAGTGTTAACAATGTATGTATGTTTTTCCATAACTCTAAAACCAATTATGATAAGTAGATAAACATTCTGACTTGTAGAACATAGGATAGTCTAATTAAATTAGCTCCAGTTATGATATCGTGGCCCCATTCAAACATAATTAAAAGCAGACGGAGTCGCGGGCACAGCTAGTAAATATATAAACAAATAACTTCCAAAAGATATATTCGTATATTCAAAGTTTCAACCAAAACTCGTAACGTCAACATAAATGCTCCGAATGAATTCGAAGTAAAGCATAACTTGGGCGTATCATTCCGTTGCAAGCCTGCACACGAAGTTCCTTCGTTAGGGGCGCTGAGACAAAGCAACTGAACTTTCAATAGAGCTTTATACCTACGAATAAACAATAAGTCTTCATACTGAATTTCTACGTTTTAAACTAATTAAGAGTAAGGGACGCTAAGGATGCGTAAATGATATTTTATATAAATTCATTTCATTTTCCTGTAAGATTCCAATCCAGCCTGGCCTTTCAATAACTAATGAGTTCGAAAACAGTTATTGTTCCGTCAACATTGAAACTTCCTCAGTAATATTTACAGAACGTATTCAGCGGAACCCGCTTTCTTATTCAAGTGTTCTTTACCGTCGGAAAGTTGCTGATTTATAATTCAGTGATATACTTCATGCCTTTGTCATAGTTTTACTAAGGCTATGCGGGCACTGCAATGGGTGCGTTGAGATTTGAGAATTGTAAGACAAGATTTCACGTTCTTCAGTGACAATAAAATGTTGCTATCTATATAAAAGTTATAGCTCCATACTTCAGATTTTAAATTGGTTTATTTTTTAACGCGGAAAATCTGTATTGTATTTATATATGTACTCTGCCAAGGAGCGGACTAGTATTAATAAGTAAAAGCTTAGGTGGTTAGAAGCTGCTATAAGCTTGGACACCACTTGTGAAAAGAGATTTAGCGACGCATTTGGACAAACAGATAACAAACATTAAAAATATACGTAGGGTTCTACCAAAACAGACACAAAAAGCTATTTTACAAACATAAGAGTCTTTACGCATTTTGGTAATGTTAGGTGGAATGTAATATCACGCTCATTGTTTTGTTTACTTCTCCACCTACTCACATTGTGCTCGTACATGCTTTGTTTACACCTCGCTTATCTGCAATAATACATTAGGTACCTCCGGTAAGCCTTCAGTTGGGTTGCTATGAGAGCATAGTTCGGCCTTTAGAGACCTACTTCTACAGAAAACGTCTATTTCTACAGTACGTAAATAAGGTGCTGTGAACTACAGTTTAACAGAACATTTTAATTTTTTATCATACACGTCTGTTAAATCCTACCATAATATGAAAATTATAGCCACCACCAACAACGGTAATCGATGTACCCAAAAAAACAAATACGGCAACGCGGTTAATTTACTACAAAAAACGGGTATTTTAACCGGTGATTTCAGCTTGTAGCTGGAAGCTTATTTTACATCGAGGAAACTATGCAAGGTATTCAAATATTGAAGCCGGCTCGCTGCGTCAAAGCTACTGCAACGTCGATTTAGTTTCGCTTCTACGTTAGTTGTAAACTTTAGTTTAACGTGCCATGTTGACTTGTATTTAAAACTATGTCTTTTTAGCTCTGTTCAACAAGGTAGTTTTACTTCTTGTTACTTTCATTATAGAGCATGATTTGGTTTGGTGCGTATTTTGAACCGTAATAACAGAAAAGCAACAAAAGGCCCTCATGCGGCATGTCCGGAACATTGTAATAATTAATATCTATATATTGCTGGACAAATCACCCATCAAAATCTAACATAGTGGTAAGCTCGAAGCTTGTAATACGGGTACTAGATTTTAACAACAATTAATAAAGTTCAGAACAAATATCTGCAGGTCTCACAAAATTGTTTTCGGAGGCGGGAATTGACCCGCAACCTCCTAAGAAGCGCCAATTTTTTTTCGGTCAGAACTTAAGGTCAGTAATTAGTCTCTTTCTCTTTTCCCTTTAATAGTCTCTTGCAGTTTCGGCCACAGTTTTTAGGAAATCCATAATTTCTACCGTCCGGCAACATGAATCTGCAATGAACTCCTTTTTTGTCTGTCCGTTGAATACAGCGAGGAATCTGGCTAACGTGAACAATGAACGTAGTTTTAGTTTTATTTTAGTATACATTCGTTGTACGTTTATAAAAAAAGCAATGAACTTTCGTCTTCCATCATTTCGAAACAAATAAAGAACAAATTGATATTTTACCTATTTTTGTCGTTTATATATATTATACTAGCTTTCCGCCCGCGGCTTCGCCCGCATTATATTAGATTTGAAAAAAAAAAAAAAAAAAAAAAGTAAAAAGTACCCTATGTCCTTCTCCTGGCTCTAAACTACCCCCCTGCCAACTTTCAGGCAAATCCGTTCAGCCGTTCTCGAGTTATAAGTTCAGGCACTAACACGACTTTCTTTTATATATATAGATTTATAAAAATGAAAACCTATAAATGGTCTCACTTAAATTAAATATATGTTTCCTAAGATACACCAAGTCAAGTGTGTTGCATGTCAGAGGAACTTCAAATATTTCCCAGTACATACAATACAAAGTATACCTCAGCAAATTTTAAAATATCCGTTATTTAAATGACAAACACGCAACCTCAACTTTAATATGCAGAGCTTCGTAGAAAGGCTTAAATTAGACAGGAGTACCTCTATCAAAGGCTTTTCGGAGCAATCTGTCACCAAAACATGAAGTTAACCAATGGGTTCGCCGTCAAAGCGGCCCCGGACGAAAATCAACATAAACCGATTTTCTACCTTGGTATGAAAATTTTGGCAAACATCGTTATGTCGTATTGGTTCATATGCAAAACTATTTTAGCATAAGACCATAAGGTACCTATATGGCTGTAGGTCTACTATGATTACCTACTTATACAAAAGCATAATACGGTCAAACTGAGAAACCTCCTCATCCTTTGAAGTCGTTTAAAAATCAATCCTCATTTTCTCAATACGCCTTCGACATAAACCGAAATATTCATTTTGCTTAATTAGCTTATCAGAGCAGACTTACTGAAATAATGACGACAGTGAGATTGATATACGAAATAGCTCTGTTTGCAGGACAACTGACCTTGTATAGGTAGGTACTCCAAGAAGTCATAAATTATTGTAATTGAATCTGAATTGTATTTCATCATCCTAACAGCTTATATCAAGTTCTACTGCTGGGCACTGTCTTCCCAATGAAGCCGGACCCGGGAACTATATTTAACCTGAACTTTATCTCGAATTTATTCCACGCCGCGAGTTCATGTTTAAGCTTTCAGCAAGCGGCTTATCCATATTGAAAAAGTTATTGACATTTTCTTACCCACGTCTCATAAACTGCCCATGTCCTCAAAGTCTTCGTTCTTCTTAGATCCTATATTAGAGTGACCTTGTACCCCTGTCTGCCCTTTCGATATTTTTCATAAAAGTAACATAACAGGTCTATTAAACTTCCAAATGATGGGTAAATAAGAGATTTTTTACGAGAATTTGTGTGACAAGCTGACAAGGGTGAGCGTTGTTATTTTCAGTCGTTTTATCAAGTTCAGTGTGTTGGTTTAGTAATATTAAGAGCTAGTTTGAATAAGAAAGCATAGATTAAGCATAATCGAACGTCTATTATTTAATTTAAAACCTAATTCTGGTTCGTTTATACGGCGCTGCAATTGAATATATTCCTTTAAAATAATACTTTAAATAATAGAAATTCACAAAATCAGTCTAAGATGAGTATGTTAATGGAACACTATATAACAAACAACTATTTGAATTTAATACCTAACAAAATACCTGTTATTACAGGAAAACAGAACCCCAAAACTCACCGTCGTGGTTCCAAATTGCGCAATATTTCACCCGCGTGCCATCTGCCTCCGCCAAATGAAACACGGTTAGACACCAAGATATATTAATAAAAAGGCAGTTGTTCAAAAAAAAGCACTAACTCTTTTCAGCGTCATTGGTCGACCCACAGAATGTGCACACCCTTTACAAAGAGATATTAATGTGTCCAACTTTTCTCTCCAATTTTCCTCTTGAATAACTTGTTGAATGAGAATATTTTTTTCCATTTCAGAGTTTTAATATATCTGGGAAAGGCGTAATTTGCCTGAGAGAAGACCTCTCTTGTGAGTTTTGAGTTATGATAGATTATTATTTAAAAGTTGGTTATGGAGTATGTATCTGTACATTAATATAATGATTAGTAATATGTTTTTTTATTATGTGTTTTAGAATAATCTATTATTGAACATCATTTAAACTTTTAAAGCTCATCACTAGATGAAAGGGTTTTAGTGCAGCTGAGTCATTGAAGCTTGTTATTATTATTTTACGAGTATTATAAACATGTATGTTAGAATAAGGTAGGTATACGGTATGTATGTTATATGGTATATGGGCTGTAGTTTTTAAGTACTTCTCATGTTGCACTTGATTATTGTTGCCTGGTAACAACGTACTTAAAATTATTGTAAAATGAAGCTTTCGACGAGAAACCAAGCACTTTCCTAACATTATTTAGATCCAACAATATGGAAAGACAATAAAAAATGTTAGAAAGTAAATCGATTCACAATGATTCGATTTAGCCGTTGAATATTCATAGGATTTGCGTTTGAGTGCAGCGGAAAACCTCACTGGTCCCCCGAGGCCGTGGTGTCGCTTCGAACTCTGACATTCTTGACTACTCGTATTTGCAATTCACTTTAAATTGAGAGTGACTGAAACGGATACAAAAAATACGTATTTCGAGCTTTTTATGCAAGCTTTATCATTTCAACCAATCTGTCCACGGCTGGGCAATGTCAAATTCTTTTAATTTCTATATATGTATAACAAGACGCGTCATAAAATATACAACCAAATAACTACGGAAATAAAGAAAAATTAGTTCAAAATTCTCAGAACATGCCGGTTTCCTCACGGTGTTTCCTCACACTGTGACAGCAAGTTAAGTAAGTTTTATTCACATAGATTTTTTCAGAAGAAAAATCTAGAAGAAGAAAAATCTAGTGTGTGACTGGGTTTGAACCTACTACCTTCGAAATGAAAGCCGAGTGTGCTCCACTTAGAAGACACAACTTGTACAACCTAAGAAAAACATTTACGCAAAACCAATACCTTAATATATTTTTAAGATGAATGATTACAGCTTACCGTAATATTACCGAACTTACCTCATCTCATCAAGTAATGTGAGAAAATCAATCGAATTTGTCCATCAATAGGTACTTGGAGATACCTGTAACAGGTAAGGCGAGGGCGGGCGGCGCGGCGGCAGTGCAAACGCAGCGCCCGCCCGAGTCGCTCGTCTCCGGACTTTCAGTGACGCTCCGAAAAGTGCATGGTGCTTTTTCTTTCTGTTAATCTTATAATTTCGCTCAGGATTTCTTCGGGGATAAGGTAAATATTTAATTAATTTTTTTGCTTATTTTTAAACTTAAAAAAATATAAATAAATATATTCATATAAAATTTTTTATAGCACAGATTTTCTCTAATTTATACAGTAATGCAGCTGTAAAAAATGAAAATGCAAAAAATTATTGCAATAGCCAGCGATGTAATAAAAATAATTAATTAAGCAGTAATGGGCAATACGGTTTATAATTACCGACGAATCGCTTTGCCCGTAAAAGCCCGAACCGAGGTGAAAAGCTAAAGTTTCCGGACGGATAGTGGTTTAATTGAATAATCGTTGCGAGTTGACAAAGGAGAGCCTTTGCCGTACTTGTTGCTTTCTGTTAAATTCAGTTTCAGTTGTAAAATTTAGCTGCCACTTTAAGACTGAAAATACTACTCCCGATTTTTAAGTCAGTCTTTTATATTTTTTGCCATTTTTATATTCTAAGGAACAAATTATAATGGTGTTTAAATATTCCTTTAGTTAAAACGAGTAATTTTTACGCATTTTAAATATTATGTAATTTCTATCGCACCACCAAAAAAACTTCCAATTTATAAAAAAGTGCTTGTGAGGCATTTATCTTATCGATAGCTTTTTGATGATTCTCTTTTTGCATAGTAAAGTTTCCTCGTAAAACAGATTCACAGCTACGCATATTTTATTTTATGATCTGTTAAATTTCTACCTATAGACGCCTATCTTTTTTATGACCTTCTTTATTTGTAAGACTATTATAGGTTCTGGGTTATTAAAGCTACCAAATGTTTAATTCTAGATTCTCACCTTAATCGCAAAATTTAAAAAAATGTCTTTTAACTAAACAGCCACAGAAAACCCTTCCCATAAATATTTAACGATCAGACACCGATACTTCCAAAATTCTATTTTCAACTCAATTTCTGACGCAATAAGGTAAAATTTCACAACATCCAAGTTTAGCTAAATTGTTTAATCGGATCACAAGTTTGAGCGGCTACAAAGGTTTTTCTTTGGGAGTGCTAATCTGTGTTTTGGCACTACTCCAACAGCCACTGGAGATTAGACATAGACGGGGTCCAAGATCCCTTGTCGTGATTAAGTTTCTCCATTGTGGTAATGTTCAACTACTTTGGTAGAATTGTACAAGAATGTTACCATAATTAGCTGAATTCGACATAATTAGGTCTAGTTATCTATACTTTCATTCACTCGTCTACGGACCTTATTTTTTTAAATTATATTTAATTTATAAAGCTAAGCTGATATTAATGTAGCCCCATTGTTAATGCCCAGCATGATACAGAACTAAACAGTTCTAAGCGCGCTTCCATTGTCCAAGTTATCGTTAGATTTTATGAAATAAATGACATAATGTCAGCAAAAGTTATGATTTTAATAAAATATTAAAACAAATAAACGAAACAATATAAAAACTACTCGTTATAAACCAGTGCAAACGAAATATTGTTGAACGTGCTAACATTGGTTTCGCGGTGATTTAATTTATTACCCGGGCGTTTTCCGCTTTGGACAGGCAGTTGATTGTTGTCTATTTAGTGTAGAATAGAATAATTCTTAAACGTCGCTGCCTTGGTCTCAACTATTTCCAGAATATTGGTAGGTACAGCATTTCCAGTAAAAGCGGTTCGTATAATATAGTGGTTCGATTACTGTAGACAAATATTGGCAAACTTAGCAACCCTACAACTGTAGAGTAAACGTTTAAGTTATTTAGTTATGGCAAGCTCAAAGTAAATTGAATTGCAAGGAGAAAGGGAGCTATTTATTTACCTACTATTTAGACACAGGGGCTTCTTTTTAGTACGGGAGGCGACGATGCTAAATGGGGATTTACTCGAGCGTCAAAGAGACCTGTTGGGTTGCATTTGGTAGATGATAAGAAGAAAAAAATTGTATGAGACCGATGTGTTTCATCAGTGGAGGAAGCGACCATAGATAAATAAAAACTTATTTAAAAAAATACTGTTGTATGGACGTACTTAAGCGCGTCAGTTAGTGATAGATTCTATGAATCAGATTCAATAAATTGAAAATCAGCTTAACATACTTACATACTTAAAAATAATTTAGGAAATATGATTGATAATATACGTTTGTAAATCTGATTGTTTACACGATTGGGGTGAGTATACATAAACGTTAAAAAAATAAAAATCGCGACTCATTTTTTTTGACTCATTTTCAAAAATATGAACAAAAAAATCGGCATTTCCAAAGGTGTTAGAGCGTCAGATTTAGATGTATATGGTTCATCTCTATGTTCTGATTCTACCATATCTTAATCTGACAATTATCTAAAGTGATGCGCCTAATATGACAAAAGTAAATTTTGTTCCCTTATAATTCACGTTCGAACATAGATAGATTTTTTATATTTGGTGGAGGTACTTATCTGGGTACTAGCTATCTCCAGTATCTTAATCTGACGCGCTCGAGTAAATCCCGAAATCCCCTCTTCGGCTCCCCTACTATTTAGTCCAAGAGCCGGGTACCAATTTTGGGTAGGTAAGACTAGTTGAAAATTATCCCCGTAACACTCCTATTATATCCCAACGCGAAACTGCTGAATTGGTCTGATAAAGAATCTTATTTTACTTAGAAATATCACATTTTATAACATTTTAAGCTGCCTTAGATTCAGTTTTTAATATGCCAGGTGCTCCGAAAAATGATGTCCCGGTATTCCATTTTTAGACCCTGATAAATATTTTTGTACTAATTTCTAAAATACCACAAATTCGTTCCTAAAAATGAGTTCGGATTCTATCTTGATGGGAGAGCTAATCTCTGTAATTCACTACGCCAAGTGCGGTTGATGAAATGTTACATGTCCTTCAAACTATGTAGTTCGCAGTACACAGCATTTTAAACCAAACAGAATGTTTAATTTTACTTATCTGGTATTGGATAATGGGAATCGTAACATTAACCGTAACATAACTTGTAACATTAATTGATACACCCAACTTTCACATTTTATAATAAAATAGAATAGCATATATTATTATGAATAAATAGAGCGCCTAGAGTCTAGACTTATTACCAGATGTAGCATTTATTACCAAAAACTATTGTTCCAAAAATCCTAACACAGTAAATGTATCTGAACCTTGACTCATATTCGCAAAATGAAAACATTTCTTTGTCTTGACATACAAATCATGGTTCCAAGTATCACAAAAGATAAATATTGTGTACGATATCATAAGCTTTGTCGTATTTTTCTTGGGCGAGATATTTCTATTCCGCTGCTGTTAACACCTCATTTAACTCGCCATTTTCCCTGTATTTTATATGGTTTCAGTGTTTGGATGTTTAGATATGAATAGCAGTAATGATAAAAAAATATATAGGAATATCCCTTTGCCAATTATATTTTACTATAACAAAAACATTTTGCATTTTTTTAGGCTGGATAAAACACTTTTAGCCTGAGTTTTAGTGTTTAAATACACACATGACATTTTCAAAGTTTTGGCAATCCTGGTTGTTCCGAAGGAATATTTGGGCCATAATGTCCCAGAACTAATACGATTTCAGGAAGGTTAACAGCCATTTTATGAATCTCTGGAAAGTAGGTTACATGTCCGGAACACTATAGCGTCCGACAAAGTGTTAATATTTCACCGAAAGCACCCTGGAAAGCTGGAGAAACACCAGATATGAGCGGTTATTTACTATACGTTTAAAATTTAGATCGATTATTTTAGAATTATCCTTTTACAAAATTGCAACCTTTACATGTTTAAAAATTCTAACAAACATTAAAACATTTATTTAAGATATTAATTAAAGTCATTTCAAGAAATTGATTAGGCCCATAAAAATATATAAAAGTACCATAAAAAACAAATACAAACACATAAAATCCTTATATACTAAATTACCACCAGAATTATGGTGTCTTCTGCTGTCGTCGGTTCACGGAGAGGTCCCTCCCTGGCAAGCGGCCGAAAAACCGACAAAACTGTTACTCCTTTTGGCCAATACTTATTAATTAGAAAA
Organism: Chloroclystis v-ata; assembly: GCA_963691955.1. Lineage (NCBI taxonomy): Eukaryota > Metazoa > Arthropoda > Insecta > Lepidoptera > Geometridae > Chloroclystis > Chloroclystis v-ata. The sequence continues at coordinate 7,850,655 of OY829899.1, forward strand.
GTCGCCAGATGTTGAGCTGGAACTCTCACCATAAACTACCTTATACCCTATGTATGCACTATACGCCACGGTACATCTATAACAAATATAGGTACACATCTTATGTATAATTTAAAGCGAAACAGACAAAACCGTGGGCAGGAACAAGCGAATCAAGAGATATTGGCAACCTTGTCTGTTCTATGGTTTATTATAAACCCGGCTGACGGGCCGTGTTGCCTTTTGGGAGGATGGAATTATTTATGCCGAATTAAAGTGTCGGTATCACAGGCTCGAAGGTACGAAACAGCTCGATTGATGCTCGTGGAAAAATTAATCTTTAATTAATCTTTAAGGGCTAGGATTTTTAAAACAGTCATAGTAGCCCAGGGAAGGATAAGTTAAAAACATGGGAATAAAACGGGCGAAGCCGCGGGGAGGTCAGTTATTATATGAAAAATGGCATTGATTTTTGATCAATAATTTCACCCTACATGTGATTTTAAATTTATATGGTATGGCCCAAGAATTTTAATATTTGCGGTCACGTACCAACGAGATGTGTAACTGAGCAATAAAATTTGAGATAGGCAATAATTCCTGTTCTAATGTACTTTAATGGCCCAAGAAGCAGCTTCGCAGCTTCGGTACTAAATATACACGCTACAAATCTACAGTCTGTTCGTTTATTGATGCTACAGAAAAAGATAACAAAGAATCACGCCTCTGCATTACTATTTGTTTTATTTTAGAACGAGTACTGATTTCCACGTACTTGCGCGTATGTACATAAGAATATGCGTATTTTGATAATTTTCAGACGATTTTGTCCGCAGGAATAAGGTAGGTATTTTTCCGCGGCATAATATACCTAGCCGTTTTTGTTTATAGAAACTAATTTTATGTAACAATTTTAATATTCTTTTGGATAAAATAGAAGTACCTATGGAATAAAAATATCATAAACCTAACCAACAGAACACACACAGCACAGTGATTTGTTGGCCCATATTAATATACCTTCACGACAACATAAATAAATTATAATAATAACTTTGCTTTTCCTAATCTTATTATCAATGTCGGATTTGTTGGTGTGAAATTCAGATAGATTGAACCGATTTTATGGTTTTGGATAATGTTGTCTATTTACATCTCGAATAACCGAATAACTTTTAAAAATATACATTACATTAAAGTCAAGATCACAAAGTGATACCACGCAACAATAGTGCGAGTAAAGCAGGGTTAACATGCTAGTACAAAACAAACACGACGTTCGACTTCGAACCAATATTTATGGAATGGCAAATAAAAAATTGCTCATTCCAACTCCAACGCAAAATATGGAAGCAGAGTTAATAAATATTTTACTCGTAGGTTTTGGTGTATTCGTAAGCTTCAGCTTCATCCAAAGTACTCTTAATATTTAATGTAGGCGATTATCGTTTAAAAAGTTTTAATAAGCTGTTAAAAACGTTTTTAAATTTATTTATATTTCAATGAAAAATGAGTTGCGACTTTAAAAAATAACGTTTTCTAAAAAATAACTTGGAGCATTTTAGTAAGTAGGTAGGTAAAGATTAAGAATCAAAGAACCAAATTGTTTTTTTTTTCATGTTTTCCGGGCCCAGTAGAAGGAAACAATTAATAATAGGTTGTCAAGATATTGATTAAAAAAATTAGAATAAAATCAAGTATCTGTGTCTTAACCGTTTGCGTAGTAATAAATGTTCTGTGACTGAACGTAGTTGTATCCTAACAAATAAATTAAATTAATTCTTAATTAAGTTTTACTTATAACAACGGGTGCTAACAATTAAACCTATAATTGAGAATGTTTAATCTAGGTTAAGAATGCAAAAGTCTTAAATTAATTAATTCAGAGATGTTATTTGATAAGGTCACTCGTTAAATCCCTGTTCATACAACAGACTAATAGACCAGTGCAGTTAGCTTCAAAAATGGTCAAATAAGGAAAAAAATAGTAGTAGAATGAAACCCATTAGAAAAGGAGGGGAATATGATAAAAATGAAAGGAAAAATAAATTACGGTCGATCTGAGTTCGGGAAGTGGGAGGGGGTGGGCTTTTAAGGGGAGAAAATGGTTTATCTCGATTTGCGGTGAAACTACAAGTCCTATGAAAAAAAGTTATATGGCAAAGTTGTAGGTAATAAAACGATCTACAACTTTAAATTCATAACTTTTTTACATAACGTCAAAATGTATGTGAAAAATTCAAATAACTAAGTTTTTGGTTTTTTATTTCTATCTTTTTCAAAAACATTTTATTTTCTACGAAATTTGGTGAAAACTTACCTATTTATGTTCTAAATCCACTATAATTTATTTGATTAAAAATATTAATTTTTACACCTTATTTTGACTTAATTACTACAAAAATAGACCAATTTTCAATCGAAAATTCACGTGTCAAAATATTAGCTTTTTTATAAAAATCATTATGCTTTATGTTCATTAAAATCTCTATTTTCTGATAATTAAAAAAATTATATACATTACGATAGTAAATATTCTCAGAAAATGCACAAAACCGAAACAAAAATTTGTATCATTAGGTACAATTGCATCATAAAAATATGATTTTGTCTTTTCAGACTATATAATAATAATTATTATATAATAATCTGTTTGTATAATGGGCAATAAGTCGGATTATAAGCAATTATATGAAATAAAAATTGCAAAATTCACATTTTTATGATGCAATTGTACATAATGATACAAATTTTGTTTCGGTGTTTTGCATTTTCTGAGATAATTTACTATGGTAATGTATATATTTTTATTAACCATCAGGAAATAGAGATTTTAATGAACAAACAGCATACCGATTTTTATAAAAAAGCTAATATTTTGACACGTGAATTTTCGATTGAAAATTGGTCTATTTTTGTAGTAATTAAGTCAAAATAAGGTGTAAAAATTAATATTTTTAATCAAATAAATTATAGTGGATTTAGAACATAAATAGGTAAGTTTTCACCAAATTTCGTAGAAAATAAAATGTTTTTGAAAAAGATAGAAATAAAAAACCAAAAACTTAGTTATTTGAATTTTTCACATACATTTTGACGTTATGTAAAAAAGTTATGAATTAAAAGTTGTAGATCGTTTTATTACCTACAACTTTGCCATATAACTTTTTTTCATAGGACTTGTAGTTTCACCGCAAATCGAGATAAACCATTTTCTCCCCTTAAAAGCCCACCCCCTCCCACTTCCCGAACTCAGATCGACCGTAATTTATTTTTCCTTTCATTTTTATCATATTCCCCTCCTTTTCTAATGGGTTTCATTCTACTACTATTTTTTTCCTTGTAAAATATTAAAAACCCTGGTCTATAAGAAGATAAGTACAGTTTATTAATAAGTCAAACTCGTCAGACATGCGTTGACCTGAAAATGATTGAAGCTTAGTCCTTAAAGTTTCATTTAATTTATAATTCGGTACACTTTACCGAATTATACTGGCTCAGCTGGTTTCATTGCGCTAGTCATAAAAGTAAGAGGTATTTCATATGCAACTTGTTACTTAGTTACATACTCGTATTTTGCAATGTTGAAACACTGGCCTTAGGAGCCCAGGTAGACTTCTAACTTTTTGTAGGAGCGACATAATATAATGCATTTTGTATTGCTCATATTACGTCCCGTCCATAAAACGTTGAGACTTTGAGAGAGAGTTAAGGAACCTTTTTTAGGTTTTGTGAATTTGAGATATGTAGGTACAGAAGGATGCCCGTATTGTGGTATACCTATGTAAAAATTTTATGTCAGCCACGAAAATATGTATACGGGGCTTTACTATTCTCAGGCCGGCTCCACACATCTTAGTTAACATGAAACATGTTGTGAAAATCCACTTTGTTCATCATCTTTTATTATCATAAAGTGTATATATTTATAATAAGCTGGTGATTGGCTAAACACCTTGACCTAATTTCAACGAAATTTACCAGGATAACCGCAGAAACACTCGTTACTCAGTTGCTTGAAGGATTTATTAATAACCATAACGTTATGTGTTATGGTGGATGTTAAACAACCTCAGGAAATAATGATGACGATCAGTAAAAGCGTACTAAATAACATCTACACGTCTTCAAAAAAATTCGCGTTCATATTACTAAGCATAAACAACCCTATTGTACGGCTCCACTGCTGGGACAAAAGGACTTCTTACTTAACGAGAGAGACGACTAGACTGGTGAATTAAGACTGTCCAATTGCGGGTTGTATATATATTAGATAGTATAGTTATATAAGATAGTATCTGACTCAAATCTTGATTGCACATCGTAGGCATGCTGGACTAAACATTTTCTCAAATTAGAAATCCGTCGAATGCAGTTATGAACGATAATACCTCAATAAATCACCTGTAAAGAATAATAACCTAAGAGCCCGTGATAGCCAGACCTTCCTTTAATTCACAAGCGTGAAAATTCTTTCATGTGTATGTCTAACATAGGTAAGAACAGGTAAAAGGTTGTTATCTCCCAAAGGAACCGCGATCCAGGTTTCATGTTTGGGGGTTGTTCTTACCTATGTTAGACATACACATAAAATAATTTTCACTATTCAGAATTAAAGGAAGGTCTGGCCATCACAGGTTATTAGTCTATACTAAGAGCCCGGTCTGGCCAGACCTTCCTTTAATTCACAAGCGTGAAAATTCTTTCATGTGTATGTCTAACATAGGTAAGAATAACCCCCAAACATGAAACCTGGATCGTGGTTCCTTTGGGAGATAACAGGTAAAAGGTTGTTATCTCCCAAAGGAACCGCGATCCAGGTTTCATGTTTGGGGGTTATTCTTATATGTTAGACATACACATGAAAGAATTTTCACGCTTGTGAATTAAAGGAAGGTCTGGCCATCACAGGCTCTTGGTCTATAACATGTCATGTCATGAATGTTTCTTCCGTGACTTATGTTACGAATAAAAGAGAAATACGAAATGTTCTATATTCTATTATTTACGACGTATGCTGACGCCGACGTGATGAACGTGGTATGAATTAAATGAAAATCGCGATTGTACATAAATATAATTTTATTTGATGGAATTTTGTAGAAAGCAAAGAAATAAATAAATAAAATTAGAGGCAAATAAATAAAGTTTGGCAACCAACTGTGTTTGCAACAAAAATCATTTTTATCTGTATCATATTCTTGCGAAAATGGTATTGCGTTATTTTCGAAATTATTTCTGTCAAATAGACATGGCATAATTTTCAGAAATATATTATTAGCAACTATGCCTGAACGGAACTTTCAACTGGAATTCCAATTGAATTCTGTAGGTAACGGAAGAATATGATAATTTCATTAAGTGGGTCTACTCTGGCAACTAATTAATATTCTTTTAATTGTATACATACGTAATTAATTCTTATTTAATTGATACTGTCACTGTTATAAATGTATCGAATTCGTTATAAAGAGTAGAAAAGACGCCGGTAACTTTCGGTATCCTAATTAGTTACAAAACAGCCTGCATCCCTGACCCAGATGCTTGTGCCAAAAACAAACGATAAGAAAGAGTTACCTTTATACACATTTAAAATGACCCACCTAGTGAAATGAATACGGTACGTTTGCCAAACTTCAGTCCAGAACCTCAACAACAATTCAAGGAAAAATGCCGGCAACTTTATACTGATAAATATACAAATTATTAGAAACGCATATAAGTATCAACGCAGACACATATGGATATCACATATCGAGATAAATGTGATGGTTTATTTTGGAAATTCCAGGAATACTTTAAATATTTCTACAAAAAAGTGTTCTATGAGTTTATACACACTGGCTTAATCTAAAAACATAATGTCCAGTTTAATTTCGTAAATAAAACTCCAAAGATATATTTGCTTAATTTCTCAAACTCTGAACAAGGTTTCCGGGTCAAGAGTAGTGCAGATTTATAACTAGTTAGTATGTGGACTGTTGTAGTTAGTCAGTGTTTACAAATCATAAAGTAAGGGAACGATGGTTTTATTGGGCCTTTAACGGATTGCCGTGGTTTGCGGTAACTGTTAGTAGAACCTTCGATTAAAGTTGATTATTTATTTTGATTGCAATCGCTTGGCACCAGAAAATGGATATTTTGGAAAATATTAAACAAAGTATAGATGTTTATGACCTTTTATCGATTAAGACATGTAGGTCTTATCGTTATATTTCATACTAGCTTACTATCCGCTACTTGACTCCGGATGTGTGGAAATGCTGAAAATTCGTCATTTCCTATTCTATCTGACAAAAATGTTTTGCCAAGAACTTTCCATTCCCTTGCTTTGAAGAAACTGTTTAAACATACCGAAGTAAAAAAACCTAAGGTAATACAATCAAGCCGGGCTCGTTCATACAATTTCTTGCGCAAATTTTCCTTTAATTCTCAAAGGAGACCCTTCATCATCAGAAATCGAAACACTCCATTAACTAAATTAGGGAATAAGCTACCGATTGAGCTGAAAGTATCTTAGCCAGCGGACTCAATCTGAATGCTGCCTTATGGCAACCGATTTAGGATGTCTTTCCTTTGCAATAGACAAGGGTACTTAGTCAAATTTCCATCAAGATAGTGCGATCGGGCTCGAGATTTCCACTCGACTTACGGGTTAGTCAAGTTGTGTCTTATGAGCTAGGGTAGGGCGGGGCTAGTTGAGCAATTTTTCACTTGAGACGATATAACTCTTCAACTATAAGTCTCAATGTGTACTTACGCATCCTAATGGATAAGTAATATATCCTTTTGCAAAAGTGTCATAGTAATTTACTTTATATAAGTAGGATTTAAGAGCTATAGCGGTTTAAATGCAAAATGTCATGCATGCTCAACTTACCCCATAGGTGGGGTAAGTTGAGCAAGGGTATGGGGTAAGTTGAGCAGTTAGAAAGTCTAGCCAAACCATGGGTTAACTGTTAAATAGAAATGAAATACTACTTCGGTTTAACAATAAACCCTTTACTAAAAGTCTTTTAGCGACAAAACTTAAGCTAATTTTCTTTGAATAATCAACTGGAAATAGAATTAACATAACATCAACGTGTCTTAAAATTAATTTTAGGATTAGATTCAGTTTTTCTGTTATATTAATAAGATCTTACTAAATCTAGAACTTATCACTTATTAATCATCGTTATCACTGTTGAAATTCATACAAAAGAAAGTAAGTCGAGCACCTGGCATACATTTTGTATGTGCCTATACAGCAGTTGAGCAACTTAGCTCAACTAACCCCTACCCCTAAATTTCAAATCAAAAGCGAGATTCTGAAAAAACGGTAAGAATTTTACACAGAAACCTTATGTATATCAAAAGTACAGTAAATTTATAAAAGATTAACACTTATCCGGTTGAAAACGGATATCATTTGACTAATACAGACGAAAACTTGCGGTGAACGAATTTTTTACTTTTTGGTATCAAAATAAACAATGTGCGTGTACGCTTCACTCGCTCGTCGAGCCACCACCAGTGGTTGCGCAATGAGTACCCCTCCCACGACCCCTTCTTTCCGCCATAGGATGCCCACGCGTGCGGTGAATAGTTTTCGAGATATTGCGATTGCCCAACTTGCCCCTATGCTCAACTAGCCCCGCTCTACCCTACTTATAATGTACACTACTGGACTAAAAGCGAAAAGAAAAGTTTTATTTACCAATCCTTTATAATCCAAAGACCTATAAAGGGTTATTTCTATTTGGTAGACCTGTATACACCTTTATTTGGTATATAGGTGCCTCATAACATTAAGAAGTACACACTGTTTTTTGGCCGACCGGACACTATACGGCTTAACGTTTGAGGATGATGCTGAATATTATACAAACAGTTTAGGAATAACAGTTATTAGAAATTATTGTGTAGATCTAAATTGCTTTCAGTTGTCTAACCAACCTCATTAGTATCTTCCAAAATACCATCTTCCCCAATTACCGCAAGAATATTACCGATTCGGCTCAAAGAGTAATATCAATTGAATGTGCCTACTACCCACATTCAGTCGTTCCGGAAAATATTGCGAGGAAGCAAAATTCAATAAGGAACCCAAATCTCGATGTCGGGCTTCTGCGCCATTGGACCCACGAATATGGGGTTTAAAGGAGCTATCCCCGTGATGAATCGAGCTATTCGGTAGCGAAAAGTCCTTCGTACATTCTTCCGTAGGTATCTGAGAGTGATTGTGCCCTGGACTTTATTTATAGGAATGTGAATGAATGTATAACAATGTATATCATTTTCTATTAAAATAAAGTTAAAGGTATGCCAATACGAAGTGTATTGTATGCATATAAGAGAATTGATATTAAATAATGATTAAGTATAATCAAAACTGAAATAAAACAATATATAAATAGGATTGTAAGTCATACATGTCATTATAAAGTTCATTTATTTATTTTTTTCATATTAGATCAGATTTCCAAAACAAATTGCTTCTAACTAAGTTAGCAATAAGAAAAAGTTCCCGAGCCTGTGAAATTACAACGACAATTCTTTCCTGGCATACACATTAAATAATCAAGTACCGAAGGATCGCCTTGGGAGAGGGCAGACTCAAAGTTTTCTTTGTTACACAAAGTCATTATGGAAGAAAATACGTTACAATGAAATGCTTTTCAGTGATGCAAAGCTTTATAAATTGAGGAACGAATGTGGTTTAGATATTTATACAGTTTAGCGATTGTTAAATTCATGCTTTATATGCTGCGATATTGGCCGTGTCGCCTAAGTGAAAGGATACTCGACTTTCATTCTAAAGGTCGTGGGTTTTAATCTCACTGCGCACCTCGCAAGAATTAAGTTTCAAAAGGGTAACAAGCAACTTAGAGTAAAATTTAAAATAATGAAGTTTTGTAAATTAACTGCCACATTCTATTAATAGATAAGACTAAACAATCACTAACCTTGCATGGTTGAAGTCTGTAAATAGAATGAAACAGGCACTTGTATTCCACTTATCAGTTTGTGTTGCACTTAGGCAAAGTTGTCGGCACTACAACTAACCAGTTTAAACCCATTAGAACTGATTAGATATAAAACCATCGGCGCAATGTATGAGATACCAAAATATTTACTCATACAAAATTCTCTAAATATTTTGTGCAATCTTCATTTGTCATCAAGCCATAAATATAAAAGTAATGTACCTAGTTTGTTTGACACAATTACATAGTTGAATGCACATACGGTCTGACTCATCGTTTAAAGCTCTAGAAAAGTTTGATTAGATGAAGCCTATAGAACCGTGTGTAAAAGTTCAATAGTTATGTATGTCTTTGTATCTATAAATGTATATCTATGTCTATCTCATGTTAGAAGTGTTAGAAGCAAGCTAAGATGGCAATATAGCATCCAGCATGCAACCACCCACAGTTAACTAGCAGCTCTGATCATCAGTCCATCTTGTTGGTAGACGTCGGACGCTACGTTTGCCGATCCGTGGTCACCATTCGAGAACTTTTCAGCCCATCGGCAATTTGACATTACTGCCCATTGCCATTTTAATGTGCTAAACAGCTGGGCTGTGTCAGTGACCTACCTACATTTTAGCTACTAGGCTGCAACGAATTCTCAAGTGTTAAATTAATTCCATCCAGTTCATCTGTACCTAACGTACCTAAATGTATTTTTAATCTGAAAATAAGCATGTTCTAAAAGTTTGCATGCCAATGCTACTAAAGCTTATAGATATCTTACACTAAAAACAGGGCTATCTGAGTTATTTTATAGCCACATGTGGTTTATATTTGCAATTAACATAAATTTTCGACTACATTTGATAATTTAATCTATGTTCCTTTTTGATTAACAGCAATGCGCTTTAATTTTGGTTTGACTTTTATTTTTAACTCTTAACCAGCATAATATAGCAAGAAACTTTTTTAACATGTACTCGAAATAGTTTTTGTAATGATTAATAAGTAACTAGCATTTTAATAATAACAATAAATAGCTAAACTGAATAGTCAGCTCAATAATGTCTTAAAGCATAAATGATGAAATTTTATAGCAGCCGCCCATGCAAGCATCAATTAGACAGTTCTAGGTCGCCTGAAAAAGCAAGCATTAGGGTAAAACGAGACAGCTTTAAGCTTAACTTGAGGTAAATAAAAATTGCAGAGTACATCAGGACGGTACCCGTATCTGTAATGGCTAAGTAAAACTTTTCATGAAACATCCGGTGAAATTATATCTGGATCTGTAACAAGCAGCTTTATGGAACTTTTTGTCGTTTAAGATCTGGGCACTTAAATGGATCGCGGCATAAAATTCTCTTTGGAGAATTTAATTCTTTTTACTTTAACAGCAGTCTTTGCTGTACAATTTTATGCCTTTGTGTTTTTGTGGGCGGAGAAATTTTAATATTGTATAATTTGACGTGCAGCCTAAGAACAGTACCACCCCATTTCTTTCTATAGGTAAATGTCAAACAAATGGAATTGAACATGTTAAAGAGTAATCTTACTCTTCCATCAAGTCCCATTATAAATATGTTTCTGCAGTATACTGCATTTAAGTAGCCTACATATATGTAGGCTACTTAAATGCGACATAAAGTTCCTATTCATGTTCAAAACCCATAGAAGTAACCCTAGACTAAAAAACTGTCTTCATCATTAGTGTTCAAACTGAACCCTCGTCTAGCTGTATAATCCTGGGATATTAATTTCCATATGTGAGATGATAAATTTAGTATAATCTCCTTAAAATTGAGGATTATAATGTTAAATGAACCTACATGGATATTCTCCACTTCATATTCAGAGTTTATTTTGGGTAAAATTTAAATGGTCTCGTATGCTATCATAGAAAAGTCTTTTATCTGAAAATCAAACAAGATGGCTATCCGATGAAATGTGAAAATGGAAAATGTGTTTTAATTTCAAAAGATCTACGGTTTTCTGTGTAATGGAAGGAGTATGTAAATGTAATGAAGAAGGTTAAGTTAAACGCTAATCTATTTTAATTTATTAAGATAAGATTTTAATGGAATAATCTTTAGCAATTTGATACATAATTACTGCATCTTGTTTAAATTATAATGGATCAATGAGCCAGTAATAATGTTATTATAAAAATAAATACCTATACTATCGGCGAGTGAGCACAGGGAAATTAAAGAATTCTTCTTTTCACCAATACGAAACAATGAATAAATGAATATGGGCATTATTCAATACAAAAGTTGACGTGCCGCTATCTTTCACCGATTGATTCTTCAACGATTTCAGTTTCATTATCTTGCAAATTAACACATCACAACCCACTTGGTTCGATCGAGCCGACCTGACTGACGGGGCTATCAATATCTCTGCATATTTGCTAAACGCTTCCACATCATTGGGCTGACGTGATGTTACGTGTGACGGATGCCCGTGACTCGTCGGAAACAGTTCGACTGCGTCGATCTGACACGGAACCTCATAAACAGAGTTCACATTGATCTGTATACATTGTGCCATGAATAGGTTTCTTGTTTATTATCGTGACTTAACACATGTTTATTATTACGACTGAAAACTGAACGAACAATCGCGGTGTTATAAGCAAGTATTTTATTGACGCTTAAAATAAATTTCAGATTTAGTTATATCTAGTAAAGATTCATTTAGTATTTTGAAGTAATTGTTTATCTAATTCAATTTTATAAATCATATACCTAAGACCTAGGCTTATAATAGGCTAGGATAACCTTTGACTTGCACGCTTATCTGTTAAGCAATACATCATCTATTTAATTGCCCAGACTCAAATCACACAGAAACTTCAAGGGTGCTGATGAAAGATAGCTTAGATTTAAGTTTCTGAAGCAAGTCTCTGAAACGCTACACACACCGAACTGTATATCATGTTCCTAATCTGGGATTATAGGTAAAGAAGATTACGCTGTAAGTTCTGATTTGAAGATAGGGCTGTCTTTGATACAGGTAAATTCATCAGCCAGGTAAATCTGTTATCAATCCCACAACACGTCATCTCACAACCCTCCGGAAACAATCTTCGACCTTCTAGACAGAATTTCTCATCAGTTGACGTTTTCATCACATAACCAGACATTTTTCCTTTGTAAGTAAAAGGTTTCTTTGAGACAAAGTCTAACGAAATAGGAATGATTCCGTTTGATATGTTTCGATTCCAATTCTAATATTTATTGAAAGTAAATGTCACTGTTGAATCAGAATTTTCCTTATCATGCAAACTATCAACGAAAATTGGTTCGAATGAGATCTAGCATGTAGTTTTTTTATAATTTGTCTTAACTATTTTATTTAAAAAACTGCTCCGGAAGCCTTCATGACCGAGTTGACTCGCACTTGGCTATTTTTTATTTTAAATTAAGTGGTTTACATTTTGTAGTTCTATTTTGTGATTGTGCTATCCTTATAACAAGGCCGCCGTAGTTCACTCAGCTTTATTGACAAGAGTCAAACAATGCATTCACGAGTATTTCATGAGCATTTCGCTTAGCTTTTGTTATGACAAGTTGAGTGGGATACCGCCATTTATGTGTCACTCCATTTATTTGCTCGAATTCTAAACCGGACAAATTGTGTGTGTGCTTTTATACATAAACATTATAGACTAAGAGCCCGTGATGGCCAGACCTTCCTTTAATTCACAAGCGTGAAAATTCTTCCATGTGTATGTCTAACACAGGTAAGAATAACCCCCAAACATGAAACCTGGATCGCGGTTCCTTTGGGAGATAACAACTTTTTACCTGTTATCTCCCAAAGGAACCACGATCCAGGTTTCATGTTTGGGGGTTATTCTTACCTGTGTTAGACATACACATGAAATAATTTTCACGCTTCAGAATTAAAGGAAGGTCTGGCCATCACAGGCTATTAGTCTATTATACTAAGAGCCCGTGATGGCCAGACCTTTTTTATTTTATATTTTATTTTTAACTCAGTAAGTCATTTGTGTTCTATATTTACTCGTGTATTTATATATGACTAGATAACCCGACTACTACGGACATTGAAACGGTATACATCTAAGAAAAAGCGGCTGTCCACCTAATAAATAGCAATCTGTGACCAATACCCGCCGGCCTGATTGATGGATCACGGACCCGCAGACTGACGAAGGCCTACGTCCCCAGCCAGAGTTTATTACCTGAAATATTTAACTAAATTGGCTTTCAACGTCATGCGTGCTTTGGTGTTTGTTTTGTTTCGGATATAAAAAATAAGAATAATAAGAGCTTAAATATAAAAATTACAAAGCGACATTTGGTATATTTTATTTGGGCCAATCGTGTCCCAATTTTTTGACATTTGCGACCCGAAACACAACCTTCATGCTCGATGTCACTGTGTGAATTGTCCAAAAACATTTATTTTGCAGTCTTATTCATCTACATAAATAAATAAGATTCTTATTCCCCATCCAGAATATGGCGTACAAACTCACAATATTCCAAAATAGATTTAAATAAAGAAAAAAAATGTTCAAATAACCATGATATACGCTGCACACGATGTCAATATATTAGAAAGGAATGTACGCACGAGTTACGAATGTAAATAGAACTGGAACAATACATAAGTCAGGTATTTCATATCGGCGCCCATTTGGCATCAATACAGTTCTGGAGTGCTGGACAAATTGCTCTGTAAATACCACGATACCTACGCTGTCGATGGTTTATTATGATTTATGGAAAATGGTGGGAATGGTAGCAAATACGTTAGTTGTAATTAATTTTAATGAGTGACTGAGGTTTCGTGTTTTATGATATTCAATTTGCGGTACTGGTTTGTTGCTTATTTGAACTTGTCTTGGATACTTTAAAGTGAAGAACGTACACTAACAAGATTCTTAACTTTGTTTGTAAAGGTCCTTTATTTTTGCTCTGCTATTTTTACGTGATTTTTGGTGATAATGATAAAGTCAAAGACAGTAGAAAAGTCAATGAAATAAAGGCAATTTCAGTAGGTCTGGTGGAAAATTCATAGCTTGAGGAAGTTCATCACTCTATTTTTAATGTAATTCTGATTATCAAATAAATGAGAATTCTCCATTGTTTCAGAACCCAGTGGTCTTTAGCAAACTTGTAGAAAGTTGAAGTGAAGTGTGCAGTGATAACAATTAGAAAGTTTGATTAACAGCCGCGGTGTCATTTCAAAACGAAGGTAAGTTATATTCTACAGTGTAACTTTGTATATTTCCATTACCTACCTACTTCGGGTGTTTGATTGTATAATAGCAAACTAAAATAAGAGACTATTCTATGTTTATCATCAATATATCAACTTATATTAGGTCCTACTCTGGGGCATGGTTTTCTCCAATAGAACCTTTAATAAACTCAATAAACTCATGTACCTAATGCACCACCTAATATCTAGGTCTTGTTAAAATTGGTATAATTAGTTTAAACTTCTAACTATACATAGAATATACAGTTATACAGGTCTTCTGCCATTTAATCTCCAAGTTGCTTTGACATCACCACGGATTAGCTGGTAGGTTCAATTCTTAGGCCACCACGGTCAGCCTATATTATTACTTTACGATTTGAACCAGAACGCAAATAGAAAGTCCGGAATATTGCCCGTATTGCCACATTATAACTTTCTCGTGTAAATAAAGGTTTTCCAGGATATAAAGTCCCCACTGCTTCTAGCCGTGACGAGTGTAGTCAATGAAAATATATACTTTACTTATTTTTCGTATCTCTTATACTTCAGGATGATATGAATGAGAGAGGGTTTACGCAACTACAAAGTAGGACTGAAGTACAGAAATATACATTAATTATAGACACTGTAAAAGGCAGGTCAATTTCGAGAAAGAAACGCTCTCTTTACAATTAAAAGAACGTTAATTACTGTAAGAGCCTACTCTTTTGGTACTTTTTATGAACAGGAAAAGACTACTGAAATTGAATCACAGAAGAATTGTACCTATCTTAAATTAATTAAAAATTCAACTTTGTAAATTAGTTAATTATTTCGCTTTTGGGTATCTTTTTCCTTTTGGGTTGTTTCCGTTTTAAAAAAGTCTATTCATTTTACACAATGTACATAATATATGCACAACTACACTCATAACATAATTCATAAATAAAAAAAAACGCTTTATTACTTTTATTTATGAATACAATTCATAAACGTTATTTTTCAAATTATTGAAAAAAAAATCATTTTATTTTGAAGCAAGCCGGCCTCATTTTCGTCCAACATCGTCCAAAATATATAAAAATACGAATGCACTGAAATATCCATTTTGCAACAAAATTATTCACTGAAAACGTAGCACAAAAGATCGTTCTATATGCGATAACAGACAGGCATTCAGCATTGAGTCTCAAGATGTAAGTAGGGCGCTGTTCCTTATCTCGTTTCGCAGTGATTATGATGCCTACAATACATTGCTTGTTTGAGCATCACTCAATCTCTTTTCTTGAACTAGAACAATAGAAGCAAGGTTTCTAGATATTTAGTACTGGCCTTGGAATAGTACCACCATATTTCTAACCATGGGTTTCGTTAAAGTGACTTATACACTTAAAGTAAGGTAGCGGTAAAGTTTTCTATACTGTTCAAACTGAATATTATGAGATTAAATACGTCATATACTCAAATTTTTTGCACTAATGCGATCCTTTAGAAACATGATACGGTTTCAGATGTTTCGTCTAAAATATATTCACGACAAAAGGTTACTTACATAAAAGAGAACTTTTATACCGTTTCACCCCTTCAAACTTCAATATACGTACCATAAACTGAATTTCAGGAAAACAAATAACTTTTACGTCACTCTATTCTCTTTAGCATAATATCATGAAGCGACGCGACATTTTAGTAGGTATGGATGTTTCTTATATCTCATACTCGGTGAAGATGTTAACGTGTTTTATCGTCTGAATCGACAAACTAAGCTGTAAAGACCCTTTTAAGCCCAGCTTTAAGAAATGATTATTCTGTAAGCCTAGACGGAGTGCCTACGTGTAAAGCTTCATACTTGAAACTCGAATAATTTCTAGGGTATTAACAAGTATCCAAAATTGTAGGGTAACAGAATAGTGGGATCGTTAAACCATATGCGTAGATTAAAATAAACAGGATTTATATTTCAATTTATATCATAGAAATTTATATTTATCCCTTATTCAATATACCTACTTCAATTACTAAAATAATAATAAAGTGGACGCTCTTACCCAGCAGTGGGTGACAACGGGCTGACATGATGATGGTGATACTTCAATTCATAAAATTGTTAATTTATAGGCCTTCAAAATGATATTTTCAACTAAGTCCTAAATTTTTTACATAGAAACCACCATTAAAAGCACAACATACCAATTTCCTGTTCTCATATTTCGTACATGAACTAAAATAATGGAGGATTTTTAGTAAAACTGAAAAGAGCGAGGCTATATTTTTAATTTAGCCCGTTCCATGGGTGGAGTAAAAATAAAATGCTATGTCGAGAGGAACGCAGGTAACGAAGTCAGTGAGGCGGGCATTTTATTCATGTCACAGTAAACCTGCTTACATAGAGTACGGAGCTTATATTTAACTGATATATTGACTTTTAAGGTATCTAAAACTATCTTGCTTAGGAAATAAAAAAAAAACCGAACACTATATGATATGGTATCCCTTAATAGCACTTAGTAGGTAATGGAAACTACCGTGTGAGGCATGTAGTGTTGGCATAAAAGTAAATAATAATAAATATTGCTGGGCAATTCACACAGCAATATCGAACTCCGTGGTAAAATCGAAGTGTTGTGTTACGGGTGCTAGATTGCTGATATACTTAATAGAATATACATACATAGGTAGACTGATAAAAGAATCGAAAAACATTATTTTTTTTAAATTAATGAATGTATGATATTTGAGAACATTTTATTGGAATTGCTCTAAACTTAAATGGCTCGAGAAAAATCGAATCGCGCATAATATGTATTTTTCCCAACCGTATTAGTTTCAAATGTGTGCTGGACTGTAATCGGAATCCTTAGATCCGGTGAAATATCCCCAATTTATCAAGAAACTCAGAAAAACAGATTAACCCTAAGCTTATTGAGAACAAAATTAAGGTCAATATTATACACATCGTAACATAAATCCAAACATAAAACCTGTATCTCTTTTTGTCTGAATACAAATCACATCTGGTATTAGAATCTCTGAAGGGACTATAACAAAAAATAAATGTTCTCCCGCTCTTTCCACCTTTCATCCTAATTTATACTTCTAGCCAGCTGACCTCCCTGTAAAAAGTCCAACAATGGTCCGAAACTCAGAAAAGGTCCGCGAAAAGTGATTACAATGAAACGCTTTTTGCGGTTTTATACGTACGTGTGAAAACTTTATGGAAAATTTACATGAATTTTGCTGCAATAACGTTGTTTTTGTAAGAATTACCTACATTATCATTTTCATGCTATCAGAATATTATTCTCATTGTGATGCAAATATTTATCTTTCTCAATTTTCGCTGTTTTATTTCATAAAAACCCTTATCGTTTTGTAAAATGCCATTGTCACATAAGGGTATGATGATATCATAATCAACCCTATTTACGTTTTATTTACACAGGAACTTCTATCTGGACAAGAGAGATTAGACCATAATTTATCATGATGGCCAAGTGCGTGTTGGTGAGTGACTTAAAACCTTTAAACTTTTCAAGGTTCTCAGAACATGCCGGCTTCCTCACACATTACTTTTACTTCATTACTCATTTGCCATTATAGCGAACGATGATAGGTACCTACATAAGTGAAGTAATTACGTTTTAAAAAAAGTATAATGGGAATAAGTTTGGACCTGCAACCCAAATCCCAAAAACATTCGAATTTCGATCAATTGTCCCAGCAGCGAGTACCAACAATGTAACGTAACGAACAAAAGTAGCTCGCGGCAGTTTATGGGATTGCTACATTGTGCCAAACTGTGTAAAATGGACGATGTCTGAGATTTTTAAATTTGGAACCCTTTTCCGTCCGATAAAAAAATCCGTTTCCAAGTATAGGCTCTAAATCTATTGTTAATAATGTTCCGTAGCGTTATTACTTTAGCTTTGATTTTTCGCTACCACTCTCAAAATTAGGCGTGTGAACGAATAATTCTGAGAGTGGATTTTTAAGGTTTCTGACTTACAAAGGGAAAATAAATAGGTATATTAACAAAATCCTTTGCCCATCTATTCTTCTCGGTGTATGGCTTGCCCATTTACACTTCAAAGATAGTACATATTTTCTCACATCTAAATTAACAAGAAAATGTGTTATATATATGCAGTGGCGCAAAACAACAACACTAAAAGCGAAAATCAGCAAAAACTAATCGCAATAGGAACAGTGCAGCATAGACGCAGAGGTCGCTGTTATCGCGATTTCCTCTCGCTTGTAGTTAAGTTTCCGTCCGCGCCCGACACCGGTCAACTGGCTTTAAATGTACCGGGAATTTTACTATCGTGTCTCTCATGGACAGGATTTTCAGTTGGTGATTCTGCAGGTTTATATGATTTTAAACTCCTTTAGATTATTAATAATCTTTTTAAAAAAATAAAACAACTTTAAACATGGTGTTCACATTGATGTCAGATTGTCAGAACTGGACGAAATGAAAATCGGACCACATTGACAGCATCAGCTTTTAAATAAAAAACTATTCAAATCAGTCTACCCAATTGTAAGTCCTGAGATAACAATATTATCATGTCATGTGATCAATCAACTATTACGAGTATAGCTTTCAAAATTAGCTTTAATGTATGTCACTATAGTTGAAAATTTAATGAAAACAGTTGAAATATTTGATTTCACGTGTAATTTAGCAGGAGGCAGAAAGTTGTAAGATCGTCAGGTTTGTAACGAGAGGCTTAGCTCGCGTTACGCCAACTGGGTCAGATACTTCCGCCTGTCGCTGACTGGCTCCTCTCCACAACGAGCACAGATTATCAACCTAAATACGACTTTACTTTATTCACATTGAATTTTGTTCACTCACTTGTTCACTCAGTCATCACCCCTTACGTTCCTACTGCTGGGACACAGGTAATTCTCTCTTGATGAGAGACATATCAATCAGTGCAATCTGAGTTATCATCACCCCTGCGACTTTTGTCTTGACGAGAGAGATAGACCCTTATTCATCACTGGCCAAGTGCTGGTTGGAGAATGACACATGTTCTTCTTTTGAAAGTTCCATGTCGGCTTTCTCACGATGCTTGCCTTAACCGTGAGCACGTGTTGTTAAAGCGCAAATAAATTATTTTGTGAAGAAAAAAAACAAAGGTGGGGTTTGAACCCACGACCTTCTGTATGAAAGTAGAGTCTGCTCCCCAGTAGGCCAACATGACAATACGATTATATCGATTATTTAAAAGTTATTGACGTATAAACAAACATCTTATTGAGAAGAAAACTAGAAGAGCTTACTGTTATCGAAAGTGTAAGAGTATTTCAGCCCTTATGCCATATACAGACAGATTTGTGAGTAACGACTTGATGACTTAGCAAGTGCGCCATAAAACGAGATAGGTCTACAAATTGAAAGGTATTCTTACGGCTCCTATAACGACGCAGCTCGTAAAGATACGGTCTACCAGAAAAGCTGTATGGGTAAAGGGAAATGTCTATCCTTCTGTTTATTTAACTTCATCTTCCCATTACATGAAACTTTACGATATGGGATCGTTTTTCTTTATTTCATTGTCTAACTGGTTTCGAATTTTAATTAGATTTGTTACTACGATGTTGTCAACGTTTTCTTCTTAAAATAATACAATTGGAAATGGTATAGGATTATACAGATAAGTTTTAAATATTTGAAATGTTTTTTCAGTACATCAGACACGCTAAGATAACTTCTAATAAGTATCTTAATAATAACAGAAAGTATGTTTGATTAGAAATTAATTACAAAGTTATGGTTTGTATTACATCTGCCGCAAAAAAACTCTGAAAAAAAAACCACCTGAAATTCTCGTGAAAAAATTACTTTCATTTCTCAAAACATCGTCGACTTTGGATAAAAGACGTCACATAAATAAAAGTAACGTGTACAATTTTTTCTCACTAGTCAAGAACAGTCCCTTGAAATCTGTTGCAATTTGAACCTTAGACCCTTGTAATAAGTCTATTCAATCGATGGTTTGGTTATTGATTGTTCGTCCATAAACGTTGACGGGATAAAATTGATGTTATCCGGAAATATTTATGGTGCGGGAATAAAAGAAAACAATCCCTATTTGTATTTTATGGAGTGTTATGAAAGTTTATAAACTATCTCTAGATAATAATATTAATTATTGTTGAATAGCTTCCGGTAATGGTCAAAGAAGATCACTTCAAAATCGTAGCTAATCTTAATGTTTTAGAGAAAATAATGATAAGTGGTATAGACGTATTAGTATTAGGTAAAGTTATCTTATAAACTGTCAATTGCTGGATTGCACATAGTTTGTATGCGACTAGTTACTAACGCTGTAAGTAGCACTGTCTGTGAAGAGCCCAACATTCCCCTTCAGCACTCTTCAGGCCGTAGACAAAGCAGAAAAAGCATTTTCTCATCGTAAAAATAGGGTTTCTAAAGGTAGTTTATATATACACTTTAAAGGAGTCTACTGAATTTTTAAAATATTAAATATAATTTAGTAGTATATAACGGGTGTCCCAAAAAGAACGCAAGATTTCAATTTGCCGCCATTTTTGTATTTTAGTGCTGGCAACCCTAAAAAATAAACTATTTGACGGCTGAATGTTTAGGGTTTGTAAAACTGGCGGGTTAAATGAAAGATCAACGCGTTTTTAATATTTCAAAAGTTATGAAAGTTTGGCAGGTACGGTTCGGAGCTCGATATCGCGACATGATAGCAAAGTTTTTTATAGCCTAATTAGAGGATTTTGATGTGGAAACAATGTGGTTTCAACCAGACGGGGCCACTTGCCACACACAGAGAGAAACGATGCAATTACTGCATGAAACATTTCCTAGTCGTGTGATCTCTCGATTTGGTTATCAGAATTGGCCCCCTAATTCTTGCGATTTAACGCCTTTAGACTTCTTCTTATGGGGTTATTTGAAGGTCTAAAGTCTATGCCAATAAGCCCATAACCACTCACGCTTTAAAAGAGGAAATTCGACGCTGCATTGGAGAAATTCAGCCGCATCTATGCAAAATGGTCATACAAAATTTTAACAAAAGAAACGTATGTGCCAGCAAAGTCTAGAGGACATTTATTGCCTGACGTGTTATTCCACAAATAACCCTATTTTATGTATTTCAAGATTTTATGAACAAATATATTATAACGAAAAAAATAATGTGTTTTTCAACAATTTCAAATCTTGCGTCCTTTTTGGGACACCCTTTATTACAATTCATTTATTTAAGACCTAGTTGATCAACTTTACCGAGAAAGACAAATGTAATTGAATACAAACTTCTGTGTCAACTTTATTAAGATCCATTATTCAAAACTCAAGAGAGTCCAGAGTTTTATTAATTTAATTCTTCAAGACTTGTAATTTTCAGGTTAATTAGATGAGATTTCCCAAAATGAATAATTTATATCCATCTCCCTGGTAATGTAAGGTAATTGTGAGTGGAATGGAAAAGTTTAGCGAATCTCCGAGTTGTATTTTGTGTTTGATGGGACTGTGGGAATTCTGCGGAGAGGCGCAGATATGGGACATATGAATCTATTTACGTTCTACTAATGATGTAATTCGAGGTAATTCAATATCATGATACACTTTTTGTTTGATTCGCGTATAATATTATGTGTTTGTGGCATTACTGATATTGAATTTGAAATCATATTTTGTTGTTGTTGTATTTCTCATATATGTTTGGGTGAATAATAATCGATGTTATATTTTAGTAAAACGGTATTTTCTATTCACTGGAACACCCTGATTGAATGCCTTGATCACATTTTAGACTCCCTGCGTAAAACTATTACAAAAACATATTATTATTTGTCTTAAATAATTAACAAATTAGCGAGAACCAAAACGCCAGCAGTACAATTTATGATTTTGCCCAATATGAGCGTCATACGGCTGCAGAAATATGGATAGTGAAAAGTAGCACAGTGATATTTTTTTACCCTATGCTTAGTAGAAGATTTTAACACCATGTTATTGGACTGTTTTCATAAACTTAAACATTTTTCACGCAATAACAAATATAAGTGAATCTAGCATCGTTCTACATAGTTGCATTTGAGGATTCAGTCCGCAGCCCGCATGCGGGCGTCTTTTATACGCTTTGCTGGCGTTACCATTGTCTGTGGAATAAATAGCTGCACGCTTCAGGAACGCAACTTTACTGGAAACAATGGACGTAGTGTTTTCATCATTATGAAAAAACCTAGAGAGGTTTTGTTTGTGACTGGCGTTATACAGATTTGTTTCAGCCTGGCTAAGACTGGGGTTACACAGGTCTTAGGTAATTAATCAGTACTATTAGATATATAATATATTATTATTGGTATTAGATATCTATATTACGTTGTAGTAAAAATGCTTGAACTTTTTTTTACATATTATAAGCATAATAAGGTAACGATTTGGATACGCAAATACAACGCTCTCTAAATTTTCAAATCTGTGGTTAATGTGATTCGATTTAAATAATAATACATTCACAACATTCGGTCCAAGTTTTAGACATAACCACACTATGTTGTCTGACGAATGGAACGCTACAACACGATAAATGTTTCAACTGTTCAGTGGTTGGTGGGTTTATTATAAAAACTGACGAACGACTCAACCAATTACCCAGTCATAAGATGATTATCAAACTCAAAAACGTAGCATAAAGGTGTGCACCAATGCAAAACACACCCAGGCTAAAATGAGACTTTTGTTACATGGTTAGCATGCTATTAACCCTATATTCCATTTTCAAGTATAAAGTGAAAATAATTGGCCTTGCGCTGTCAATTTTTTCCCCGTCGGCGATAAAGGATATCCCAATATACTCGAGTTAATCAAAATACATTTGATTGTTTACACGACATTGGAAGCCACATGTTTCCGCTAGCAGGGGCTTCTTTGGCAGGCCTTCAAGTTCTGCCGGTCGATGAGATATCATCACCGTTACGCCCTATGCGACATTTTGATCTTATTTCTTACGATCAAAGGTTATGTCAGGCCAAATGAGCGCAATTTTTGACCATTTTAAGGTCTACTCTGACAAGCCAATTTTGATTATCGAAACCGTATTCATACAAATGTGATATATGTACCTATAGGAATAACATTGTCACTTTAAGATATTATTGAATTAGCTTTATTAAGGAGACATCCAGGAGTGACAGCTATTTTGTATATATTTGTTAAAGTTGTATATAATCACTGGCCTATTTCTATGACCCTAAACCTAAATATAAGGTTATTAAATTAATTAGTTAAGTAAATGTTGATACAAACTCACAAAATTATGCTGCGTTTGGCCTAGCATTTACTAAGATCGGTTATGGATGAGATGTATTTGATGAGCATAGGATCATTTACCGCCATTGTCTTTCATTTCCTACGATCACTGGTTAATACATAACGAAAGTTATCGAATTAATAAAATATGAACGATCACTTGTTTGTGATAAGTGTCTTTAGATTAATCTTTTATGCGATGTGGATGTGCTGGCCTAAACCCATGCAAAGTGGGACGTAAGATTCATATGGGTCGTTATGATTACGATGATAATTTTAAAGAATGTAGGTATTTAAATTATATTGAAGATTTTATAAAGGTATCGAAAAAAATTAAATATTAGTGTAGGTCTTTGAATGTCGCTTCGTGAAAGCGAGCATTCTAAACCCGAACAAACTTTTTTTAAGCGCGATCTAAAAATCCGTCTTTAATATTCTACAATGAAGTTTGATGTCTTGTTTGTTCCGGAAGGCAGGCCCCGGTTTACAGTCCACATTTATGTTAGGGTATCTTGTTTCTGCGCCTGTAACTCAGGTTTATCGAGCTGAAAACTGTTATACTGCTATACTAACTCGTGGTTTTGCATCCCTGATCTTGTGTTTGGGGGATGTATACCTACTGTTATTTTGATAATTTAGAAAATAGTTTATAACTGTGTACGTGAAAATGTCCTTATGAACCTATTTATCAAATGTGCATGTGCAATATGTTGTAGTTAGTTGCACATTTTAAATCTCATTCATTTGGTTTTACACTCAGTGTGTGAAAATTACAATTTTGAGAAAAATAAGTGTTTTTTGACATACCTATTTATAAACGACCCATTATTATTTATATAATTTAGTTCGCCCCGTAAAGCGACTATTTAAATGTGACTTCGATGATTTATTACACGAATCAATCATCAGCTTCTGCCACGAAGCTTAATTAATTGACATGCCAAAATACGGAATGGAAATGGAATATGTATCTGGAAACCTCGTGTCAGTTTTCATTACGGATATTTTTTAGGTTCTTGATTATTTGGTTATTTATTGCTTTAATTTGAATCACATTTTTTTCACTATATGTATAAATGTCCGAAATTTTAAATTCGTTTTTACGAAGTTTAATGAATTGGCCTTCATGCGCATACATTTAACAAACTAAAAATATTTAGCATATTATTGTGTTTATTACGAGGAGAAAAATCTTAAATATCTTTAAAACTTTAAATTACTTTACTTCTCTATGGACAAAAATGGTGATCTGACAAAAACGTACAAATAAACTCAAAATTACAAATAATTTTTAATGGGTATACCATCGTCATAAAAGATAAGATAAGATAAGATAATTCTTTATTACACACACCAATAAAAAATATTTACTAATATTTACATAAAAACTTAAAAACTACAAAAACGTATTCGTAATGGGCGGTCTTATTGCTTAAAGCAATTTCTTCCAGACAACCTGAGGATGGAAAGAAAAACTGCAGAATAAAATATGGAATTAGAAATACAGCCAAAGCTCTATTATAATATCTGTGCATTGTGATTTCAGGACTCAGCAAAACATAAACGATACGATAGAGAACACATTAACATTTTCATTTTAATTAGTAGCTACTAGTTACTCATCCAGTTCAGACTAAAATAGACGGTACTATCTTGCTTATTTTCTTTTATTGCATTCTTTCCTGGGCAAAGTTTTCTTGTTGCTTTTATCGGGGAGATTGTTTGCTAAGATATTTGTTTGTTATTTATTGAGATTGACTTTATTTCCTCTAACTATTAGATAACACAATGAAAATACTCTTCTTTTTAATGTTGTATTTCATCCCCGGGGACTTATTATTTTAGCGTTTCAGTTTATACTGTAAAAATAAAAATGTTAATCCATAATAATTGGGTTTAAGATAATATATAAATTAAAATAAATTTAGAGCTGTAGATTTTAAAATAAATAAAATAAATTGCTGCGTTGTGACGGTGTCCTAGGAATTATATCACGCCCATCTTTTCCCGGCCTTGTAATCAAACCGACTATAGTTAAAATGATTTCTGAACCAGAAAATAGGCAGATTCTATTATGCTGACACGTTACATTTGTTGCTTTGAAGAATATGTATAATAGTGTGATAGTTATCGTCTTGTTGATATGTAGATGTAGGAATAGATGGACATAATTTGATCTAAACATAAAAATTTAACCTCACACAAAAATCGTCTAAAATGGTTTTGTTTAGTATAAGTTCACACAAAATTTAGTAATTTAAGGTAAACGTACCCATGATTGACATTAAATTACGCCCAATAATTATCTTCAACACGCCAAGTTTCCACTAAATTATTGACGGGAGCAACGTTACCCCATTATGGTATCGAGGCACACTTCCAACGCGTACGAGGGTAAACAGTAGTACCTAACCTAAATTGTCGCTATGTATAACATTTTAGGTTTTGACTTCAATGTTATGTGCTCTAAATGTGGTGCTATGGGCGATTAACACTACTCCGCACCGTACAGGATGACGCTGTTGCGTACATGTGTGTTATCTTTATGATCTTACGTTGCTTGTTATCTTAAGTTTTTTTTTTGTAAATAAAACACGCGGTAAATACAACCGGTATACGCTGTTTGAGATGGAACGTTGTGCGTGATGATATTGGAATGGGGAATCGGTTCCGATTGGGATTAAATAATTATCATCACCCTTATTTACGTTACCACAGCTGGGACACAGGGCCTTCTCTCTTGAAGAGAATGGTTAGGCCATAATTCATCACGCTGGCCAAGTGGTGAATGACACATGCCCTTAAAACTTTTTAAAGTTCTCAGTACATGCCGGTTTCCTCAGGATGTTTGACTTAACCGTTAGAGCACGTGTTTTAAATTCACACATACATTTTCAAGACGAAAAATCAGAAGTGCGCTGGGGGGTTTGAACACACGACCTTCGGAATGAAAGTCGAGTGTGCTCCAACTTAGCCAACACGGCTCTTGATTCTGGCTCTGATTGTGACTATCATTCTATTTTCTCCAGTCACCAATTTGTCAGGAAGTTATTGAGGTCGATCGACAAATGCTTTCATTGCTGACAACGTTCCCGGTTTCCTTCCGGAATCCTCGGTGTTACGGATAAGTTATCTCCGAGAGAAACATTCTATACTTATTTATTGTATATATTTATAGTTATCAAAGCTTTCTCCCTGAAGTTTTGATAGCTGTTTATAATGTTCACTTGTTTATAATGTTATTCCAGGTTATAAGTGATGTGTATTCCAAGTTTCAACCAAATACTTTCTGTCGTTTTAGCGTGAAGTAGTAATAAACATACTGAACATGAGATGTCTTTTATGGTTTTTTAAACACTATTTGAGTTTTAGCTGGTTTCGCTTTCGTTATTAGAACGAGCGAGCGTCTTATTTACTTTGTTATCAAACTAAAATAATTATAAAACTTAGATTTTTATAAAAATGTGATGTAGGTAGCTGATTTTAATATTTATAATAGATTATAATTGGCTTACAAATTGATAAAAATATTCGCAATAAGTTCGTCCAAAACTTGGCCTGAAATGAAACCTCATTATTTATACGATCCGTGAGAACAGAACAAACTAGTCTTGACCTTTGTTTATGGTTGTAAGCCCGCGCCGTTTGCTATGATTCATTGAAATTTCTCGATACCAGCTCTTATACAAATTCACCTCATAAATCAAGAATCATAACAAATTAGGTAGTAAGGGCGATTCTACATTAACTGTGAAGAGAAGAAACAGAATGAAGTGTGCCTTGATAATTATAACACAATTGTTGATTTACGCAACTTTGCCTGCGTTATAATAGTAGGTATTCCCATTTTCAAAACCTTCTTAATCTTTTTTTTTAATATAATTATAATATAGGCCTTAAGGCTTTCAAAACCTACAAATCTTGAAAGAATTAAATCTGTATGACCTTTGTTTGGGCTGTGCTTTGCCTATTGTTTAAGACACTGATGCTGTGTGATATTCACATAATCTAAGGCTAAATCCAGACTGCGAACCATACCCAGAAAATAAAAATACATATTAATTTTATCTTTCAGAAATTTAAGTAGCACTAGATCTAGACTTATTATTAATTCAATGTATTTCGCCATCATTCGTTGAAAGTAATTGTAAAGGTTAAAATTAAATGTGGTTGGGATTTTTGATAGAAACAGAATATTTAACGTTCAAGCTGAAGTCGTTAATTGTATCATGCCTGTTTGATCACGCCGTTGTGTAGTAAATTGAGAAAAACAGCTGACCTTGCGCGATCGTCTGCACTGCTTGTTTACCTTATAGGTTTCAGCTTCATTTCTGGAGGCCACGACTGAATCACTAGCTCTCTTCGTGCTGATTTCCATTCCATTTAACTAAACCTTATGAAGCCCAAATGCACAAATAACGGTATTTTGAAGTAGGTACCTAGTTGACGGCAAGCAGTAATGGTAAGAAAAAGGTTTCATAATAATAAGTACATAATAATTTGTATAATTAATTATTTCTTGGTTATTCAACATTTTTAATAATACTAGTAACTAAGTAGGTTTTATATTAGCAAATAAATAACTTATAGGGTTACTTTTATAAGTTTGTTAAAAACAATGTATCTATCTCAGTTATCGACGATCCAGCGCAAAAGCGACAAGAACAATCTAAAGAAAAGATACTTGATGCTATAAACTTTTTAATAAAATTAATTATTCCTACTTCAGGATTTCTAAACAGACCAAAGTTAAAATCTGCTCCAACTAAGTTTTCTGTAACGAAGCACGGAAAGTACCTTTAGGGGTGGTTGTTTTAATTGCTAAGAGTATCTTGCTAACTTTTCGACGAAGTTGACGAATAAGAACGAAATTCATGATTCTCCTTATGAAAACCGCCAATGTAGGTATATACGTCATCTTTTATAACGACCGATACCTAAGCATTAAATATCAAATTAACTTAATCTCTCTCGTCTAGAGAAGTTCTTGTTTCCCAACATTGGGAACGTAAATAGGGGTGATGATGTATTGATCATCACCCCTACTGAAGATTTACGATTCGATTCTTTGCGATAGTTAGAGCGCAAAGCGAATTCGCCGCGAATTTGGATAAATTGATCAAATACAGTAATGAAACTAGAGTTGACCGATCTCATTAATATATGTTATCTATCTGCTCCGAGCTAATGAAGCTGACTGTCCTATCATAATCAGGCTCATGTCAATATCCATACACAAGGCAAACATAACACAATAGAAACGTGATATTCACACACTATTCAGCAATTATGGTTATTGATGAGTAAATGACCTTTATGCATTGGACGTGTCCTTGATTGATTGGTCTGAATGTTTAGCAGATTATTGTGTGTGTCAGATTACTGTTAGTCGTTGATTTTCTACACTGATAAATTATTCGTTGGTAATTTGTAAAAACATTCTGTGTTAAATATACTTAAATGAAGTATTGGTAAGAGTAAAAAAGAGCAGTTTTGTATGGAAAAACTTATTATTACAGTTATTAAAACATTTTATATTGGGGTTGTTGTCATAACAATGATTAAAAGATAACACAAAGATAATATATATCACACATTTATAATTTTCTCTTGTTCTCATAATCGTGAATAGAAGCTCAAAATACTTCATACCTACCTGTCAAAACATGCCCTGTATCGGCATTCTCGCCCGCATGACGTCACACCATATCAAAAGCGTTGGTTAATCTCGCCACGTCGACTTTCGATCTTGACTGCATGGCAGGAAATTACGGTTTGGTTTGAACTGGAGGTTCATAAATGGTCACACAGTTAGATGTAGATCAACAGGCATCACGCAGCACAAATATTGCTGTTTGATCGATGCGGCGATCAAACATTTGACCGAGACGCATAGACAAAAAGGTAAAAGACATAAGCTAACGTAATATTACTCCTCAATTAACCTAATTATGATTATGACGAACAAATTATTGTAGGTATTCATGATAGATAAGAAATATAACGTTTACCTTTGTTGCTGTTAATGTACCAATATTAAAATGTTTTGCGTTGTTGAATAAGCTTTAAATTATAAATTCTCTTAAAATTAATATTCACCAGAACTTTCTTATCAAAAGCTCATAAGATAATTCCACACCGCTTGAGATTTAGTTAGAGTGATTAAGAGGATCGGAATTCCTTACCACTTCCCGACATTATTTTGGTTAGTCGATTAACCTTCCCTAATATATTTTTTTTTGTATTTTACGTCTTTTATTTACATAGAATCATTGGTGAATATTAAATAAACCATCAATATATTATTGATTTACTTGTAAATTGTCTAGTAGATAAAAATGCCGGCTTCTATTTTGATCAACGTATTATCATTGCCATTCAACGTGGCAATGCCGCCAGCATTCTGGGCACTTTACTATCCACCAGCACTTTACTATATACCAGATGGTGACTGACTAGAATTTATATATTTTTTATAAATATATTTAAATATATACTTTCAAATTGAATTTTATTTGTCATTTTAATAAATCTTCAATGTACCTATGTAATGTATTTGGTATAATGCATGGTATGGATAGAATTTCCAGTCGTATATCTGGCTGGATCTACAGAACGCAACGCTTTGTCGGTAACTGTTTACTGTACGTTCTATTTTCAATGTCCGTCATCTGGGCATTGTTACCGCGGGCCACGGAGCGGGCCGCGGGGTGCCTTTGTAGACCACTGCGATTGAAGTTTTTTGTTAGCTGATTGATATTGTATAGAATCACGCGTTATTTAATAAAATTTTAAAAATATATTAAAGTAAATGAGATGAATGATACTATTCTTAACCGGCACTACACGGACATGTGCCTTTAACAATTACAGGCGGTGTTCAAGTAAATACCATTTGCGGTTCCACACGTTCATACACGCCGAATTTTGTTTTGATACAATATCTATTTCTGAGTATCCTTGGGAAACCCATTCCATTGATACAATTCGCTTGATACCTGCGATTCAATTCTGCGGTTTGCGTCCATATGGTTAGGTCTCGTTTTCAGTTGTTGGAATGATGCAAGTATTTACATTATTGTTACTTTGGTATGCACTACTCGTTTGTTTGTGGAGTTATCATCCTGTAATCGTTTATAATTACGCTGTGAATTAGGTTAGTCAGCTATACTCAAAGTGTGTTCCGCGGAACCCTAGGGTTCCGCGATACCTCTGTAGGGGTTCCGCAAGATTTTAGAAAAAAAATCAAAACACCTCTCTCTGGTCACTCCGAGACAAAACGCTATGAACGTTATTTGTTTATTTGTATTTGTAACATGTGTTACAATAGCTGGTACAATATCTCATAAGATTTTATACTTGTACAACCCGTTCGCTCTAAGTTTGCCGGTCTGTGGAATGCGCGTAACCTCTCCCCCACGTGACAACAAATTTTATAATTTTACCCAAATATGAACGTAAGTACACAATTTTAAGGTTCCGTAGCCAATGGCAAAAACGGATTTGGGGAACGGAATTTGGGGGGTCACCTACTTAGAACTGAAAATTTAAAAATATAATTTCATTGAACCCCTACGTGTGGGGTATCTATTAATAGGTCTTCTAAAATCATATAAAGGATTATAACATCATTTATTTCTAAACTAAATAGTTTGCACGAGAGACTCTTCCAAAGTGGAAAACAGAGTGTCCCCCCCCCCCTCTAACTTCTAGAATAAGAGAATGATAAATCTAGAAAAAATATATAATGTACCTACATAAGCACAAAAACTACCAACGAAAATTGTTTTGAACGAAATCTATCAAGTAGTTTTTTTATAATACGTCATAACATAAACTATTTCATATAAACAATTGCTGCGGAAGCCTACATGGGCGAATCCGACTCGCACTTGGCCACTTTTTATTGTTACAAAAACAGTTGTTTTATTGTAGGGTTCCATCAAGTATTTTGCTTCCCAAAAGGGTTCCGTCATTAAAAAAGTTTGAGAACCACTGGGTTAGGTAATATGAATGAACTCAAAATTCAGTTGATTTGTATTACAAAGTAGGAAAAAGGTAAATATGACTGATAAATACGCTATATAATATAACAAAAAAACCCACAATTACCTAAACATATCTCTGTATAAATATGGGTATGAGCGATAATGCTATATCCACTTTACAAAGTCGCGCAAATCCAATGCTTTTAGCTTTTGATAGAGCTGTCACTTATAAGCAGGCGCCCACTCGAAAAGTAAAACCACTTGTGGTTCCCAGAACGGGTTTCCGCGGAAAAATATAGCACTTATGATTTGTCATTTTTATTTAATGGATTCTAAAGTAGACAGATACATTACGGAAGTATAGGTACTTAGAAAAGTTTAACATTAGTAACATTAATATTTAAGTTAATCTTATTAGATTTCAGGGTATTAGGAGGCTATTAAATATCTATCTATGTTTGTTTATTATATTAAGTATATCAGAAATCTAAGACCCGTAACACAAGCTTAGAGCTTACTTACCACGGGGCTAGATGTTGCTGTGTGAATTGTCCAGCAATATTAAAAAAAACGCACATGCTTGTTTGCTTTTCGCCTTGCCTAGAGGTTATTAAGATATATTCATCACTACAAACTAGAGCCTAGAAATTTATTGTTCTATATATTAAAACATGGCTTTTGAAGCTCCGAGGAGATTCTACGGAGCACTGATTTGATTTTGACCTTTTGATGTAAACAATCAACGACAGGTTGAATTGCTTATCACTTTGTTATCTCGAATAATTCGGCGTAGAATTTCGGAACGCTTTGAGAATAAATCGTTCCTTGGGACCATTCCATAATTGGAAAAACAATTTACAGCGTTGAAAACGATGATCATATCATGATTACTTATTATTCTTGTTTATTCATACATTGTTTTGTTTTTGATGTTATAAAATAATGTTTAGGCCAACACGACAATGTCATGTAGGTTTTTGAAGCGCAGTGGAATAACCCTCTGAACTGTGCTACATAGTACTATTTGTTACTAATAGTCAATAAGTGCATTTGACTAACATGCCTCAGCCACAGACATAATTATAATTATCCGTCAAACTAACTGGGATTGCAATTCGACCTTTAAGGGCTTGAGAGCTTGACATTTTCATTTCTAATTTTATACCTGTAAACGAGCATGTCAAAGAGGACGATAAAGCCTCGAGCAGACCGGATGCGTATGCGTACACATAAGCGTGCATGTGCACGTACCACTGAGTTGTAATGTATGGAAATGTATGAAAGAGGACACACCGCTTGCGTGACGTAGACGTGCGTGTAGACGTAATGTGTAGCCCTACGGAATGCAGCTCCCATGACACAAACAGGCTGCGTGACTTACGCCATGCCTTACGCAGAACAGTCGGAATTTAACGAAATTCTCCATAATACGAATTTTCCGGATATATGTTGTCGACTCAGAATCAATATTTTTTTATGTTTCGTTATTTAAATAAGGTTTCGATCGAGTCTACCGTACCCCTGCACGAAATTATTAATATAGAAAAAGTGATTTTTATTTTGTTTTGATTAGTAATTAATAGCGATAAAAAAGAAAAACTTATTGAAATTGTGCATAAATATGAATGTTTATACAGTCAAATCATTGTATATAGGTACATTCCGTTCATTTATATCATGGACCCATTTTTTTTGGACAAGCAGAAGTCATAATTTATTCGCGTTCCCACTGCTGGGACACAGGGACTTCTCTCTTAACGAGAGAGATTAGGCCTTAATTCACCACGCTGGCCAAGTGCGGGTTGGTGAATGACAAATGTCCTTCAAACTTTTCAAAGTTCTCAGAACATGCCGGTTTCCTCACGATGTTTTGCGTTCACCGTTAGAGCACGTGTTTTTTACAGCACACATATTTTTCCAAGAAGAAAAATCAGTGGTGCGCGGCGGGGTTTGAACCCACAACCTTCGGAATGAAAGTCGAGTATGCTCCCACTTAGCCAACACGGCTGTAAAAGTGTGTCTGGCAAGCAGAAGTATTCTGGCACAACACAATAGAAGTAATATAGCTTCTTCCTCGACAGATGAATTACTAGAACAGATGAACTCCATTATACCCAATCTTCGTAACACATAGTGCACAACACCTTCAAAAACAGTAATATGGTTGCTGGAGCCGGGCACGAGGCATGCGTTGCGTTCTCAGCTCTATTGCGTAAGCGTCAGGGTAGACGTATCCGTAGCTCGGTGTGACATTGGGTTACGTCGTAAGCAGGCGCGTGACAACGACGTGGTTACGTCGTTGTCACGCATACGCATCCGGTCTGCTCCAGGCTTAATGGAGAAGAGATGCAGTTGACACTCTTGCCAACCATTTCACTGCTTTATTTGGATGGTATACCTGACACAGCTTGGTTGTGATTAGATCTTCAACAGATCTAAACAGATTTACTGCTCAGAATATGTTCTTTAGCTTTATGACCCTATAAAGATTGCACGATGTGTGTAAACAGTGACCCACAATGTCCTGCAAGCACTTTATATTAACTGCTATTCCAGCCATTACTTTGATTAGCTTTCAACTCGATACGGAGTTGGTTGATAGCTTTGGACTAAAGATAAACACTATTGCTAAGCTCTCTGAAGACCTCGAGAGCTTAGATACTTTGTTGGACTTTAGATAAAAGTTTTTAATGCATTTGATGTCGCGAAGCTTTCACCCTTTTGAGGCTTGATTTGTCTTAGAACCCTTTTGTATTATGGTTAAATTTTGGAATGTTTGAAAGGGGTTTGTACAGTATTACGAAGTTAAATTATACGGATTCCGTGAATCCGTGAATTTGAAATTAGAAGAATTTTAAGCGGAAATACCAAAGATGTAACTAGCAAAGTTCCTTGCAGGCTCTGAAGAATCTATAGTCATGAGAGTATAGAAACTGACCGTTTGGAATGTCCCAGTTCCATTAACGGGACTTTGTTAATGGCATTCCTGTGGCCATTCGATACGACCGAAGATTAGTTTTTCTGTTGTTGGAATTTGGTTGGAAGCAATTCATTTGAAGTGGCTCCATTGGAATTTATCTAATCTTAATGTTTTGGTGTTTATTATGAACAGTATAACAGTATTTAGATCATATACCGTACCGTCGAATATTATTCGACGTAACCTTTGAGATCTGCAATAACAATAATAACAAAAATAAAAGCCAACTATAACAATTAATTCCGCCCTCGGCTTAGCCAGCGTTTCGGATTTGCCCGCCGAAGAAACAATATAATTGTATTTATAAATAAGTTCTTAAGAAAAGATCGTAAGATAAGTAAATTCAGTAAAACATAAAAAGTAACATATATTTATATTCCTTAAATGAGAAGATTATATCAACATCACTTTGCCACCGATTAAGATCACTCAGAAAATCAAGTTTTCGTCGCAAGTCGAGCTAAACGGCATACCGAATGATCGCCGGGACCGATCGACCGGCCTGAGTGCAAACAGATCAAAGCATCCCAGCTAGGGGTGTCATCTCAACGATACATTTATTCTGAACTAGCAGTCCCCGCAACTCCGTCCTCAGACCTCAAAATGTTTATCTACCAAATTCATAGTCAAAATCATTTATTATTTTTGAAAATTAACTTAAGATGGAGAAGCTACTGTGTCCCGAAATATAGCTATTAATAGTTCGGAGCCTAAGGGATAATGCATTTGTTTGTAAACTTTATTGTGTCAAAAATTTACGTTTTTATTTTGTTTTTCGTTGCCTTTTTACTTCAATCTATTGTTTTAATACAAACCACTGACAGCCCTATTACAATGAGATATACGCTGTGTATTGTCGGTGATCCGTGATGTATGTTCCGAACGGGCACAATAGGTTAGCGTTATTTCTGTCTACCGTGATTCCAGACATCGCCTCGAACGTCTGTATTCCTGGTACTTACAAGCGGTTTATCAAACTAACAGGACTGGCCTGAACTAAACATCTTGACAGAAACACAACTTTGAAGATTTATTGTATATAGGTAATTCTTAGAACCACATCCACTTCAGATATTAATAAGACTTTATGTAGCTCCAGGCTTTAGGAGTATTTGTGAAAAAAAACTAATTTTTATAAGAATTATTGTATTGCACAAGATTTTCAAATGGTTCAGGTTACTCTTAAATATTTTCAAGGTATAAATAATAAATAAAAATCTCATTTATTTTTCTCACACAGGTTCTTACATGTATATACATAATGTATAAAGTCTTAAGATAAAGCTATGACATGTCAATATTATACCTTGTGCGAGACTGGTGCCTGTTTTAGGTTATTGAAAACCTGTGTTACGGGTCACCAGACTCTTACTTCGCGGCCCTTGATCAGCGTTATATAGAGCAATATTAAACCATAAAAACCTTTGAATACATGTTTGTGTTATTTTAAGAAAATAGTAATTACTTAATGCTAGCATATCCTAGAAAATCTAATATTAAAGCAATAGAAATACCTACAGTGATACTCTGCAAATGCTTATTCTATATTAACCAAAGACCCTACATCAATCAATCTGAACTTTACAATGTTTTATTTTATAGCTCAGACTGGATCCTGAAGTAGAGTTGAGAATAGACAAAATAAAATAATAATAAAAACAAAACAAGAATACAATGGAAACAAACTAATGGAAACTAACTAAAGTACATAATCATATTTTATCAGAGTTAAGGAAATATTAATACTAATAAATATCAACACTAATGAACATCAATATTAATGAAAACCAATATTAATGAATATCAATACTAATGAATATCAACATTAATGAATATTAACATTAATGAAATATTAAATCAGACGTAGCTACTTATTTGAATTTAATTGAATTTGATTTGATATTGATAGAGTTTAAGCATCAGGAATTAAGAGTGCTTCAGTTTTCTCATAATTTAGGGATTTGATAAACTTAATCACCTTGTGCTTACATTCATATTTGTTAAGGGAATACATCTTGACACTCTTGTTTATCCTATTATAAAGAAAGTTACCCTGAAAACAGAAGAAGTTATTGGTGTGCCGTGAGTGAAAAGATAGAGGCTGGCATACCTTGTACTTTTTACGTTTGTTTTTATACATTTCAGGTAGGTATTCAAGCGTGGAATGTTTAAGAAGGACTGTGTTAAGTATGTATCTTTGCCTGACCGTCAGTACATCCCATTTTTTAAACAACTTATCTGTGTCAAATCGGAACGGTAGACCAGCACCCACTTTTAAAATTGCGCGCTGGGCTCTCTCGGCTTCAAGTAAGTGACACTTAGCAACACCGCCCCATGAGGTAATACAGTAGTCTATAATAGACTGTGCTAAAGCATAGTATACCATCTTTTTAACATGAATATCAGCAACATGCTTTAAGGCTTTAAATATATAAATTAGCTTGCGTAGTCTTCCAACTAATGTATCAATGTGAGGCCTGAAACTTAGTGTTTGGTCTATGACTACCCCTAGATACTTAATGTTTTTAGATTTTAGTAGTACCGGACAGTCACAGATAACATTGCTGTTAATGTTATTGTTGTTAGAGCAGCAATGCGCGATCAGTTTAAAATCACTAGATGGTAAAAGGTTAGATCTATGAGCGAAAGCTAGGTATTGAGTTTTTGATACGTTGAGTGATAGCAGGTTACTATG
Source organism: Chloroclystis v-ata (assembly GCA_963691955.1). Lineage (NCBI taxonomy): Eukaryota > Metazoa > Arthropoda > Insecta > Lepidoptera > Geometridae > Chloroclystis > Chloroclystis v-ata. The sequence goes on from OY829899.1 coordinate 7,887,769, forward strand.
CAGCCAAGAGCTGACCTTGTTGAATCCCAGTTGTGCTAAATGAAACACTTCCTCCCAAGTATTTGAGCTGAAGAATAGCGCTGTATCATCTGCATAACTTAGGATTTTTCCGTTTACAAGTTTTTGCTGACAGAGCTCGTTTATGTAGACCAGGAATAGCGTGGGTCCCAGTATGCTACCCTGAGGGACCCCATAGTTAACAGTTTGACAACCACTAATCTTGTCACCGATTTTTACCTGCTGTTTACGATCTTGTAAGTAGTTTTCTAAAAGTTTTAGTGGGAGGCCTCTGACCCCCAACTTTTGTAGCTTATCAAGTAAGTGTGGGTGGAAGACGGTGTCAAAAGCCTTAGCCAGATCGATGAAAATTACAACACATTTCTGTTTATCATCAATGTTTCTAATTATGGAATCAACTAAATCATGTACAGCATCGTTTGTAGATTTTGCGCGTCGGAAGCCATATTGAGATGCAGCTAATAAGTTGTTAGTCTCTAGATACAGTACTAGACGTTTATTAATAATACGCTCTAAGATTTTAGACATGGTCGGTAAGATAGAGATAGGTCTGAAATTTGTAGCGCAAGATTTAACCCCACCTTTATATATAGGCTTAATAACAGCTCGCTTAAAAGCACACGGGAAAACCCCAGTTGATATAGCAAGATTGCAGATATGCGTAATTGGCTTAACGAGACAACCAATGTATCTTTTCAGGAATTTTCCGGAGATTTGGTCAATTCCTACAGCACATTTATCTTTTAGAGCTTTAATTAAAACCGTGACTTCATCTTCGTCTGTTGGTAGCATTGCAAAAGACTTTAACAAAGAGACACTATTATCTTCTGTTGCATTACTACCACCTAGATGACCTTGAGACATAATTTGTTCTGCCAGTTCCTTGCCGACATTTGTAAAATAGCAGTTAACGTTGTCAATACTACTGCCTGGATTGTCAGAAGACAGCAAACAAGTTGAGAAGTCTACTTTTTTTTTCGATGAACCCGTAATATTCTTGATAACCTCCCATAACTGCTTCTTATTATCTTTGGCATTCATTAATTCCTGTTTCTCATACTCAAATTTAGCTTTTTTAAGTAGGGATTTGCAAAAATTTCTGTAGCGCTTATAAGTTACTTTAGCTATGTCACTATTTGGATTACTCTTGTACTTTATATATAGCTGATCCCGATTCTTCATGCATTTTAATAAACCAATTGTAATCCAGGGCTTAAAAGTTCGTTTTCTGTTTGATATCTTTTAAATTTGTGTAGATTCATTGATGGCTGAAACTAGTTGATCAATAAGTAAATTTACTGCCGTATTCACATCATCGTCACAGTCTAAAACTGAGCGGAAATCCAGATTTAGTATTAGGCTATCAAGTTTTTCAAAACAGGTTTGTTGTACAAGTCTGTGCATACTATTATTGTTATCAACGTCATAGCTAAAACAAATTGCTACACTTTCATGGTCTGTGATGGAAGTTTCAAAGACAAAGCAGTCGGCGTCTGATTTAGTTCTTATCATGATATGGTCCAAGCATGAGGTGCCATGTGTTGGTAACGTGTGCCCTGGTAATATACCATGGCTAGCCAAGATATTCAAATACTCATATGATCGTCTATCCACGCTACCAGCCACAATGTTAATGTTGATATCGCCGCATAAAATAAAGTTTTTAAATTTGCTTAGTTTAGAAAGAGTCGAGTCTAAGGAACAGATGAAATTAGATGCGTTTGAGTTACTCGGGGGTCTATAAATACCTAATATACAGGTGTCTTTGTTAATTATTAGTAATAATGCATTAGCATCGGACAAGTTCGGTTCCTCAAAAGAAACTTTCAAGTGTTTTTTGTAGTATATAACCACTCCTTCATTTTGCGTTTTATGTGAGGTTGTAGTTATATAGCTATAATTTTCAATAGTAGGTATGACCCTAGAGGAGGTCAACCAGCATTCAGAGAGTACCAAGACATCCCATTCAAGACTTGATCTTTGTAATAATGTAGAGAAGTTGTCAATATTACAATTAATGCTACGGATATTCTGTGTCAGAACTTTTAACGTGAATTTTGATATAGAGACTTGATTTAATATCTCATCTATTTTACAGTTATGTACTTTAGCAACTGAGAATGAATCTCCATCTGGTATCCAAGTTTAAAGTAAAATTTAAACTTAAGCTCAAACTTAAGCTATTTTTATTAGTGTTAACTTGTTATTTGACCTATTTCCACACGTGTGTAAATTCATAGAACTTTTAATTTTCACGTGTGAAATTTGTTCAACTTTTCTATTTAATTCACAAATCAAAATGTTCACCAGTTCATCGATTTCCGCCTTGGACAAGGCATTAAATAGATATCGATCGAGATATACGATCGGACCGATAAACTTTAAAGCATTGGCATTTAGTTTTATTGCTTGTACTGAGGCGCAATAAAGTTCTTATTTAAATGTTAGTTTATGAGGCGTTATATAGTCTCTGTATGAAAAGCATTCATGGAATGCATACCAAAATACGGATTATTCCATATGCATTACAAAAACACTAAAATCTAATAAAAGACGTGGTAATTTATGTTATAGCTAAATGGTAAGCATATAGGTAAAGGTTAATGTTATGGTTTAAAATATGGTTTCGGAAGCGGCTTACACCAGCCTAATCACCTTCACTAAATCATTCCTCTTTTTAGTTGTACGACCAACGCTACGTCGATCCGTCTTCAACAAAATATCAGCTCTAGTGACCTTGTTTTCAGGAATCACTATTTTTCAAATTCATTTGTCATAGTTAAATATGGCAACACACTAGTTTGCTTTTGTCTTATTTTGGCAAAATGTGTGTTAAAGGCTTTGTCGTAGTTCACAAACGCTAAACAGAGCGGAAACTATGCACTAGGTACTGTATGCCGCCGCTGCGTATGTTATGTCGTTTACGGCACTATACACGGCTTGTTCAGGAGGCCAGTAACAAATGTATATTTCCTCAGTGCGATATTGAAAATGTAAATATTTCTATTGATGACAAAAATGTTTTCACGATTATGAAAATTTTAAAACCTACGCTGGTTATTTGGCTTACAAAATTTTATACGCTTTAATATTTCTAGAATCTAGTTTAAAATGAAATACATTTAATTTAAAAAGTAACAACCGATTGAGACTATCAACGAGACTATCAATTTAAACTTTAAAGCATTTGAACAATATCTAATGACATGAAATATTTTTGATTTTATTTAAGAGCGAGTATGCAGTGAAAATCGCGGCAGAAACGACTACGAGAGTTGACAACAGCGACCGCGTGCCCCGCGTGGCGCTGGCATATCGAAAATATTACGCGCAGCGCTAACCAGAATTAGTTGTGTAGCCTACAATCATAGATAAACCCCACTAGATACCGCATGACAAGCGACGACCGCGCGCCAAACATATGGTTAAATCAACCATTATGAAAAGCCCCGCCTCGAAACACGGCTTTAGTTGCGACCAAGTGTCAGACCCGTGAACTTCATATACGTTTCTATAGTCTAACGCAAGTGAAGAGGTCAGCATAATAATGGCTACTCGTACAAAGGATGTTCACTTGTCTCTTTTCCGCATTGCGCTTATTGCACTCGTTGTCCTTCTCGGCGAAAGCACGTGTAACGTTAGTGATGTAAATTCTAATCGATATCGTTAAAAATGATAGACGACGTATATAAGCGGGTCTCTCGGTATTATTGTATGTAAAAATAAATAAGTTATCCATAAACCGTTTAAATATGTTTATTACTTACTCACTCAGTCAAATGAATTATTTGTGATAAATTTTTCTAATATTATTTTTAAATTTTTAAGTTCTACAGGTTTTGTGTATACCAAAAATAAATACAGATCTACCTACCTACATGATGCTATTTGCTACAACGCCTTTGTTCCAGTCCCTGCAACCCGCATCTTCCTCCAATTTAGGTGCGTTTGAATCGGAACAAAAGTATTCTAATGCGGTAATCTAGTTTCGGTGATCTGTGATACAATAGACACTATTATTGTAATCTGAAGCAATGCGTCAAATTTTTACACGTCAAATAATATATACAAAATTGAAATGCGAAAGTAACTCTGTCTGTCTGTCTGTTACGCTTTCACGCACCTCTCAACCGATTTTGATGAAATTTGGCACATACAATCTTTAGAGATCTTTCTCAGGGGAGAAAGAACAGACTTTTTACCGCGGAAAAATACATGTTTCCGCGGGAAAATTTGATTTAGATGAAATTTAGTATGGAGATAGTTGCAAATAAAAGTATATGGCGAGAGACTATTTACCGCGGATAAATACATGCTTCCGCGGGAAAATATATGCTTACGCGGGAAAATTCGATTTAGATGAAATTTAGTATTGAGATAGTTGCAAATAAAAGTATATGGCGATAGACTTTCTTCCGCGGAAAAATACATGCTTCCGCAGGAAAAGATAATAATGCTTACGCAAGAAAATTTGATTTGGATGAAATTTAGTATGGAGATACATAGTTGCAAATAAAAGTATACGGCGAGCAGAAGTCGCGCGGGGGCAGCTAGTTATAAATGACAAACTACTTATAAAATTGGTTCCGGCACAGAATATTATTAGTTAGTACGGCGCACGGAGAAAATTGTCATAGGTCCGTCCAGCACAACGTCTCGCCCCGCACTGAATTGAAGGGCCCGCGAAGGGGAAGATCGCGCATTGCGTGTGTCGTTTTACGTAAAAAATTCGTTAAAAATCGCTGGGATTTTTTTTCGAAAAAGTAAGCTCAGGAGATGATTGGTATTCTTTTATTCTATATGGTGATGAAAATTAAAAAATCTTATGATTAATAGATTAGGATTTAAACGGTTCTTGCTGAAAAAGTAGACGGTATTTTACACTATTATTTCAGGTACTTAAAATAAAAAAAATAAAATTTCGGCCTCAAGAGATGATGCCTTATATGGCATAGATTATTGTGTAATTTTTTCAAAGCAATTCCGTTAAAGAACAAGGAAATAAATGGTTTCTGCTGAACCCAAATTTACCAAATTCACGCATATCTACGCCTTAACTTTTCATTGCCCATTAAATATTAAAAGAGACCAAAGTCAATGACCTTGTTGAAATATAGTTTCTCTTTATTAAAAGGGATCTTTCATCTTAGAATATGAAATTTATTTTTGCGTCGAAATTTCATTGTAACAGTCTCATCAATTATAAGAACTAAATACTCTTTACACTTTCTTCAGATTTAATCGCTCTTTTTAAATCGGGTGTTAAAATTCGTGTCTGGACATTTACAATATTTATTTATTATTTATTTTAATTCTACGCTCTTATTAATGAAAGTCGTGTGTTCAAATAACCAATATTATATCGAATAACTCAAGCAATAAGTCATTAAGATTTTCAATTTCATACAATGTAACTCAAATAATACATAAAACTTTCTCCATACCCGTTAAAATTGCAATCCTGTCGAATAAAATTCCAGGCTCTTTTATAACAAAGTAGTAAAATCGTTGTGCAGCTTTGACATTCTCCAATAAAGCTACACGAAGGTGTCGGCTCTGACTGGCACAGACTTCATCCAAAATAAAGGTATCCGTTGAATAAAATATTAGAAATTCTACCAGCAAGTTGCTAGGATGTGATTTATGACAGCGGCGTGTTACCAAGTGACTCGCATGAAATGGAGTTGTTTGTTTGTCATTTGTATGATTAATACTCCCTTCTATTTGTGGAGCGCACTGCGTGTATGGTGTGACAGACCTGGCTTTGAAGTTTTCACAACTGGTATGGGGATAGTAAAATTTAGTAGTCAATGGGTTTATGGTTGTGGCTGGACACTGATTGAGCCATTTGACAGGAGTGAAATATGATTTAATTATTCACCAGTGCGTTATATACAGTGAGGTGAAAATAAAGGATCTCTACCTTATAAAACGAATTCATATTATCATAAAAAAGCTTGTGGCAAATACACTTCAAATAATATGTCTTACGTTATGTTCTGGGATGATGTTGTGGTTTTCTCACATATTAATATTAGTGATATGATGCAAATTTATATTGAGAGCATTATTTATTGATGATATCCTAACCCCTTAATCTAGGATCCGACCCACAATATCTCCCAAAGCTCTGCAGCTACAGTAAAAAAAATATTTTTATTAAAATGTTCGATCGTAATGCTTCTCACATTCAGAACAAGACATCAGTGGGTAATTGAGCTTTAAAACTAATGCATTTTCCACAAGGCGATAAAATTGTACCGAACGAAACACGCAACTGCTTTTATTTGTTGCTAAAAATAGTAAGAATCTTATGAATTTGCCTCTATACTAAGCATTGGGTAATCATCTACAAGTTAATCAATTTGCGCACATATTGACCTTTTCGTAATGCCACGTTTCTAGGGCCTATTTGTTCCAACTACTTAAGCACGTTACTGTATTCATTGTAGGCAATTTCGCTGTTATCACGCATACGTTTATTGCCATAATTCCGTACAAACATGGCAGCTTTCCTTCAATAAACCGGCACGTTCATTTTACAAGATGACTATTATAGTCCGGATAATATACTCCTTATTTCTGGTTGGTAGGGTTGAAATTTGTAGATGTTGCTGAGGTAATTGGTACCTGCACCCAGTCTGCCAAAGCACTTTGCTTAACGAGATTCGCTGTAGTGCTCCATGTTACTGCTAATTCGATTTTTAATTTCCACGGCTCGGCTAATCTGGATTAACGCATGAATTGATAATTTCGTATTCGTGTTCATTAAACGGAAATTAATTCACAATAAAGAATGAGTTCGTATTTCAAGAATTTTTTTATGCCTATTCCTGGAAAATTATTGAACTTTGACGTTGCACTACGTTAGGACGTGATGTTCAAACGACGGTCTTGTTTGTATATCAAATAGTGACAAAGCTGACTAAATCAAATCACTCTTCTAATGCATTTACATAAAAAAAAATGTTTTTATGATACAAACAAAGCTATTTTCTTGACAGTGATAATTATAAAATTCTGCAAAATCCACGATACCTGTGAAACTCTATCAAGTTACAGGCTATTTTAAGCTTAAATCGATCTTCTATAAGCCACTATTTGTAAGGGCGTCTGCCCACATAAACTTTTATTACGGCGATATTTTAGATGAAAACTTTGACGATAAAAATAAAACAGTTTCCAAAAGCAGCTAAGTATAACAGTAACCATAACCAACCGTCCACCTCGCAAATAAATCTTGATATAGTTTAGTTTGAAATAGTTCATAATGGTCTATTAAATACACGATTACTTATTAAAGCACTTTCATTTAGTTATCGTAGTTTATATAATCTAAATCCCCAATACATATAATGGGTTCTATTACGGATACCCGTGTCCAGTAAGTGGGACGTAATATGGGTTAATGATGATGATAACAATAATCTAATGACAGTAATATTTTAACCATACGAATCCCCTTCTAACAAAAAAAAATTTTGTTCTTTTAACAAAGATTCCTAATTGTGAAGCAGTAAATTAAAAGTATTTTTCTTTCAGCGCATAAACGGAGATTTTTAAAATTCTGTATAAATTCTGCAGCGGTCAAACTGGCCAAGAGCAATTAAAACTTTTGAAGCAACTTTCAGTTCTGAGTAAGAGATAGGTTTAAGTTACGTAGTACGTAGTTTTTTCGGAGTTGAAATATACCTACGCTTAAACCTATGCCTACTCAGAAATACGGAGGCCTGACGTATCATCAGTGCAATTTCGTGTTTATAATAAGAGCATTATTTCAGTTTGCAAAATCATTTTTTCATTTGTAAATAAATTATAAATTATTTCAGACAAAAAATATAATTTTATTTTTTAGTCTTCAATAATTATATTTTTAGTTTGTTTGTTTACACATTATATAATTTGCTTATAACTACCATAACTTATAAATATTGTATAAAATTATATTGCAATTATAGCGAAAATAATAGCGCCAGAATTACTATTGTTCAAATAAAAAAAATACAAACTTCCTTCCATTCTAAACGCTCCTCTTTGATCGTAGAACAGGTTTACTTCTCAAGATTTACCAATTGCGATGACATGTGTGAGCTGTGAGCACACATTAATCTGGAAGCAAGTGGAATTGAATCGATCCAGTGGACAAATGGCCAGACTATTGCTACCGCCTTGGGGCTATCTCCGGTAGCTATCGCATCTTTGAAATATTACCGGGATTTTAAATCGCTTGTGGCTGTAGAAGTGATGCCTTAAATTTAAAATCCGGAACGTTTGCACAATATTTTTAAATTTAATGTTACTTTTATCGAATTTGAGAGCTATTTGGGATAAAGTTTTCGTTTTGTATCAAATTGTGAACTTTTATAATGGATTTGAAAGTAAAAGCAACCTGATGCGGTTAAAATAAAAAATATCAATGAAGTATTTTTTTATAAAATCACAGTTTTATGATCACACTTTTACGATGAGATGCCTGTTTTACTAGCGTGATATTGATTGGATTTTTATTAATTTAAGTGATTTTATGGACCTAAATGCAAATTATTTTCTAAGAACTTTTTGCGACGCATAACCTTTTTGCAGAGAAAAACATTGTAGGTTCCATGCATGACAAAGCTCAAAGTAGGGGCTTTCCTCAAACGTTTCTTTGATCCTCGTCCTTTTGCTGAATGTCTGCGGTTGGAAGGAAATATATGACGATCATTTCATATCTTTATATTTTCCTGACATTTCCAATTGTAGACCAAGAGCCTGTGATGGCCAGACCTTCCTTTAATTCACAAGCGTGAAAATTCTTTCATGTGTATGTCTAACATAGGTAAGAATAACCCCCAAACATGAAACCTGGATCGCGGTTCCTTTGGGAGATAACAACCTTTTACCTGTTATCTCCCAAAGGAACCACGATCCAGGTTTCATGTTTGGGGGTTATTCTTACCTATGTTAGACATACACATGAAAGAATTTTCACGCTTCAGAATTAAAGGAAGGTCTGGCCATCACAGGTTATTAGTCTATACTAAGAGCCCGGTCTGGCCAGACCTTCCTTTAATTCTGAAGCGTGAAAATTATTTCATGTGTATGTCTAACATAGGTAAGAATAACCCCCAAACATGAAACCTGGATCGTGGTTCCTTTGGGAGATAACAGGTAAAAGGTTGTTATCTCCCAAAGGAACCGCGATCCAGGTTTCATGTTTGGGGGTTATTCTTACCTATGTTAGACATACACATGAAAGAATTTTCACGCTTGTGAATTAAAGGAAGGTCTGGCCATCACGGGCTCTTAGGTTATTGAATTCTGTGGGAGCAGTTTTATTTCCGGGAACCGGCCCGGCAGCTTTATTTTTATCACATCGTGATTTTTGAAATTCAATCTGTCTATTGTTTCAGGATTGGTGGTTTTCAATTTTCTATGTAACCTTTTATTTAAGGCTCTTTCAGAATCGACCTTTTCTAAAAGTTTAAATGTTTTATATGTTTCATGATATTTCGTCACTGGTCCAAGCCCCATCTTCATGGAGAGACTTACAAAAAGTCATATATGTTGTATACAGAAGACCGCTAAAGATTAGACAAAGATATAGCCTGATAGAGATTACTCATGTCCTACAAACTTTTTAAAGTTCTCAGAATATGCCGGTTTCCTCACGATGTTTACATTCGAAGCACACATATATTTTTCAAGGAGAAAAATCCATCCAGGTGCGCGGCGAGGTTTGAAACTTCTGAGCCTTCTTCGACCTTCTGAGTGAAAGTCGAGTGTTTTCTAATAAGTAATTGTTCTAACATAATTACTTACTAAATAGATGAACGATTTAAATTATATCTTATGCTACAAATTTATGAAGAAAACATTGTAAACTTGAACCAAAATACGTTCAAATCTTAAATAATAACGACATCACTCGCAGTTATACCCCCCAGGTTACTACGTAACCTCAATTCATGGATAAGATTAGTCTACTTTACGATTCCATATAATCCAGTCTGTCAATCTCAGATATAGGAGCCATATTCTCTAAACACCTTTACTAAATAGCATACGTAAAAGTTTAACAGCCCTTGAAGTAGTAATAAAAGGTTCGTAGGTGCAGGCAGATAGGTGTTTATCCGGACCAACGAAATTACCTTGTTTACGGGTTGGCTGACAGTAATACAATTTATGAAATTCGTTCTACATTAAATGTATATAGCTAATTTTGTAAAGTAATCTCAGAGAGAAGTTTATATTTTATATCACTAACACATTCTCTCATCTTCAATAACTCTACTCTTTAAATAGCATCTTGTAAAAATATTGTTTTATCAGTCAATATCCATATTTCTTTAATGATTATTTTTTACTTTTCGTAAAGAAAGCGAGTATATTTAGTTGGGATAGAAACGTCCTGCTAACTCTTATCCAAATTTGACACACTAATTGTCTGATTCTACTTATATTCAGAACTCTGAAAATTCCTCGAAAATATTTTGTGTTTCGCGTACAAATTCTGAGTCAGTTGCAAACTGTGGTCACAGTGCAGCTGTACTAACGTCGTTCGAGACTTAATTACCGGCTGTTAAATTTTTGTTGTGTCCAAAATCGTTCAACGTTCGTCGGTAAATGAGAACTGCGACTGCTGTTCTGAACACTAGGGTTGCCGAGTTTGTTTAGGTAGGTATAATAAATGTATCAAAAATAATTAAATCCTTTTTTGTTTGCGAAATGACCACAATACAAAACGATCAAAATTAATAACCACCATTTTTATTTTTGTTCGACCATTTTTATTTTACAATAATCCTATTGTGAAGATTTAAATACGAGTAAAATGTTATAAATCTAATATATAGGTATATGAAACATAAGATATAATTTATTTGATTAAATGTGAAATCTAATCGAATTTGAATTTGTAATAAGTTATAGACATGATCAGTTGTTTTACCAATAAAGTGTATTTCTGTTTTTCAAAATAAAGTGCAGACAGCCCTCAGCGACCTGTATAAAGCGGTCTTTTCATCTCGTCAGCATCGAAAATTTTATTTTTCTTTTCCTTAAAGGTTTTGTTCCCCAACTCTTGGTATTTAGTCCGGCAAGTTTTAATGAGTGCTCGGTTTCATAACGTTCTCATTGATGTGTACGCAAATATGGGTTTTATGGGCGCTTCACAAAAGTGTAGGTAGCTTTGTTAAAGCGTCTTTGAACTGTACGTGGCTATGAAACGTGTACTTTAATAAATTGAATCATCAATCTATTTCTGCGCAATTGGAGAGTATGTTTGTCCGGTATGTTTCAAAGATTGTTCTTTTGTTTCAGATATACATTCCAGTTTCATCTAAAGCTCGATAATGGAGGGCCTCCCTGCATCAGTGGCGTCCAAAGCAAGTCATACTACGCGAATACAAACTGATACCTACTCGTACAGTTGAACGTAAAAATGGTGAAGTGATAGACTAAAGTTAAAATGAGCTTATAATTTAAGTGGATGTCGGGAGAAATGCCTTATTACGGGTATCGGGAAGGGGGGCCCGAGACGGACACTAGTGGGGGCTCGGGGTCGGATGGGGGGGAGTCGGACTCGGAGGGGGGGCTGAGCACGGAGACGTCGGTGGGGCACGGCCTGCCGTTCCCAGGGTTCGTGCCCGTGGCGCTCGGCTACCTCACGCAGGAGACACGCCCGCGCAGCTGGTGCCTGGCGCTCATCACCAATCCATATCCTTTTCAAACAGTAAATAAATATTTAAACATGGAAATAAAAGGTTCAAATATTGTTAAAAATTATAATAGTTTAAAAAGTAGATAGAATGTTATTTGTATGGATTAAATACTCAACACTAGATCCATTGGCGTATGCGTCTGTAATGGTTTTCTTTCAAATTGAAAATCAAATCATATTGTAGTTCGAAATAATAATATTGAAAAGCAACGTTTTTACAGCGATTGTAATAGTTATCACTACAAAACTATTGATTTTATCATTGGCTAAATAATATTATATTCATAAAAATTAATTTAGAAATACCTAGTAGATTATTATAAGCAGTGGCAATTTTTAAAAGCAGTGTTAGAAGTTTTACCGATTTAACAGCGTTCCGATCAATTTATAATGTTGTGCCGATTGAAACATCAAACATTCACAAATGTCGATACGTGCCAATATTCTGTTTTATTTTGTCTGTTGTTTTTTATCTCTGTGCATATGCACAATGAATGAATTAAAATTTGAGTTTGAATTATTTTTTGAAAAAATAAAATAAATATCTGATTTTACATTTAAGGTAAGGTAGATAGGCCAATGAAATCTGCTAATTCAGTGATGTTGACGATGATGATAAAACTGGTGTGGACATCCAATGGTTGAAAAAAATAATGATAATAAAATAAATTAAAAAATATTAGTTAGTTATCGATTTTAACAAACAGTTTCTGTCAGAAAACAAAAAATATAAACAAACGTAACAAGCTTAATTAGATCCTTGCCAGGATAGCAAAACAACGAAATTTTCAGATAATTAAAGCATAAAATTTAATGTAATAATTAATAACATAGTTTGTTTCTAAGTTATCTTGTTCAAGTTAATTAAAGTACAACAGGTAAGGAATTTATTACATGCTTTTACTTTCGAACAAAATAGTTAACAGAAACGTGGGGAGTTTTCGTTAAGGTAAACAATATTACGAAGATTTATGAAGAGAAGGTATTAAAAATACTTAAAAAAAATAAGCTCCTTTAAATAATTATGTTGTAATGGTTCTGTAACTTTTCAACTGAAAGTCTCTTTCGTCTTTACTATTTTGAGAAATCAGTTACGTAGTAATTCTGATCAAATATATCTACTAAAAGAAGTAACATCAGGTTAATTAATTTAAAAAGAAGAAAATATACTTTATAGACGAATTGAACATGATTAAGCTAATATAATCTTCGCGGCTGCTCAAAAATAATTTAAATCTACAATAAAATCTCTACAATACACAAAGCGTCTATATTAATCCCAAAATATTAAACTTCAAACAATGCGTTGTTACCGTGGTACAGTTTATCTAATAAATTACAAAAATCTGGTTAATATCATAGCAAATGTGCGTAATGAATGCTAGATTGTTTTCGAACCATAACGTAAACCACATTTTAGTACTTTGTGGGCGTCTATTGTTATTTGACTCTGAATTCCTAGTGGCTGTGGTTTAATTGTAGCTAGCAAATTGTAATTTGCGATCTCAATCATGGTAAAGTGATATTTAAAAAAAATCGGATGCAATATGCAAAGTTTACGTCGTAATATTGGTCAGCTCGATGGAGGGGATCGATGCGTGGAAATGTCCCCATTCGTTTCACGCACAATGTATTGTAGCGCGTACGCGTTGTAAACGCTGCGCGAACACTTACTTTGCATTCACACCAAAAGCGTCAGTGTGATATACGAGTATCATATGCAGCCGTTCACGTGTGATGGCGTGACCAAGGGAAATAGGGATTCATTTTTATATATAGAGAAAATTAACTAGGCACATTAGTTAGGTATTTGTCGCCTTATCGAATTTGGCTTTATCGCCTTAATGGATTTTTGTCTTGGATAATAAAGATCCTATTAAAAAAACAAATATTTTTTTCCAACACATAAAAATATAAAAGAACAAACCAAATAGATATAAGCATAAGGTAAATGTTAGAATAACTACGACTGTCTCAGCTAGTATCTAATGCTAATCTTTAGACATGACTACTGCACTGGGGTTTAAAGTCTAACTTTCTGATCATTTTTAATTACAAAGAAAGCTGTACAAGCACGTTACCGTTTTTAGTTAAAGCTTTTGTACTGTTTGTAGCACATGCACAGCACGTGCGCAACTGGGAATATGCACGCCACATAGGAGAGTGTAATTTTGCCTACGTTGTCGGTATTTCCTTACGTGTTTGCCTCGGCTTGTTAGTGGGTCGTTACGCGAGCATTCGAGCCGTTTACCTTCCGGATTTCAGCTTTGCGGATTTGTTCTAGCTTTCTGTCAAACTTTTAGCTGTAAAAATATCAAATAAGCTGCGTTTTATCTCACTTCTACGAGGAACTAACAACTTCCATTTTGCTTCTGCAGCTTTTACCGGTTCGCGAATTATTGCGAGAACGACTCATTTGAATGCAGAAACGTTTTCTCATGCAACATGCACTTTTAAAACTAAAAACATTATTACGACATATACTGTGACTAATGATGATTAGGATATTCACCAACCCGGACTTACCCAGAGCGTGGTGAATGCAGTTCAACTCTCTCGACAAGAAAGAAATTAAATTGTCACCCTGTGTCCCAGCAGTGGGAACGTAAAAAGGGGTGTTTATGCTATAATTGTAAGGTTGGAGAGAATACCCGGGACGTCTGTGGATCTGTCTATGTGTATTGTTGCTGGTGCTCCCAAATGACTCCCATTTGGTATCAGACCCACAATTATGCTAATATGAGGCCGAGATCCGCATATTCTGATTCCGTTGGAGGCAGAAATCGCTGTTTTTGAGTTTCCGTTCAACTCGGAACAGATTTTCACGTTATTTCAATTCAGAAACAGCCGATTTACAAAGGAGATTGTGTTTTGAGGGTCGTTTGCGGCACCTTTATTAAGGTTTAATATGATTTTCGTTTTAGATAACCATAACGTTATTAGAGTAGATATTTTGAGCAACAAGTTAGAAAATGACACGACACAAAATCTTGACTTTTTTAATCTAGCCTTTTTCTATTTTTAGTCTCCGTCCGGGATAAACATAACCCGCCTGCTTTGTCTTAAATAAATAGATTGTTAAACTAACAAAGCCTATGATGATGATTACTTCGGTTTTTATGCAACAGAACGTAATGTTTCAACCAATTTCTAACTACAGAGCACTAAACAATATTATCTGAGAAGTCAAGGCCTTAAGACACGATCGTTCAAAATAATGGTGTTGACTCACAGTTTTTATTAGAACGGAATTCTTTTGGAATGTCAGTCCATTTGTAAAGAATGAAATATTAAAGCTGGAGACGATGATTTGATATCAAAGCTGCTATCGCGTGTCTCTGGAAGATGGAGCTTCGTTTACACAATGTTAGGAACATATTCCGATAAATGAAATTTTTTAAATTGTTTTTTCAATAAATAAATTTTTCAACGATTTTAACGTTAAGTTAAGAATAATGTGCAGATTGAATTTAAATTATCATTTAAAAGTAAAACAAATCCGTTGATTTAAAATAGATTACTAACACGTATAAATAAACTTTATTGAAATAACTTTAAGCTATCTAAAACGACATGAGTATTTACAATTCTAGTATTCGTTTTGGTAGTAATGTCATGAAATTAAACCAATCGTGAACTTTACGGCAGATTTACGACCAATAAAGACACACCACGCACAATCAATGACAATCATTCAATGAAAACGTGAACATTTATTACTTATCCGTGTATTTTTGTAATAGGTCATCCAAATCAAAGTCAATGTGTTTTAAAATATGTGAGCATATGCTACCCAGGAGTATAGAATCCTGAACGTTATTTTGTGCTCTAATTTCTTCTTATGTCATTTTTAAAGTAATGTCTAGTTGTTATTAACGGAATAGATACGAGTAACATACAACGTTTTATACATAATGTAAAATTTAAATGTAGTGTTGTTTTTAAGTTTTTAATAATTTATTTTACTATTTTATTATAATCAATTTGCCATCGTCATGTATTTTGTGAAAAAAGAAATAACATTTTTTTATACTTTCATGTTTTATAAATTTTATTTTATTTTGACAAAATTTATAATAATATAAATAAATGCTGCAAAATTTACACAACAACATCTAGCCCCGTGGTAAGCTCGAGCTTATATCGATATTATAGCAACTAAGACTATGTGAACAGATCTTTATCGCTTATACACACAATAGGCCTAGGGACGTACCGTTAGCTTCCATACAGCCTTTGTAATACGAGTCGCTTTCACATAAAGTAATAAGGGATTTATTTATTGAAATCAGAGGAGCCGTTAACCATTAGGAAAATTTCAACCGTTCCGTGGATGCCAAAATAACTTGAAACTTAGATCTACGGTTAAAATATGATGAAGTGAAATAGAGGGCTATTGAACAAGAAAAGCACTCTATCAAAATTCTGAGGTAAGTACCTCTTTTGAATTTATAAGAGCTCAAATAGTTGGGATATTGCAAACTTTATCTGGGTACTTGTTTATTTAGCTTAGGTACTAGCTTTCCGTTAGGTAGCTTTATTATAGTTTACCTTTAAAGCATTTTTCTGTATATACATAGTTTTTTTCAGTACATACTATTTTGAAATAATTACTTTTTCGTTTTGGTTTATTTGGTTTCAGGGTTTCCGTTTAATAATTTACGTGGTAAAAACCGATAAAATATTGATATTGACCACACATTTGTATCAAAGGACAAGTAAATAAATCAATGCGTTACTTAAAGTGAGGGAAGCATCACTCCCTTCATTGGTTATGAACAGTTAAAGGATTCGTGCCACTGGGTGGATTCATTTTACAGGTCATTAGAGTAAAAAGGGCAAACAAAATTGTGGATACAACCCTTTTTACGTGTAACGCGTTAAAATAAAATCATGTTCTCTTTATTCAAAATTTAAAGTGAAACTCGAATAAAATTGAGTTATGCTCGTTATTTATTCAAATATGCTGTTGTTGATTTAATTTAGAGATTTTATTCAACAAAGTAATCTGAGTGGTACTTAATATCAGAAATTGGAATTTCTAATTTAGATATTTTGATAGATATAGTATTAAATCAGAATACATTATAATAATCTATAAATATACTTAAATACACCAAAATATATAGGTATAGTAACATCATACATTAGAAAAATCCTACAACAAAATTGTCTATTGTCTATCCCAAAAAAAAACTACATTACATAAAACAACAAAAAGTTCATAAAAGAGCTCGACAAATGTAATCCCATGCTTATGTATGAGTATTAAGTCGCTTTCAGGACACGAAACTTTTGTAATTTGTAAATTCTGCCCTTTTTACACTCGCAAGTGAGTCTTAAAAAGTTTTTCCAGTAAGTAAAGATGAATCGTATGTTAATTTTGTTCTTATGACTAAAATTATTTACAGTCGTTAGGATGAAAGTTTGATTGCAATTGCCGATATTGAAAGAAAGGGTTAATTCACCGTAATATCCCATATTACGTCTCACTATCGGACATTGTGGAGAGGCAATGTAGAATCAATTATAGATCTTAAAAATTTAATAAAGGTAGTTTTCACGCGTGCCAGGAGGGTTGGTTCGTCTTGTGGTACCCCATTTATAATAAAAAGGAATAGTACAATCAAAATTATAAATAGCTAAGAGAAGCTTTTAGACTCCTCAAAATAAAACGAATACAAGAAAAAGTTTATCTGATGCTGGTTGTAATTTCATACACAAAAATAACAGTAAAAGCCTCGATCATTAGTGCGCTACATTTGTGTACAATACGTGTAGGGCAAAACGCAATCCCAGTAATGACAAAATGTTTTCAAAGCTTATTACTCATCGAGTTCTGATTGAGTCGAGCTTTTGGGCTACCTGCTCTTTATTGGCGCAATAAATCTCCGAGAAAAGATATTCTCCTGATCTGTATCGGTAATTCACCCAAAGAAGTTTTATTCATCATCAAAACTGCTGACAGACTGAAAGCATTTTACTATCGAATTGGAAGCTACATTGCCTTTATTTACGGAGAAAATCAAGAGAAATAAAATTTCAAGCGCGGATTTGAACGCACACGCAGGGTTCTATTTTGCAACAACGATCTAGTCAAACTCGATAGTTCGAGAGTTAATAAAAAAACAAGAGAATGCTGAGGGAAAATATAGTTTTAATTTTTTAACTATTCGGGTAGTTACCCACGGAACCCTAAAAAGTGGAAATGGAATAAAGACTCGCTATATAAAGACGAGGTATGATATAGATGTAAAAACTTTCTGTAGGCGTTCAGTCCGTTATCCGTACGATTTGCGAAATATTTCCATTTGGTGTCTTATAAATAATTTTAAGAGCACCACTTTTAGAACACCAACAATATTCCCGATTCAGAGTAACACATTTTTAATGCTAAATGATAATAGTGCCTTAATTTCTGGTGGGTGCCTGATTAAAAGCAAACATTTATTATAAAAAGGCCGTGTTTTCTATTACTGGAATATTAAAGACAGACTTATACTTAGAATCCACTTGTAGGCTCACAAAACAGAATTCAATAGAAAGCACTTGTACAGACAAGGTCATGAAGACAAAAAGGAATAAAATTCCTCAAGGAGGCTCCGCGTTTCGAGAGCTGTTGACGACAATATGAGAGAAATGTCAATGACAAAATTCCAAGGATATTAAAATGTTGTTCCCGTCATAGAATACGAAAATGAGGTAATTTGATAACAGCCAATTGGGTCACTTTTATTTATAAAGTAGTTTATATTTACCCTGGATTCATTGTCATAAAAGTAAACATTGAAACGCATGTTAATCTTGTGTCTTTACATGAGTGTCATTTTATTAGAGATTTGAGTAGTTTTATATTTTCAATATATTGTAAATAATAAAACAATGGCTCGTGTAATTTCAGGGTACATTTAATGTGACAAACTATAGACAGAAACACAGGTTTTTCCGTTTGAGGTCAGTACATTAAAATGGAAACGTGATCCAAAACGCAGAGCATCTTCACGGTAGACACGTTCGAAATAGCTTGCGCAATCTTCGTGTCACATTTAAAGGCGTGTAAACCCATGTCGTATAACCTCATTGGTCCCCTGGGCCACAGAACTCGCAAATTGAGGAGGAAACTTACACTAGAGATATAAACCAAGTTTGAAATGTATTATGAACAGCTGTTCCATAATAATTTATTTTATTATCTAGTACAATTGGAGATATGACCGTAATGAGTAAATTTTAAGATAAGTTCATTATATAAAAAATAATAAATAAATATTGCCGGACAATTCACACAGCAACATAAGTGGTAAGATCGAATCTTGTGTTGTGAATCTTGTCTGATATACTTGTATTTGTGTTAAAAATGTAGTCTAACAAACAAAATTTAAAATATTTTACGTTCTTTTATCCTAGTTCTGTAAACAAAGGTCTCAAAGTAAAGTAATTTCATCTTCTACTCTTGAAAATTGTGTTACTTTGCACCTTAAGACGGCTGACTAAAGCAACTAAAGGCTGTGTTTCTATTCTTCAGTAGAGTTTATTAAGTTATATTAGTTATGCCTTTGTTGCCTAGGCCCCAGTAGAATAGAAGGTTTGCTTAAACTCATTAACTCCTAAAGAACAATACTGGCACGACACAACGGTCCAAGTAGATTAACTTGCGCTTGCTTAAGTTAGTAACATTAGAGGATTGTTAGGCTTTCCTGCCTACTTGCTTACCTCATACCTTATGTATTTAAAACATATACAAACAAAGATTATTTCTTAAATTTAGACAAGTGTATCCGAAATATTCTTTGATATAATTGCTTGTGTTATAAGATTTTACTTTTTCGTAGCCTTATCTTCAACAACAATGTAAACTGTCAATAATATATTAAAGAAAATAAAATATTATGTTTATACTAACTGAATTTATATTTACTATATAATAACGATTTTATTAAGTAAATTATGTAGTGCTATAAAATTGGAAATGTTTTTCACAGTGTAATAATATAAACCTTTTTCTATCAAGATGGTCTGTTTGAAATGGATCTTTGTTATTATTACATGCATGAATAAAAACATCATATTCGGATAAACAGACAGACGACAGACGGTGCAGGCCTTTGGGTTTTGTTATTTAATTCTTACCATTTTTCTTTTTTTTTCTCCATTTGGATATATATGAGTACGGTTTCTATTACATTAACATAAAGGGACGTTTTAGTAGCCACCAAATAAAAGTTTTGTTATAACGTAGGAAAATAATATGGTTTGTCAGTTAATTTATTTATAGTCTATCATAATGTTTTTAACTTAACGTCTCTACTTAGCATACGATTTTAAATCTATTCCAAAAAATTGTACTCACTAATGCTAAAAACGAGTTTAAATACATTCGAATAATTTTCGAATGAGAATATTCATTTAAAAAGTTCAAAGCAACACTAATAACTATTTGCTTTTGCTTTGTAACATAAATCTTACTTTTGAAGTGTAGTAAAATCTATAATTTATGATACTCGTATAGATAAGTGAAAAGTTTTTAACAAAATGTATGTTTCTGCTATTGTTGTTGAAATTTTCGGCGGATATTGATGGCAAGTTTTGAAATCAGAAAATATCTTCCAATATATAATTGGAAGATTGTTTTAGTAATATGTAGTTACTTAGATTTTGTGCATAATTCTGTACCCATAAAAGCATACACATTAAGCTATGGTATTAAAATGTGAGTATGGACATTTTAACAAAGTTTTTTCGTTTTAGTCCACATTCGTCCAAAAAATCATACATAGGCACCACAGTATCCTCAATAGCACGGGACTATAGTAGGCCTAAGCCCAGCCTATTCTAAGTCCTGTAAAGTGGCAGATGTCGTATAATTATCTTATAACTATACATATATTTAACCACCGCGGGGCGAACCGCTTTCTATATTTTTCTCACCTTTTAACCCTTCCCTAAACTTGAAATCAGCTAAATCGACCCACCTGTTCTCGAGTTTTAGCGAGACTAACAAACATCTTTTCATGATTTAAAAGGCAGTTATTTTCCTTGTTTAACCATAATAAGTAAACGCGTTAATTTTCTCCTCACAAAGATCAGGCGTTTGAGCAGGATCTGTGAACTGATTTATGGAAAGGCCACGTTGGTGCTTGGCATTGTAAGGCCTTTTAGCAAACAGAAGGGGAACATAATGGGAAACGCAAGTCAGGTCGGGCTTGCTCTTACAAAGTTCCTTCTCTCGCCCATTATTGAGATAATCTTCCCGCTACAAAGGAAATCGGTCTCTCTATTTACCTTGATGTTATGCGGTAGACTTGAACGCGACGAGAAAAATACCCGAAGATTTGTAATTATGGATTTAAAATCTTCTGGATCTTTCACAGGAACTAGGTATGACATTTCTAAAGAAAATTGAATACGTTGAAAAAGGCGGTGCGTTATCTAAGAGAAAACACAAACAGATGCATTGTTAAGCTAAAACAAATATTTGTTGAGTTTCTGGTATCGACTTTCAGTTATATTTTTGCTCAAGTAATATTAATACTCCCAGATTTTATTTTATTTAAATATATTATTGCGCAGGAAAAAGGATCTAAATCATCTTTTTATATATTATATTAAGTATATCAGAAATCTAGCACCCGTAACACAAGCTTCGAGCTTACCACGGGGCTAGATGTCGCTGTGTAAAATTGTCCAGTAATATTTATTTATTTATTTATTTTTGTGAGCTATATTTTTGTAAGACCCATTCGTATCGGATAGTACCTACTACATCTCGCTGATTGTTGACGTAACACATAATCCTGTTTAAATACGGTTAGAAATACCTTATATATAAAACAAATCACTAAAAATTTAAATGACACTCGTTACCAATGAAATCGATAACAGCTAAATAAATATCGTGACTAGTAGGGCTTAATATGTTTACTCACATTGTAACAGTTGTTGGTTTTAGGTGATGGATCCGAATGATAAGCGCAGTAGCAATTATAAAGTAGTTACAGTCATTTAAATAAATAATAAATATTGATGGTCAATTCACACAGCAACATCTAGCCCCGTGGTAAGCTCGAAGCTTGTGTTACGGGTGCTAGATTTCTTAATATACTAAATAAAATAAAATAATAAATAAAATAAATAAATATTAAATATTGCTCGATATTTACACAACGACATCTAGCTCCGTGGTAAGCTAAATATACATACATAGATAATATAACACCTAATGATGTGTGACCTAATGTGATTGGCAGCTTTCCACCAATACCATCATTTTGATCTGTCTTAATAAAATAAAAAAACATGTGTCTCCTCAGACTGAAATTAATCAAAGAGACCTATAAGGGTCTCTCAGGGATTGATAGATTAGTTGTACCGCCCCTCCATGATAGGACTTAGCCTTTTTGCAATGATTCTCCATTTCTTCTGGGATTCCTACAAAAACAAGGCCTTGCCTAAAACAACTTTTAATTACTCCTCCGAAAATTAATTTGAAATGGAAATAGAATTCTAATTATTTTTAAAACAGAGACTGTTTCCACAGTGAACATTGGCTGTGTGGTGCTGGTCTTAGAATAGTACCTACTAGTCGTCAGACGGAATAAAGTGTTTAGTACCTAATTATTTATTTACTTATTCCTAAAGATGAGCACACCTTTATTTTCTATACATCTTAAACTTTCTACGATGACCAATCCGCCCCGTTATTACACCAAATGCATCTGACCTATAATGGGTTCTATCAAGGAGACTAGGACACCCACGCTATGATAGTTTGCCGTTCCTTTTGTGTTTCATTCAAAAATCATATACAGTTCTTTCATATTTCTCACTTCCTCTTTTCAGTGGTTTTTGAGAAATCATAATGTCAAATAACTTGACACCAACGCGTGGAATAATCAAGAATAACGCACAAGCACAGATTAAATAACACTTGCACAGTTTTTCTCTACTTTCAGTACCTACCATCATATTTGTTTGCCATTATTATTGTTTCGGTGTTAATTTAATTCACACAATTGAGCAGTTTCATTCAAAACACGCATCAAAATAGTAGAAAATACCGCAAACCCGAATGGCAGCCCCAAATAGTTGTGGTTTCATTAGCAGATCCATCTATTTACGACGACAGTAGAACGCATCAGAACCAGTGATTCGGAACAAACATTCATTCGATTCTGAAATTGGGAACATCGCGTAACGAACACAGCCACAACGCCGTAATCAAGCTACGTATTTCACGATTTGGAGGAATTTCACCAATTCTGTTGGCCACATTCAACAACACGTCAGGTCACACAGAGTTTGTACCAAGCGACGTGACTACAGCGGACTTAATTGATTTCATTTACCTAATTTTCTGGAATATCCTAATGAAATAAAGATTAACTGTAAGGCCTTGTATTTGGGACACTTATACAGACTGTATAGCATGGGTAGGATAACACTAACAGACATGCCAATGTTATTGTGTAACTTTATGGTGCAGTAAATGAGTTTACTGAGTTTACAGGACGTTAATTATTTGATGGATAAGGATCACATGACCAGATTCATACTCACAGCATAAACAAACTAACCAAAGATAAAAAAAAATCATAAATAATGTATAGTAAAACCATTTCTAAAATGAACGCCCCTCCACCGAATTCTGTATTTTTTTTCTGTGTATTCTGTTTTTCTGTATTTCCTCTCACACGTTGAAATCATCACGGTTTTGTGGAGGGGAGTTCATTTTTAGAATGGTTTTACTATACTCAGATAAGACTCAAACCTGCGCATTGGTAACACAACACAAGCTTTGAGCTTACCACGGGGCTAGATGTCGTTGTGTAAAATTGTCCAGCAATATTTATTTATTTATTGGTGACGTCATTTAATCTTCTTTCTCAAGCCATCACTTGAACCTATCGAGTAAATGGCCTTCAAACCTTCGAATAGAGGTCTCCGAAACTACCGCTTTGCATCTATCGAGTTTCCTCATTAATGCGAGCTGAGGCTCGAATGTGTATTAATTAACTCTGTATGAATGCGAGGCCTTAGCAACGTAAGCCAAAACTTGTAGGTAGAACTTACGTGGATATCGGGTACCCAGGGTTGGTGGGTTACAAGCAATTACGCTCTTGATATGTTTTGAAAATTGAACGATAAACCTGATTGGTAGGTAGCAAGAAAGCAAAAAATAATTTCTGTAATTCTCGCTTAAACTTGAAAACGGTTTAAATGGTTTGGCTAACTTCAAATTCAAATTTATTTTATTCAAACTTTAGGAACTCTAGGTACCTACACTTAGTTTCGTCAAGTACTTATATAATATCAAAACAACAAACTTATTTGGCTGATTGGTCTTAAAATATTTATAGTACCTAGTCCAGGGAGGGTTAAAAGTATATATCATTTTCACATTCCAACTCCTAATTTTTTAAACGAGGAACATAATAACAATGTACCTAAGTACCTATACCAAGAAGTCCCAACATTCTCCCTGGCTCGCATTGTTTCTCTCCTTACTAATTAGGTGGGTAGCTTTTGTCTTGGATTCTGTGCCAACTTTACAATGTAGCATATTCGTCTCTATTTCAATAATGGACCTCCTTTATTCTCGTAACTGGCTGGAACAATGGTAAAAGCCATCAAAACCGCTTAGGCCTTAAGCCTCTACTGAGTGACAATAGACATGTAGACTATTGACCCGTTTTCACTTCAAAACCTATGTCAATAAGGTTGAGCGCAAATTAAAACATAATTCTGACTATATGCTCAAGATTAACCCTCGCAACTCAAACCACAACAGTCGTATTTTCACAAACACGATTCAGAATAACATAAAGCCAAGGTCGTCAATACTACCACATAGCAAACCGCAATACGAATCATGTGTAGACAAATGAATAGCAGAGAAAATAACACGTATTATGGTTGTCATATTAGCTCTTGCGGTTTTCTCTCGTGAAAACTCTTTAACGTGAAACATGTTTCGTATTTGATTATTTAAATTAGCAAACATGACTTTTAACTGTAAAATAACTTCAGCTGAATTCAAGTAGGGGAATGTTTTGAGTTTGTGGTATGGCATTAAAGCACCGCAAAACGAATTGTCACCTAAAATTAATAAGATAGCTAAGATGAAACTTAACATACAACAAAAGACTTAGTATGGAGTCTTTTATATTTTGCGCCCAAAATTGTGACGTCCACAAATCACAAAATTGAGCTGTGCCCTCGTTCTTAGGACTCCGCTTTGAAGTCAGCAGTGAGCGATGAGAGCACTACTAACTACGAGACTTCATTTTATTTCGAGTGAAGTTGTTTGACCACTTGTCTACATACAAAAATATTGGACTTTTATTCCATTTTCGCATTATTTACATAAGAGTATTTTACTCGCTCTGTTATATAAAACGGTATATTTTACTTAGAAATACGATATGTACTACTAATGCTGTAGATATAAGGATACTAAAGAATATTAAAAACGTTTGTCTTATTTGTGTTATGTTGGAACTGAGGGACGATCACTGCAGCTGAATTGAAAATGCCTTATTGAAAATTAAAAAAGCTTTATTATGTTTCATAGATAAAGTTATATAACTCATATATAAATCAATAAAACCTTAACTGCAGTGTACATGGTTCGAACGGATATCCATGCTGGTGATCCTGCTGAACTGTGTGACCCTGGGGATGTACCAGCCGTGTGTGGACGACCAGTGTGTGACAAATAGGTGTAAAATATTACAGGTAAGATATTTCATAATAAAAGAGCCTTTGCGTTTCCACAAGTAAGTTACTTAAAACCTCCGTGTAAAGGAATCCTGTAAGATCAAACTTCTTTGCAAGATTTAACTACTATACTTTTCTTGAAAAGTTCCGTTTGAATTTAGAGCCAAAAAGTACAAAACACGCTAGGAATGTTGTTATCCCAACAAAAAAGTCGTTGTCATTCACGTTTACATTATGACAATCCTACTTTACATTAAAACTTTTTAAGTAAGACTAAATAAGTAAGTCCTCAAACAGGATGCCAGAAAAATTTACAAATCCAAAGGCGATCTGACTTAGCATCAAAACTTTTTGGAAATAGAATGGAGAATCTTACTAGGTAAAAAGTTTTTATAAGAGTTTATAAAGAACCTCATTAGCGTAAAACTTCTTGATAATTATGTTCCTAGTAGGTACGATGTTCCAAATTAAAAAAATTGCTTACGTTTTAAATAACATATTCTGAAGATGTAAGAAATTCAATCATTTAAATTTTGACAGCCAGAGCTCTTAGTTCGCTTAAATTAAGATAAAGTAATGTCACTCCATCTACGTTCTTATTAAATAACTTGTAAAGTTATGAACTTGTTTTTGTTCAAATTATATTGTTTTGGTTTATTGTGTTAAGATTTATGTCATTTATTACCATAAAAAAATATATTATTTATCAAATATCGTGTTTTATTTCGTGACCTAGTTCATGTTTTTTGTAAAGAATGATTTATTTCTAGGTTTTTGACGACGTTATCTTCGCATTTTTCACGGTTGAAATGGCGATCAAAATGATAGCTATGGGTACATACGGCCACGGTACCTATCTAGCTGATTCATGGAATAGACTGGATTTTTTCATTGTTATGGCTGGGTAAGTATTATTTTTAAGATTTTAACGATTAGGTATCTAATATCGTTCGATTTTTATTTTATTTAAAGCCCGTAGATCCACGTTGTTGGCTATATTGTAAGTAAAAGTCTTGATAAGTAATGTCTAATAAATCTTCAACATCATCATCAGTCGTCATTAGTAGCGTAACAAGACGTTCTCCATATAAACAAAATCTTAATTTACGCTGCAGGTATTTACGACTCATAATTATAAAATAATCAGTTGCTATACGTAGGCCACATTATGGGACCACCCTAAAAACACCTGTTTTTTTAATGCAAATTATGTTTTATCTTCCTAATTTATTTTTAATTTACAGATCTCTAGAATACGGTCTGAATGTGGAAAATATAAACTTATCGGCCATCAGAACAATCAGAGTACTTCGTCCATTGAGAGCGATTAACAGGATACCAAGTAAGTATTACAAAGATACAAGCATCTTCCCTCGTTTATAAATAACTAACTTTCCGCCCCGCGGTAGCTATTTGCAATCCTCACGCTAAATGTCTCACAATATGTAATCACAAATAAAATAATTCTTAATCATGAACTCTTTTGAATAAAAACATCTGTACAAAAATTTGCTTTGTTTAATAGGTGAGAAAATATAAAATAATTAAAGTAGCCGAAGCCGCAAGCGGTTTGGTAGTTAAGCATAAATTAATACAGGAACTCTCAGATGGTTTCTATTTTCTTACTTATCTGCATAAAATCAACAAAAATCAACTTTAAAACGGATTCTCTTTGAAAGCTCTTAGCAGGTTTTCTTGTACTAAGCCCCGGTTTTTAGAGGCGAGAGCTCTTAATACGAGGGCCCTTTACTTAGTGACCTGCGTAAGGATTTTGCGGGAAACCAGATTTAGATGTTTAAACATACATACAAGCAAACTAGAATACAAATCAAATTATACATTAAATTGTAGACATTTTTTAGAAATCATTGGTTAAAATTACCAGCCAAATAACAAAACAAATGAAAACGATTAATATTTTAATCTACAATATTTTTGTCGATAAATATATTTTTTTATATATTTATTACTAGTAAGTATTATATTGAAAATAGCCGTGTTGGCTAAGTGGGAGCACACCCGACTTTCATTCCGAAGGTCGTGGGTTCAAACCCCGCCGCGCACCTCTGATTTTTCTTCTTGGAAAATTATGTGTGCTATAAAAACACGTGCTCTAACGGTGAAGGCAAACATCGTGAGGAAACCGGCATGTTCTGAGAACTTCTCAAAGTTTGAAGAACATGTGTCATTCACCAACCCGCACTTGGCCAGCGTGGTGAATTAAGGCCTAATCTCTCTCGCCAAGAGAGAAGTCCCTGTGTCCCAGCAGTGGGAACGTGAATAGGGGTGTTATGGTTATTATATTGAAAATATTAAGGGCGTTTAATACACATTGGTTTAATTTGCCTATTAATGATTAGAGCATAAAAAAATATTCCACCTAAATGAACCTAATTTGTTATGAATATTTGTTCAATCACCCATTTTTTTATTTCTAAGTAAAAATATATATTTTGGACATCATCTTATTTTAATACACTTTCTTAATTCAAGCTATAATTAAAATAGATTCACCAAGAATCCCATTTTTCTCAAACAAATTAAGATAAAGCTCACAAATTCACCTTCATCGATTTATAGGTCATTTAAAGTTTTTCTATTACGTAGCAAACATGAGAGCTCGTTAAGGTCAGAAATCTATACTGTTGAAATGAACCCGCTTATCAAGGGGCCGTTATCGATCGCGGCAACAAGTGAGCCGAGCTCAGCCGAGCCTGTTCTGGGATACGTCAATAGCGGGAAGATTACAGACCCACGAATATGGTACCAGCTCAGAATAACTGACAGACGCGTAGACGTCCCGGTTTTATTAGTAGTAAAGTTTCTGCGCTCTTGTCAGTGGTTGGTTGATTAGGTAATTTTGTCGGTCTTTCTGTTATGCTGTTTTGTTGATTTTGTGAAATATAATGACTTACTCTATTATATTTCCCTGTTAGAAATAATTTGAATTTGTGTTTCCATGATTAAAAAATTAGAGAAGTAATAATATTCGAGTCATTCAAATATTTGTTACTTGAAATATAAAAAAGTCTTATTTTAACAAACTAACTATTTTAATAATGAACATTTCTGTTAGTAGTCCTACAAATTATAAACTTTGTAAGTACTTACCTATCGTTCTTTTCAAAATAATATCATGAAAGACAGAACGAATGCTAGAATAACTCAGAAGGTAAAATAAATGTGAGAACCTGAATAGTAGAGCTAGCTGCGATGACTAGCGAAACTTTCAGTTGCGGCAAGATAAATTGTCCAATAACGATGAAACTACAACTTAATAATATCGTAACTACAAACCTTAAGATATAGTTATTTTTATTATCTGGCCCCATCTGTAATCTAGACGTTAAGACATTAATCATGCTTTAATGATCACGACCTTTGGGTCTGCCGTTTTCAAGGCGGAAATTTGTTCCTTTCCGCAAGGTCCCTAATCTCTCGTACGAGCCACCTTTCTGGCAAACATGCCAGACCCATATTTAATTCAGCTGTGTGTAGGCAGAGTGAAATCAAAGTCAAATAGTTTAAAATTCAGCCATGTTTTCTATTGTAAGTGTTTGGAACTGTATTCAAAATAACTTATTCAAAAACTAGAAATGATGTAAACATACACTATAAAACGGTTTTAGAATACGATAAATCTATACAGCGAGCTTTGGAACAACACGACTTGCAAACGGTTTCCATGGATCGTTCAAAACAAAAGATGGACGCTTACTGGGGGCCTACCATGATCTCTTAGAGCAGTATTATTCTAATCTTATTTTGTGATTTCGTACCATAACCTCTTATAAACCATATAAAGTAATATTATTTTAAGCTTACTCTAAGAATGTTCGGTAACATGATAGTTTTTAAAAGATGGTGGTTGGCCCCCTGAACTTTCACAAATCCCAGCTGTGCAATGGGACTCGCAAACAACTGGGACAATGCAACTCTCCGCAAATTAAATCGAGCGGTCCGCGCCGGCGGCGGTTAGACATACATCGGCACTAATTTGCCCTCGCACGATTTATCGCTCTCACGTGCCTTTTTATTCCGTTAAATTGAATCCTAAGCTTGATTTATATCCTGTTCTAGAAGCGCTTACAATAGTTGACTAGGAACATTGTGAATCACCAAGTTTTGAATAAAATAGCTGCTGCTGTTGGCTTTGTAATCACAGATCACCAACGTCCCACGTAAGCATTACAGTCAAGCTGCAAATTAATTGGAACTCATCTGCCCGTGATATATCCAACTTCAATTTCCCAGTAATTAATTCATAAAGTTCATCGCATTAAATGGAAATATATTTTTCTTTTCTCTGACCTCGTTATGAATTACTTATGGAACTTTCTACTTATTTTAGTGCTTATCGCAACGATTAATCTAATTCCTTCAGACTTTATACAATTTATGTTACCTCCGATAATCGTTTAAATATACGTAATTCTCACATCATTATTTAGCAATATTGTTTTAAAATTGTTCATAGCATAGCTTTTTTGTCCACAGGTATGCGTATTCTAGTCATGCTGCTACTCGACACATTGCCCATGCTTGGCAACGTCTTGCTGCTATGCTTCTTCGTATTCTTTATATTTGGGATAGTGGGAGTCCAGCTTTGGGAAGGAATCTTGAGACAACGATGCGAACTCGTTCTTCCACCAAACGTTCTGAGGCCCAAGTATGTTACTTTTATCCATCGCATTCAATCACAAATAAAATAATTCAGAAACCCAGCTTTTGGTCTGCCATATTGAAATAATACAGCGTTAACTAAGTTTTGAATAAGTAAATTAATGAAATTGGTTAAAGCCATAAATTCGCGGGTGAAGGAGTTTTATTTAGTTCCATTTGGTCGCGAGCGCGCGACTTAGCGGCACGTCCCATTGCTAACATTGACTGCATGCAATATTTAACGCTTACATCCTCGCAGCGCACTCTACGCCGCGCCGTTGCGCCTCTACATGTCATTTTAATAATATATTTTTCATTGCATACAATTTTTGCACTTTCTATAGTCAACACTTTGTGGAACGCGCATGTTGAGAGGTCTGCTTATGAACTAACATCATAACACTAAACTTAAATATTGCATTCCGTCAATACTCACAATTATATCCAATCAACTTACACTCGCATGGTTGGATCCTTGGGGTCCAGTTGACAAGACCTAACCATAGAACATGATAGATGTAGATCCAAGAATATCAATTTACCTACTTACATACATAAAGTAAAAGAAACAAACATCATTATTAAACTTAGACTGACCTAGTTTATCGAATGTGATTTCATAGCAATCGTCCACAAATGTTATCGTAGTACCTACTTTGTTACGTCGCCTACGCTATAAACCACATTAAGCCTGAAATGTGATAAAATATTCAAGCTTCGAAATCACTTTCGTCTGACATTTAACATAGTCCTTTAGAGTTTTAGGTACATAACACCCGTCACGGCTTCCTAACTTTGTGTTCCAGAGACCTGTCCGAATGGTACAGAGTGCGCGTCAGAGTGAACTCGTAAGAATTTGCGTACAACATTAATGTGTATCTATTAAGAATATTGCAATCTGTTGTTCCGTGTACCTTCACACATCTGCCGTCCAGATGTGCTATTGTATTTGCTTCCCCTTTTACGAATTGGCAGTTTTGAAAAACATTATTACTAACCCAACCCATCACGTACTAATTTATGTTATAAGAACTGCCAATTTGTCTTTTCAGTTACACATTACGGATAGTAGTTTCGATTTTCTCTAAAATCTGTACAAAAAACACTTATTCTATCTATTTAACACCTATCTAGTTTCTCCTAAAATATAATTCAAAAGGCCAAAGATACTAGAAATACTGTACCATTCTAATATTTGTGCAAAGGATAATTAATAAACAACCCACACACATCAAATATACATGAGCCATTATGTACATCGCTGATAATATTTATTTGCCATAACAGCTTTGTTCGTTCATTGTGTGATCATAATGTGATGTCTAATTCTGCTTTGCCATTAAACAAGTGGGAGTCAAGATGTAAAAACAGTAACATTGGTATCGTGCCCATTCGTCTCGCAAACCATAGACATTTTTGAGAGTCGGAGACCACAATAAAAGGCTTATGGCGAACATCAACGGTAACGAGCGGGTACCCCAAATGATGTGGGTTACTGCCGCGGCTCGTGTTCCGCATGTACTGTCGTTAAACGATAACGACTCTGTGTGGCTACTAACGTTAATCTTAGCGATACCGGCCGCCCTGACCCACCTTTATTAGCGCTACCATTACCATTGATAGAGGCATGTAATAGATTTGCATCGAAAACTTTCACTTAATGCATGTTTGCATGCATGTTGACATGTAAGACTGTAGGCACTAGTAAGGAAGTAGATAATTATTTATGGTATGAATGTTTAGTACTTATTATCATCACTAGGCAGTTTTCATTCTTGTTATTTAATACATGTCTGTACATACGTTATGTTAGGTTTATATAATGCCAAAGCAATAAAAATGTTCATAGATTGTAAACAGGCAATAAAAGCTCTTAACAAACTTTTCAAGTCATGCTCAGTCTTAAAATTCATGTTTTGTTCGCTCGTTAAATTAACCTGAACTTGGCATTTTCCAACTAACTTGTGGTACAGTTATTTTAAAAATTGGTCTTATTACTACCATAAAAATACATAACCATATAAATGCCAAAATGTTTTAAAAAAACCATAACCATTAGTGTACAATAATACTCTCATAATACACACAATAACATTGTAAACTTAAAGGCACTCCTTATCATTGCTGGACAAAATAATTAAATATATTTCTGGACTAAATATTTTGTATTTTCGCAGCATATCCTTCTACTACGAGTTCTCGAAAGAACTGGACTACATTTGCACGACGCCTGAAAACAGTGGAATGCATTATTGCGGTGACTTCCCTCCATATCGCTATGGGGCGTTGGTGTGCAACGAGACAGCGAAGCCTTATTCCTA
Source organism: Chloroclystis v-ata (assembly GCA_963691955.1). Classification (NCBI taxonomy): domain Eukaryota; kingdom Metazoa; phylum Arthropoda; class Insecta; order Lepidoptera; family Geometridae; genus Chloroclystis; species Chloroclystis v-ata. The sequence goes on from OY829899.1 coordinate 7,920,187, forward strand.
CAACTCGCCTACGAATGCGTCGTGTGTCAATTGGAATCAGTATTATACGAACTGCACACAGAGAGGCTCAAATCCTTTCCAAGGGACAATCTCTTTCGACAATATTGGACTTGCGTGGGTTGCTATTTTCTTGGTGAGTTTTGCACAAGTTGTTATAAGTTTATATCGATGATTTTATAAACACTTGGGACTGACGATTATAAAGCATGATCTACATTAACGCACAGACCAGCCTACTTTAAGTTTACGAGGCAATTCTACGTAAATTTTTACTGACTTTTTGCCGACTGTGACTTAATGTTTAATGTTTTCCAGGTCATATCATTAGAAGGTTGGACTGACATAATGTACTACGTTCAAGATGCACACAGTTTTTGGGATTGGATATACTTCGTGCTTTTAATTGTGGTGAGTTCATAATCATCTCTTTCCGATTTATAAAGATTCCGATAGCTTTGAATTAAAAAGGAAAAGTTTTATCGAGATTCAAGGTTGAACAACCGTTATGATAAGGGTTCGTTCCCTGTCAGGTAAAGATAACCGCTGAATGTAAATTAATTAAAACAATACTTCGTAATCAACGCTTCAATTGCCTTCGGTACGGCTTCCAAATTGAAAGCGATCTTATCTCGCCGAGGGTAAAGACGCTTTAACTTTTCATTAGGCGCAAATCTGTACGGGAATTAATTAATTTACAAAGGATCTCCTAGAGTTTTACAACATTGTGGTATTAAGATCGGAATCATAGTATAAGTTTTGGCATCTTAGTCACTTAAAATCAACTAATGATAATCTAATCTTGATCAACAGATCGGGTCATTTTTCATGATCAACCTCTGCTTAGTCGTGATTGCAACTCAATTTGCTGAGACGAAAAAGCGTGAGATGGAACGAATGAGGGCTGAACGGGCTCGCTTCACATCCACGTCTACACTGGCCTCGTCGACCAATAACAGCGAGCCAGCCACGTGCTACGCAGAGATTGTCAAATACGTGGCGCATTTATATAGACGGTTCAAAAGGAGGATGGCAAAGAAAATACGGTTTGTACTCTAAAAATAGAAATAAAAATAGAAAATTGTCTTTGAATTAAGTCTGAAATCACTTTATATTATTTAAATTTTGTATGTGTTAGTGGTTGTAGTGAAAATTATCTAATGGGTTGAAAACTATATTTTTTATAATGAACCCCATAGTTTGTATGGGAAATAAAGTCCAAAAGAACAATATAACAAATGACAACAACCGACAAAATATAAACTTCTAGCTGACCCGCTCGTGGCTTCCCCCACTTTAGTCCCCCACCTTGTTTTCTCACATTAAAAACCTTCCCTGGGCAAAAGTACCTAAATCGGTCCAGCAGTTCTTGAGTTATAAAATTACAACGTAGGTAAAATACCATTTATATAGATAAATCAGCTACTCATAATACCTATGTAAGCTTTTGATACATTTTCATCCAATTATGAAGATAAAAAACACTGCTCAAAAATTCTTCGAATAAAGTCTTTAAAAAATAGGACAACGATTATCTGATAGCTTACAGACCAACACAAACCCTTTTATTGAAAACATCTCACTTCTGCTTGAACACTTTGCATCGGCAGCCACCACAATAGCCTTTGTATCGGAATAAATTCTGACAATCTTTCTCTATTCACAGCCAACTGAACATTTCAATTCGTAGATCTGATACACTATTTTCATATTTGTTTCTTGGTAAATTTTAAATTTTTGTTTATTAATAGTGAGTTTGCGATGCTTCATCACTAAAATTAAGAAAAATAAATATTAAGTATAATAATACATAATATTAAGTTTAAAGTAGCACGTGCATATATATAAACTTGTTTAAGTGAACAGATTTTCTGTTTGCTAATTATTTTCTAAAATATCAATTTCTCCATTATCCTCATGCAAGGTAAATTTACTAGAGAAAGCCGTAAGTTTGCATATTTTTAGACAATGGAATCACGCTACACAAAATCGACATTTTTTATTTGCAAATCTTTTTATCCGCCAACAGATCCCTCGATTTTGTTGAAATAATGGATTTGTTTTGTGAGATGTATTCGAACTCGTCGGAGACCTAATACATTATGAAGATTACTGTTCATTGTTTATTCAAGTTCTTGTTTTGGGGTGTAATTCCCAATCCTGCTTGTAAGCGACCCCCTTTCAATTATATTTTGTGTCTTCCTGTACAATTTCCTTTATGCTCACACTTATTTACGCAGTCGTACTTTTAATAATTATTTAAAGTATTTGTTAGTAAAATTTATGGTAGGTGGGCCATACAGCATAGAATAAGTAGATTGCCGATTGGGGTCAAGAAATTGATAAATACAAACATCTCTTCCAAAAAACTAGACAACAAGTGTTATTAGAAATAATAATAGAAATAAATATAAGTTAAAACTTTGATGTTTATGCTTTTTTTATTTAGTGATTGTTTAAGTTGTATTACAACTAGGTATTAGTTGTAATATTATAAACTAAAATTAACTGTCTGTTTAATTATGTATTTATCTATGTACTGTTCAGGTTATACCGATACCAGCGTGCTCAAATGCAGTGGGGGACCAGTAAAGAAACTCTGCAACTGCCGTCTTCTAAGCCAAAACAACATCATCCTTGTTGCCCAAGAGCTCATCCACAGGTGAGAATGTATTCAAACTATCTAACATCAGCTAGCATCATTCGATTATCTTCTCTAAATTACTTTTTTCTCATTATCTAAGGAAGTTGGTGATTACAGTAGTAGTCTTGAAATTTTCTTTAATATATATTCACATAATTTTCTGGGCATTAACTTTGCCGGTACATTACTTCCGAAAGCGATAAAAATAAAACTGTCCATTAGTGTACATCCACTCAGAAGACAAAACTCTTGAGGATTTCTCGAATTTTATTATCCGCTCAGTTTGAACTCCAGGTGACAAAATTAATAAGTTATATCTTGGAACTCGAAACTTTTTTCTCACGAAAAAGTCGCAAAAGTCTTGGAATTACATTGAAATATTAGGAAAATGCTCCGAGAAGTTACGTAGGCGCGTATTGTCATTAACCGGAATGAACGTGAATACATAATTTTAAGGAGTACCTAGAATTACAAAATTAATCATTCGCGTAATGTTTCAAAGTAAATGGACTATTTTATCTTCATTGTAAAAACACATTACGCCAAGATATATAATCAGGACGTTTGTGCTTTCGCATAAATGTCGTAGGTAATGTGTTACGTGCTACGAATCCGTCAGGAAAAACCAGAAGAATCTGTTATTTTTTCTATAAATATATTTCTTACTACGAAACCGGAAAATACTATTATTTTGAGTTTGTATTCATTTTGGAACTGTCTTAAGCACCATCTACACAAATCGTGTTCAAATAACTCTTAAAATCATGAAGATAGTTGAAAAAGCTTTATTTGTGGAAATATTTTTCTATTTCAAATAACTCTTAAAATCATGAAGATAGTTGAAAAAGCTTTATTTGTGGAAATATTTTTCAATCTCCAAACCTTTTCTGTTTCTTATAAGTCCGGGACCGAGCTTGTGCGCAAAAATAATTTTCATGACAGCCGTTTCAATTACAACAACGGCAAAATAAGCCTAAATTGTGCAATTTAATCTGAAATCATGAAAATGTAATTACCAGCTTAATTAGTAACACGTAAACCCAGAATATTAATAGATAATAATTACAGAGCGGGTAACAATTTCCAAATTCTCCTTGAAGGAAGTATATTAATATTATTAGGAAACAGTTTCCGTCTCGAGATAGGAAGTTTAGTATCTGTTAAGTAATATAATCCACTTCTAAGGTTTGTAGAAAGTTGTACGAATAGCGGCTTGGTCAAATTCAGCCAGCCATGCGAAAGTTCGTTTTCCAAAGTACAAAGACTTACCTTTAGCTACTCATAGTCATCATTGTACATTAGCTAATAAGCAAACGTATTGTAGAATTCGTTAATTTCGTTAAGTATTTTTGTATCATTACATTACCCTTTCACGTTCATGGTTCCGTAGTACAATATAATAATAACTGTGTAGACAGCTACTACCGTTTTCCTTCAAGTAACTCTAAGAAAGCTTAGAAAGATTCTTCCATTTCTGGGGTTGCAAAAATCTATGAATAAAGTTTTATTAAGTGAGCTGAATACCATTTTTTTCCGAACACATACTGAAAAATAATCGCCAATATGTTTCGATTACCAAAATTATAAAATTTTCTGAAATTACGTCTAATTGTGCCATATCGACCAATCTAAATATTAACCTACACCATCTTAATACGGTTTGAATACAAAATGATGTGATCTACAGATATATTTATTTAGGTCGAACGTTTCAAAGCAAGTTATTCGGGGGGACGTTGGGTATCCTTTTAGAATAAATGGGGACCTTATATATTCATGAAAAACATAACGTTCTGTCCTTGGCCGAGGGACCATCACCATAACGAGTTCTGTGCGAGTTATTAATGAATGCTACACAAAAACTCTTTTACAACTTTTTTGAACATGTAACTTTCAACTCTATTATTTTCTAAATTAATTCTAGTACTCTTTAAAAAAATATTGGTTAGTTGCTCAGTGTTCGTTAACTTTCGAATTAAACTTAAGAATGTATCAAGATAAAATAACGTTACATTATTTAGGAAATTGTGAGTCTTAAGACTCCTAAAAAAAGGATTTATATTTGTGTATCCAAAACATTATCTTTAAATTTTCCATATAGTATTTTCCTTGCTATATAAGATTCATGCATAATGTATATCATTACATTCATTCGTATATCAACAATTTTGTGATTGTTCTGTTCAGCAAACCGTTGGGAAGAGTGTAGAGGAAGGGACGGATGAGCCTCTCTCGCGGCCCAGCCTGTTGCGCGTGCCGTCTCTGTCCGCCGCTGACTTGGAGGTAACCTTGACACACTGACACGACCACCTCGCAGGTGCTCCGGAGCTACCGAAACCCATATCTTCCTATACGGGCAAGATATTGCTGTCTTGTTCACATTATTCAAGCATGAGATTGGACTTTTAATAATGTTTTCGTTTATAAGGGCTTGTCTTGAAAACCTAATTGAATAGATTTCTTTTAAAAATTTTAGGGAACTAAAATTTTAATGGACAAGATTCATGATTTATTTAGGTTTATGTTATTTGACGTGTTTATTGTCGCTCATATGGAAGTAAATGCTGAATTGTAATTATTTGACTATCGCTTCGTTTCCTGTAAAAATTGTAGTTCTAAAAAATGAAATATGAAACGTATTCCTATACACCAGAAACTACAATTTAAATAACGGACCATTTTCATTTTCACTGTTTGATTGAACAAGTCCCACATCTATAGCCCAAACCTAAATAAACATTAATTTGATGTAACCTACCCTTGAATTTTAATTAAAAGGTTCATTTAACCTTAACTATGTTTTAGACGTTAATTTAAACAGGAATAAATCGTAATGGGAATTCGTTGGTTTATTGAATAATTGGTAATAATTGATGATGAAATATTAAAATATTTCTTAAGCCTTGACATATATTTCAAAATGTGTGATAAAAGTTTCTAATTCGTTTTGTGTGTTTCTTAATTGACACTCTCCGCTTTTTAAATTTATAACCAAAAAGTAATTTCGCTCGAGTCGCAACCACAGGTTTACTTATTTGTGTCCAATACACTAATATGATGTCTATCATGTGCTCTGTTCTAGAACGCGTCCAACCTATCACTACTATCTCCGCCTTCTCTCGCCCGGCGAAGGTCCTCAGTTATGTTCAGCGACACAGTTCTCCTCCACACCAACTCACCGCACGGCGCCCACCCGCATAATGTTTGCTCTTCGGAGAAGATGACTCAGACTGGTGAGTACATAACGATATATTTCACATTCAACATTTTCGTGAGTTCTATTCATTTTATAACAACGGGAATAACTCACGTATTTACAAAGATAATGTTCTAACTCCTTTGTAAATACGTGAGTAGGTAATTTCCCGTTGTTATAAAATAACATAACGAAATCAAGTGGTTCAGTAAAAATGTAAAACAAATTAAATATAATTATTTGTTGCTTTCATGGGATCAAAATACCTATAGCATATGTTTCCAATGGCGAAATCCTAGACATTGATAAATACTGAAACAGTAATTGTTGTCTCCTTTTAGTTATTAAATAACTGTTTTACCTATGATCTTAAATTGATTATTAATATAAACATTTTAAGATGATTTAGTTGGTGAGTATCTGGTTTAATAATATGATGTTCTTGTAAGTGACGGTATAACATAACTTCAACCTTACCATTACTTTCAGTGTGTAAATCTTAGTCCCAAACTTTGAGTACGAAGACTAGAGTAAACAATAAACATCTTGGTAGATCAAAACTTCCGTGCTTATGTTTCGTAAACACACCACTTGCCTACTCAAAGTTAAAGCCTTCTCAAGGCACTGTGTACTGTGTAACTTTACCTGTTGCCACGCTTTCAACTTTCCCTTTAAAACAGGTGAAGGAACTTTTTAACGTTAACAATGCATATTTGTAGATTCATTGATTCAACGTGACTGGCTTAAGTGCCCGAGCGGTGGTGAGTCTAGAGACGTAGTCTAGACATATCTTAATGGTTGTTGTAAACAGATAGATACGGGAAATTAGACGGGCATGTGTCTCTTCGCTTTTTCATTGTCTAGTTCTGTGTAGGATCTTCTAATGTGTCTTTTTCTCTTTTTCCTTCACCTTGGATTTCTCGAACTTTTCTCTTGATACTCTGTATTATTGTGATTTGAAAGTAACTCTGTTCTTACTCAATTTATATACTTATGTACATTCTGACATTTAAATTTTTATATTTAAGCCATAGACTACTAATTTTACCTATCATAAAAGTGAATATATCCGCAGCACAACATATTATGCTGGATACTTATCAGCAAAAGAATACAAAAAAAACTATAAGTAACAGAATTGCTTTCAAATCCTCTCTGAACTATCCGCTATCTTTCAAAAGTAGTGACATATTTCTACGTGGCGTAGAGTTCGACCTACCGACAGAAACAATGGAGGATCGCGCCGCGGCCGGTGGGACTATGTCATGTCAGGAGCTACTGGCACTCTCCGGGGCGCTCTCTGCAGCCCTGCCCACGGGGCAAGTGGCTCTGGACTCCTTCTTTGAAGAACTCACTAAAGGGATTAGCAAACGGGCTGGGGATGAGAAAGGAGATACAAAGGTAGACATTATATTCGATTGACTAATTGTTAGTAATCATAGTTTAGCAAATATTATGTCGAGTAACCCCCGGTTCCTATAACCAACGGACAGTCATCGGTAGAAGCTACGACTCGTTTCCACCTAACCACTAACGAGTCAGTTACGTTAAGGACTAATTAATTTCGAGTTTTTCATGTTTTTTTAGACATTGCTAATAATTGCTATAGTGAAACGGAACGTCAGCTTCCAATTCAGCTGTCTGTCGAGTGGTTAATTAACTGTCGGTAGGTAAAACGAATCGTTTTACCTACCGACAGTTTATAGGAACCGGGCATAAATCTATAACGTATTTTATGTAATAACGAATTAGTTCAATGGTCTTTAAGATCAATTTATTTCCAACTTATGTTTTATGAAGCTTCTGTAAAACCTAAGTCTTATCTGTTTTTGTTGTTTTTAATCTACTTGCAATTTTCTAGACAATCGAGATAGAAGATTTTTCGTGTTGTGCGGAGCTGATTGCAGCTGAGGCGGCTAAAAAACAAACAAAGAAAACTCGAGTGAAAAACGCTTGCTCCACATTTTGGAAGAAAATATCCAGATTCTTTGGAATCATACGGAAATTCATAAAAAACGTTGTTGACCACAAATATTTTCAACAGGGTGAGTAGAAAGCTTTTTTATTACAAAAAGGTTCTTGGTAAACTCATGTTGAGTTTAGTGAAGTAAATAAAACTTCGGATTTTTTGTTAATTAAAATAACATGAAGCAACGGTGAATAAAAGTTAGGACTTCCACATAAAACTTAATTTGTTTGACATAACTCTGGAATCCATTATAAAGATCTTATACAATGTTTATGTAATATGTTTTGTTCATAGACATGTTTCTGAACTAAAAATGAACATAATTTTTGGCAGAAGATTATCTATAATATAATACGTGCCTTAATTTACCGCCAGATACCTATTTATTTTCAGTCGAAAGCCCTCGAATAAATTGGGGAATCGATGAAATAGATACCGATCTCTGGCCTTAATAACATTTATCAATAAAAGTAACAGGGCCCTGATAGCTTTCAGAATATTAAGCTACGTGTTTGATATTTGAAATCGGTTTTATTTCAATTTATTTTGTTTGTAAAACAATTTTGACATTCTTCTGAAATGGTTGTCTGAATTTCTTATAATATTAGGTATATGAACAAAGAATGTGCTGCTCATGCGATAAAAATACCTACAGATATGCATACTTACCTTCAAAGATATTCCATACAAATTTCAAATACTTTATCTTAAATAAAAGATTTAGTATTATAAGACTTAAAGGCAATATTGTCCTAGAAAATATTCATGAAAAACGGCATTTCAGGTATTCTGCTAGCGATTCTAATCAACACGCTCTCAATGGGTATTGAGTACCACAATCAGCCAGAGGAGTTGACAGTAATAGTGGAAATCAGCAATATTGTGTTTTCGGCTATTTTTGCCGTTGAGATGGTCTTCAAAATCGCAGCTGAGGGGCCTTTCAAATACATATCGAATGGTTTTAATGTTTTTGACGGCGTTATTGTGATATTAAGGTAAGAAACGTTAACAAAATATTTTATTCTTCATACCCATTTTTGACACTAATATGAAATAGGTACCTAGTACTTATCATAGACAAATTAATTATAATTTGTCTATGCTAGTCTATCTATGATATAAAATTAATCCAGTCTAAATAGTCAGCTTAATATTGAAATGATTGAATTGAATCAATTTAATATGTTAAAATCATCTTACAGTGGATTTGAATTAGCCCAAAGCTATACCCAAGAAAAAGAAGTAGCAGGCAATTCTGGACTCTCAGTGTTGCGAACATTTCGTCTCTTGCGCATCCTGAAACTAGTGCGTTTCATGCCCAACCTGCGCAGACAACTATTCGTTATGCTCAGGACTATGGACAATGTCGCAGTGTTTTTCTCTTTATTGGTTCTTTTCATCTTTATATTCAGGTAAATATATAGTTAAGCGTATTACATTAAATTTTATGTTGAAGCGTATCAAATTTAATATTTTAAAGTTCATAAACTTTACAACTAAATAAATTGAAAGCTAAAACGAAACATTAAACTTGCATGTAATTCAAAAGCCCTCTTAAATAAATTAAAAGATTAAACTTAATTTGAGTTACTTGTTGACAATACAAAACTGCTGTCTAAGTTTATAAGTTTGTTCAGCCTTTTGAAAAGAACTTTCTTGACATTATTTTTGTTTATATTATCTTCAAAAGCTGTCTTGGACACTTTATTTAAGAGCTTACTTGAACTTGTATTAAATTCTACGTATATCTTTCCATTACGCCGGCCTTCAAAATCTTAGCTATAATAGTTATCTATGAACTGAATCCTATTGTTCATACCTATTAGTAGCTAGAAGAGACACCTCCTTAGCAATCACTTATTGATTGCTCATTCATTTTTCCGTAGCCAATGAAGATTTATTCGACTCTCCATAAAATATGAAATTCTGAATGTTTCTACTTAACTGTCACACCCGCATCCCTTAACCTGTGCACTAACTGTGAGTGATTTCTCCTATTTCTTTTCATTGTTTCCTTATATGTATAGTAACTTCTATCTATCGACATCCACTACACACCGCCACTATCACACTGTTCAAATCTTTTCTATACTATTTATTGTATCTTTTTCATAGACCTCACGCTTCTACGCTTTCCTCCACTTTATTTATTTTACACCTTGCACATCGTTCATCGTAGACTCTACCTACACAGTATATATTTATACATTTCCCAATATTATTATGTATAGCCCTTATTATTAATAGACAAGTCAATAGAACTGGTATTTATCTAATCGTATATTGCGTGATAACGTTCAGCATCCTCGGTATGAACCTCTTCGGGTGCAAATTCTGCGAGAAAGACGAGGATGGCGATCCAGATTGTGACAGAAAAAACTTTGATACGCTCTTGTGGGCCTTTGTCACGGTGTTTCAGGTATTCAACTTTTAAATAAAAGTACCTAACAGACAATCCAGAAACAGACTGTACTTGCAACATTACTAAACGCTTACAAACGGCCCGTCAGCAGTCAACACTTGACAGAATGACAATCCCGTAACATAGGATTGTGCTGCGACGGCTAACGACTAACCACGCGAGTACACAAACGAACGGTCACTTTGCTGCAAGAGGAGCACACAGCACTTGTCTCACAAACATGCGCCCGCTTGCAGCATCGTACGTTGTCAACAGGCGTTCAGTCGCGTAACAGCTACCCTAGATCCCGCGTAGTGAGATAGACCCATCCGTAACAGATTGATCCAAGTTCATTTAGTGTCACGATCACCCGTTGTTCCGTACTGTTCCCATCAGAGTCGAAGCACATTAGTCAGAGAGCTTGTTGAGCGTACGTAGGTTAGCTTGAGGGCATCGGAGCCTCGCGTGACCTCCTCGTCGTTCCTATACGTAACTCCCACTACGACCGCACTTGGTTACAGTTTCTCTTTCACTCTGCATGAAGCTTCTATTACTTTAGTATTTAACTTTATTCTACACGAAATTCGTGGAATGTTTAATTTATAAATGGTATTTCCGCTAATGTTTCTGAAAGCAGTAATGATTTAGCGACAAAAGTTTCCACTGATTTCGGCAACCCCAGCACCCTTGTTGTTAACTTCAGTAACAATCTAATTTTCAATTACTTTCCCTTTTCTTCAACTTTTAACTTTCCTATTATTTACTTAAATAAAAATTGGCCCATTTTATTACGATTTTTATTTTTTATATTATTATTTTTGCATACAAATATGGTATAATTTTTATATGGATATTAAATATTATTCGATACAAATGTGTTCAAAAAACCGTAATGTGAATATTTTATTTTCTCATACTATATTTATGCACTTTATTTTCGCCTGTTTTCTTCTTTATTTTGTTTTTTCTTATTGCATTACATTTTTATATCAGTTGTCGACGCAGTAATAAAGAATGAAATAATTAATGGTATGAAAACAGTGATATTGCACTAAATAACACAATGTATCTTTATAATTTAGATGAATAACAAGTCCGTTGTTGGTGGTAGCGTCCCAACAGCGATAACACTGCTTAACCAACTAGGCTTGGGATCGTTTGTTACTGTTACCACCAATCCAGTATCAATAGATCACGATTGTTTAAATAAAACTAATTTTACGGTCACTCTGATCTGTATAGTATCTAGATATAGATGCACATTCGCACTGAGAAGCAATTAACCCCGAGTGTTGTAAATACACTGTCCGTAACATTAGTGTTATTTGTTGAAACGGGAGGTGGCAGTGTTGTCGCTGGCACAGTCGCGTCGTCGGGTTGTCTCGTTTGCGGCGTATGCGCATAGCATTTTCTTTTTCTTTCATTTTTACATTGGGCCCTCGCCGCGCAGTATTCTGGGCATGTATCTATTCGGTGGTAAGTTTTGCAAGTACGTCGAGGACAATGGCACCGAGCGCGACTGTACCTGCCCAGAGATCGTCTCGCGCCATCCCCAGTGCGAGTGCGACAGGAAACATTTTAATAACATTCTGTGGGCGACGGTCACCGTGTTCCAGGTAAGTCTAGCTCCGTCCCTACACTAGGCAACAATAGTCGGTTTATTTGCGATCCCGTTTCAATATTTTGTTTAGACTGACGCGTGTTTCTCGTACCACCATAATAATCTGTCTTTCTTTGCAACTTTAATAGGGGGTTGTGAATAAAGATATTATTATACTAGAGGATAATATCACTAAATGGATAACTCGAGAGATTCGCCGTAGTGCATTTTTACCTTTATTTTTCGTAATGCATCGTAATGAGCGCTCTGTAGCTAGTGCATCTTGCTTGTAGTTTGTATAATGCTGAAACCCTGGTTATGCTTGTGTACTCCAACCGCCGTTTGTGTTCCCTTTCATTATTAGTGTACACTAACACCACAAGCTACACTTGTCTACACTAATACCAGCAAACACGCTCTACGTAACAAGAGTATATTTTTCGTATTATATTGAGTTTTACTTTGATTAACACCGAATCGAGTACTTTACAATTTCTAACAAACAATGGCACGACTTACAATATGACAGCACACCTCGCTTATTTTGATTTATTAAAGTGAATTAAATCATTGGTTGATATTTGATGTGGTAGAGTGACTTATGAACCCGAGTCAAATGCTCACTTTGATGTAAACGTTTCAGGTTTTGACACAAGAAGATTGGAATGTTGTCTTGTTTAACGGAATGGAAAAGACGAGTCATTGGGCCGCGTTGTATTTCGTCGCTCTAATGACTTTCGGGAATTACGTATTATTCAACTTGTTGGTTGCTATTCTAGTCGAAGGATTTAGCTCTGAGGTGAGTAGCATAATAAGATCAGTGTCGCGTTCCCTAAATTCACGAACAAATACTCATGTGTTATGCAATCACTTAGCGAAATGAGAGGCGGGAACGTGAGCAGAGGGAGTTAGTGAAATCTAAATTGTCAGGCGAATGCTTCTCCGACAACAACGAGCTACAATACGACGATTCCAACTCAGGATCACATTCCAGTGACAGCTTTTCCCAGGTGAATATAAATCGATATCGTTAATTGAGTATTTTCTTGTTTCTGGATATTGTGAAAATAATAGGCCATAATGTATATAACGTATGTTGTCAAATGCCGTTATTAGATAACTCAATATATATACCTATACACCTTCCAAAAAAAATTATGATACCTCAGGTAAAACATTTTTTATCTAAATCTTTATCAAACGAATTAACACATACGTATTACAAATTTAAATCGCATTACTTGCAAATAGCCAATTGAAACAGGCTTTTAATAGATTAAAATATGAGCTGTATAATATATTTTTTGACATTCTCTTAAAATTAAAGCGATGTCTAAATGCATTTTATTTTTACACAGAACGAAATAAAAAACTACTGGCGCTCGGCAGACGATGTTAGAAAAACAAAAGTCGATGTAAATGGTCACAAGGAAAAGTCGATGCGACGCCGTAAAACCAAATCCAACCACCATCCCACGCTCTGTAAGGACTGCGCTCAATCCAACAAATGTAATTTACAGAAGGTGAGATACATCACAATTTGGTTCATTACGCCGAGAAAAGGTTTCAATTTCACGTAGCTATGTTTGGATTTCGTTTACTAGCCCATTCTGGAAGGCTAGTGAATTATGTGAATAATAAACGCAAGGTCAAAAGTTGCTTTAGGCTCAGGCCGCTAGACGTCTATTCACTGGAGTTTGTATTCAGGGCGTTAGTGGGGCGCTTTGATATTCATAAGTGCTTGCTTTGACAACACCTGATTCAAGGCACTGTTGAAATTCAATTTGTTATCTCGGATCGCACCCTAATAAGATTGTTTGGGGCCTTACCTTGGGACAAACATCTATTGAAATGTATTTATGCATAGCAAAAGAGAATCTATGCATTTTTTTATCAGAAAGGTTTTTGGTGACAAAATCAATTTGCTCTTTAGTTCAAATTTTGTTCATAAATCATTACCTAGGTATATATAATAATATTAAAAAAAATACTTAGTTAATTATACTTTAATACAGGATCTCATTTGAGGAACGTTTCAGGAAAAGATGCTAGCAAATAATGTAAGCAACGTGGATGCACCGGCGTTACCAATGATCACTCACACCGCGGCCACGCCACAAGACTCTCCATCCACCACCTTAGAGCCCGGAGCAACCTTCAGGGACTTCACCATGGCCTTGAGCTTGGAAAGATCATCCATGCTATCAAGCTTAGACTCCATCGATCGCACTTCTGTACGTAAAGCAGCCACTTACGTTTTCAAATGTATGTCTTCACATAAGATTATAATTTAATATAATATTTCGTCTCCAATTTCAGTGTGCGAGTATACCAGGATTACTGAAACCTCCTAACAGCTACACTTTGACCCTTCACTCTGCTCAGGCACAACTAGGTTCTGAAAAGGCCAGGCTACCGATGACTTTAGCCCCTCCTGTGCTAAGTCTGGCACCACCACCTTTGACTTTATCCCTTCCTCCTGTACGGCCAAGTTCCCCTTCTACAACTCCTACTACGCCTAAATCGCCTGTTTTACCAGAAAATAATCTGCAATTAACTTTTGCGAAGGAAAAAGATGATAACTGTATGAATACGAGTGACAAGTCCAGTCTTCTTAGTTCTCAAAAGTAAGTTTGACGATATACTATCATAATGTTTTCAAAATAACGTTCTTTTTTCAGGATATTATACGTTTTTATTTTAATATTTGTAATTTTAGGAACATAAGTATAGTAGGCACGGGTCAAACAAACATGGAAGATAAATGCAGGGTGCAAAGAGGCTACAGCTGGAGACTATCGAGGCCAAGTCTCAGAAGGAAACCGAAACAAAGGACAGGCTCTGATTCCGATGCTGTTATTGTGTTGAACAATGGGAGGGATCACGCTGTTTGTAATGGTAAGGAAAATATTAAATGGATAGGTATTTACAGAACATTAATTTATTTATTATTTATCGTCAGATGTTTTACTTTTACAGTTAGAGTTCATAGTTACCTAATTGAAGTAAATCGCTTTAAATACATATTTTATATTTAGCATTGAGAGGAAACTATTATGTTCAGCAGTTATGAAAATAGTGGAAAAGATTATTAACATAGCATTATTTGGTATGTATAATATTTTTTAAAAGGACTCACACAGGTCCATATATCTATCTAATCTGAAAAAAATACCGTGACAACCGAGTAGTATACTATACATATAACTAATAGATACTGTTATATTATCCAGGTTCAAGTCTCCGAAAAAACGAGATACTCCTATCATCGTCAATGGTCATAAAGAACGATACTCAATCGGAAATGCCCAACAACCGCACGCGGCCGCAGCTGCCCGCGCCGAGGGTCTTAGCGCCTCCCGCTAGGAGAGTGTCGGCTCACACCGCACCTTTATTACCCGATGTAAGTGGATTTATTAAAAATATCTATCTATGTATGTATATTATATTAAGTATATCAGAAATCTAACACACACAAGCTTCGAGCTAAATGTTGCTGTGTGAATTGTCCAGTAAAGGCATATTTTATTTTTTTACTTACTGGTCTAGATATCGAGTTTTATGATTTAATATGACATTTTAGTTTACATTAAATTTTAAGGATAATTCGGCGTGTAAGAGGTATGAAAAAATACACCAGCTATGCACCTCATAGCTGGTGTATTTTTGGTATGAGATAACCAGATTTTTTTTAAATGAAAATAATTGCTTGTGGCATATGATATGGTTTATTCTTCAACTAAGGATTTTTATTTCTTTTTAAATACCAATATTTTATTTTCTCGTTCTTGTAGTATGTACTAATGAGTTTATTTCGCAGGTGTCTTGGAAGGCTCCAGAAGCGGGGTTCACGTCTGAATCCGCGGTGCGGCTGGACAACGTGAAAGCACCTCCACATCGACTGTCGCTCACCAACGATTACTTAACAAGTGAGCACATAATCATCTGAAATTATACCAATATCCTTAGAAATATTTTTAATAATATTTGCTGTAAATGAAAGCACCCAGTAATTATTTCACAAAATATTAAAGTTTGCTGGAGTTTTATTTAAATTAAAAACGACATAATTATATCCATAATTCTGCGCCATTTCATTAACGTTATGGACATAATTTCCATAATTATAATAGTGCACAATTATCTTCACATTCAAAATAAATACAAGCATGTAACTACATGCAAAATAAACCAACTGGTTTAAATTGTAATTAATGTCAATTGTTATTAAATGTTACTAACTAAAATGTATTTTTCATGTACACAGTTACAACAGTGTCAGAAGTAAAGGCAAGTAATTTGATTTCGCCGCCGCCGTTGCCTCCAGTGGTGGCACGAGCGACCATCAATGAAACCGCCTTAGCCATCAGACCAAACAACCAACCACTGCCGCTGATCAAACAGATCAACGAAGAGGTAATTTTATCAAAGATACTGGCCGAATATTCACCACAAACATCTTTAAATTTATAATTTATGTTAACAACACAACTTATAATATTTTATGTAAAGGGTGATTATACTTTTCTAGGTTTCAACACCGCTTGCTGTTAAATATAATCAAGAAACGAACTACGTTACTGTAAATTATACAAACAACTTTTATTTTAGGTTGCAATTATTAACAACAACAGGCCGTGCATATTTTCGTCAAGGTTCGACAGAAGGCAATTCAGATTCAAGGACCTATTCAGATTCATGGAGCCAACAGGCTGTCTAAAAGAAAAAGAGAATTACTCATTGTATATATTTTCACCAGAAAACAAGTAAGTTGATCACTATCTATATATTCTCTCTTACGAGGTGGATACCAAATCGAACATTATTTCCGTATTTAGTGACCTAATTATCTAATTTAAAAACTTTTAGCCAAGGTTAAATCTAAAAACTATAGTTATAAAAAAAGCAAACCTTTCTTGGAAATAAGAAAGTTCTTAGAACTAGTTAGAAATCGAAATAGGTACCAATAATGTCTTAGCACAATGGTAAAACTTTTAAACTAGTTTGTGGCAAACTTAACAAGACTTCCTGAATGAGCTAGGAACTCTTTAAAAAATGTTATAAACAACCACAAAAACGTTTACTAACTTCTCGTCCCAAAATCTTCTCGATATCAAGGAGCAAAAAGTGATCGATTCCTTCACAAAATATGTTCCGGACGGTCCGTTGACAAACACAAACTTGGGTCACATTTTTTGTGACTTCTGACAAAAACCAATATAAGTACTTGTATTTTCCCATCACCACTAGATATTAATAGACATTAGTCTATATTAATATCAACATTAATTATTATTTTTGTAACACAGGGTCAGAAGACTGTGCATATGGATGGTCTCACAAGGGTGGTTTGACAACATCGTGCTGTTGTTCATAGCATTAAACTGTATTACGCTCGCCATGGAGCGGCCAAATATTCCACCTGAATCGAAGGAAAGGGCGTTCTTGGGCACTGCCAACTATGTGTTCACTGTTGTGTTTGCTGTTGAGATGTTTATCAAGGTAAGCAACACAAAGTTAGGATACTCATCTGTGAATACACTAGGGATATTTTTTTTTCATGAGTAAATATATAAACTTTCTAGATAGAACATGGGTAAATCTGCTATAAAAACCTTTTTTAATGTATGTGTGAAAGCAAACTTATGTCCAACAAGTAACATAGTAATTAAGACACAAGTTTTGGGCTTTAAACGCTTTTAAATACCTCACAATCAAATTACCTTTACAACTTAATTTTATTAGTACAAAGAAGGATAAAAACTCTGCTTGGCTTCATTTCATAAACTTATTTCATGATTGAGGTGATTTCGAAGATACGGGTCGTATGAACACACCTATCCATCGGAGCAGCGTTGTTTACTGCTTTATCCACAAAATTGTGTTGGGAAGTTTTCTTATGAAGTCTTTGATCTCGCTTTCATTATTTTATATCGCGGCTCTTTTACGACTTATTTGTCCGTCAACAGGAACAAACATAATCAACCTTCCGTATAGCGTGATGTCAGTCAACAAAGGCATATTTTTAATACACTTTTATTACCTACATTTATGGATATTGGATTAAATAAAAATACTATACGGTGTATATAAATATAATGCTCGTAAAATACTATTTTTACTGATCGTAGAGAGTAAAACAACTATGTACACGAGTAGGTACCTCGTACAAAATAAGTGTTAGTGAAAATTTGATAATTACTAAAAGTAATCCGTTACCATCAATCCATTATTCGCAAAAAATATCTATCGTAGATGTCTCAAAATTATTTTTTTGGCAAATTATAATTTACTTTTCTATTATTTACCAAAATAAATATAATAAATGTTACATGTTCGTGTCAACAGGTAGTAGCTTCTGGGATGTTTTACGGAACAGATGCTTATTTTACGTCTGGCTGGAACATCATGGACGGGTCTCTTGTGATTATATCCATTATCGATCTACTCATGTCTCTTGTATCAGAATCTAGTCCAAGAATATTTGGAATACTCAGGGTAAGTTCACTTACCTATACCGAATAATTATTGATCCTGAAATTACAATAAAAGCTTTGGTTTTCATCTTAACTATCTTATTTATTCAAATTGTATTTGTCTCACCAGGTATTTAGATTACTAAGGTCGTTACGGCCTTTGCGTGTGATAAACCGAGCGCCAGGATTAAAACTCGTGGTCCAGACATTACTGTCTTCGCTACGCCCCATTGGGAACATAGTGCTTATTTGCTGCACGTTTTTCATCATCTTCGGTATTTTGGGAGTTCAGGTAACATTTGGCGAATCGTTTGTTATTTTTTATTAGTTTCCAAAGTTTGTAGGGCGCAACCTTATGCCACCGCCAAAGTTTTAATGACTAACTTTTGGTGAAAGTTCCTTAATAAGACCCAAATCGGCTTTTTGATTTATTATTTGTAGGTATATAAAAGATCAATGTTAAATTTATAAATTAAGACGACCAACTTATTATATTTATTACCTACTAGCGATCCTACCTTGCTCCGCTTCGGGTACCTAATTATACTTATAAATCTTCCTCTGAAATCACTCAAAAACCGCATCAAAATACTTGTGTAGTTTTTAAGATTGAAGCATACAGACAGCGACAGCGACTTTGGTGTATATTATGTACCTAGTGATATCGTGACATCGCAATTTTTTTTGTTAAATATTAATTGGTGCTAAAAATTACCTTCTGATTCTAATTCCTAGTATTTTGTGCAGTGAATGCACTTTGCCACTTTAACCAATAACTAACTTGACTAAAATGTATTCCTTTGAGATTATTAGTTTATCTAGTTATGCCAAGTTTCCCGGACTATCTACTCTCAAAGCTCATCTCGGGTTTCTAGATTGGATTAAATTGTTCGACAAATGTAAATGCCGTCGGGACACGTTACTGGTTGCTACTGATGTATGTAAATAGGTTATACGTGTAACTTATGCGCCGAATAATTAGATTTCTATGTTCTCGTCACATTTGGTTTACTTGCTTTGATTTACTTGGGTATTCGGCACGTTATTAGTAATAGAAAATCTTAACATCATCTTGCGTAGCTCTGATTAATCTAATCGATAAAATTACTAATGTAAAGCAGAAATCGAAAATCATTTTTGCTTTTTCTAAGATCGAAATGAAATTATTGAAATAAGTTGGGTCAAAGCTCATTTAACTAAATGGACTAAACATTATATTTCCAGCTTTTCAAAGGAGCATTTTTCTATTGTGAGGGCGCAAATATAAAGAATGTGAAAAACAAGACCGACTGCCTCGCCATCGAAGGCAATGTGTGGGTCAACCGGAAGTACAATTTCGACGATCTGGGCAAGGCTTTGATGTCATTGTTTGTGCTTAGCTCCAGAGATGGATGGGTCAATATTATGTACACTGGACTGGACGCTGTAGGAGTGGATCAACAGGTAAGCTCTATTAATACAGAAGTAAGTCCTTGCCTCTACAGTAGTAATTTCATCAAGTTGAGTAATAAATTTTCGAGTTACCTCGAAATAAACAACTTTAAATTATTTATATTATACTAGCTGATCCGCCTGCGGCTTCGCTCTCTCTATTCCCGTGTAACACTTAAACTTACCTAAGTTAGTTACTAAGTAGCTAATTTAGCTAAGCAGGTGACGTTATTTACGAGATGTAGTTATATTAAGGTTTAAACGTTTTTGTGTATTTAAAATAACGAAATGTTTCAGCCAATAGTAAATTACTCCGAATGGCGTCTGCTGTACTTCATTGCATTTATATTGCTAGTTGGGTTCTTTGTACTGAACATGTTTGTCGGAGTAGTCGTGGAAAACTTCCACCGATGTCGCGAAGAACAAGAAAAGGAGGAAAGAGTGCGACGAGCGGCGAAACGAGCTCTACAAATGGAGAAAAAAAGGCGAAGTTAGTACAACAAAGTTTGTTCCAGACAAAACATCATTAGCTCTATAAAAGTTGTCTAGACAACAGTTATGTTTTCCCAAACTACTGCATAAAATGGCCAACAACAGCCATGCACGTTTTATATGTACGATAAATGTTTATTTTACGATTTCATTTCAGAAATGCACCAGAGACCTTACTATGCGGACTATTGTCAATATAGATTGTTCGTACATAACGTTGTTACATCAAAATATTTTGACTTGGCAATCGCTGGCGTAATTGGTTTAAATGTCGTAACAATGGCAATTGAATACTACAGAATGCCACCTGCGTTGCAATATGCATTGAAGATTTTCAACTACTTTTTCACTGCAGTATTCATCTTAGAAGCTCTGATGAAGTTGGTGGCTTTAGGAATTAAGATATACATGAAAGATAAATGGAATCAACTGGACGTGGGTATAGTAATATTATCAATCGTTGGTATTGTCCTAGAAGAGCTAGAAACAAATATTATTCCGATAAACCCGACTATAATGAGGGTTATGAGAGTATTGAGGATAGCAAGAGTATTGAAGCTATTGAAAATGGCTAAGGGAATAAGAGCTTTATTAGATACCGTGATGCAAGCCTTGCCCCAAGTAGGAAACCTTGGACTTCTGTTTTTTCTACTATTTTTCATATTCGCTGCTCTGGGAGTGGAACTATTTGGCAGGCTTGAATGTTCAGATGAAATCCCATGCCAAGGTAAATTGTATATTTTAACTTATTATTAGAATTTTATAAAGATTTCTGACATGCAAATAAATTATATTATTCTTGCAAAATAATTTCATAATAATATTAAAATCAATTTATAAGAATTCAGACTTAATATAATAGGAATATAATTCTTTAAATTGCAGGTCTTGGTGAACATGCTCACTTTGCCAACTTTGGCATGGCATTCCTGACCTTGTTCCGAGTGGCGACAGGAGACAATTGGAACGGCATCATGAAGGACACTCTTCGAGAAGACTGCGACAGTTCCGTGGACTGCGTGAGGAACTGTTGCGTTTCCACTATCATTGCGCCCATATTCTTCGTGGTCTTTGTTCTTATGGCGCAGTTCGTACTTGTCAATGTTGTGGTTGCTGTAAGTAAAATATTCCTTTGAAATAACCCATCGCCGATAATATTGCTGAATGCTGTACTTGTGATTATTTTTATAGGTGCTGATGAAACACCTAGAAGAATCGCATAAGCAAATGGAAGATGAAATGGATATGGACGTGGAGCTCGAACGCGAGCTCGAGAGGGAAGCGGACGACGAAGAGGACCGCGCGTTGTGCCGCGCGCTCGAGGAGTGCGTCAGCCCGCCGCGGCCCATCACCAAGGTCCCCTCACTGCCGACCAACTTCACGTACAGCGAGCCCAAGCAGCCGCTGCCGTCCCCCAACCGCAGCCGCCGCCGCACCATGCACTCGCACCACGCGCTGCTCCCCGCCGCGCTGCCCCCGCGCCGCGCCTCCCTCTCCCCGCACGCCTTCAGCCGCCGCCGGCAAGACTCCACCACATCCGAGGTCCCCGCCGCGCTCTACGAGGAAGACGCTCGCTTCATAGACGCTGACGACGTAGACGAACTGGAGCCTGGCAGTCCGCCTCCCGCGCTCCGCCGCGACTCCTTCCAAAACCGCCGCCAGCGCGTCGACAAGCGCAACTCCCTTCGCGGCGAAGAGGCTCGCCTACTTCGACCGGTCCTGCTTGCGGTGCCGACGACTAGGCAGAGCCTCAGACTAACCGGCGCTAAAAGAAGGTTATCCGCAGAAGTATCGTCGGCTAGCGAGGGCGCGCGGTCTCCAAGCCAACCGACGACCCCCGAGGTTGCTGAGCGACCAATCAGCGAGGAGGAGAATATTAGAATAGTGATAGCGGAGCGGAGGAGGATGGATAGCGTGGAGCGGCGCGTGGAGGACTCGGGCGGGGGCGTGGAGCTGGCGGAGCGCGGCTCCTAGTCCCGGCGCGGCCGGCCGCACTCGCACCACGAGGTCTACATCTAGACAAGTCTACTTGTACACCTCGTCGAGCACTCCTTCCCTCTTGTCCTCCCCTCTCCTCTACGTGAATACGTGAATAGATAACGAACGAAGTGTGTGAAAGTTTGAAATCGGTTGCAGTGATGTGATTTTTATAAACGATACGTTTCGACAGTTTCAGTGCTGCATTCAGATTTAACCGAACTAGGTTGGTTGGTGATTGTTATGGTTTAGTGTGATTCTCCTTCTTTACTTCCATGCTTCCTTACTTTACCGCTCGCGGCCGGTTCAACTGTTCAATGAGACTTTATTAAATGTATTTTAAGTGGTACGTATTGGTTACTTAGATAGGATTTAGAACTAGTCAATTTGTTGTGGTGGAACATTTTCTACATGAGCTAAAGTTCACTTCGTAATTTAATTATTAGTACGGTGCTTGCTGAAACAGTTTGGTTTGTTATAAATTTATTGTTAAAGTTTCAAAAACTTCAACGAAATGTTTTATCATTTATAAATATTACGATTGTTAGCAATTTTGTCTCTTTGTATACTCGTAATGTCAATTTAAATTTAGTTACTTCATAAGAATGAAATAGTCAAACTTTACTTCAACGACTTTCATAATACGAGTATTTGTTATTCAAGGTAAAACGTAGCCATCGACTGTGTAGCCTCGTAGTGTTTTCAAATTAGCTAGATCTTCGTCAATGTAAATGACCTAAGGAACCAATTTGTGTGTGAATTGACAAAAAGTTCACTTAAAGACAAAGACATATTTTCTAAACAAGATAAATCCTATTTTCTTACAAAAAATTACGTAACTAGACACTTAACTGGCAAAACGCACATACAAGTTAGGCATTAGAAGTAGTAAATATCGAAAAAATGTTTAAAATTGTCAACGACATGGGCTTGAATATTTTATTTAGGTTAACTATTTATAATTTAGTTAGTGCAACCGTATCTAGCCGTGCCAAATTAAGAAAACATTATATTTCTAAACGTGTAGGTAGTCATTCATTGTTCTAGTCATTTTTTTCATTTAAACTCTTCAGTTCTAATAATTCCCTAAAGAGAACGATCTGAACTTGGACAAATTATGCCAAAGTACTTAAAGTATTAATGGGAAATTGGTTTTAAGCTGTAATGCGATTTATTCCGCAGATGTGAGTAAGTGTGTAATGGAGGTATCTAGTTAGGGAAGTCAGCAATAAATTTTATACTTCGACTGTGCCTTTCCTATTTCTAACGTATTAGCTTGTGAAATTAAATGTGGTAGACTCGTTAATGTTAACTAGGAGTTCGAATGTAGACTTTGGTCCCTGTTAAGACTTAATTAAGTTATTTTGTACCTATGTCAAGTGTTTCTGTTTCAAGACATTTCCCATGTTAAGGAATCAATTCTGTCATTCCGAACTAACTTTTATTCAGTCTTGTAAGAACAATAGCATTTAACGACGCCTTTATTCGTTTTATAATGTTTTCTGCTCTCCAATTATTTGATGTGGAACTTTATACTTTCGCATGTTTCCATAATTCTATCTTTTCCTAGTAATATGTCTTCCATATATCCGTACCTTTTTTTAGCTTCAATTCTATCAAAAAGGTTTTGAATCAGTAGCTACAATAGTTGGTAATTATTGTATTATAGACAGCGTGATTAACGTTATTGTATTATGTACGTATTCATTTTATCCTCACATTAATAAAGTTGATTACTTAAATGGAATTTAGTAATATTAAGTATATAGTATTTTCGTGATAAAAGTAAATTTCGTGATAATGATAAATTATTGTTTTCAGTACTGATTGTGTAATTTATTATTAAGTGTATGAACAATGTTCATAGTTGAGTACACCTGTTGATTAGCTGGTGATCTGTCAAGTTACGAAGTTACGACAATGTTAGGTTGAAAAATAAATCGACGATTCGAAAAAGTCTTATTATTTTATTCATGTATTCCTAATTCAATCACAGATAAGCAATTAAAAGAGCTGTGTTGGCTAAGTTGGAGCAAACATCGTGAGGAAACTGACATGTTCTGAGAACTTTTAAAAGATTGAAGGACATATGTATCATTCAATAACCCGCACTTGGCCAAAGAGTGGTGGATCAAGGCCTAATGTCTACAATACATACCATGTATCCCAGCAAAAGGAACAAAAATATTATAATGAAGCAAAAAATTTTAAAATAAACACGACAAGTATATGCAATTGCGTATAACTAAATATTGAGTATAATGTAGGTACCTATTGTCTAGATTATGATCTAACTCAAATACGGTCGTGATTAGTTCATATTTGACACACGAAAATAAATAATTAGAACCTAGTTAAAAGAAGACGACAAAGGAAAACCTTTTAATAATTTCAAATGTAAGCCTAAATAAAAACTTCAAATTACATAAACATTAAAGTAATAAATTTGAAGATGCTACTCTGCGTAAGTAGGCATTATGACTGTGACAGACAGCCAATTAAACTCTGAGCGTGCTTGTCGCAGTCTGAAAGTTAAAAAACAAATATAAGTTACTTTTCAGCTGCCCTTGACAACCAGTTTTATTACACGGGCGCCTACTTTGTTTGAAAAGTTTTGACCGAGATACGTTGGACATGATTTGCAAGGGTTTACAGAGGGTTGAATAAGATAAAGTACAATCATATAGATTATCATATGATATATTTTTTATGATATATGATAATCCTTATAAGTTACATTAAAGTCATTATTTATTTTATAATTATGTATCAATATAAAAAATAATATAGCTAAATAATTTACACAGCAATATCCTAGCCCCATGGTACGCTATAAGCTTTTATTACGGGTACAAGATAATATGTAAATGATAATAATGTAGTTAGTTGCAATTTATTATATTTCATAAATAAATATATGTTACTGTGTGAATTGTCTGGCAATATTTTTATTTATTTGATTAATTTATTTATTTGATTAATCTCATACAAAATACCAACCTATATTTTTAAAGTGGCGTTTTTTTGTGACTAAGTTGGCATTTATACTCGAACATATGAAACCATTTGTGCTCAAACATAAAACGGTTCTCGTGTAAAAAGTTTCCAAGAAAGAGTAGTTCGCACGTCGACTTTGACTGGAAAACTTCCTTCAAACTTATCATTGAACATATTTATTAGGTAAGTGGTGAAAGACAATTTTGTTTTTATGATTAAACCACCAGCCATTAGAATATACCGGTTACCAGGTATGGCAAAGAATATGATAAATGGTATTATTATAGGGGAAACCTGTGCCTAGTAGCGAGATAAGAAATAGGTTTGTATAGTGATGATGATGAGGATATAGCAATAGCCATAGGTTAGCCAATAACAATCTTGTTGTAGATCCTAATTAAACACTCGGTTATTAAACGATAACATTGCTAAGCCCGCATTTGCGTTAGTTCAAGTAACATACAGGTATTTGTAGATATAATATTAATTGTTGGTATTTCTACTCATATAGCTAAGTATATCCATATCTTCTTCTTATAAAATCAATTGCTGTTCGTAACTCTCGCTAGACCTCTAGAACGGGTAGGCCGATTTAGCTGATTTTAGTCTTGAAATGTTCGTAGTGCAGGTAAATGGGTTTCAACGAGCGCAGCTGCGTGCGGGTCAGCTAGTTATGTATATTAATGTAGTGCCAGTAAAATAACGCTGAATTTCGATTCTAGCGAGATTTGATCTCGTGATATCGTTTTGACGTAATTAAAAAACTGTTTTATTAGCTTGAAAACAATAAACTTTTCTAATAGAGCTCTATTATCAGGCTGGCTACACAATATAGCCCAGTCAATTTAAACATTTCAAGTTACATAAAGTCCCAACAAGCTGGATTTCTGTGAAATTGTTCAAATCATAATTATAAACAATGTCTAAAAGATCCCCATCATTCCACGTTAAGGAAAAAGTTTTATTCAAGGTTAAATGTCAAAAAATTTAGTTTTTCGCGATTTTCAGCAAAACGGTAAGTTTTATCATAAAAGTACCTAGGACAAAATTGTAGATCATGAAATTATCTATCAAAATGTATCAACACTTTTTTCTTACAAGCCACCGTTTCTGAGATATAACGGTTCAAAAAGTTATAAAAATTGTTTACAAAATGAAATGAAATGTTCAAAAAGTTATTAAATTGCGTCAATAGCGATGTATCGCATGATACTTTGTCGGAACGAAACGAATCCTCCGTTGTTTGTGATTCAATATTAGAGCACGACCGGCCTTGACAATTTTTTTTTATTTTTTTATTTAATTACAAGAAAAAGGCTTTGTCGCTGAGCGACCACATCGTCTTATCGGGAACTTGACAATTTGTGCATGCCAACTTTTATAACTTTTTGAACCGTTATATCTCAGAAACGGTGGCTTGTAAGAAAAAAGTGTTGATACATTTTGATAGATAATTTCATGATCTACAATTTTGTCCTAGGTACTTTTATGATAAAACTTACCGTTTTGCTGAAAATCGCGAAAAACTAAATTTTTTGACATTTAACCTTGAATAAAACTTTTTCCTTAACGTGGAATGATGGGGATCTTTTAGACATTGTTTATAATTATGATTTGAACAATTTCACAGAAATCCAGCTTGTTGGGACTTTATGTAACTTCACCCTCATTTTTATGTATAAATTGACTGGACTAAATAGTTTCACACGCAACGTTTAAGGTGCTATTGGAAGCCGATCACCATTAAGGGCCGGAAATTACACCTCATTTTCGAAGACTTCGTCGACAACTTCCGATAACATTTCTGAACACGTTTCTTTCAGATAAGCACTTTCCCCTGAGTGAAACTAAACGACTATAGTTGGACCTTTACTTAACTGCCCATACGAGTAGGTTCAACTTACTAGAACTTTTGTTGTATGGATATACAATAGGGGATATACAATGCTGCTGATTGGTTTTTTTGTTGTTTTATTAGGGTTTCATAAAACTAGATTGGAAATCTAGAAAAAATAATAATAATAAAGTTGATTTAGTAGTTGTAATGTTTTGTATGTGTGTCTGTTAATCAGTGTATGTATATATGTGTGTGCAAAATAAATGTAATTTCCTTCTCTCTTTCTTTCTATTGAGTAGTCATTAACAACGTAAAATTCCACTTCCAATTTTCAAGATAACAGCACATTTAGTAACTTATAACTTTTAAATATAGGTATTCCAAGCAATGTAAAATACCAGTGTGATGAAAAATTAACATATAAAATGTGAAATTTTGAATATGTGTCCCTCATACTCTAGGCCCCTAGGCGGACGCCATACTTATTTAATAGACAATTACCTACTGCCTTGTTTGTGTGCATTGTTTGTGTGTGTGCTTAAGTACAAAAACTCCTCCTTTTGTGTTTGACAAAGTAAATATTTTCAAGGTAACCAGCCAATCAAGTATGGATGGTGTACATTATTTGTGCACCTCGTTTAGGGGTGACAAATTGGCTTTACAAAATTTGCGAGCTTTCGTTTTGTTTTATAACAAGAAATAAATTCAATTACGTCCGCACCTCTGTCTTGTCTTACCTTCGTAAATCTCGTTGTCTCAAGATTTTCCATTAGAAATCGTCTTAACTTTTTAAACTTCAAATTTCTTCAGCGCTTTTAAAGTAATTTCTTACAAATTAGTCGTTCAATAAGTTTCGTGACAGATTTGAAATTTAAAAGCTTTGGAAATATATACTGAACTTTCAAGTTCTCCTAATAATATTAATTCTTAGAAATCTGATTAGAGTAAGTAAAGAACTTAGATCTTTCTCAGGAGTAGATTACACAAAAAAAATCCTGTACCTACCTAGTATAAGCAGTGAGATACGTATTCTGTAGCACATCTGATAAAAATGACTAAAATTCGAAAAACCCTGTACAATTATGGCTATGATTAAATATCAAATGATCAGACTTGGAGAGATACTGCAAAATTATCAGTTGACGCCACGTTTGACGATATTCTAATGACATTCCAACGACCTGAGTTCAGCTGCAAATTTCGGGTCACGAACCCCTTATTAGATATTCGGGTATACTCTGTTATTTCCAAAACACATTTCCAAAACTGGAAGCGATCATAACCACGATAATAATTTGTAAATTGGTGTAAAGTAAATCACGACTACTAAAATTAATGCCAATATCGGACCATTTTACTTAAAATCAAAGTCTTGTTAACTGTTCTGCGTTTATATGCACGACCGCTGATCGAGAAATTATAACTCCAAACTTGATTGAAAATTCAGCAGAGATAACTCAGCTAAAACTGGCTAAGTGGAAAATTCATTATGTATTTAATGTTCCGCTCATCTTTACTCAACGTTCATCGACAACTTTCAGGAAAGTCTCAGTAAAGCATGCTCTTTGCTAAACTTTGTAAATGATATCCAAATTTTTGGTTTTAATATGCTGCCAGTAAGAGTCCATAAATATCCATTAATATTTGAACAATATTCCTGTCAGTAAATTCAATTTCGAAATTCATATTCACGTACATTGAATATGTAAACTTCACGAAGCTCATTTTATTGACCATTCTAAAACAAACGCTGCAGGGATAATGGTAGCTGTACAAATCTGTTACAAAATAGAACCCTCGGGTATTGTGCCTTGGTACCTACTCGTATATTATTTATTCAAGTCATACCTGCGCGGAAGAGGCTTTATTAAACATTCACTAACGCAAACCCTTTCTCTGCATGTAACTGTAGTAGATACCGTCATGGTTTACTGCTAAAAAATATGTGTTTCATTGTTATACTTGTAAAGTTATGAACAAATTACGGATATTAATCAAAGAGAAGTTCATTGAGTTACAATGTTTGTCTTTTTTACCCGAAGTTATGTGGAATCGAACATTTCATCCGATAGTAGTAAATAATACCATTCCGTTAAAGGGAACTCTTAAACGGCATATAGGTAATAGAAGTGGCATAAAGTTCCTCAGAGATCACTAAAGTTTACTCAATCGCTTTATTTCCGTTAAAGTTATACCCAAAGTAATATTTTTCGAATTGTTTCATTCTTTTGTTCAGAATTTTGTAAGCTTAAATTATTTAACAAACTATGCAGGTTTTCCTTCACCGTAAAAGCACGTGTTTTGCAATATTTTGTGTGTTCTACATAATTTCGAGAATTTTCAAGATGAAAATTCCATATTCGGAGA
Source organism: Chloroclystis v-ata (assembly GCA_963691955.1). Classification (NCBI taxonomy): domain Eukaryota; kingdom Metazoa; phylum Arthropoda; class Insecta; order Lepidoptera; family Geometridae; genus Chloroclystis; species Chloroclystis v-ata. The sequence goes on from OY829899.1 coordinate 7,949,571, forward strand.
TAGAACTCACAAAGCCAACAAAGTCTTATAAATATTGTCTTAGCTTTTATAATTTGACTTTGTCTTTTCTCAATCCGACCCGACCATATTTTGCAGAAGAAAATAAAAAGTCAATAACACGATAAATTCAACACGTTATAGTCTACGATTCACAAATTTAGCATAAGAACCGAGAAATTTCAACATTTTATGCGCAATAAAGGTAGCTGTACCTACACAGCATTATGAAAAGATGGAAGCTAGCTGAACTAACGAGGAATTATGCAGTGAGGGTTCTCGACAAGCTCATTAAAATGAGAAGTATCGTCACAGTCACTCATACTTGTCTTTTTATTTTATTTTATTTAAAAAAATATATAAGTATGATTTTCTTCAGACTAAACTATCAACAGGCAATTAATTTAATATTTTATGGCCGTTATTATGGTTCTATTATGGTGCGTTATGGTGCGTATGTGATTAAGAATAATAGTGACTTGTAAGATTTTACGAATTGTTAACATAGATAAGGACTAAAAATATATATTATAATGGTTAGATAATATTAAATGAATTTGCGCTCAAATCGGGTTGGAGTTGTGATTGTAAATAAAAAGTCGAAAATTAACTATGTATAATAGTTTATTAAATAGGTACCTACTAAAATAATAGCTGCGAAAAAGTTTCACAGATTTTTACGTGATCAGCAGAAAACTTCCGTCCAGCTTTTTATAGGAAAATTTTCCAGTAGCTTTAAGAGATAGCAACGTTAAATCAATAGATGGTGAAATTATGGTAATGTATGCAAGTCGCTGAAGCTTGCCCGATCACATTTTCCTTCGCAAGCTCATGACTCCTTTTTAATCTGTTTAACTGCTAAAGGTTCATTATTTCTGGACTTAGATACTTAGGGACGTTATTTATCTTAACATGTTTCAAGAGCTCTACTTTTTTTGAGTACCTATTCGAATTCTCGAGTGGAGACATATCGGGCAACGCAGCGTCGGACGTCCGCCTTCTAGGTGGACGGATGAGTTGGTAAAATTTGCTGGTCGTCCGTCTGCTGATTATGATGATGATGATGATTAAAATATAATAGGTTTATTTTCTTTTAGATGCTTTTAATCATAATAGATTGTGTTCTAAACAGGTCAATTACTCATTATTCCAAGCATGATTAATGACTAATTTGCATACTGGATTAGTACCAATTTAACATGATTACCTAGGTAGATCATCATTCTAAACCACACTGTCAACAGAGAAGAGAAATAATATTTATTTATACCTAACACATTGATATAATTATATTTTTATCCGGAACATTTTTTATTAGATATTCGATTATTACCTTAGTTTTTAGTTATAATAACTGTATATAACCTTAAGTTTATATTATAATACCTACTAATAAGCCCTCTTATTTTAAAAACCGCACGTAATCCGTTGTGTAGCTTTAAATATTGAAGCATGCAGATAGAGACTTTGTTTTATAAATGTAGTACTAGTTTAATTGTCAAAATTTATTTAATAAAGTTATTATATATTCCGTTGAATAAAACCCTGAACATCAGATAGTACAGAGCAGATACTCAACCGTTTTTATTTTCATCTCACGTTGTAGGTACCCATATAAAATTAATTTGGATTATAATAATTAAAACGTACAGCTCAGCAGTCTACAAAGACAACAATAATAATTTGTTCATTTCATGAAAGTTGCTGTCATGCAAAGTTTCATTTTGAATTAGTGGACATATTTTTTGACAAAGTAAAAATCTCGGAAAAAGCTGCCAAAATTATTAATAAAACCCTTCCGTAGTACATCTGTATTTAGACTCAAAGTTGGACCATTATGTTATATGTATTTATGATTCACTCCCTTTATGTCGAGACCCGGTATGTCGAGGCGAAAATCTTGCTCGCTTATATTACCTCTATGTCGAGCTCAGTTCTCTGTCCCGTTTCTATTCCCTTTAGTTAGGTCGAGTAACCAGCCTAATTCCGAATGAAGAATCCTGAATGAAATAAATTTTGACGTGTACATGCTGAATAAGAACATAATGGCATTATAATTGAAACGGCAAAGTCAAATATTATAGGTTTTGGTACCTTTAATTCTCGACTTTGCAATTTATTTTTTGTTGTTATTTTTGTTATTATGTAGGAAACCTTTAATTAGCCGTTAGTTCGTATAACTCAAGAACGGGAACTCGACGACCAAGGTAACGTTGTGAATCTTTAATTTGTTTCTTATACTATATTTTAATACATAGGTGTAGTATTCGATAAAATTGGTCAGTAAAATAAACAAAAGCGCAGAGAGAAAAATCGCTTCATACTTCACCGGTCACCGGACTATGTCGCAACGGGCGGACGTAAAAAGGATATTTACGTAGAAGTTAGTCGAAACTAAACTACAAGAAGAGTCACAAAAACTTTCGCAGAGCAAAGGTAGATATTTCAACGTCTAACTTCTAATAAATGTTAACGAATAGTAAACACACGAAAAGATCCTATTTTGTTGATGCTTGTTTGTTGATTCGTTTTTCCCACAGGCAGCCAATATTTCGTCCAAAATTCGACACAAATTGAGTTATCATCATCATCACCCTACATACGTTCTTACTGCTAGGTCACAGAGACTTCCTCTTGACGAGAGAGATTAAGCTTTAATTCACCACGCTGCCCAAGTGCGGGTTGCTGTATAATTACATGTCCCCCAAGCTTTTCAAAGTTCTCAGTATATGCCGTTTTCCTCACGAAGTTTGCCTTTACCATTATAGCACCTGTTAACAAAGCGCACATAATTTGTTTATTCGGGATTTGAACCCACGACCTTCGGAATGAAAGTCGAGTGTGCTCTGACTTAGCCAACACTAATTCAGTGATTTCGATTAAATCACAGCACAGGATAATTAATTCTAGTTTCTATCGATACTCGACTCCTTGTTATAAGTTATTTCGATTAGTCTAGAGGTAAATGAAGCTAAACATTTATTAAGCAGAGTCCGAGAGAGGAAATTTATTAGATCCAATAATTCGTGCGGTAGGTACCTACACACAAACACGGTTATTTACTTTGATCTTATTAGTTCGACTTCGACAACTAATTCCAACTAAAGCCGTCTTTGATGGTCTTCGGTAATAGTATTCTGAATGGTATTATTTGATGTTCTTAGTAATTATAGTGCTCTAATAGGTACTTACAGGTAGCATGTACTCGCGGCCACGGTAAAACGTGAGTCATAATAATATTATATAAGATGATGATTATGTTGGAGTATAAGATATATTAATGGTTTAATTATATTCTGTAAATTGCGACATGTGTCTTCTGTGTTAATGTCTAAAGGCCATTAAGATATACAGGGGAGAAAGACTCAATAATATGCGCAAAAATACGGAATTTGAACCCACAGCCTTCGGAAATATTTATTATTGTAATTTTTTGTACTTCAAGTCTACATAATTGAAGTGCAAAAAGTTAAATAGGTATATTAAAATTGCAGGTAACGAACAATAATCAGGGCAACGAAATGAAGAGCACTAATAGTAATTACCTTGCCTTAGTAGATTTACTTTAGCTAAAAGCTTCTATTTTCCTGTTCCATAAAGTCAAAGCATGAAAATAAACTGCTTAAGTAATTGACTGAGCAGATTATTTTTATATTTTCAACTTAAAATAAGTTGTCGAGTGTAAGTTAATATCGCTTAAAGAGTTTCTTATTTCTATAACTGGCAACATACATAAATGACAACCTTTTACGTGTGTATTTTAATATTCATATTACCTAAATTTATTTCAACTTTTGGAAACACATGTTCACTTGTTTTTACTTTTAGTTAGTTTTTACGCACAGTTGTTTTTGAGTTTATCCATTACAAACATGCCCACAAAATACAAATCTTTCTAATATTACCTGGTGCAGGAGTAAAATAAACTTTTAGCTTTACCCAGACGTGAAGCCCTGGTGTAACCTATTAAGGTTAGCGCAGCAGCGGCGATGCAATCATCTTTATTGTCATTTTAGCTCGCTCTCGACCGGTCGGTCCACGCTCTCATTACCTAGAACGAGCGAATCCACGTCACCTGTTACATCTACAAATAATATAATTTCAACCTTAACACTGTTGTATAGAGTTCTATATTCAATATTACATGAGAGTTAGAGCAGTTCGATATAAAAGTATGATTGCGTAATGAATGCAGAATTATTGTGTTTTATTTTAACGAGCACTAAAATAAAGGAGGTTCTCAAATTGACTGTATTATGTAAAGATTTTGAAACGTCTTAGACTCATAAATTACATAAATCACCACTAGAGGTTATTTCTTGGCTCTACTTTTGCAGTGCAAAAATCCTTCCTATGAATAAAATCTTAATAACAATTTCATTAAGAGTTACATTGTGCCTAAGATACACGCTCGTATCTACTGTACTGTGTGGCGGTGCTGCAGCCAGATAATCGGAGCTTGGGCAGTGAATGTCTAAATAAGTTTGTCTGAAATTCAACAGTTGAATGAACCAATTAATTTTTCCAAGATAATCCTTGTGTTTAGTAATGAGCTGTGCTTAATATTGTTAGTCACCATTTCTAGTCTAAATCTGTTCACAAGCCTGAATCTAATCTCAGTCTATTAATATGGCATTTGCGAAGGGCATTAAATTAAGTGCCTTTCCAAAATTTATTACTTGGAATATTTTTATAAACCTTAACGACTTTAGCGTTTCACAGGGTCGTAGATTTAAACTAACGTAATAATTTTTCGTCCTCATTAACTTTTAACGTGAATTTTTGTGAAGTTATTTTCAATTATGAAATGCCACCCCCAAAAAATAATAACTTAATGTCACTCACTCAAGGCGATGCAAACAAAACAAGTGTTATGAAAAGTATATTTATTTCATATCATTTAATAGTTTATCTTGTAATGTAACTTTTGCCAAGAACAAGAATAACTACGAATTTAAATGTAAATAAACAAGGCGTTTTTTATATTTATTTGTGTAACCGTTCTCAACTCAGACAGTAAGTACATAGTGAATAATACTTAGCATTATTAAGTAGCCTGTACTAAGCGGACATTCCATAATCTTGGCTGGTATCATCATAATGGGGTCGTTTCTGCACGGATTTTCCAACGCAATTGTACATTTATATTTTACAATGGAAAAGCGAGAATTTTACAGTCATTAGCGTATTTCAAAAACAAACGCGTGTGCGTAAAAATTTACTATGCATTGGAATATTGTAAGCTTATTGTCAGCGGATATAATCCTAATAGATATTATTTATTTGAAATCTGATAGGTATCTAAAGTTGGCTGCCTAGTTAGCCCACAAGTCAGATTCTGTTCTGTTTGAGTCTACCATTGTCTAATAGATAATTCATGCTATTATTAAAAAAAAAAATTATGGTATCTGGATAAATATTTTGGAAGCCATTATATTTATAAAATGTTTCTTAATTCTATTAGTCTTGTGTTGACAATAATATGCGAAAAGTTTATTGGATGGCTTGATTATAGGTAAAAAATGGAATTGAAATGTGCTTCTGAAAGATGAAAACAATTTTGAGTAGCAATGTAATATTCAAAAATATGAAGCTCGCAAGGCAACCAATAATGAAATTACAGTAATATTTTCACTTTTATCTGTAATTTCATGAACAATAAGCCTCTCCGACAAGTAATAAGGGTTCAAATTGTCCGCATTTGAGATAAAGTCGGGCGTAACCAGATGGCATAAACTTTTCAAGAATAAATATTACGTCAGCTTTCGAACTTCATGCAGTGACAGAATATTTAGGTTTTTTGGTTCCTTTACCTCTAGACCAAGAGCCTGTGATGGCCAGACCTTCCTTTAATTCACAAGCGTGAAAATTATTTCATGTGTATGTCTAACATAGGTAAGAATAACCCCCAAACATGAAACCTAGGTCGCGGTTCCTTTGGGAGATAACAACCTTTTACCTGTTATCTCCCAAAGGAACCACGATCCAGGTTTCATGTTTGGGGGTTATTCTTACCTATGTTAGACATACACATGAAAGAATTTTCACGCTTCAGAATTAAAGGAAGGTCTGGCCAGACCGGGCTCTTAGTATAGACTAATAACCTGTGATGGCCAGACCTTCCTTTAATTCTGAAGCGTGAAAATTATTTCATGTGTATGTCTAACATAGGTAAGAATAACCCCCAAACATGAAACCTGGATCGTGGTTCCTTTGGGAGATAACAGGTAAAAGGTTGTTATCTCCCAAAGGAACCGCGATCCAGGTTTCATGTTTGGGGGTTATTCTTACCTATGTTAGACATACACATGAAAGAATTTTCACGCTTGTGAATTAAAGGAAGGTCTGGCCATCACGGGCTCTTAGGTTACTCTGACAGTTTATAAAAATAAATTGTTTTTATTATTTTTGTTATTTAACTAAGCACCAAACGCTGTTATAACAGGGTTTGATAGCGTATAGACTTATCACATATTTTTAGCTCATCAATTTGGCAAAGGCAGCGTCGCTGAAATGATGATGAGCATTTTACAACATGACATATTAAACTAATTACGTAACTACATGATTTTTTAAATTTAAACCTTTAATGTAAAAATTTATTTGTAACATCTATCCCACCAAGCTGCCAATTGTACATGAACAAAGAGCCATTCTTCGAATTAAATGGAATACTCAAAAATCTTAGATACATTAGTGCGATATCTTTATAAAATAATGTATCTTACCAGCAATAAAAACGTTATCTGGGAGATAATTTCAGGACCGGGGTCGTTACCTTCTAAATGGAAGTCTTTAGGGGAGGAGATTATACTTAGGATTCTTAAGGTGAAGACTCATACGATTACTCACTTTATAGAAAATCAAACCAGTAATTCCCGAGATTAGCACCTACAACCAAACAAATAAACTCTTTAGAAACTTATCTATATGAATATAAAGGAATTACTGTTCGTTAGCCTCGCTAAAACTAGAGATTGGGTATCCTGATTTAGCCTGTATTAGCTTTGAAATGTTTGTGGAAGACCAGGGAATGCTAATAAGCGAATATTTATGGGGAGCTAAGACGTGTTCTTATATCAGCTAGTGTTACTCGTATTATATAAATATGGATGCTGACCAAATGGTCAGTTTATAGGTGGGAAAAGAAAATTACGTACCTAATTACTTTTACAGTCAACTGCCAGATTTTAATACTTGAAACATCCTGAAGCAATTGACTGAATTAGTGTCCCGTAAAATCTGCTCCCCCATTTCGCAGGAGTCTTTAAAAGGCTCCTTATCTAATGAATAGCTCAAACAGTTTAGAAGGCATGTCTCTTAACGAGACTTTCAGGTAAGTACGGACAGCGTTGGGAAATTTACCCGAAACACTCGGGACTCAGTTTCCGGTTAATTACAACCGAGTACATCTTTTACTAAATACTATGAACAGTGTAATTATTTTGTTTGTAGCATTATGTATTGTATATAAATAGAACAATTATTATTATCATTAGCAGACATTCTATTCATTATTAAGTCATACTTTTACGAATCTATATAGATAATTAGGTATTTATTATTAACCTTGCGTACGTACCTACATGCATTCATATTTTATACCAATGACTATATTTATGTATTTCGATTATTAGTAGCTCAGTGTGTTTATTGCGCTTTATATAAAAATTTGAGATTATTATATAAAGCGCAATTATTTAAAAAAAAATTATTGAAGTTCGATATAGGTACAAGTTTTTTTATTATTTATTACTTGATTAAAATAATGAGCTTTTATATTCAGAAAGCGCTATAATAAGCATTCACGAACTTCGTACATAAATCTAACAGAAATTAATTTGTAACACAACCATCTGAATTCGAGTCACGGCATCACACCATGGATTGATTAATTGCTCACAAGGTTGTGAGCATTTTCAACCGATGAACACGTAATTAAACCCAGTTTTTTTAGTTTTACGTTCCACCCATGCAAAGTCTAAAGGCTTTGCAAAGGATTTTCCCTGTTAATAAGCAGGCTGTGTTTTTTTTATTCCTTATTTATTTATTGAGGGTTATATAGAAAATATAATGACATCTATGAAAAACAAATTAAATTAATCATATAAATGTGTTTAAAAAAATGGAGTACAAAAAAGTGGGTAAAAATATTTTACCCTGGAATTGACTTATGAAGACTATCAAGACCGTTGTTTATTTGGTACAGTATGAACTAGCCTACTATACAGGGCGTCCCAAAGTTATGGGCCATGAAGGGGAAGTACCTTAAATATCGTAGATAGTGAATTTTGCTCAAAGAAGACTTCATTTTATTTTTAAAAGTTAGTCATTCTGCATTCATAGATTTTCTAAAAATTACTTGCTTTGTCTGGGAATCGAACCGACTTACATGTGGAAAAAAAATTACTCTACTTTTATGATACCAATCGAAAGAATAGCTAAAAAATAATAACTCTGCTTAAGTAACATAGTATTTTAAAATTAATTATTTTAATCAAATAAAAAACATGAAATTTTATTTTTTTGTAAATTAATTAATTAAATGCTCAAAATGTGATCCCTCTTGTCTTAAGCAAATCGCCAATCTTTTTGTGACCCGGCTGCCTGTTGATTTTCTAATCATTTTATGGTGAAACACTCGATGTGATATGCGATCATTCAACCTTGACTCAATTATTTTATGTTGTTCCTTTCTTTTAAAATACTATGTTACTTAAGCAGAGTTATTATTTTTTAGCTATTCTTTCGATTGGTATCATAAAAGTAGAGTAATTTTTTTTCCACATGTAAGTCGGTTCGATTCCCAGACAAAGCAAGTAATTTTTAGAAAATCTATGAATGCAGAATGACTAACTTTTAAAAATAAAATGAAGTCTTCTTTGAGCAAAATTCACTATCTACGATATTTAAGGTACTTCCCCTTCATGGCCCATAACTTTGGGACACCCTGTATACAGCGCTCAAGATATACTAATTTATTTATGCGATTTATTTATCTGTGCAAAACTTTTATCCCACAATGACACTTTGTTTTGATGGCGTTATCAATCTGTCAATATCCTTGCATTCGGTAAATTATCACGAAAATAAACAGTTTGGAAAATAAATTAAAAAGTGTTTAAAATGGAAATTATTCGAACAGCGAAATTCACAAAAACCGTCATCGATCAACTTTACCATAATCTGATTATAATTTGAAGCTTTCTTCCGGAAAATTTGGAAATTACAAAGTAATTGGACTAAGGCAAGACAAAAATATTCATCAAGTTCTTACTTTTATTTCAAAAACATTAAGTTACTTATAAAAATAAAGGGAAAATTTTAAAAAATCAACAGTTCACTTTTTACGATCTTTAAAACTTTACATCTAGACAATACACATATATACATAGATTAATAGAATTTACTTTAATGTAGGTACACAATTAGTTAATTACTCAACCTAAAATAAGAGAAGATCCATTTTAAAAGGAAGAAGTATAATATTAATTGTAAAATGTTTATATTATACTATGATTTAATTCACAAATTTTTACTAAACTTATTTGGTTAAACATTTAAACAGGGAGATTTGTTTGTATGTTGATGAAGTTGCTTTGCTAAATATTATCTCGCACCCATAAATCGATGCTCGTAAAACGGACTGCAAATGAATTCACATGTAAATTGCGTGTTGAATATGTCAGTAAATGGTTTTGTGAAAATATTTTATATTCTTTGTAAGTACGCATCATTGTTTCAATTATTACTCAGTCAATGTATTTCACGGCTGACGTAACATCAAAGAGAAACAATCATTATTGGAAAGCAGTTTGATTGAGTGTTTTCTACTAGGTAATGGACTGTTCTATAGGGTTTGCATGCCAAGGTCTCAAGTGTTAATTTCTGCAATGAGAAACTAAAAAAAAATATTTCTACTTAGTAAAAATGTAATTCGTCACTCCACGTTCCCACTGCTGGGACACAGGATTTCTTGACGAGTGAGATTACCTAGGTATATCTCAGTTTTTTATGTACCTACGCTGAGTAACTTTACTACAATAGCCGCGACTAAAAATAAAACTAAGTCTTTACATCGTCGTCAAACCCACACAGGTACCTACATTTTTAAAAAGAGGTTATCCATTATAAATTAGGCGTGGTTCGAATCTATGGTCTTCTTAATGTTATGCGAGTCTTAAATGATACGATACCTTTGAATACAATACATATATGAGTACTCACACTTGTGTATAGGTATTAGTGTGTAACCTTGTATGTCCAACCCTTCTGTTTGCTAGCTAACAACCCAAAGTTAAAGGCCGGACGCCAATATTTGTGTTCTATAGTTCCTCGCTACAGTTTCAATGGCCATTTCATATGGGAGTCACAAAATATTTGTACAGCTAAAGTTAATATACTGTGGTGTTTTATTTTAAAGATCACTTGGAGAAGTCATTAAATATAATTATAGATAATGATAGGGTGATAAGTGATAAGTTCGCGAACTAGTGACTCGACGACGATTTTGTGTCACCCTCGATAGATCAGTGCATAGTATTAAAATTATTGTCGGGTTAAACTTTAATATTACTATAAATTAAGTATATTATTTTATAATGTGTTTTGTTCTTATTTCTAAAAATAACATCGTGAATTGGACACATAACTTTTCGGCGTGAAATACCAAGCAAATTCTTACTAAAGCGACGTAAACCGCGGGCGAATTACGTAACATGTCTAATTAATTCTCATTGTGGCCTATTAGCATATTCGCCGTAGAATGTTCTACCCTCCACGTAATGATTACAAAACAGTGTGCCTACGGAAATTTACCAGATAGGCATCGGTGGGACAGGACGGAGTTTTTGTTTACCTGTTGGACCGCAAAAGATGCTACTATGAAAATAAAATAAAAAGGGTTTTTATCAATAAACATGATTTACCGCCCCACGGCTTTACTTAGTTAGTTTGGGGACTCATTTTTCATTTTTATTTATAACTATAACAGGACTTTATATAGAATATAAAAGATGTATATTATGTTTATATGTATAGAAGATAATATAATTAATTGCCGTTCGTTAGTTTCGCTTAAACTCGAGAACGCCAGGCCAATTTGGCTGGTTTTGGACTTGAAATATTTGAAGCAATCCAAGGAAGGTTTATAAGACGATTAAAGCTATTAGTCAGGGATCCGTAGTACATGGAAATCAAGTGATTACTAACAAGCTAATTTTTGGTGAGTATCTTCGTTTCGATGAGACGTCCAAAGATATCCTATACCCAACTCTCGATTGTGGTAGCTAACAGAGATATCAAGGATTAAAAAATTCAAGGATGTAAAAACGGCATAACAGACCACGAAATTTGTAGGACAATATGTTATATCTCAAGATAATTATCTAAATTATATAAAAACATGTTTGTCCTACAAAACCTATGGTTTGATCAAAGAGTCTGCCATTTCCAAAATGTGTCGAAAACGAGGTCAATTTAAATGATTACTATGATTACTAACCAGCTGATTTTTTGTTGTATACTTAATTAATATTTATAAAATCTAACGGACATATTGTCCGACAAATTTTGTGGTCCGTTATCCCGGTTTTACATCCTTGAATTTTTTAATCCTTGATATCTCTGTTAGCTACCACAATCGAGAGTTGGGTATAGGATATCTTTGGACGTCTCATCGAAACGAAGCTACTCACCAAAAATTAGCTTGTTAGTAATCACTTGATTTCCATGTACTACGGATCCCGGCCTATATTATAATCACAAAAAGATTTAAAAAAAATATAAGCAAGAATTACAAATATACATACAATTGACACTCAAACTAAGCTGGGAACTTATAAAAATTAAAATTAAGAATGTATTTTAAACTAATTTTACTTTCTCAGTAGCACCTTACTGCATAGGCAGAGTTAAAATGGTGTACTGTTTACTCCATAAACTCTTTGTGCTAGATACGTGGTATCTACCTATTAAATGTATGAGTGTAGGCACCTGTGGATTGGTAATGTAATGGTAGTGATTTTAGTTATAATAAAGTAATAAACTAATGCGTTTATAATAAAAAAAAATACTATCGGTCATCTCTACAAACTACAGGCTATCTTTCCCATCTGTTCCCTAATTTTAATAATGTTGCCAGTTATTACAGTAAATAGGTGCTCAGAAACAGCGGTGCCTCTTGATTTACAGCCCACCAACTTGGTTTCTGCGGGACGAAATAAATTTGTTTAACAGCAAAATATTATTTCTCGACTTTTTACGGCCGACGAAAGAACTAAGTTTTTATTGATGTTGTAAATACTTGTTTTGTAAAATGTTTGGGAAAAGATGATTTTGTCTAACTTAAGATTAATATGGCTCGACTAAGGGCCGTCAATGGTCAGTTAAACAACTAGATAGCATTTGAAGGGCCCAGTTCCAGAAGTCCCTAAGTCCACTTAGGGATTTTTTGATCTGACAACATTTTCAAATTCTGCGTTCAAAACTATGCTATAATTGATTGATTTTTTTTCCAAAAGAAGTTCCTATTTGCATTTAAACGATAGTTTATTTTTTGACGTTACGAAGATTTCAAGATGAAAAGTCCCTAAGTAGAAGAAGTCCCTAAGTCCAATGAAAATCTTCATGACAGGACCATTCAAGTCTTTTGCTTTAAGTCCCTAAGTCCAATGAAAATCTTCATGACAGGACCATTCAAGTCTTTTGCTTTTTATCGTGTCGGATACGAAGAGAACCAGAAGATGCTTATGAAGCTTCATTACCACTAAAGCCAGGAAAAATCAAGGATGTGAAACATCTTCTTTCATTTGTCCCTGAAAGTGAAAAATATTATTATGAAGACATAATTGGAGGTGTTAATATAATACACTGCCTGATGTAGGCGAAACTGATAATGACGAGGAAGTCGAATAAATTGAGGGTAGTTTTAGATATATTTTAAAAAGTCTGAGTTGTTAGTATGCCATACATTTTAGTTAGGTGATCTCAATTATCAACCGATAAAAGTTCCTAAGTCCTAGAAATATAGGAATAAGTGCCTAAGTCCTTCGTTCCGGACCTAAGTCCAAATAGTTAATAATTGAATGGTTAAGAAATTATAATGTTTATGTACGTGTTCCTTACTTTAAAATAAAGGTTGATTTTTTGTCTAATAAACGGTGTTTTTATTTTTCCTAGGTTCATAACACAAATATTTCCAGAACATTTTTTGAGCAACTTGGTCAAATATCTCAAAATTTTGTTTTTGGACTAAGGGACTTCTGGAACTGGGCCCTTCATTTATTCTGCAGTTAACAAGAATCTCCATTTTTCAATTGACAGATAGCAGTCTGTTAAACTCTGTAACTAGTATGTATTTATTCGATAGTTAAAATCTCAGATAAAATTATTGGACTGTTAGCTATCTGTAGTTTTATCTGGGTATTGAAAAATCGGCCCTAAAAGGTGCGTGTCAGTGCCAAGGTGCAAGTGCGGGTTGGTAAATGTGACATGTCCTTCAAAGTTTTCAGAACATGCCGGTTTCCTCACGATGTTTGCCTTCACCGTTTTAAAGCGCTCATATATTTTTCAGGAAGACAAATTCTTAGTTTCATGTCGGGGTTTAGGTCCACGACCTTTGGAATGAAAGTCGTGTGTGCTCCCTTAGCCAGCACGGCTCTCAAATAACTCAACTATTCGCAGACTAATAACTCCTCAAACGTCTATCTCACATAATTGCCTCCGCTTCATCTGCTCAGGCACAATGAACGTTAATTCACAGGACTCAGCCCGGCTCGGCAAATGGAGCCGATGATCCGCCCTTTGAGCTCGAAAGGGACCGTGAAATCCGCTTATGTCGATCCACTGAAAAATTGAAAAGTTACACCATATATGATGTATGTGCCTATTACACGGAACTAGGAATAGAACAGTGTATTATGGATTTCAATAAAATAGATTAAAATAGAAATGTTGCCTTATAATTTCTTAAAATATTTTATAATAATAATAATATATAAAAAACTACTAGTAAAATAAAATAAGCTAGTAGAGTATACTAAACGAGAGAGAGAGACTACTAAAGCATTTTTAAAATGTTACCTCCTGTGCCATTTGTAGGCACAAACGTACGTAGGCACGTATAGTAAAACCATTCTAAAAATGAACTTCCCTCCACAAAACCGTGATGATTTCAACGTGTGAGAGGAAATACAGAAAAACAGAATACACAGAAAAAAAAAAATCACAATTTGGTAGAGGGGCGTTCATTTTAGAAATGGTTTTACTATACTAAACTATTAATTGAGTTGATTGCTACGCCGCGCCGTAGAGGCAGCTACGCCGTAGCATGTCTACGTCACATGCAGCTATGAGCAACAGATTCCAAGATTATTAATTTCGCCCCGAATAGTTGATCGACCATTGAATTTGCGATCAAACGGAGGTTGAACCTCTAAACACGATGCAAGTAATCTGTAGCATTTACAGAACTATAGAATTGTGTATTAAATAATTAATATTTTTACAAAATAACCGACTTCAAACTGCCTTGTTAAAATTTAAAAATTCCACCAATTTTCTCGAGAATACCTACCATCATCAGATCATGCATGACCTGATGACTATGGGACCACCTGGAAGGTATACTCTATCAAACAAGAAAAGAGTTTTGCAAATCGGTCCGGACGTCTTTGAGGAATCGGTGAACATACATAAAAAAAGATTCCGACGAATTGAAAACCTCTTACTTTTTTGAAGTCGGTTAAAAAGACAAACAAATGCAAACAATACCAATATTTCGGCAAAGATGAGACTCGCATTTATTCAGACAACACGACACGCGGAAATAAAACAGAGAAGTAAGACATTTAAAGAACTATTGTTTATTTATTTATATTATTAAGTACTATTTATTTCCAGAACATTCGAAATTTGGTTTATTTCAACCAAACTTGAAACTAAACGGTTATATGGGCTTAATGTGGCATTGAGGTCCGCTACAATACGAAGAGCCTTCGTTCCCAAACTTACGAACATTACAATGTTATCATTATAAAGGTATTGTTTCACAGATGACTATGCAATTTCAGTACGGACGTAGGCGTGAATCATCATCATCATACCTATATTACGTCAAACTGGGCTTACGTCTCCCCAAAGGATCCCGTTATAGGGCGTTATTCCCATGCTTTCTCACCATTTAAACCTTCCCTGGGCTACTGCGACTATTTTAAAACCAAAAGCTCAACCGTCCTGCCCTTCGTGAGTCGTAAAATTTTAACGAAAAGTGGCATTGATTTTTTTCGTCACAAATTTTCAATTTACAGAAGAATGTCGTGCTAGTTACACTTTTTATAACTTACGAACTTGAACTGATTGGGCTGATAATTGTTGGAGATGTAGCTTAAAACTAGGAGAAAAATAGACAGCGGGAAAAATATTATAACGCTGGTGAGGACGTAAAGTTAGTTAGTTGATGCTAAATAAAAGTTTCACAAAAACAACGTTGTAGGAATTTAAAGCAAGACAAGTCTCGTTTTCTGGTGTTAGTGGAAAATACTCTTAAGACGTAACTGATTTTATTAGCGCACAGTTCTCTGGTAAGTCGTAGCTTGGCGCCTGTTCGACAAAGTTAGGAACGGGAAGTAGGGAATTATGTTACAAGGTCAAATAATAAGGTCACACTCTTGTAATGAATGCCAAATCGATAGAAATGGCAATTGATGCCAAAGATTTCTCAGTGCTGATATGACCATGGTAAATTTCATTAATATAGAATTCTAAAAAACAAATTCAGAAGTAAAAACCATTCAAATAAAACCAACATAAAATAAGCCGTGAGCACATTGCGGTGCTGTTAGCAACATTACCAGTTCGAAACTCTCAAATCTTACTTGGATTTTCAACCTTCGCTCAAAGATCTATATTAAACACCTAACCATTTATCTCAACTTATCAACCATCGATTGGTCCTTGGTCGCAAATCCCCACGCGACCTCCCAGGGCCGGATTAAGAGCAAAGATGCCAACCTCCGGGTGACCCTCATCCACAAATTACCTACCTCGTTAATCACACAACCGCTTCTTTGTAAACATACAAGTTTAGCCTGTTTTTGCTCGGAGGGGAAATTCGGATGATAGTTTTATATGGGCGTTGAGGATCGCTTTCGTTACGGACCATAAAACAAAGGAGAAAATGTGGTTGTATTAAGATCTCTTACATAATAAAATATACAATCATAACGAATATAATAATTTTAATTTTAAAATTTGGATTTTTAGCCACAGAAGATACCACAATGACTAATCAAAACAATTCTGGGTCAGAAATGTTAATGATCCACCGGGATACGTTGATAACAACGTAATCCTCTGACTCTACCAAATTGCATTGCACTGTTGTCACAAGTCAAGTGTTCTATTCGCTTTGAAGCTGGATAATGGATTACATGCGGATATCAAGAGATTTGCTTTGATTTGGCAACAAACATGAACATGTTGACTTCCTGATATATGATGCTCTCATACATAAATGCGCAGTAAAAGGGTAGGTTTAAGTTATCTATGCTATATGCGTATTTTTTGGGTGTAAATGTATCAAGTAAGCTGCTGATGAAAAATGTTATAAAAATCTGCTCAATCTCAATTATTCATAAATCTGAGAAATTCTTGATTTAACCTCGATCTCGCCCCAGGTTGTAGCGAAAGCACTCCAGCAACCAATTTCAAATTGTGTTGATACAATTTTTTGAAATTAGGTCAAGCGGAGATACAACAAAGAATGTTTCATTTAGCGTTCCAAAACATTTTGTAAATAAAAAGTTTGTCTAAAAATTCTGCCATCCATTTAAAATACCGGGAAGTTTGGTATAATAATGTTCAGATGGTGCCAGGTTTTTCTGGTAAATCTCAGGGGACACAGTCCCTAGGATTTATTACACTCGACCTCGATTTGAGATATCATTAGAATTTTAATTAAAATAAGAACCTCGCTAAGCTGATGATTCCATGTTGCTCGACGAATAAAATGGATCACCAACGTCGTTTATTTAAGCTCACACTTTTATGCAAAGTAATTAGAATAAAAAAAAATTTGAATAAGATATAAAAACCCTAAAAAGGTTGAAATTATCTATGAAAATCCAGTTTTATATCTAACTATGATCACTAAATGTAGCAGAACAAATTCATTCTAGATAATAAATTTAAAGAAGGAAATTTAATTTAGAAACCCATGATAGCGAGTAAGATAAAACAATCATTAAGTTTTTCAATGACCCTGCGAGCCTTAACGAGGCCTTTATGGCAAACAAAGCTCTCATTACGGCTATTTGGGGATTCGCGAGTATTCCACTAGTAAAGAATAAGCCGCTATAAATTTTTTTTTTTTATTAGTGTACTTACAAATAAAATATTTGAGGTAGTGTGTGCTCTATGTTAGTTATTAGGCCATAAAACCCAGATTTGTACGATCGAACTTGTGTGCCCGAGACCTGTCTTGTCCAATGATAAATACCATCCATAAAAATATTCGAATCGCATGCGATATATGTACCTATATACCATACATATATAATACATAAGTTAATAAAACCTAGGTCTAAAATAAAACCTGTAAATAAATTGGCAGCCATAAGTAGAGCAATAAGACTTACTAGCATACAGCAACTTAACATGCTGTATTATTAAAACAAATTGTCGCATAACTTTGTTAGGTACCTTTATAAAAATCTTTCTACGATCGTATCCTATAAACTTACAATAATAATGAAATCCAAACATTAATGTTTTCTTCTGTCTATAACTCAAACCCAATCTCTATAAGACCCCCCGCTAACTACAGACTTTCTATCGGCCGATATTTTGGTCGGGTTGGGCTGTTAGCGCGCACACTACGCCAACTAAACAGTTGGGTTGGTGGTGAGTGCGCAAACTAGGCAACAGTCGGCCGACGATATTCAGTTTTTAAGCTACCTGTTGAAGAGAGCTGTCTCATAATGGAAGTTTCTCGTAGTAAAATATTGTCCAGAAATATTATAATTGCTCTCATACAACGGAGGAGAAAAATCAAGAAGAGAGTCTGAGAGTATTGTGTGCATCCCATCTAAGTACTAGATTATTAAATGGAAAATTTTACACGATGCATTCAAAATTACTAGATTACCCGAAACTTAAAATTAGATTACGATTCTACAACCAGCGATTGAGTAGAATTGGACATAATGAAAGAATGCACGACCTTCCGGCTCCAAAACTCGGAGCGAAGTGAACCATCGGCCGACTAAACAATCGGTCAGTGTGCGCGCTTGCAAGGAGCTCCATACTAATATAGCAGTCGGCCGATAGTTTGATCGTCGTTCAGTTTGAACGCAGTTGAGAAGCCTATCAAACTTATTTATCGGCCGATACCAAATCGTTGTAGTATGCGGACTTGCATACATCTTCATACTGATTATAAGCCCGACCAAACTATCGGCCGATAGAAAGTCTGCAGTTTGCGAGGGGTCTAAGGCGATCACAAACAGACATGTAGGTAGAATAAGGTACCCTAAAAAGGTGAGATTAGGATCCCTGGAGCGAATGTGGTGACCGCAGACCAGACCAAACCATAATCTGATCCTCAGCGTATGGTACTTAGAAGCAAAATAAATTATTAGCCGAAGCTATTAAATATACCTACGCTCATTACACAAGAAAATATTTTTCGGTTAAGTTTACTTGTATTGTATGATTGTATTCCTTTACCGGATTTCCTGGAAATATTTATTTTGGTACATACCCTATACATATTATGTTACGAAACTTTTAAGCGTCTTTTTATGAAGTATACGAAAATCTTGCGATTTACTTACCTACCTAACAACCTACATAAATACTAAACTTAAATACCTACATAAGTAGGTACCTACCTAATTAGGTTCTTTTGGATGGCTTTCGACTGATTAAACTAAGCCGACCTTGACTACAAGTACCTACTTACCTACCTACTTAATAAGTAGTTTTTTTCTGCTTTTAAATTTTCACGGGCGGTATCTACACTTAGGGTATTCGGATATTTTTAG
This sequence comes from Chloroclystis v-ata, assembly GCA_963691955.1. Classification (NCBI taxonomy): domain Eukaryota; kingdom Metazoa; phylum Arthropoda; class Insecta; order Lepidoptera; family Geometridae; genus Chloroclystis; species Chloroclystis v-ata. The sequence continues at coordinate 7,968,611 of OY829899.1, forward strand.
ATTTACGGTGTAGTGAGCTAAACTTGATGCCGCTCTCGCTGCTACGGTAAAAATAGCTTTACTTTCATGAATACAGATAAATTTATTTTCCATGCTAGAAAACGTACTCATTTTATTTTTGAAAAAGAATTTGGTTAAAAACACATTACCAGTGATATTCGTTTTTTAAATTAGGTAAGTACTAGGTAGGTACTTACCTACTGTACGAGAATCGGATTGCGTCAAAAATCAGGAGACCTTTTTGAAATAAAATTTGCGGTTTCTTAAGTATTTGTTTGGTAATCAAAATAAGAACTACTAGGTATCTATATATATGAAGGTAAAAGGTAAACATAGGTATACATAGGTAGGGAAGTAGGTAGGTACCCACTTACCAACTTTAGTCTTATCTCTCACTGAACTAAAGTACATACGATGTTTGGATTTCAAATGCATTTCAATCTGCTGTGCCTACCTCTGTAAAGTGTACACTGTAAAGCACAAAGAGTGGCACAAATCGATTGAGCAACAGGTCTGGCCGGGTCTGTCCTTGCGAGTGTGGGCTTTATTCTAGGGATGTACCTCCCGAGCTGTAAATGGTGGTGTGTGATGTGATGGGTATCGCATTCGGAATGATTTAGTGCGAGTTATGTGGCATGAGATAAGAATACTTAGGTACCGAAAAATATGTAAAAAACGAACTAACTTGTTTGAAATTGAAACGTTTTAATTTCAAATTTAATATGTATTAATAATTATGTTGTTAGCGATTAACTACCTACAAAGGTAAGAAAGCTGATTCTTTAGGTAGGTAAATCAAACTCCTGAATTTACTATTTTATTCAGACGACACGCCTAGCTAAATCAGTTTGTCGGTATTTTAAGAACTAGCGGTGCCCGCGACTCCGTCCGCGTTAAATTATGTTTGTAGGTATTTGGGCCACTTCTTATCATAACTGGAGCAAGAATTAAAATAGCCTATCCTATGTCCCAGACCCATACCTCTAATCTTTATCTACCTACTTAATAAATTTCATCAAATTCGGATCATGACAAATTAATTAGGTACTTACAGTATTATATTATATTGAGTAGGTATGACAGATTTATTATTAGTAAAGAGTACAGAAAGCAAGGCTGTGCGTAAGCTCCTATTAGCAGCACAATAAAACCACTTATTTAAATTATATTTATTCATATCCAAATTACGTGAGCAAAGCGTAGGTACCTAAATTATTAAAATAGGATTTTTGGGCTGGTTCATGGTATGTAGAATATGTACCTAGATACTTAGGTACGGTCACCGAAGGCGTAAATAAATCGCAAACACTGGAAATAGGCGTAACCTACCTCATTCGGGAACAAAAACCTAATAACCCATACAAAGTAGCCTCATCCATCCTCGTAGACGTCCATTTATCCCCAAGACGCCGATCCAACGTGTTTCGTTTTTCGCAAACTCCGTGCCTCGTTAGGTCGAATTCTACTGTCTATTTTTGAATGCCTACCTACGTACCACAGATTGAAGAATCATTTATATTTTATTATTATTTACTAATTAAACGATATTATTACCACTATTAATCGTGTGACCAATGATCGTGTGACAGTTTACACAATCAAATAAATTATAATTGAATGAACTGCTCTAAATATATTGAAAATCATTTTATAAAAATGTATAAAAAAAGATTTTCATTTTTATTTTTGAAAATGGTTTTATATTAGAATACCTACAGTAAGCGTTTACAAAACCTATTTAGTTTGTCCTTTTTAATTAATAGTTATAATATTTTGTGAGGTGAAATTAGACAGGGTGAAGCCGCAGGCGGGTCAACTACTAGACTATTACAAATTTGTATCTCTTGCGTCATGGCAGGCCTTCTCAGAGGTAGTCTACAAAAAACATTCCTATTGATATATATATTCAGAGACATAGATACTATTTACATCTATGCTCAGAGATATATAATTGGTACCTAATCATCATACTTAACATCAAATAAAACTTCAAAATGTATGTTTACATTATCTATTTATGTCTACAGCACATTAAGTATATTAATTGATAAAATTAACTATAACAAAATTTGAAAGATAACATTTTATGATAAGGTACATAAGAAATAACTTAAATCACACAAGCATCACATTAGTAAGTCAATTTAAAAGTATGTTTAATATCCAAACAAGTAATTAATTTGTTTGCTGTATAAATTTTATAGTTCTAATCTTAAAATTACTCTGCATTTTTTTTATTTAGTTAACGATCACGAGCCTAAGCCAAATCATTGTGTTTAATTGCATGGTTCTGTTGGGCTGGTGGGTCTGCTTTTATCTTACAACGAGTGGGCAATTCAATTTGGTTATGACACTCAATAAATAGAATGTCTGATGATCTCATCAAAGATGTGTTAATTCTTTCCCCGGTAGGAGTTTTGAGTTGTGAAATCAATATTTCAGATCCGTTAGTCTTCCATCCCTTGAATTCTCCAGTCAAAGTGGACTTTTCGATAGTAGTTATACTGATAGGCTCACCTGAAAATGTAAAATCATTTTGGATTCAATGGACTGTAATAGCACTCCACCATCACATACCAGATGAAGCCCTGAGACCAGCAATGTATGTTAAATTGCTGTACCTATGCAATTAATTTACTGTATTCTATTGAGGTTCTTTGCTTCGCTGGTCTATAAGCTCGATTGATGATAAGGGGCACGGAATAAGACCTTGTTAACAACTGGTATACAATAAATATTTTGTGATTAATGTTAACTAAAAGGTATTAACACCTTTAAAGTACCTACCTACTTTTAGTTGTAAACATCAAGAACTTACCACTTATTTCACATAACCCGTACAAAAAATTAGTTCTCAGATATGCCCGGGCCCTTTCTGGAGTTAACGATATCATTTTTGGTATATTTTTAGTTTAATAAATCGTAAAAGAGATTAGAAATTATGTTTACACCGACAAAGGTAAATAAAATAAACATTGTCTTGACATTTGGTTTGACATCGAAATAACCATAGCCATTATAATCAGTCACGTAGCAAGCCATATAATGAAGAAGAAGACGTTCGCCCTAGCCTCAGAAAAAGGTTTTAAGCCAGGCAAAATTTGCCCAGTCCAGCCCGCACACTCTGCACTTCTAGCCTAGTATTATTGTCGAGTAGCGAGTAATTTGGTATGCTTTCATTACAATTACATTACATAAAAATAATACATACCTAATTACAATATTATATATAATATATAAAAAAAAATACTTAATATACTCAAAGATTATGCTTATTGTACTTACTATTGATTACCATTTCTATATAACGCAATGGTTATAAAAACTGTAATGTTATATGTGAATAAAATCTTTTGAACTTGTATTACTTTCAAATAAGTAGGTAGTAATTTTATATTCTGTGACCACGTGTCGTGTTCGGCGGCCTATCTTGGACTATGCGACGGATTGCGACGCATTCGCAAGGTCATGTAAAAAGCCGTCTTGTTTGTAACTAGATGTCGCTAGTAAAAACCTGCGGGCTCTAGATCGCGCTGACGAAAACGCGCGGGTTCAGATCACTACGCATGAGAAAACTACTAACAATAAGACCTTACTTCATAGGATCATTTCTATAGTAAGCTCTTCCTCAGGTTTCCACAATATGTGAGACCAGCTCAAACCACGATGAGGAGATGTGGCGCGGCGCCCTGAGCGTGAGACTGGCGAAGGTGGTTCACCTTCAGCCTTCGATGATCGTTCACTTCCTTTCGGGGAAGCGTGGGGTGCTGTCGCTGTCTGAGTGGTTTGACAAACCTCAAACCTAATGAAATTAATACCAGCACATACGGCAACATTTATCTCACGTAATCCCTTTGATAGGGGGGAGTATATAGGAAATCTGAAATTTCGCATCATGACCTCTGTGGCGCCGTGGGCATAGATCCTCTTGTCCTCCTTTATCGCAATAGGTTACGGGTTCGATTCCAACGATGTGTAGATAACGTTAAAAACACAAACGAAACTGTCGGCGAGTTAGCTAGCTATTAGAGAAATAAAATCCTGTCCTCCTTTATCGCAATAGGTTACGGGTTCGATTCCAACGATGTGTAGATAACGTTAAAAACACAAACGAAACTGTCGGCGAGTTAGCTAGCTATTAGAGAAATAAAATCGTATGCAGAACCCTTTCGGATTAATATGTTGAATTCTCAGAAATAAATAAATAAAAATAAATAATTACTGGACAATTTTTACACAGCGACATCTAGCCCCGTGGTAAGCTCGAAGCTTGTGTTACGGGTGCTAGATTTTAAATCCCAGAATGTTGAACCGCTTTACTAAAACCTACTTGTATTGGGCACTTATGGTTAGGTCAACCTCACATATTTTTGGTTTTCAAAACATTGATCAAGGAAAGTGCCTATTATGGTCGGAAATACATAAGATCACTTTATTATATTATATTATTATATAAGAAACAGTTACAAGAAAGAGAATTTAACTAAATGTTTGACCAAAATTACAATAAGGATTCAAAAATTCAACATTATAGAAATTCAAATATCTGAGAATTCAAATTCAACCTTATGGTCCGAGAGGTCCAAGTGCCCAACGCATCGTTTGCAAGTTGTCCTAGTGTTAACCTATGTTGAAAACCATGCGTGTAAGAAAAATCTAAATCAAATTTAGGTATGCTGGAGAAATGTCTCTTTTCCTTAGCCTGTACTTCCCAATTTTGGGCAAAGGCCTCCCCTAACTTTTTCATAATAAAGATAAAGTGCCTAAACTTAAACGAAACTATGTATATTGTTAACTTTTGTGTTTTAATGTTTATTGAATGGCGAATAAGCCAATTACTAGGAATAATAGTATTAAAACAAAAATTATATTCATCATGGTACATTTTATGTATCAAGAAATGTATAAAATATTCGGTTATGGTAAGAGATAGTGCTCAAATAAAACAATCATTTTTATTATGCATTATTTAATTTCAAACAAACCCTAACACACAATCACTACACGCGACAATGTATCGTGAATATTAGATATAGCAAAATAATAAATACCTGAATCATCCTGAGTGGAATCTGGTATACAGAAAAAAACTGACCTCCCTAGGGTTTGTTTTGCAGCTACACATACATTATTAAAAATCTAAATTATGTAACTAAATAGTCAAATTGGTAAACGACATCATGCAATCTCATATTTATTATTGATACAGTGTAGTAATAATAAATGTGACTATTCTATGTCACCTCAAAACCATTGGAGTGGGGCCCCACAAGAATTTTCGCCGCCAACGCCTTCGCTTCACAACGAGCCTGAATTTTGAAAAGTACCTCATTTTCCTCGGCGATTCACCTCTTCGTGTATGGTCCCAACTGAAAAGGTCCAGGCAGTATGCTAGTATAGAGCCCTTTATTAGTGAGAGGAATGAGTTTGCTAGGATCTGTTTCATTTATATTTTAAAAAAGGGTATTTAGAGATCACTAGCAAGCTAATTCTTTTTGAGTGGGGGTTGTTAATTTTAATTGTTTGTAGCATCAAGTATCTATTACAAAATATAGAAGAAAGTATTGCACCTAGAACTTGTTGCCACTTTTGGGTACCTGGAAACACACAGTAGATGGGTGTGATATGCACAGCTTGTGTCCCAACTCCGTAATGCGACTTCGAATGGTATGACTAAGAATCTATCGAGGTGTTGAGAAGCGAAATAACGCCAGAATTATATCAATTAGGTACTTTTAGGACACAACACAAGACATGAAAGTTTTCCTATTATTTAATATAAAACCCATTAATAATCTCCTAACAAATACCTGGCATTTTCAATCAGCACCAGAGTTCACGACGTCGAAATATAATATTTAGGAATACCTCGAAAGATTGCCGAAGACATCTCGTTGTACCGCCAATAAATGATCGTTAGGCGAAAGCCTCCACACGGCAACTATTCAAAATACCAATTAAATACCTGCCAGGTCCGTCGGTGTGACGACAACTACAGAATCGTTAATGGCTCAACAATACGCCCGTTTTTGCCATTATAATACGAATATTGGAATATACTAAAAGCTGTAAAATAACAGTGTTCATTTTATTACTTGTATTTTTATATTTTGGATAGGGTTTTTGGATAGCGGAATGTTTGATTTGTGATGATGTAGTTTAGTGAAAAGGGAAATAGTGTGGGTTTAATGAGGGGTTGATTTAAATATGTTTGACGGTGTTTAGCAGGTTTTGAGTGGGGTTGTACACTTACCGTTTTGAGGCGCTTTTGTGATACCTCAGTCAATGCTAGCGGCGGTCGCGGGAGCGCCGGCGAGACCGCTCGTGGGGGGAACCTATGAAAATATTTCAAAATGTATTTAGAAGCAGTATATTATTATATGTATTATGTTCATCCGTGCAAAAGATTTCAACACTCAAAAGTATTTCGGTCATTGATTCATTGATGTTTATCTTCTTAAAATGTAAGTGCGCTTAAAGTGGTGAAGGCAACATCGTTAGTGAAGGCTTTATCAGTCTTCGAGAGATAAGTCTCAGTCTAAGCAGTGGGGAGATAAATAGGGGTGCTTATACGGGTCAAATAGTATGTATGACAATAGTTTAATAATTATGTACTTACGGTGCCTGTCCTTGCGGTGTCTGCGGTCGCGGTCGCGGTCTCGTTCGCGCTCGCGGTCTTTGTCACGGCTCTTCTCGTCGCGGCTCGACCTGGAAAGTAACATTAACTTCAATAATAATAATAAATAATAAAGCCTTATTATAACAAAGCCTTATTATAACTGGGCAAGTCATATTATATCATACAATCATTATTAAACATTTCAACATAAATCTATACATTAAAAAATTATGCTGTAAATAATTATGTAATTAATGCAAAAGTATTTATTATTAATTCTAATTCTAATTTTGTATTTGTACCGAATATTTAGATGCCTATTATAGGGGTTCTCAGGTAAGACCACAATTATGAAAGAATGTTTAAGAAATCATTTTCAAAAAATAACAAGCAAAATGTATGTTCAAAATTCTTTTTCTTCAAGTAACTAAACTGAAAATACTAACCTACGGCTATGCCGATCCTTATCCTTGTCTTTATCCTTAGAATCCTTCTCCTTAGAATCTTTGTCTTTAGAATCTTTGTCTTTGGACTCTTTATCCTTATCTTTATCACGGTCTCCCCTGTCGCTGCGATCCCTGTCCCTCTCTCTGTCTCTCTCCATGCGCTCTCTGTCGCGGCGGTCGGAGCCGAGGCCGCCGCCAGCGCGAGCTCTCTCCTTCTCTCTCTCCTCTCGGCGTTTCCTCTCTTTCTCTTGCTGCTCCTTTTCTCTGGCTTCGTTCATTTCTTCGTAGGCTTGGCGGAGCTTGAAATAGCTGTGGAATGAACTTTCAGTTAGTATAGGAATATACTACTTAATTTTATTATGATTTTTTTTGGTTTGTTATGGCCCAAGTTTTTACCACCAATCCAAATTTTAGCAAGAATACAGTTTATCTTTTGCTTAATCTAGATAAATAGATATAAACAATTTCAGCTTTTGCTTATGCTTGCTTAAACACATCATGTACATTAGAAACTATATTAACATTACAAAATATAGAAAATACTCCTTCTTTTGCTTTCTTTTTTATTTTGTTTGAAGTTTTGAACTACCAATTAAGATTATGATACGATATATTTTTGTCTGTAACATGTAAGCTTTAACAAAATATTTTTCGTATTTTATGCAATGTAAATTAAAAATAATTGTTCAGGTAATGATTAGCTTCTATACATTCTCACCCAACATGTTGTTTTCCAGACAAATGGTCGTCGATCCTTTGCTGGGCGTCGCCAACGATCAAGAACGCGCCACACACCGGACACACCTCCATTTGCTTTTCTTGGGCCGCCGCCAACTCCGCAGTTATTGACCAGTGGCTGGAAAATCATTCAACTTCAAAATAGACTAAACATTTTCGTTTATTTTATGACGAGACATGACATTCTCTATGGTAAGGCGGGCAAAGGTCCACCTGCAACGCTGATGTTCTTAGTTTTAAGGACAAGACTATAAGATTTAAGACAAAAATTAAGACAATTTATAGAAAATACTGAAATTTTATGTATAAAAGAATATTAACTAGATTTGTTTAACTAGATTTTTCATACTGTTTCATACAAAATTGAAGTAAAACCATAATTTGTTGTTAAAATTAATAGGATTACCTGTTCTCTTGTTGCTTTAAAAGTTGATCTTTCTCCTCTTTCAATCTGTCACATAGCTTCATGAGCCCCTGCGCCTGCTCAACATCACCCCGAGTCCCTGCCTCTTCCGCTTCTTGAACTAGCGCTTTTACTTTTTCAGAAAGAAGATTTACCTATGGAAACAGATTTTTTTTAACTTTAATACTAACTTTTATCAGAAATAATGGAAACTGTTTGATTACTCTACTTGTCATCTAAATAAATTTATTATTGTATAACTATGTATATGTAATTTATATCAAATACCTAACTTACCTGTTCCTGGTTTTTTTCTGTTTGAGCAGCAGTCATTGCTGGTCCTTCTGGCTTTGAATTCATCAGTTCAAGTCTTTGCTTCCCTTTCTGTATTTTTCCTGTAAAAATAAATTTTATTTCAATTAAACAGTTATTATTAATGAAAAACTAGTAAAAAATAAGTTGTTCCACTCACTTTCTACATCATTGATCATGTGCCGACAAAATCGTAGGAACTCTTCAACATACTGTGACTTCTTGTAGTTAGTTTCAGTCTTTTGAAAGAGGTCCTTGACCTCATCATCATGAACTTTTGGACACACTCCAAGGTCAGCCCTGGTGTTCACAAACAAATCATGTGGACAAAACTTTACCATGTAATAATTGCAGTACTGAAACAAAATGAAAAGTTTGGATAAATTTATATTCTCACACATACCTACATACTTAATTATTACTGTCTCATACCTACTTATTTATTTTAGTCTACAGTACAGAATTTAACAGAACTTTAAATGTTCAAATTTCGTTCCAATAAGCAGGAATCAGAATTACATTGTAGGCTTGTTGTAGGTTATCCAGAACAGGATAAAACTCTACAAGATGCACTAAATTTGGTCATGACTTTGATTTAATTAGATTAGAATAAATTTATTTATTACCTCAGGATCTTCCCAGTTCGGTTTCCTTATTTTTTCATTGGGATTGGTGTTCCGATGTCTTCCCATCAATTCGTCAAGTAGCTGAGCAGCAGCTAGGACCGCCATTGTCGTAGATCACACCTCTTCCTCCGCCTAATAAATGACAAGAAAGCTAAATAAATTGATTTTACTACATGAATAAAAATCGTCTAAAATCACAACTTACAACTTTTCTTCCAATACCTACCTAAAATTATAAAATGAATAGACTTCACTTCAAAAATTTCCGAAAACATCCATCCAATATCATCCAAATTCATCCAACCCACAGAACAATAAATATACTATACTTTATTATACTCTAACGAGATCCAACCAATCCTCAGAGTCAGAATAGAGATAGAGAATGAAATGAAAGATTTTTTTTTTGTGTTGGCGTTCAGCACAGGGCATTTGCCATTTTCTGTGTTTTTTTTATTAAAACAAAATTAGGGAAGCGATTTAAATTAAAAATAATATAACCTAAGAGCCCGTGATGGCCAGACCTTCCTTTAATTCACAAGCGTGAAAATTCTTTCATGTGTATGTCTAACATAGGTAAGAATAACCCCCAAACATGAAACCTGGATCGCGGTTCTTTTGGGAGATAACAACCTTTTACATGTTATCTCCCAAAGGAACCACGATCCAGGTTTCATGTTTGGGGGTTATTCTTACCTATGTTAGACATACACATAAAATAATTTTCACGCTTCAGAATTAAAGGAAGGTCTGGCCATCACAGGTTATTAGTCTATACTAAGAGCCCGGTCTGGCCAGACCTTCCTTTAATTCACAAGCGTGAAAATTCTTTCATGTGTATGTCTAACATAGGTAAGAATAACCCCCAAACATGAAACCTGGATCGTGGTTCCTTTGGGAGATAACAGGTAAAAGGTTGTTATCTCCCAAAGGAACCGCGATCCAGGTTTCATGTTTGGGGGTTATTCTTACCTATGTTAGACATACACATGAAAGAATTTTCACGCTTGTGAATTAAAGGAAGGTCTGGCCATCACAGGCTCTTGGTCCAATATATCCGTACGCGAAATGAAAATAAAAATGATCAGAAGAGGTTTTTATAACACTCGGCACAGAGAACGTACGTACGTAGAATTGTGTCATTCATTCGCTGTGTTCGATTCGTTCTCAACACAGAACACTATGGTTCTCAAAGTTCTCAGAAGAAGGAATATAATTCGTTTCGTTCAAATTCAAGTGTGTGTCAACGATTGCTGTCAAGAACAAGTCACTGCCACTCAGCTGATGTGATATCATATAGATTCCTTCTTCTGAGGATATCATCTCGAATTTGGATAACAGGTAGTGGTAGTCTTAGATAATAGAATACCAATAGATATGTTTCTAAATTGTCTATGGAATTAGTTTATAAGATGACTAAAATAAAAATGATGACATCTCTGTCTTATGTATGGAATTAAAAGGAGCCTAACTATATACTCAACAGTTGCGCTTGGTTGCCAATATTTATGGCACGTGCCTTTCTTCAGCTTCCTTCGATATCATTTACTGTCACTTTGGATAGTTTGGATATCATTTACTGTCACTTTTTGGTTTTGTTTACATCGATAGTGGTGTTCTTGTATATTGCACGAGTTATCGATATTTTGATTTTAGACTTAGGTAAAAAGTTATAGACCATGTTAATTTGAATAAATGTTGATAATATATTGTGTTTTTGCAGAATAGCATGAATCGTAGAATGAAATGACGGATTAGATTTCAGGTTTTTTATACAATATTATATAATTTTGAAATATAAATTATTTTGATATATAATAATATACTAAATATAAGTAAGTATATTGTATTAAGTATATTGTGTTTTATAATTATCTAAAACATTTGGCTTATTCAGGTCTTTCATTCGTTTAGTTATATTCTGTGGGTATATTAATTTAGTTAAAATGAACTTTAAACATTAAGTAGAACTCAAACTAGTTAAAATAAGGTTAAAAGTTCATTTTTACTAAATTAATATGCCCACAGAATATAACTAAACGAATGTTTGAATTTGAGTTCTACTTAAGTACCTATTTTTTTTTGTTCTAGTTAAAATGTTTTTTGTTTTGCTTGGTTTTATAACTGTATTAATTCTATAATTCTATAATTTAATATTTACGTACTTCAATTTACAATAAATACATTATCATAAAAAAAGTTCAGTTGAAAACAAACTCTATCGATAAATTATTATAATATACCTACCTCGTACAACACTAATTTATGTTAGCGTAGGTATACACGATGTATTCGTGGTTAGGGCCATTCCATTAAATTCGTTCTTCTGAGGTGGTAGTGGTGTGGTAGTTTAGTGATTATATTCTCTTTGGTTAGTTTAGTTTGCCATTGCCACTAAAACGTAGTGATTATATTCTCTTTGATTGCCACAAATCTAAAAAGAAGACGATTAACAGGTAGAGTTTTGTTGATAAAATTAAAAAGTAATTTCATTTTATTTTAATTTACTTATAGTTAGTCTGCCTGTAAAATATATTTACATTCCACGGGATAATAGGTAATTTGCCATGGGAGGTTTATTCGGAAAACATAAGAAACCTGTGAGTAGAGTAACAGAGCAAGATAAGGCCGTTTTACAACTGAAACAACAAAGAGATAAGCTGAAACAATATCAAAAAAGGATAGAATTGAATCTTGAGAAAGACAGACAATTGGCGAAAAAACTACTGGCTGAAGGCAAACGTGATAGAGCTAAATCATTACTAAAAAAGAAAAAGTACCAAGAAAATCTACTGCAGAATACAGATACCCAGTTAGAGCAGCTTGAACAGCTCACCCATGATTTAGAATTTGCGCAGATTGAAGTCCAGGTAATTAATTTAATTATTACAACCATTTTGCATTATTTGCTGAACATAAGCCTTCTCATAAGGTACTGGAAGTGGACATGAACCAGCAGATATCATTAGATAGTCTAATTTGTTCATAATTTTTTTGGTATTTATAGCCCAAGTACCTACCTACTCAAAAGGGTTCACTTACATTAACACATGAAACCAATAAAATCACATCAATCCACTTCCTGTTAAGAGCTTGTTACCTCAAACAATATACCAAACATAACTCTTCATACTTATAATATTAATTTTATGCTGATATTAGATAATTTGATGTTGAATAAGATTAACATATACATAACACCCCTATTCCCATTCCCACTGTTGGGACATAGGGACTTCTCTCATGACGAGAGAGATTAGGCCTTATTTCACCACACTGGCCAAGTGCGGGTTGGTGAATGACACAATGTGAGTGGTGAATGATTAACATATAATACATTTTTTTTATAAAAAATTCCAGGTGGTAAATGGCTTAAAAATAGGAAATGATGCATTGAAGAAAGTCCATGATATACTTAGTATTGATGAAATTGAAAAGATACTGGATGAGACTCGAGAAGGTATTGAGAAGCAGCAAGAGATTGATGAAATGATTTCCGGACAACTGACGGAGGAGGACAATGAGGCTGTCGAAGCAGAACTTGAAGCTATCCTCGATGTACAGGATCAACTTCCAGATGCTCCCACAGATGAGCTACCAGATCTCACTGAAGAGAAAGCCTCAGAAAAACGAGAAAAGGTTAAAAGTCCACAGAAAATAGCTCTTGAAGCCTGAGATGGAAGTGTATTAAGTTTATAGGTGTAAATAATAAATCAATTATAATATATTTTTATTCTGCTTAAAAGTTAGTATTTTCTTACAAGATATTAGAATAATGTTTGTTATAAGCCGCGCACTTAGAGAATTGATTTATAAATGGCGTCCGCTCGCATGCGTTCTCGCTCACTCTCTATACTTTTATCCTTGTTTTGACAATCGTACCATACGTACCCGCCGCCATTTTCAAATCAATTTTCTATCTGCGCGGGTTATACATTATGTTAACAGGGTCATGAGCTTCCCTGCCACCCTCCAAAAATCCTTAATGTGTCTAATTTAATAATTTGAATGTTCATTGTTATTCCGTAATTACACCCAGTGACTTGATTGTTAGTGATAAATACTTGTTCTATGGAATTCTCTTCATCACTTAACTTTTAGGGAGTGGACAGTTGAATAGATTCCCATACCCATAGGTACCTACTCTACCTATCAATAAAAGAGCTCTTTATAATAAAACAAAGTTATGATTTAGAATCGATTTTTAATGTTTTTTCTATGTTAGGTACATAATCATAGCTAGCCAAGATTATTATTGACCTATCTGTAAATCTATAATTTAATTAATTTACAAAATTATAGCGCAAATGTCTGCAGACGAAAAAAAGATATAATTAGTTGATAGGAATAGTTTAGAAAGGGAGAGTTATGGAATGTGTTTTGAAAAAAAGAGATTATGACAGGTAGTACCTAGCAGGGTTATAGGAGATAATATAAATATATTATGGGATTACCATTTTATTTAAGCCTAGAACAATGCAAATTTACATTTTACTAAATTATAAAAATACTTTTCAGTTTCCAGAATGGCATTTATTCAGTATCAATTAGATAATCATTAGTAATAATAGTTGGTACAGTTTTAAACATTTCCTGAAACAAATTAATGGCTCATGAAAATAAAAATTTCCATGTTATTCAAGCTATCTTATAAATAATAATAGTAATAGGTATATGCAGTAAAAACTTTTAAAAACCTTGATTTAAAACTTATAAAAAATTAAACTCTATAAACCTACAAGTCGAATTTAACTATAATGATATCACAATGATATCTTATATTACTTATTTACAATATAAACATTTCTAGTTCTAACATTAGAATAATAGCACAGCAACTAAATTCAACAATAACGAACACCTCATATTGCCTGCCTAAGCATTTAATAAGATTGATACACAAGTTATTATAACATGATTATGCACGCAATATGCGATATCACTTAATTTAACAGTTTTTACACTTGATTGTCCATCTATTTTACACTTGATACATGATACATTTGAACCCAAGAGGTAGGTTTGTGCTGTTGTCCTAGAAACTAACATCACTAATCATTGAACAATAGTCTTGTTGTAACATCTATTGCTCTTGAAAAACATCACTAGATCACTCAATGTCTGTCTTATGGAGTCTCATTTGTGCACTGTGGTCAGCTAGCAAACTCCTCGCTAGCTGCCGGCTCCGAATGCTAGTAATTCACAGTGACTGGGTGATGAGCAATTGCAGTGCCTGGATGGTTCTGATTAGTTGGGTGTGTAAAGGAGGCTGTGGTTACATTACTTGCTGGGCTAGATGATGGCACTCGCACCTGCTGTACAGAAGATAAAAATACATACTTGTATAAAATAAATCCTCTAAAAGTCAGGATCATTTATCCATGTCAAAACATGATAGAGAGGTTCCATAAGAAAGGGCTAAAACGTCTAGCAACCCTCTCCAAGCAGAGTATAAATTAAAGATAAATATATATACTTACTTGACCACTTATCTGCATTACTGTATTGGATTGGGCTATATGATTTGGAGAATCGAGAGCAGGCTGTACAACAATTGTTTCAGTTGGTCCATTGTCCACTGATGATCTATAAAAGAAAACATGTCTTTATATCACTGATTAAAGTGGAAGTACTAGGCTATTGTTCATTATTAATTTTATATCACCAGGGAAGTTTCAGAAGTAAAATATAATACAAATGTTTTTTGTAGTATTAATAAATAATATTTATTGGTAGGTATAATATTCATTATTTATCTTAGTAGGACATAGGCTCTCCCATGAACTTATCCTCTATTTATAATATAACTATGTTGTTAAGGATTAATTACCTTTGCTCCGACGTGTCAAGCTCTACTTTTATACACTTGTTGGTGCAATCGGGTGTGGTGGTCATACACTCGTCATTGTCAGTCTGCATTTCAGAGGAGGCTTCTTCACCCGCATCGGTGTGCACTTGCCGATGTGTTAGTAAATGAGCTGTAAAATATTGGAACATTAAATATTCAAACCTTAAGTCCTAGTTAAAAACGATTTATTATATGTTGTCATGTTAAAAATATAGACGTGTCCAAGTAATATTAGTGATTCTATAGACGAACGTCTAAATCAAACTTCAGGATTTTTTACAACTTGGACTCTATACAACATTCGCAAATCGCGGTTTGTTTGCTTCATTGTTTTGGAGGAGCTATTTATTGATATTGTTTACTATATTATGTATTCTAAACTAATATGATTAAAAACTTTTTTAATTTTATAGAACTATGTAAGTAACAACAATCTAGAGATATTTTTAAAGTCTAGAGATTAGTTAGAGCAAGCTCACCTTTACACATAAAGTCCTTTGAACAGACATCACACCGGAAAGGTCTCGGTCCCGACCCCGCCTTGTTGTGTGACCGCTCATGGAACATCAGGTTGCCCTTGAGCGGGAAGGACTTGCCGCATTCACCGCAACTGTACGGCCGATCGCCACAACTGTGGTATCTGAAAACATGAGTGAATTCATTATTTTATGCAGTTAGATATGCCTTACCATAACAGCCCATATTACTTCCCAGAATCGCTGATGCCCGCTGGAAGCTCTTTTATTCTACGTTATGGACGTCACGGCATTTAATATGGACTTACATGCTAGAAGGAAAAGGATACTAACCTCATATGCGTTTGTAAATGTTCCTTCCTCGTGAATGGTTTCTGGCAAACCTTGCAGGTGTGCGCCGCGCCACCCGTGTGCTGCTTCAAGTGGTTCGTCAGGTGTTCCTTACGAGTGAATGTTTTCTGGCAGAATTCACAGCGATGAGGTGATTCGCCAGTATGTATTCTGTTTGAAAAATGAAATCAATTTAGTTAGTGCTACATTTGAAAAACATACCAGCTTTGAAAAAGGCTCTCAAGTAAATTACTACTAGGAAGTAAATACTAAAATATTTAACACAAAAAACACCAATAAGCTGGTTTACAGCATTGGAAGATTGAGAATAAGGCCACTCTCATGCAACACAGCTACATGTTGCGAGCATGCGTCACTATCGTTGCTTGTTCGTTGCTTGTAAGTACCTATGGTCTTACACTCCATATTCCAAATCGGCTAACACATAGCAATAATATTCAAGACATTTATTTACATAAAATATTATTAGGTAATTGAACAAGTCAATTGTTAAATGCTTAAATTAAACAACTAAATAAAACGGCTAAAAGAAATTTGCACAGTAACTTATAAAAATGGAAATAATTGTCTTGAAAAAATGCTTTAATTAGCGTTGTATGGTTAAGTTAAGAAGCATAAAGTACAACGTTAAATATTGCTTCGAGGTTCGTGCTTACCACGTGGCTAGATGTTGCTATGTAATCAAGCAATATTAATTAGCTTATGAAAAATACAAGAAATATTTCACTAACCTGACATGGTTGGTGAGATGTTCCTTCCTAGAGAATGTTTTAGTGCAGAAGGGGCATTTGTTCGGCGTCTCCCCGGTGTGCACGTTTATGTGGTTCGTTAGGTGCTCCTTGCGCGAGAACGACTTCGTACAGAACGTGCACTTGAACGGTGTTTCGCCGGTGTGTTTCCTGCCATTGGTATTTTAACTTTTAACATAAGGGCACTACGATTCAAATAACTCTAGTTCTAGGGAAATAATTATAGCAAAAGATTCAATAAGTTTTCATATTGTACGAATGAGCTCATTCCAATTGATAAAGAATAGTTATATTTTAATTGAATTAAATAGGTGAACCATTTATTTCGGAGTTATATGCACTATTAAAAGCTTACGTTATCTTATATACGTTCCCACGACTGGGACTTCACTCTATATGTAATAATAAATATATAGAATAATTTATTAGCTATTGTTATTGTTTGCGTATAGGGGCATAACACTTTTATAAATACAAAAAGTAGTATAAATCCGGTATCACAAAAGTGTGTTTATCAATATAATAGTTAGCATAAAACTCCGGCACTCCCCAAGACTGAGTATCTATGATTGATGTGATATAACGCGGTCCGCGCCTGCATACATACCGCACGTGGTTGACGAGATGCTCCTTCCTGGTGAAGGTCTTGCTACAGTAGGAGCAGGCGTGCGGCGTGACGCCGGTGTGTTGGCGGAGATGCGAGTTCAGATGCTCCTTTCTCGAAAACGCGCGCGGGCAATACGTGCACTTGTGTGGCGTTTCGCCCGTATGCTGTCTGCACAGAGCACATTCCGATTTGTTACATTCATTATATAGCTTAGGCACAATCTAACACGCTGTGCCATTCCTGTAACAGTTCAGTTTAGGTATCGTCTGGTTTGGTTGAGCGACTTGTCATTTGTATACAAAGGAGAAGTCCATGAAAACTCTGATGTAACCAAACCTAAACTGTGATAGGAATAGAGGCACTAGTTGCTAACCTCACCCTATTCTACGTAAGCTTATCTTCTAGGCATGTGTCGGACACAAATCGGAATGCACAATGCTGTGCTACAGGAAAACCCCACACAAATGCCGCTTGTGACGATTATGAATTATCATGCAGATTATGAAAATACGAATTAAAACAGCGAAGGGGTAAGTTATTGGTGCGAGTAAAATAAAAGTTCTATTATAACCCACAGCTACTTGTTACTACTATTTGTTTATTAAATTAATTGTCATAATATTATAGAATAACTTTTACTTGTTTCTAATTATTAAAACAACCTCAACCATTTGAAATGTTTTTCGTGTTTTAATTTTACTAAAAATTTTCTCTGTAAACAAGCCATGACATGCCTTCTACACACATGCAGTAATCTACACTACAACGTTACTTCTAGTTCTTCGTAGCACAGCATTGTGACTAGGTATTTTACTACAATAGGTTTATTATTATTAATATTGGCACATTCTTGTGATTTTTGTGGATTTTTCGGACACAGTTTTAGATTTTGTTTGAACAGCAAAATATGAATACCTCCACATTTTTAATTTATATGTCTCAAGGACATAGAAATTGAAAATCTGGAAAAGGTTATATTGTGATCTTGTAATTTTTTCTAAACCATTTTTCTAATATTTAGAAAACTAAGAAATCAATCAATATAAAAACAAAAAAGTACACATAATTTTAATTTTTTATAATGCAATTTCTAGCCCGGTTGGTAAGCACGAATCGAAAGTCAGCTGCAAGTGTACAACGGGGTCACCAAAATCCACAGTAACCACATGTAAGCGAGCGGTAACCTCACCTGACGTGGTTGGTGAGATGTTCCTTCCTGGTGAAGGACTTGGCGCAGTAGTTGCAGCGGTGCGGCGACTCGCCCGTGTGCTGCCGCACGTGGTTCGTGAGGTGCTCCTTGCGAGTGAACGACTTCGTGCAGAATGAGCACTTGTGCGGAGACTCGCCCGTGTGTTGGCGCACGTGGTTCACTGCAACATTATTTCATTGATAACACAAGGTAACATTACGAAGTTTCTTACAGTATAAGGCACTTATCTCACCGGAAACGATTAACGAGTAGAGCTAGAACTAGAAACGAGTTAGCGAGACGTGAAAGCGAGTGTGATATTTGTGTAGCTCGGCTACAGGCTACTTTCGATAAGCGAAAGTGCGAGTGAGGCGGGCGATTACTCGCATCACTCGCTCGCGGCAGTCAAGCGTATCAAGTCAGTCTTGAAGAGAAATCACCACTGGTTGCTCTCTCGGCGTGAGTTCTAATCGCTAGGCGAGTATCGCCGAGCAAGTGCTATCTTTCATAGCTCTTGTCGCTCAGCGACAATAACTATTTGTATATGCATCTCTTTTCTTCACACGGAAAGTACCTATTATCTATCGTTTCTAGTATCGATAGTTAGTCGTTTACTCGCCGTTGGTGGGACAAGTGCCTAAGGCACTACATGTTCTGGTATATAAACGACACACACGACAGCTCACCTAGATGGTCCTTCCTCGTGAAGGCCTTGGGGCAGTAGCCGCACTGGAAGGGCGTCTCGCCGGTGTGCTGGCGCACGTGGTTGACGAGGTGCTCGCGGCGCGTGAAGGACTTGGCGCAGTAGTTGCAGCGGTGCGGGGACTCGCCCGTGTGCTGCCGCACGTGGTTCAGTAGATGCTCTTTCCGTGTGAAGGTTTTGGAACAGATGTCGCACCGATGCGGGGTTTCGCCTGTAACGAGAGTTTAAGGATGTATTTTAAATCTAAATACAGAAATTACTGAGATTTCATAATCTTACAAAGTAATTTAAGATTTTTGATGAAAAATCTATATTAATATTAAGCGGTCTACACACCAAAGCCGGCGGCCCGCCGGCTTTGGTGTGTAGAGCGCATTAGCTCTCAGCCCCGCGGCTTGTCCGCGTTATTGTAAATTTTCCTGCGGTTAAAGGTAGCCTGTGTACTTTTCAGGCACTCAAACAACCTCTTCATTAATATTGCTTCAAAAGATTTGGCACGAAAGCGCTAAAGACAAGAGTGACTCTTATCTGTAGCGCTTTCGCAATTATACTGTTATACATATAGTAAGCAAGGATTATTTGTTTGATGATTGAAAGGCTATGACGCTTTTATCGAACGAGAGTTGGAGAGTTCCTACCGGAATCAGCAGTTCTGATTTAAAATGTGTGTGTAGGCTATTTATGAAGTTCTTAGTTATATTATTAAAATATTTTCAAAACGTGTGGAGAAAATAAATGAGGACCCCAAATAAACCATAAATGGTTCTCATTTTTAGTAGATAACACCTAAAAAGGCTACAATACTCAACGTTGTTTATTCATGTCATGAGACATAAATGTACACAAACGATTTAGGAACTATGACTCAGATGGGTTGGGCTCCTAGTTTGGAATGCAGATATATTATAAAGTTTATCTTCTTTTGATTTTTAGAACTAGTTTGTAATATACAAATTCTAAATCTAAAATCAAGAAAATGTATCAAATGAAGGCATTATACATACACAAACAAATATTTCATTTGAATCAACATGGAATAACAAAGTAAACGTGCATGTAATGTAACGCAACTCATACACAACATGCAGTTTAGTCGTAAGGCAAATGAGCAAAGTACATTGCTTTCTTTAGAGTCCCTAATAAAGGAAATTGTATCGACGAAAAAGGGTTTTACACTTTATTTTCACTACAATTTACATTAACAACATTTATTCAACAAGTTTGATGATGAAATGCTAAAAAGACTTGGAACTCATGCTCAATTTGACATTACGCTTACATTTGTAGATTAAAAAATGGTTAGAATAAAAAAATATATAGGAAAAAACCAAGCCTGAAACCACATTACATGGGCACAGAACAGTCAGCGTATCTTCAGCATAACCCAGAAAAACGACTAAGTACAGTTCTATTTTAAACCTCCTCGGCAAGAGGAGATAAAACTTAAAATGAACACAAAAGCAATACATACATAGAAGCGTAAAATATATGTATCCGCTACAAATGTTTTAGGCTTACATTACATTGTTCTTTAACTATCACATAGCGGATATTAGTGGCTGTAAATAGTATGTACTGACCAGTGTGCCAAAGTATGTGGTTGGAGTAATGCTCTTTTCTCGTGAAGGATTTGCCGCAGAGGTCACACCGGTACGGGGTATCGTTAGTGTGCGACCTCATATGGTTCGTCAAATGTTCCTTCCGAGTATACTTCTTCCCACAAATTGTACAGTGGTGTGGAGTTTCACCTAGTTGGGTAGGCAAAAAACAATATGTTAACACTTCAATGATGCAACTATTTCTCTCGAAACATTTAGTTTGTTATTTTCAAATTGGGCTTCAACATTGTTCACTGGATAGATAGTTGAATCATTTAACTGTTTCTGTTTCTGCATCCACGAATGCTAATGCAGGCTTGGCTTTTTCGTTACAAACTAAAAATTCCGAAATTAAATTACCTTTATACTATTTCTTATCCTTCTGATCAGTAATTACCTAACTCATTAAATAACTTCAATCAACCAAATGCTGCGTCTTACATTGGAAGCAAGAGTCGTAAAGGGCTTCAAAGCACACCTGCCTCTTTAAACAAAGGCAATTCATTTCACCCCTTTACACAATACTTATTCTCTTACAACTATTGTTAACACAATACAAATACTGCACGGCGCGGCGCCTTCAAAATTAATGTATACCTATAATAATCATAATTAGCGGAAATATTTTATAGATCGCTGAAATATTTATTAAATATGCTGTGAAAATAGGCACTCTTTGTTTTTCAGATTTAAGAGTGTACAACACAGTTATTTATCAATCTATTTATAGGCAAAGACGTACATAATATAATGCTCATATCTACAGTCAAATGCCTCTAAAAGGTTGATTGCACATCAAGTTCTTACATATTTGAGCGATCTCTACCTAATATCAGTTCTCTAGTTATGTAATACATACCAGTGTGCCACATGACATGGTTCATGAAGTGTTCCTTCCTGGTGAAGCTCTTCTTG
Organism: Chloroclystis v-ata; assembly: GCA_963691955.1. NCBI lineage: Eukaryota > Metazoa > Arthropoda > Insecta > Lepidoptera > Geometridae > Chloroclystis > Chloroclystis v-ata. Next base: position 7,990,191 of record OY829899.1, read on the forward strand.
CAGATGTCGCAGCGGTGCGGCGTCTCGCCCGTGTGCTTGCGCACGTGGTTCACCATGTGCTCCTTGCGAGTGAACGTTTTCGCGCAAAATTCGCATCTGAAAACGTATCAATAAATGTTGATTGATTGGGATATTAATGGACAAAACCCTTTATGTTTGAATAGAAAATAAAACTGAAACCCAAAGGAATATGTACTACAAATGCGTTTCTACATAAATAACTTTAAATTTAAGTGAACATAATTAAATAAATGATAGGAAGACAGAGACTCGGGTTTATTTTTCGTATACAAAACCTCCGTCAGATTTTTTTTTATTTGCCCGTTTCTCAAATTCCATAAAACTAACCCAAACACCTAGTGCAATGAATTTAACTTTAACCCAATTATGATGTTTTCGCGACACATAACACACGAAATACTCTAATTTGTAATATTACGTTTATTCTTGCATTGTAGGAGCTTAGAGACATTACCTGTATGGAGTTTCTCCCGTGTGACTGCGTACATGGTTGTTTAGGTGCTCCTTACGCAAGAATGTTTTATGGCAAGTGGAGCATGCATAAGGTTTGTCTTGGGCCATTCTCTTTGCGTGTCTTTCGGCCGGGTCACCTGCTGTAAGGCAAATCATGTTTTCGTCTCTTTAGTTTAATTGCAGCTTTGTTTAAGCTTATCAAAATGTTTCGCGATATTTCGATAGTAAATTTAGTAAAGGTTTAATTAAATGTTCTTACCGAGATGGCATTTCCCGTGCCGAGAGAGCTCTACGGGGTTCGCGAATGAGGTGCCGCAAACTTGGCACGTGAAAGGCTTGGTCTCGCCGTGGTAACGTCTGCGTAAAATAATAATAAAATCGTAAACAAAAAATACTGTTTTTGCCGAGATCAATTTTAAACTATAGGAGGTACTTAGTTTAATAGTGGTGATTTCAAGAGCCAAGGTCAGGGCATACGCGACTTTGGTTAATGTTGAAATACGTATTACGTTTAAATTCATCGCACTAGGACCGCGAAGCAAATTATTGTTCGACCCGAGTCTATGTCAAGAACTTCTGCCTAAAGTGCAGTACCAAGAAATTTAATAACTATTTCAGTGATTCAAAATGAGAAAAAAAAAAAGTTACCTGTGTACAATAAGCTGGTACCGAAATTGGAATATTTTCCCGCAAATATCGCATGCGTGGTGGCCGGGCGAGTTCTCCGCTTCTGACATACCGGAGCTGGTTCCTGGCACTTCTATTTCTACATCACCCTGTGGAAATTACAATAGCTTACTTTTGACATGCTTGAACACTTGTTAGTAAATTTAAAGATACAATAATCCTGACAGAAATAAAAATGTTTTATATTACAGAACTAGGTATACCAAAATTCTGTCTCTTCGCCTTCTCGCCAGATCAGGGTGCCAACCGGCGCGGCCCTTTGCACACAGTTCCTAATATACGGCATTGAGGTGATAGATTAGACTCGCATTGTGCAGATCAGACGTTTTCATATTTGTTTAGTAGAAGTTATTAGAAATCCCTATTTTAACTTTCGCGATATTAGTATTAGTGGGATTCCGATTTAATTAGGTATCAGCGTTTTAACCTACTCTCGCCTTTATCGAATGGAATATTAAAGGAGTTAATAAAAAACCACCAGTACTCACTACAGCCACTTTGGCCTGAGGTTGGCCGTCGGGTCCCATTTTGCCGAAGACTTCGTGATACGCCAACAGCTGCGATAGATCTTCAACGTTCACTTTGTACATCGCGTGCATGTCGTGTTCCGGAGCACCCGTCGATATCTTCACAACTGCGCCTTCCATATTCATTGCGTTTACAGCCTGGTAATAAACAAATAGGTAATTCAATAAGAACTCAAATATATAGATTTATTTCTAACTTCATTATATTATGTAAGACATAATATGTAGGTATCGCTGTAAAATTAACACGCTACGGTGCTACGGGCAGATAATGGTCAGACCAATAGATACCATGTTGGTCAAGAAGTCTTGGTATAATCAATAATCGCTAGTGGATTTTTGACAAATTGTAATAAATCCCAAAATTTATGCCAATTTTCAGCGAGGTGCAAACTAATGTAACCTTGCCCCTATTTTGAGGCCAATTTGACCGGGCCATTAAAGTAATCATAATGTAATAAAATAATAAGCTACCTTCAAATCAATGCCCTTCATCTCCTTGATGTCCGTGGGTATCGCGAACTGCTGCGCGTCGATCTTGGCGTGCGTCTTCTCGTCCTTGACTATAGCGAGCGGGTCCGTGGCGCTGGCCTCGATGGAGGTGGTGCCGTCCGCGTTGTGCGTCACGAGGATGTTGGCCGGCTCGCCCGTCGCCTGCTCGATGCGCACCACGCTGTCGAGCACCTGTTGGGAGAAGTTCTGCTCTTCATTTATTAAGGGGGTTTCTTGCTACGGAATATCTTACTTATACAATACAAAAACTCTTTATTGTACACCAAATAAATGAAAAAAATTAAAAAAAGAAACAAGTACAATGGGCGGCCTTATATTATATTATATTTATATTATACAAGCGAAATTTTGTAGGAATGTATGGATGGTTACTCTTTCATGTAATAACTACTGAATGGATTTTAATGAAACTTCAAAATAATGTAACAATATAAGTTAATATAGGAAACTAGTTTTGCTATAATTCATAAGTCATCTTATCAACCCATATAATGACCGACTACTGGGGATGGTTTCTCGCAAGAGAATCTCACACCAACCCTAGGTTAACATTTTTAGGATGGAGCCACACAGAAGTTCATATATCATGATTATTAACCCTAGAGTGGGCGCGCTATGTCAATTTTGCCGCCTTTGGTGAACAAACGATATTATTTTTTGCAAATATTTACGTGTCAAGGTCAAGCTGTCTAGTAGCTGCCCCCCTTCTATTCATCTACCTGTGTCGTAAGTTTAAACTCAATCAGTGCACGGGCAGCCGCAGGAAGAGAGGATTGTTGCCACCGGGTATCGCGGCGGCAAATTTGCCACGGTGCGCCTACTTGCGTAAGTAAAAATATTACTACAACTGGAAATTATTTTGTTTTTATTTTCGTATTGTTACTAATCATATTGTTCCTAATCATATATTGATACTAATTTCATATGTTAGTTCCGATGAAACCACTGGCGCCAATGGGAAACCCGAAATTATATCTTTTTACTATGCGACTAATGGCGTTCGACCAAATGAAAAATGAATATTTTACCAGAAGATCTAGCCTCAACACATTGAATTTACCATTGAGGAACCAAATAGCTCCAGAAGACCAACTCTCATCTTCAGAAAGGCTAGGAATATGCGCTTTTATGTCCATCTAAGAAAAATAGGAGGATCAAAACAGGGTGTCATATATGCCAAGAGTTGCTGTGCAATAACCACTGTGTGTACCTGTGCCAAGTCTGTTTTGATGAAAAATATCCTAGCAAAGACTATGGCATATAATTAAATTATATTTTATGTTTTATTTTAATTTTATCTAGATAAAGACAAACTTGTTCATAAAAACTAAGATTATCTTCCAAAGATGATTTAAATACAAAATGCCTCTTAATTATTTATTTATAATAAATAAATCTTTATTTTTTTAACAGCTAATGTTTTATTTTAAACCCCTACAAGAAAAAAAATGTACATTTTAACTGTATATTAGGAAAATAGTTAGTTAAACTAGGGCGGCAAAATGCTCCCCACGCGCCCACTGACGTTCCACGCAAAAGCGCGCCTACTCTAGGGTTAATTAGTTTAAATAATCTTGGGAGTGTAGACATTCAAATTATAATTTTACACACACTGACATGTGGACAATGTTACAACTCATAACTGGGGCAATATCATGCTAAGCTTTTTAGGTAAGGTTTTCCTTAATAACCAATAGCTATACCTGTGGAAATAATTAAAGTAACATGCTACAACATACTTGTTGTCCAACTATCTGCTGCAGCTGATGCACGGTGAGTGTGTGGTCGGATGGCAGTTTGATAGTTTCGTGCATGTCTTCCTTCTCCACCATTTTACTGCTGCTTGGCTCAACCACAGTCACTATGCCATCTTCACTGACTGTTAGTTGAATCTAGGAATAATATTCACATATTAATAAATATTCGAAAACTTTTGATTGACTATCTAGCCCACAGCTTTGCCCTCGTTAATAGAATAAAACTACTAAAACTAAGCCTATTATGTTATTCTTATATACATAGTCTATTTAATAAGATTACTTACAGGCAAGTTTTTAAAGAAAATCATGCAAAATAGATCAGATTTAAATAATAATAATAAGATAGTTAAAAAAACCTTGACCAATAAGATTGTGGTTAAGGTGCAGCTGTATTGTGTTACATTGTGTATTAGTTCAAATACCTACTTCATACTTATTTGTAAAAAGTACTTATTTGATCTTTACTTGATTAATTCATTTTGTGACCCAGTTACAAATAAGGAGCCAACTGATAGAGGGTTAAAAATACAAATAACTTATTATCCCTGGTTAAGCTCTTTATCTTTAGATGGGCTTTTTCATTGGTATTCACAGCAACAAGGTTTTATCGCTAAACTAAAAAGTATTTTAATATTTGTTAGTTAGAAAAGTACCTGTTGATTTGAGTGTTCTGGTCTAGCTGCAGACATTAGCTGTTGTTGCAATATGTGTTGTTGTTGAGAGTGGTGTCCCTGAGGAGAAATTAACATTAGTCTCAATAATAGTCTATGTTCATGATAATTATTTCATTTGGATGGATTCTACATTTAGATAACTGTGACGGTATTCTAATGAAACAAGTATCCTTGAGAAACTAGTTAGTGATTAGTCACATTACAATATTTTTTTATCTAAAATACTATCTACTAACATAACATGCAAGGTCTTAGAATTTAGTAGATCCATGCAGATTTAACATAAAACAATCAAGATTGTTTGACAAAAACTAGAGATCTCAACAAGCTTCCTTGTTTGAGAATCAAGTTGACCTTTGAACTATCATGCTGACTGTATTAACATTACATAATATTTTTTGTGACCACAGTCAAGTCAATTCTACAGAAGAGCGACTGAAGCATTCCCGCTAGTATTTTGTTACTTGGATTTACCATATCAATGTTATGGTGTTGGACAAATTCGACCCGGTTAGTGGGTACCTGGTGGTGAGAGCTGGAGGCCTGCACCGTGTTGGAGGTTTGCATCTCCTGCTGTTGACTGTGTGCCACAAGTGCATCTGAAATGTTTATAGCTATGCTAAAGTTATTGCTGAATCTTATTAAATTAACCAATTTTGTTACTTACAAACTATTTATTATATACATGATTTTATAATGATTTACTTTACAGCATGCTTGCATAGTACACAGCCTTTTATATGGACTTTATTACAAATTTACTATTTAAATATTTTAGTGCAATGCTTATTAATATAATATATCTAAGCTTTTGACAAGCACATAATGAAATCAGATCATGAGTCATACAATCAAACCTATGATTCACTTACCATGTGTCTGCCCAGACTGTGTGGCAATAATTTGAGACACTGGTATCTGTTGGGCACCTGAAACTGAGGCCTGTGGCTGCCCACTGTGGTGTCCAAGAATAATGTTTGGGTCCCCATTGAGAATGCCTTGTCCAAGATCCTAAAATAACTCTTTCATTATTATCATTTTCATACTATTGAACAATTTTACTGTTGAAGAACCTATTTCTTTTTTATTATTATAATAAATTCTTATTAGGTAACTATAAGTTAACATGATTCATGATGAATATAAATAGGTAATAATTATATCATCATTACTTATTTTATCGTTTACTAGCTTTCTGGCTTCACTTGCTTTATAATATAAGACATTTAAAAAGTAGCCTATGTCCATCTTCTGGTTATTAATCTGTTCTTGAGTTTTATAATGTGTAACTAACATGACTTTATTTTAATAAAATAACATATTTACTGAACACAATGTTTGCAATAAACAATTTTGGATATGATACAGTTAACTTTATGTGTAAACATTGTTTCACATTATGTAGCTCCAAAAATAGGTTATCTGTGTAAGTTCACAACAATCCATAGTTGCTCAAGGTCAAAATTAATAGATTCCACTTAGTTGACTAGCTTGCATAAATTATTTATAGTTTCTGCATAATTCATACACAATATTATTTCAGTTTAGTATGTTCATTCAACACATGTGTATTTCTTGTAATAAGTATTTGTTAACATTCGCAAGTAGACGTTTATTCATGTTCTCTGTTTTTATTTTTGGGTCTAGCTTTGGAATATAAATGATAACACAATTACCTGGACAGCTTTTCCGTTTTCAATCCTTGTTCCAGTAGGAAGACCGTACACTGACACTTGAGGAATAGGACCGGGAAATAAGTTCGTAAACACCCAGTACTTCGCAACGCTGGACAAAGCAACGTTTACAGCTGCAGAGTTGACTCGTAAATCGGTGGCAGAAGTTGTAGCAGGCAGGCTCACCTGCTGCTGCTGCTGAGCTTGCACTCTTTGATTCTGAGACTGAAATAACAGTCCAAATTAACCATCTAAATATTTGCCACTAAAATAAAACAAACATTTTTATATGACAAACCTCAGAACTCCCAGGAGGCTGGCCTCCGCCCGTATTGATATTGTGATGTTCTGGATTCATTTTAGAGCCGTCGTTTACCATAAATTGCCGATGTAGGTTCGGTTATTTACAAATACACAACATTTTCAAGCTTTGCTATCGGCATTGTCATAGTTTGTCTGTCACTGAAATGGAGGCGCGGGGGACGCGACGGGCCGCCATTACGATAGCACAATAACATTTTTCATCGCGAATTTTTTATATCTAGGCTAATATTTAACATCAAACTGCCTTGAAAATAAAAGTGTACGTTAAGGGTTATCACTGCGTTAGTTTCATTCACGAATATTTCTTTGTATTGGCTAAAATAATCGTAAAATACTTCCACGATACACACATGAAGACGAAAGTTTATCACGGTCACTTTCGGAAGTGCCAACATATCAAAACAAACTTCAACCATAGAGTAGTAAAATCGTTGAAAAAAAAATCCATAGATAATTGTGATTTTGTATTCTGTCATCTATCGCTGAATAGTGGCATTTCTTACAAACTTTTTGGTTAAATTGTTTTACAATTTACCAACAGATGGCAATGTGACTTCACGAAAAATCACAAACGTGAAAATCACGAAAATTAAAGTCTGCGTGGCCATGCGGTGTCTTCTCATTTGGTTTGGAAACGCTTTGGAAATTTTAATAAATGCTAATTATTATTGTAGATGTGGAAAACTGGATACGATATGTGGTAAGAGGTGGTTGGTATGATCTATCTATAATAGTTATAGTTAATATTTTTTTCTATAAACATACCTATATTGATTTAGGGACTGGGTAGTCAACATGTTAAAATGTTCAAAGGCTAGAATGTGCAAGTGTCAAAATGTACATACAAATATGGTCACAATGTCTAAGTGACAAAATGTACACATCTCAAATTATACACATCTCAAAATGTAAGTACAACAAAATGTCTAAATGCCAAAATGGTCAATTGATATAACGTGCAAAAGTATAATAGTATTAATGGGATGTTAAACTAACAAACTAAGTCTAAGTCTAAGTCTTAGGCCTAATTTTACCACTCTCTCTGTGACAAAAAGTTTAAACGTTCTCGTGTATGGGATCTATTGGATATTACCAGATGAAAACCCAGCTTCGCCCGGGTAAAATGTGATTCATAATATCCACAGAACTATGAACAAAGCGTAGGTTGATATATTTTTCTAGCTTTAGTAGATTATTTATAGCTAAGAAACTTTGTAAAAGTTTTTGGAGTTTAATCGAATTGAGTTTTATAGATCATGTGTGTCGAAAACTAATACATAATCTTATCCAAAAGTACCTAGGTAGGTAGATACTAAGGATATTTAACATATTGTACCTAGTAGTGACGACCTCTGTGAGTTTTGTACATTTTTACATTTAAAAGCCTGTGCACATTGGCATCTGTACTATTTGACACTTGTTCGATTTAACCATAACACGTTTCAACTCCCTGTCCTTATAAACCATGTACATTTTGACATTCATACTTTTTGGCAAATAGACTGGCGGTCCATATGTACATTTTGACCCTTGCACATTCTAGCCTTTGAACAATTTGTCATGTTGACTACCCAGTCCCTAAATCCCTATATTTACTAACCGTAAAAAACGCAAGCTAAGTTGTCGGCAACTTCCTCGATAAATGTACTATCCAAATATGAAAGAATTTTTTTAATTGGACCAGCGGTTCTTGGGATTAACAAACAAACAAACAATCAAACAAACTCATAACCTTTATAATATTAGTACCTATAGATTTAGGCACAGCCAACAGCACATAAGACAAAAATTACAGAAGTCTTATGAATGAAGACTTAGGTAGGTACCTATACTATGAAAATGTGCTTATTTTTACGTTAACAAAAGTAACGTTAGAAGAACGAAGTAAGAATTATTCTATGCTTAGTTAACTTTTTATAAGGTTGTTGAGCACTTATTTCTCTAAAAAAGATCTCAACGCGCTCCATCAATTACGCAACAAATATACGTAGGTAAATCATATTTTCATGTGCAAAACAAAATATTAATAGATTTATTTCCATCGATCAAATAGCCTATCTTATTTGATCGATCGAATTTAATTTTTAAATGACCTTTGGCATTAAATACGATCGATTTAAATGTTAATTTCTTTGGTATAATCTAATTTAATCTACGTACTAATATCTAGGGTTGAAAAAGGACACGGATCACGACAGTATTGTAATACTTCTTTACTTTAATGTTCAATGACAAAATTATTTAATATCTTGTAATTTAAAAAGTTTAATTTAAAGTTTATTTAAAAAAACTTACTGACCAAAATACCTTCTAATTTCACAAAATTGTGTTTACAAACATTGCACGCGCAATTTCTTATCAATAACTGACAAAGTTATGTAACATTTCTCATAGATACCGGTACACTGCATAACATTATCAATTTGTTTGCATTAAGCATACAATTGTAACTGAGGATCTGAATTGTAAAGTTTTGTACTGTGGACTCTATACTAAGGTCATAACGCTGTGATTTGCCCGCTCGGCGTAGGCGATGCTACGAGCCTCGTAGACATACGTAGGTACCGTAGCAACTTGCAGCCGAGTAGAGTACGTTAGTAATAACCGTGAGGCTGGCGAGACCACGCGCGTTTGCTCCGTTTCCTCACGTAAATTACGTAAAACTTTATAAACTCTTGGAAATCTATTTGTTTTGTTGTTTTATAACTTATTATCGTATATAGTTGAGTACAGACTATTGTTATCGGCGGAAGTATTATTTTAGGCTAGTTAGTCGTTGTTTTGGTGGCGGTATCGCGATCCGTGGCAGGTATGTTTTTGTTTACGTTTAAATGTTTACATTATTGTACTGTACCTGTTAGCTTTTTTAAATTCTTCTATGCCGTAGATAATTATCATTATTAAAAATAGATACATTTAAAGGAGTTGAATTATTGCATATAAATAAACGAAACAATACTGCCTTATTGTTAAAAATTATTTCTGTAAAAGGCATAGTCTTTCATATCTTATACCTAAGTTAAGTGATATTTAGGTTTGTATGAGATTATTTATTATTACAATTAACGCATGCACTTTTATTAATAAATAACTGTTTAAACACGTTATTAATGAAAACTGTTTGTGGACCAATTTATTGTCAGATAGATATCATAATGAGTCATATGCTGTCTCTAATACATGCAGGTCATAGGTTAAAAATACCTACAAGTAAAATATATTTTACTACTACATTAAGTCAAAAGTTCAAATTTCAAAATTAAGTCGTGTTTCCTTTTCGCTATCATTAATAGTGCAATTATAGTGTAAATAGTCATGGGGCAAGTCGACGATGAGCTATTCATAATTCCTTGTCTGAGCCAATAGATCATATTTTGTCAAAAACCTTCTAATAGGCGGTTTATTTGTCTCTTTAGGGGCTCTCGAGCACTCAAATTCATTTTGATTAAATATTATTAATATATAAAGATTTATTTTCCTTATTGTTGAATGTGGTGCATAATGAGCACCATTATGCTTATAACTAAACAATTCTAAATAACAAATAGATTTAGTAACAACATAATTGGTTTTGTTAATACAACTATGTTTTATTCAGTAAGATGTTTGTTTTGAAATCATTATTTAATCAAATTAAAACATCCATGGTGTTGTGACACCAAGGAAATGTTGTGGTTTGGCACCTACCGCAAATTGAGATTTCTTTACAAATTTCATTTAGAGAGTCTCTTGATTTATGCTCTATTAAACTTTACCTACGTATTGAGATCTTGTGTTGCTTTATTAACAGGAATAGCTTTCTGCCACGCGGCCTAAACAACTCAAATTAAATTATAATATTTAGTACCTAATATTTCCAGTAAAACAAATAGCTCATTTACCCGTCAGTCATATTTTTTTTTACCCACTGATGAAAAAATATAGGTAGGTGTTTGATAACTTCAATGGCAGACACTAAGGCCAGGCGCGCACTAGGCAGCCTGGCTGCGCAGCCAGGCTGCGGCAGCCAGAATATTTGCGCAGCCAGTTATAACAGCCAATCAACGACTAGTCTAGATTTCCCGAATAAATTTCTCTGTATCGAGGTCATCTTGTCAAAGTTCGGAACGCAAAATACGTCTGGCTGCTACAACTAGTGCGCGGAGACTGACTGCAGCCACATACATTCGCCTACACACGTTCTGGCTGCGCGCAGCAGCGCAACAGGCGCGTTTTATTGGCTGCTGCAGCCGAGATTTCGTGGCTGCCTAGTGCGCGGGCTTCTATACAACGTCATATGTTTTACTGGCTGCCGCAGCCTGGCTGCCGCAGCCTAAGCCTACCAATGACAATAAGATTTTTTTTATTAAAGTGCAACATCTAAAATTAAACCGGAATTAAAATTGCCAAACCAGCGATAACGAAATTGCTTTTATACGAGCAAACCTTATTTTATAGGCGGCAAGTAGGCTTGCATGCAATCTTACTACCTATAAATGAAACCCTATCAATGCTTGTAGTTATGCTAAGAATGTTGAGTGGCTTAGGTGGGATAAATCGGTCGAACATACCTACATCACATCCTAAACTTCGCATTTCGAGATAAAAAATATCGCTAATTACATTACCTAGCCGTTATAAAAATATTAAGCCAAATGCATTACCCATTCTTATTTCATTCTAACATTCTTGGGTTATGATGGCCCGTTCTCAAAATCCCAAATTTACCGGGTCTAATTCTCTTCCGACCTAGTTAAGATCTTTATGTAGATGTTTTGCAATAGTAATGAATTAACGATCCGAAAATTTTAAGGACATTTTGTGTCATTCACCAAAGCCGCACTTGGCCAGCCAGCGTGGTGAATGTGGGCCTTATGTCTCTGATAAAGAGAGAAGTCCCTGTGTCCCAGCAGTGGGAACCTTAATAGGGGAGATGATGATGATTGCAATAGTATTTCATAGTAAATTCATTACAAGGTTTCCATATCCATTCCCTCATATTTAGGCCAGTACATTAAACTGTCTAACCAATTACAATGAAACGGCCCCATAGGCACTCATAATGTCGTACAGTTCTATTCCATGGTCAAGTTAACAATCAATTTAATAGCCACAATAAAATTATTACCATTTTTCATTAACGATAATCTATTAATCCATTTTTGTTCAACGACAAACATTCTCCAATTTTGTCAATAGCATGATCTGATGAAAATTCAATAATCAGTACCTAAATTATTCAAGGTTCTCGTAACTTGTAAAGTACTAAGTCATACATAAAAGGATCCGCATTACTTATTGACATACAGTTATCAATGATATTGAATCAAGGACATCTACTTAGAAAATATTTTTATTAGTAACTTCTTCGCCAAGAAATTTACTTTACTGTACGCTTTGAGAATTACATGTTCGTACAAAAATTGCACCTTTTCTATAATTTGTTTACTAATATATGATGTACATATGTAAGTACATATAATTTTTTTCAGTAAACCACAAGCCAGCCCCAATTAATAATAATAAACAACTAGTTTATTGTCCTCTTCACAAATTACGGTCAAGTATGAGTAACATCGTGCCAGCTCCTTATTATTTTAATAATGTTAGATTTCTCCGATCCGGCATCCTACTTCCGAAAGGATATCTAATAATTTTATTCAAAAGAATTATACGTTACTAAAAAAATTATAATTTGATATGATTAACCGCTAATATTTACATTTATTCATGTTTTAGAATTATCAAGTGATACCTATAAAAAGGTGAATTGTTAAATGCTTCAGTCGCTCGAAAAAGGTTTCCTGCAATAAATTAGCTATGTACCTATGTTCACCAAGTGGCGCAATGCTTACAAAGTATAAAAGGCGTTTTTGAGATAATAATCGACTTATATTAAACTGAGACGTCCGGCAATAAATGTCACTAAGACATGAAATCTAGTCGCGTCTAAAATGCGTTAAAAAAATAGTAGGCACATCCTAATTAATAAATTTAAAATAAATTAATAAATAATACGAGTTAATTACTACTATTTAATCAATTAAATGTTTTACTTTACGGTGTCATACATTATGTGTATTATGTATTTCATACGCAGACTTATAAGTACATAACATAACTGTAAAAATAAATTGATGGTATAGACAAAACACACGATATTTGAGAACGTGTGAAACATTAATATCAAACTAAGCTTTACAAATCGGATAACCACTCAAGTAACTGTATATACCAAAGTAATTTGATACACGTACTGGATGCGGGTAGTATGTACGCTGCTAACTTACAAAAACGTAAAACTTGCTTCTCAAATATAGCGGTTCTTTATTTACATAGCTCTGTAGATTTGTCTATGACTATGACATGCATCACTGGTAGGTAATCGATAAGGATAAAAGTGACCAATGGAAAATTATGTTTAATTCATTTTAAATAGACTGGAAAATAATTAACATGATATAATGGATTAATGGAAATAAATGTTTTATGCGACGAAAGATTTCACTAACTTTGTAACAGCATGCGTAATAAACAATTTTGATTGAATTATTAAGATCGTATAAATCAAACCGAGGAAACCTGTTAATTGGTTCCACACGTACCCAGGTATTGACGATTTCTTAGGATACAGTCGATTATAATACCTAACTACTGAGAGGATGGGCCCGGCTTTGGACAATCCTTATCCATTTAATAATGTTTCAAGCGTTACAGAGTTCCTAATAGCATGTGCTTACTACAGATGCTGATGTTGGATAACTCATCAATACAATGTGTAAAACAAAGTCTTTCCTGCTGTCTGTATGCCCCTATATAACGCTTGAATAATTAAAACTACGCAATGGATTTTGATTTTGTTTTTTAATAGGTAGAGTTATTCAAGAGGAAGGTTCACTGTGTATTTATTATTCATAATCATCATCATCATATTATTATGTGCCGTTTGACGTCTACTGCTGGACATAGGCCTCCCTTAATGATATTTAATACTAATAATACTTAATTATTAGTATTATGTTAATTACGAAGTCAGGGAAGTCAGGGTCGCCAGCCTAGAGTTATGTAGTAGGAATTACTTTACTACTCATTCAAATGTCCGATTAAAAAAAAATGGTGGAACGAACTTTTTAACTAAAATTTTTTTTGGAATTTTACCTACAGTTATCTTCTGCTGTCAACACATACGTAAAATGATACCAAACAAACTATAGTTTGTGGTTCCTAGTTAATTATGAAACTCAAATGCACCTGTTTAAACTTTGCCTTATGTCTGTAGGTAGGTATTCATTTTTAGATACCTATTTACCAAATTGCTGGCTGTATTTAGAGAGTAGGTAAAATTTTATATTATTAAATTATATCGATACATTTATTCTATATGCAGTAGATACGTGGAATAAATGTACCACAGTATGAGCCGGTTTCTGAAATAATATTAAAATTATTAAATCGTCTGACTAAAGTGACATTTGTTGCTGACGCAGGTAATGGACCTACTTGCACTGTGTGACGCCATTGAACGGGTTATATTATAGTACGGGAGGCGACGATGCTAAATGGGGATTTACTCGAGCGTCAAAGAGACCTATTGGGTTGCATTTGGTAGATGATAAGAAGAAAAAAATTGTATGAGACCGATGTGTTTCATCAGTGGGGGAAGCGACCATAGATAATTAAAAACTTATTTAATAAAATACTGTTGTATGGACGTACTTAAGCGCGTCAGTTAGCGATCGATTCTATGAATCAGATTCAATAAATTGAAAATCAGCTTAACATACTTACATACTTAAAGATAATTTAGGAAATATGATTGATAATATAAGATTGTAAATCTGATTGTTTACACGATTGGGGTGAGTGTACGTAAAAGTTAAAAAAATAAAAATCGCGACTCATTTTTTATCAAAAATATGAACAAAAAAATCGGCATTTCCAAAGGTGTTAGAGCGTCAGATTTAGATGTATATGGTTCATCTTTATGTTCTAATTCTACCATATCTTAAGCGCTCTACACACCGCCCGCCGGCACAGCCCGGCGGCCTAACCCGCCGGCCTTATTTTGTAGGCCGCCGGCTTTATTTAGTACAAAATAAGGCCGGCGGGTTAGGCCGCCGGGCTGTGCCGGCGGGCCGCCGGCTTTGGTGTGTAGAGGCCATTAATCTGACGATTATCTAAAGTGATTCGCCTAATCTGACAAAAGTAAATTTTGTTCTCTTATAATTCACGTTCGAACATAGATAGATTTTTTATATTTGGTGGAGGTACTTATCTGGGTACTAGCTATCTCCAGTATCTTAATCTGACGCGCTCGAGTAAATCCCGAAATCCCCTCTTCGGCTCCCCTACTATTATGCAGAAACAAGAGAAACAAGAGCTGGAATACGGGTTAACTTTTAAAGGTTGATTTTTTAATTGTACGAGTATTGTATAGTGTAGTATCATAATCATCGTTTCAATCGTCAGGCGTCTACTCTTAGACATAGGCTTCCCTTAAAGATATCCAGTTATTACAGTCAGTGGCTTGCTTCCGTGAATTTATAAACGTAATCTAGCACTTATTCCACTAGAATGGAAAATTAGCGTTACGGGGCAGTGGTCCAACTGCTCTGTCCAACTAGTTGGACCACGGGCCTTTGCTAGGGCCCGTGGTCCAACTAGTTGGAGAGAATTGTTTTTTTTTCTTTTTTCTTCCGTTATCATTTAATAAAGGTTAAGTCGGATTTCTTTGTTTTATAGTAATAACAATAGTTTTAAGAATAGGGATGTACCATAAATTTACTTTTTGTTATAGATTAAAAAATACTTTTTTATTCTTTTAGTGATGTTAAGTTAAAATTAATAAAAAGGTTACAATAATTGCAGTTGTATTATTTGAAATAGTTTAAGTTGGACCACGGGCCTTTCCTAGGGCCCGTGGTCCAACTGCAAAGATAGTTGGACAGAGCAGTTGGACCACTGCCCCGTAACGAAAATTAGTACACGGCAATTCGATTTTTAATAGATAACTATCCAATTACTACGCAAGCATTCTCGGACATATCCATGCCGATAATGCCAACCAAAGTTTCAACCCGTATGTGGAACATAGTAGGAAAGTGAGGATTTGTGGGGGGGGGGGGGGGGTGTATTGTTGGCGTAAACCAACATTTATAAAGATCCTTGGACTTCCTATTAACATATATGAAAATGTGACATATATTTCGTAAAACTATTATAGGTTTTAGAGATACTTGATGTAAGATGGGTGACAATTTTGTAAAGTCATGATAATCGATACAAGCTCGAATGGTCGCTCGCGCACGTGTTGCGCAAGAGAAAGCGCAGAGCATACAATGCAACGCGTTAAAACATGGATTTGTTTACAAACTGTTGCGTTACTAGCTATTGCGTTTACGTTCGATACCATTTTATTGTTCTTTTTATTTGAAACATGTTTATGACTGTTTTCAAATTGAAACGGAAAATCGAAACAAAACTTGCTTGGTATGGCTGAAATATTGCGCAAAATCGATAACTAATGTATTGGGTACTCAATATTTAACGTAATCTTAACTAATTTTACGCATCAGGAATGCGGAATGAAAGTGTCGATATATACACTGAGCCGCATATTTGTAATTAAAAGCAAATTATGAAGTGTTTTTTATGTTTATCTACATCTGTGAAAATGTTCAGTGCCAGCGTTAAATGCTAAGCATACAGTAATGACATAAGATATAGAGCCTTTGCGGAGAGGTCTAATTTCAAATTGAATTGACATTTTTTTTAATACCTTTTCAACTCATATGTATGTCGATTATTTAGTCGATTATTAGTTATGTACGCTGCAATAACTTGCGTGCGAGTCGCGCCTAATATGCATAATGATGCGTTCAGTTCTATCTATTGCTCCATTGGGAACCATTCATGGTGGAACTAGTAGTAGCTCTGTACACGGAGTCTGCAGTGCCAATTTAAGAAAAATCTGTCTCTTATCATGACTTTATACTGCTCAGTAAAACAAAGTAAAAAATTAGGGATGGAATTTTTAGATGATTTATACAATGTCAGTAACTGTAAGTAGGTTGGTTGAGTGATTGACACAATAATTGTTTCATTAATTGATCATGCTATTATGTAATTAAAAAAAATATCTGCATAAATGTAATTACACTATGATCTATCACAATTGCATTAACCTTTTCAGTTCGAGTTCTCTATTTCCTATTCGTATCCCCAAATGATCTTTTCAATCCAAAGCATTGAAAAGATAAAAATAGGGAAGGTCACAAAAGCTAGGTCACGAGACTATTCGTTCGGAGATAGGTGAGCTCTAAATCATGAAGATAAGTCGTCTTCGTTTATGGCCGTCAATTTCGAGTGCCAGGAGCAAGGGTCTACATTTGTCGCTACATTAAATTCTTCAAGCTTGTTCGCTGGTTACCTAGCTATGGGTATTTTTGTCTATGGTAAATTCTTCTTGAAAAATGAATGTAGGCTTCAAAAACACATAGGTACTGTAGTCCCCGTGTCTCAACAATGGGAACGTTATTATGGTGTTTATGATTATCTGATTTGTGCGGGACGTAATATGGAATGTTATAGTTGATGTTGAATGGATTTGAAGATCATGATCTCTTATTTTGTTGGTTTGATAGATTGTTATAGCTAAGTGAGCAGATAGACCTTCTTCTTCTTGCATCGTTTTTGCGTTACCTTCTCCCCCACAATCTTCTTCCAGCATTTTCTGTCCATAGCGGTGTAAAGTGTTGTGAACTGTGAAATGGAGACCGGTGCGGATCTGAATGAGCCCATGTATGAGGCAGGGTTCTCAAGGTCTTTTCCTATCTTCTTTTCCACGATTGGTTTTTCCAGTTTATCACCGTCCATACAGACGGGCAGACAGACATGTCTAAACTAGTACCTTGTTTGTTTGACCACGGAACCCTTAAAAGATCGAAGAATGCTAATGTAATCACAGAATTAAATCGCCCGTTATTTTGATCTACTCTTTTTTACGCTACTAAGTGTACAAAAAAATGTCGCTACTATGTTGTATATTGAAATATTGGTATATTTATAATAATATAGATTACCCCGTGGATTGCCATACATATTCCAACATCGTTGCATACATTTGCATTCAATTAACCTTGGACTCTACGTTATGGACTCAATAGTAACTCTCTCGATGGCAATATAATTCCATAAAACATGACTGTTTTACGTGTCATGTCATATCAGAAACGAATTGAACACTAGCGGACCTAATAGCACCATGAACGCTGCAATTTGTCCGAGCAATTGGCACGTGAAAAACGTAGTTCAGATTGATTGAACGGTTATTACCGCTATATAGCATTACGCAGAATTGCAATCTAATCATACGTCCAGAAGGTGTATGATCTTATTGAATTTTCCTACAACCAAAAATTTATGGGAATTAAATGATTTTATTTAATTAGAACACCGGGGACAGCGGGAACTATTTTAAATGATTTTATTTCATTAAAACACCGGGGACAGCGGGAACTATTTTAATTTATTTAATATAATTCCCGTTGTCCCCGGTGACCGGGGATACGGTCACCGGGGACAGCGGGAAGGAACCATTAAAATCAATTATTCAGAAGCTACACGTGTTTGAAGAATAAAGAGTAGAAGAGTAAATCTTCATGAAATTGAGCCTAGATGTAGTTTTTTAATTGTGTATTTGTATACGAAACCTAATAAATGTATATAAAGGTCACAAGGAAGGTTGTCTATTGATGGACATTCAACACTCCTACGGCTTACTGATTTGCGATCTCCATTTGATAGCTCTATCTGGTGCCAATGTCAATCAGTTTCTGGTGTGTATGCCCATATACAGCAGCATTATTTAATTAAGTATTTAATTTTATGTGTTGTAATCCATAAATCCTAGAGTATTTTTGACAATGACCTTTTACCGCAGCCTTAAATATTTTATGCTTTAATTTAATTTACACTGATAAGTAATATTGATATGTCTCATTTTAATTATTTTTTAATAATTAATTAATTCTATATAATTGTATTGTGTTTATTATTATTAAGGATCTCCACCTTAACCAAGTGTTAGGGTGTGACTAAGTGTTCTGTAATGGTCGAAACAAATGAAATATGATTTCTCAATAACATTAAACTTGTGTAGTAAAACGGTTTCCGCAATACTTGTTACGGTGCTATAATAGAAAAGACGAGAACTCTCCAACAATAAGTTAAATCTAAAAGAGCGTCTTGTCAATTTCCGTAGCCATCTTAATTGCTTAAACCAACGTACCTTATTGTATTATCTAATCAATGAGTTATACAATAGCGAGTACGAAAACTGTCAAAAAACGAAAGTGAAGTACGCCTGTGGTTGTGGAACAATTTGTAGGAATTGGCTCAGTCACGGTCAACTGGCTGGGCGCGATAATAACTATAATTGGTACCCATGACTTATCGTTTTGACGAAATTATTTGTTCTATTTTCCTCATGTGCTGACCTACGACAAGTACCATATCATATCATTATCATACCACCCATATCTACTCGCGTCACCCCATATCACTTTGTCGTAAACAGACTGAAAGCTCCAGCGTATTTCTGCCATTAAGTAATCAGTAGCAATTAAAAAGACAATAAAAAAATAATTAAGACAACTCTGTTCATTTTCATATTGGAAAATTCTCAAATCATGTATTCAATAATTAAACATGGAAAAAGAATGTAACTAATTTAAAAAGGCGATGTAAAAATTATATGCAGCTCTGTTAAGCGTAACCGTTGTAACATATAACACAACGAAACATAATCGCACTCGCACGTAATGATGAATATAATTTAAAAAAGAATATAATATCTTGTAAAATAGACTGAGGTACCAGGTATAACCAACTGCATTCATAATCATTACGATATGCACTCTAAACTGCGAGTTAATTTAAAACCGTCAAAGAGATTTACTTATAGGTATACCTATCTAATGGTAAGATCAGCAAAGATTAAACTGGAATTGATTTTTCTTTGACGCTGTAAGCCTTAATCTGTACATCTCCGCATTGCTTTCCTAGTTAGCTTTAGCCATGAATAGTACTCGAGCCCTGCTTTATCAAAAGCAGTTACCTAATTCCGATCAAGTACGAGTAGGTGAGAGTTCTGATACGGTACAAAATAAAACAAGAACATGATTAGTCTGAAGCGTTACAAACAAGTTTACCTGGAAAGAGTTCATTAGTGAACGCAATTTGAGTCGCTACAACGGAACAGCTGGATCATTAACTCGTGTTCTACGAGACCTGCACACTCAATTATAAATAAATAAAATATAAATAATAAATATAAATAAACCAATATTTTCAAGAAGAAGAGTTTGTTTGTTTGAACGCACTAATCCCTGGACATGCTGGTCCAATTAAAAAAAAATGCAGTGTTGTTAAGTACATTTATCAAGGAAGGCTGTATGCTGTATTATAATTTATATGTAGAAAACGTAAAAAAAACGCATGAAAGCTGTTGGCGGTCGGCTAGTATTCAATATTCTTGTAGCAAAGGCCTTGTAGATACTGCAATATTTGATTCAAATTCATATAACAAAAACATAACGTACGTAACTGTGGGAATACTTCATTTTACAGTCATCGGGGTGTATGTACGAGTACCTAATTGATTATTACAGAAAATGTTGTTGTTGTTGTTGTATTAATAGGTTTGTAATTATCCTTATGCTATAAATATGAATCGAATATTAATATTACTTACTATGTATTATGTCTAAGATTAGTCTTCAGTAGTTTATCAATAAAATCTATAAACGTCTAAGTCTATGTATATGTATAAGCATTATTATTCACGCAATAATAATTCTCATTATTAGGTTATCATCTCTCTATAATATGTCTCTATTACAATGTTACCATCTGTTTTAGTTTGGCTGTGGGAAAGTTAGTGTTTCGAAGAAATTGTCTAGCTAAGTTAATGGAATAGACAGGATTAACTAATTTATTATAACTCAGTGGTAATTATTTAACACTACTGATAACCTATAGTATATATTTTTTTTAAGTTACTGAGCTTCTTCATAAGACTTAAGTAAAGCATAATCTATTCACTAGCAACACACACTTGTTGAAGGCTTTCGTCTTGAGGCACTGAAGTATTTTGGACTTAAAGATATTTTACAATGCGCTCTCATTTGACCGCTATTTCTGATTTGTAAACCACAGTCCTGTGGTTTTTGTCTATTTAAATAAGGAATGCGCTGGTTCGATGCACATATACGTAAACTGTGTGTATTTGAAATTTAATTTAGCTACAGGCTTCTTATGTGCATAATGGTCTATTATTAGCCGGTTTAGACATTTCATAACCTGACTAACAGCGTAACTACAGGTTACATTATCACTTGCTCTGCATGATTTGATAACGAAGTCTATTCATACATGTGCTTAAATTGTGCATTAAAATATTGCAAGACTTTTGTATATACCTAACTAGTATTTATTAGCTTTGACGAGCTAACATAAAAGCATAATAATGATCTTTGAACTTTTTTTTAAGTCTATAATTATTATTTGGGTTTTACCTAAGCTGGTCTAAAAGCCAACTTAGAAGTTCTTAGAAGTTTTAGTCTAATATTTTTTTATTACAAATGAGTGAAGAATATGTAAGGAATGGTTGTGTGTGTGCCGACCCCACATAATGTGAAAAAGGGCAGGAAGATAATGATGATTTTTTATACTCATTATATTCGGTCACAAATATAAATACAGCATGTTAATACAGCAATATATCACAACCACAAGACAAAATACTGTGGAATAAGGTTTCGATCTTTATCATTTGTTTCGACATAATTGTGAGAATTTTTAAAGTGCATTGAAACGAAACATTAGTGTTTTAGATTGTAATCTGGCTTGCCTTGTGGGTAAATATAACTGTTGTAAAAAATCCATTCTTTTTCAAAGAATACCCTAAAAACTTCGAGAAACTTAGGTATATGAAAAATGAATTTGACCATTACGACCATTATCAGTCTCTTAAAATGTTGAAAATTACAAATAATCTACTAAAAAAATAAATAAAGCTCGGTTATCATCTATACTAATAATACAAAGCTAAAGAGTTTGTTTGATTAGTTCTAAGTTTGTTAGCACGCTTTAATCTCAGGAACCGCTGGTCTGATTTCAAAAAATCTTACAGAGTTGGACAGAACAATTATCGAAGAAGGCTTTAGTTAGGCTATACAACATAAACTAGGTATATATAGATAACGTCAAAAAGGCTAATGTTTAAATAATGTCTCTAGATAATAGTTAGGTTTCTGAATGATTCATTACGAGTGTCTCGATGAATCAATTGTCTCGGAATGACCCCTCTGATCAGCAATAGGCACCGCGACTGCTATTTGTTATTCATCGCCATGTCTACACTTTTATAACTATCTACACGCGGCTTTGACTGCGTTAATATGAACTCCTTCTTATAAAATGTGGCTTATGTTAACGGATAAACAGTAGCCCAGATTAGTCTCCTATGGTCCAGAAAATAAAACGAATTAAACCACCTTCCTATCAATTTCATAATTATTTTTTATAGAATATAAAATTTTCTTTCGTTAGATTTCTACAGTTTAGTTTTTTTTTTTAGCGTCAAAAGGTATTAGTTAAATAATTTTTCAGATTGGTATCTACTTATTTTAAATGTAGAGTTTATTTTACTATTTTACTGACGGAACTAACGCGAGTTATACTTATTATTTTGATGATGGTGGTTTCCCTGATGATTGTTTTGATATACATTTAAGAAAGTTACATGCTGAAAGTAACAGAAAAACAAGTTTCAATTTCGTTTCATGTTTAGAAATGTATGTACAGTACAGACTTCTGACTAAATGGTCGTTATTGCGGACAGTGGAAGGGTTTCATATACACCATTCGGTTTCGAAACCCTATCTAAATGTATTCAACTGACTGATAATGTCAAATCAGTGATAGCTTCACGACAGGAACATGTTTTCAAGTGCATCTAATTTTGTTTCTTGTGTGGATTTTTTGATAACGATGATTAATCAGCGTAGGTATATGTAAGTTAGTCTAGCATGACCGCTTGGATACGGAAAGTATTATTAACTAGGTACAATGTAGTAGAATTTAATTCTGCTTGTATAAGATAATAGGATTTGAAGTGTTTATTATATAAAACAATATTATATAAAACAATTATGTAGCGCATATCAACAGCCGGTACAGGAGTACAGAAAATCAGAATCATCATCATCGAACACCCACACGACTCATCACAAATAATAATAATAAAAAAACACGTACGTCAATAAGGACGTTTCGATTAAGTTATTATAATAATTCTTATTTTGGCGGGCAGACTTACTGGTGCACTCAATCTACGTCTAATTTTATAATCTCAAGTTTATTACGAGGCCTATTGACCTACTGTAATAAGTTCCTCGATTGCAAATAAAATATAAAAGATTACCTAATGTTGGAGTTGCAAATAATGTTGCAACAATAAGCCTAGCTAGTTTGTTCAATTGAATAATGATTCCATGAGCTAGGGGACATTGGCATTAGGTACGCTCAATTTGACGCATTTTGCTCCGCAGTAACCATCTAGTCAACATCTAGTCTATCAGAAATTGGTTGATGTAGACATGTCATGACAGTTTGTATTTAGGTTTATTTGTATACACTACATTTGAAATGTCAAAGAAACATTTGAACATAGATACGACAAAAACATGAGATCATTTATTTTTGCGCATTTAATAGTTTAGATGATTTATTTACAAAGTCAGTCGCTGTAAGCGCATACTATTAGAGACGCTGTAGTTCATTATTAGTAGGGAAGGTCTTGAGCAATTATACTCATCAACGCTTAGGTAGGTACTAGGCAGATTAGTGAGCGCACTAAATTGGTGCAGTACACTGAAAAATAGTGCACCACACGTAATTATTGTGATTATTCTTAAAATTTCTTTGTATCGGCTAATAATTGTTTAATGTTAAGTAGGTACACGAATGCGCAACAATGGTAAAACAAATGAATACCACTTTTACCTACATTTTCTATTTGATTTCTTTTGCATATGTTAGACATGAACATGCGAAATGTAAATTGAGCATTAGGTTTATGTAATACTTTCCACTCACTTATTTTCTCGTGGTAACGAATTTCCTGGAAATTGTGGTAGGATAGGATACTTTAATTAAATTATGTAAAATAGCTGATTGATCCCATTATAAATTCATTTTTATGCAAATATTTATAAACTATCGCAATGTAGTACATACAAAAATGTAAAGGATACCATGGTAATGAACATGGTGATGATACATGTCAATGTTATTCTAGTGTTTTATTTTTATGTATCTGAAAATAAAGTTTTACATAATAATTTATAGGGCACAAAGTTAATATTTCAAGGCCAGGCCTATAAAATGCATTAATACCTCTTATTCGCTGCTCTATAAAATTAAATTTGCATTACAAGGATAAACTAGTATGTAACCTTGGCAGCGAAATACCAGTTTCACGCGGAAGTATATCTCAACTTAACTTTCAATAATAATCTAAAAAAAACGACTTAAAATCGTCTCGAAATTACATAAATTTATATGGCTATCTCAAGGACGCCATTGTCAAATTGAACAATGATAAATGAATCAAAAATATCTTTCGAATAATAAAAGAATTATCAAAATCGTTTTACCTTTTCAGCAGTGTTTGTTAATTTAAATGAAAAACTTTGTTGAATTGAGAACCTCCTCAATTTTAAATTTTGTTGTATACGCAGAATGAATGAATGAATGACTATCAGTAACATCATTCTTATTGAGAATCATTCGCGGTTGACTCGTCTTACTTCGATGACACAGTGGTCAGTCTGATTACAGAATAGTAGGTAATGCGGTGCGTGCGGTAGGGTTGTCAATTCTACCGAATTGAAAAAAAAAGTAAGCTGGAAAATAATATCACTTACGTTCATATAATTGTATTGATTTTACTATCATGTTTAAATAAAAATATTTTTTAATATTTATTTTATTTTATTGTGGAATAACAGCCATTTGTTCGCAAGGCATAAAGAAATAAATTGATTTGTTTTAAACCGTTACGGATCTAATATTAAAACAAGCATAACATACAAATCAATTATATAAACAGTCTAATTAATATTATCGTTAAAAGCAATAAATCACCGTGTTAGAAAATACTTAATAAAATACAATACCTAGTTATTATTTTGTAGTATCGATACGAGTATATAAGATAACCTTTGTGAACCTATTACAAAGCTATTGTACGAGTAAATTAATTAAAACTGTTTCATAAACTCATGACGGTTAAATTCGTTAAGATACAAATGTCACTACGATGACAGTTCGTTCGGTCGCGACAACCCTGGATCGAGACCGGCTCAACAACTTTCGCGAGAAGTCCCAATAAAGCAAGTGAACTCTGTCGTAACAGCTGTCCACTGCCATCGAATGTATGACCAAGAATAGGTCATTCTCTAGAAAATGTTATTTGTCACCCAAAAGAAGAGCGACAAATTCATATTGTAATAAGATTACCTAATAGGTAATGTTTCCTTTAAATAAATATCGTAAGAAATGAAATATTTAAAAATATTTAAAGTAATTTATTTATCTAATATCCTAAAAATTACAAAGACAAGTCAATAAATACATGAGTCACAAAAATTATGTAATAAGTACGAACATTTTAACTAAAATATATTTTTATGAGCTAATCTGCCCAGCCGTTCTTGAGTTATAAAATTACAAAAAAGAGTGGCATTGATTTTTTTATATGAGATGTAGTTATAATACGCATTGTAGTATATATATTCAAGCTACACCTACTGGTATCTACTCAAGGTGCTGTTAAATAAGTCTCACGCGCACAAAGCAGTTTGTTCTAACCTTTGTTAGTTATGTTTCTTATTTGAAGTATTGTAATATACTAGCGACCCTCCCTCACTTCTACTAAGTAGTTTTAATACTATAGGTAAGCTCTACCTATAGTATTAAAACACTGCATCAGAAGCCGTTACGTAAGTTTAATGATTTAATTATGCATAAAGAGGAGGGTTACTTAAAATTTACCGATGTCGGAATTATAAAGAATAAAATTTAGTAGTTTATGAAACCTAATTCAGGTAAAAAGGCATAAAACAACTCGATATTTACTTCACTCACTGTTTTTTTGCATAAGAGTTTCTGTGAGGTTTTTATCATTCAATTATTTTAGAGGTCGTTCATTCGTGGAATGATTTTAATACCAATAAAGCGATTTCAATGTAAATTCCAAATTTAAAAGCAACCTTAAACCAAATAAACGAGCACATAATCTCTACAAAATAAATATTAATACTTTGTTTGTCTGTATGCGTCAAATAAGTCGTAAAGAGAGTTAATTCTTTCGAGTTCTCTTTAGGTTTAGACCGCAGCGTAGATTATTTATCAACTAGGTACGACAGTCAAAACATTTAATCGAATATACCATTCAAATCTTCATAACTTCTTTATTTCTTTACTTCTTTATCATAGGCTCAATTATGTCTATCTTAAACAAAAGAGATAGTAGGTACTACTAGAAAAAGTGAGTCAATCATTATAAAAAAAGAAGAGATGCTACTAGTTTGTTATTTAAACAAAATACATAATTAAATAAAATAAATAAATAAATAAATATTACTGGACGATTTTTACACAGCGACATCTAGCCCCGTGGTAAGCTCGAAGCTTGTGTTACGGGTACTAGATTTCTGATATACATAATATAATATACATACATAATATAGATATTTTTTATATTACTTGCTTAATAAAAAATAAGAACACACCGGCCGTTTAAAAGTGAAAACCTTTGCAAAATATAACAAGTAGTCGGTATCAGAATTCCGCGCAAAGCCAGGCCACCTTTCTAGTTTACACGTAAAGCTTTTTTTGTAAATTCTACGTGATTCGGCGATTTTCGATGGCTCCAGGCGGCCTTGCCCCACGGCCGGCGACATTCGGCACTCGTTTTAGCCGCGAGATGCGTGGGCGCATCGAAGCACGAGATTTGCTCAAAACACTCGTCTCTCGCGCACTGTCAGATCGTCTTACACATGCGTATTTTGAATTTCCCACAATGTGATGTGATTAGTGTTATCGTGATGTGATGTGATACGATGATGAATTACTTTCAGTTTTGTTTGGTCTTGATGTTCAGGTAAAAGCTTTAAAAAATTTCTTTAGCTTTTTTATTTAAATACTCGTAGCAATTTTACCGTATAAACGTGTCATAGTTTGACGAATCAATTTCGTATAAACGGGAAATCTAAAAATCTTTATTGTTGGATAAAGCCTACCAATAATTTGCTTTAAAGTTTTCAATTATAAGGATTGTAAATCAATTATAATATACCCATAAGAATTATTATTGTAGGTATATAAGTGATATATTACTTTCAATTGTGTTTTTGCAACGTAATTTGTTTGTTATATTTTTTCACAGTTCCTTTAAATTGTTTATTTAATGAATATGTTTCCCATATATAAATAATGTTTTTATGTATACTAAAATTTTAAATTATTAACTAATGGTAACTTATCCGAAAATTCGGATTTTTTTAGTTTATGCTCGGCTGGATTGAGAATATTTTATAAAGTGTTGTGTGAATAATAATCTGCTTATATAAGACGCTTGCATTGAGGTCGAAATACCAGAAGGTCACCATTTGGTATTATTACATGCACATACAAAATATTTCTTCCAAGGCTACGAAAGGTCTAAGTTATTAAGGTTAACTATTATACTGTGTATTTCTTTTTACTTGCGCAGTTTTCCTGATCACGTATAAGGAATTTTAGTCATTCCTAACAAAATAATTATTAAAATACAAATTTTAGAAATTTTATATGTCAATGGTTTAACCGTATTTTAATTTCTCACATTGCAACCCGGAGCACAAAATGTTTATCATGATGGCATTTCATTTAGAAATAAACAGTAATCTAATAATGTAACAGCATTAAGAAAATTGGTGTGCTACCTTATTAGTAGTAGCAACTCATTTTATTAACGTTCCCACTGCTGGGACACATGGTCTTCTCTCTTGATGAGAGATAACTGCCCAAGTGCAACCAACCCGTTCATAGTTATCTAATGAGGGATCTTTTGGCAATAAGGAGTGACCTCAATCTCGGCAACCATGTGGTTGTAGGTATTTTACCAACTAGCCTTAACTAGATTGTCGTAATCATAACACCGTTGAACTTAACATTACGTCAGAGCAATCTCGCTCGAACCTGTCTTCGACCTTGGAAGCTGGACCGGTTTACTGCCGCTATCATATCTGACATAGATTCTCATCATCTTGAAGAATAATAGAGCCTTTTGAGTGTGTTATGCATAATATGGATAAAAACAGTGTTTTATCCATAATATAAATAAATAAAACACTCAATTGATTCCAAAAACATCCTAAATTGTACCAACTTAAACAGAAAATCTGACAAAGGAGCAATTCATTTGCGTTTATCTCCAGAATGAAATAAGGTGCATACTCGCTTAACTATTCATTTCCTCGGTCTGTCTGTCCCAATATATGCATAAATAGTTAAGACTTCTCAATTTATTTTGGTAGAGTTATTCTACATGAAGTAGGTACCTACCATGATAATAGTACTGTAAGGATGTTATTCGATTTATGGTTGCCTGGAAGAGATTTTTAGCGATATGCCGCCAATTGTCCCATTATTTCTTATTGTATTTTCCAAATAAAGTAATTCTATCTATATTTGATATCGGTTTGTAAATATTAAGCGGTCGATGTCCTTTTGTAGCAAAACATAATGCATTCTAAAATTAGTCGAAGGCATTCACATACAGGTAGTTAATTTGTGAAATAAAAGGTCATGTGTAGCCAACCTTGGTATAATCAGATTTTTTTGTCGGTTTCCTTCCGTTACTTTCGTTTTTAATTGTTTTCGTTTTGTTCATTAAAAAATTGAGTCATCAGTACATACATAAAATCATCTTGATTTCATAGAAAAATCTATATCACTAACACAACAATTACCTAAACAGAATTTTACACATTCAAAACCTATTTTTGACGAAGTACTTGTTTTCAATATCTGCTGCTCTCCGTTTAATTAAACCATAAAATACTAGCTGACCCTGCGGCTTTGCATGTTTTTTCACCATTCAAACTTTCTTGGGCTACAAAAACATTTAAATCGGCCCAGCCGTTCTTTAGTTATTAAATAACAGCGAAAAGTGGCTGTGATTTTTATAGATTTAGATAAAACTCTGATATACACAAATAAACACAAAATTAGATGAAATAACAAACATAAACTAATATGACTTAAAATCAACACGAAATACGAAGTCAGTCTATTTTACTTGCGGTTAAGTTACTTTTTGATGTTTTTTACACTTCCGCCTTTATTTATACAGCGAAAGAATTCTCGTAATTAGGTAAAGTTTGTCAGTTGGTACAAGTTTGTTTGATTTGAACGCTTTAGCTCTAATGACCAAACCTTTAAAGCTTTTTGTCTACTAAAGCGGAAACTGGTAACTTAAATACTTAAATGAAAAGAAAATCATAACTACAACAAAGTTTTCAAAATTGAGTTTGATAAAATTTTAAATTAATTGTTCAGATTTGGTAGAAATGTTGTGTCACTTCAAATAAGTTGTTTTTTAGTAACAATAAATTTTATTTTCCTTATCGATAATATAAGTAGTATCAAAGAGTTGAGCTGCCATTCCGCTAGTATTTGACAGAAAATGCTTATTTTCAAAGTATTAAAAAAATGATGGCATTACAAATTACAGTTAAAAAATACAAGTAAAAAGTTGAGCGCTTTCATGAATTTCGGCCTTTAGAAGCCTAATTGCGTACTGATGGCTGGGCACTTATTGACATTTTAGTGTGGTTATTAATATTTATTGCGAAAGCCTCAATATTCCGCCTCTAATACCACGGGGGTGTCCGTTTGTAGATGATGTCGTAAACTGTGTAGGCGTCACACAGTTTTATGACTATTGCAAGGTTGTTGCTAAATTGAATATGTAAAAAATATATTATATCTATCTGATATAGGTCCATATTATTGATATAGCGTGTGATACGTTCCAAATAGTTAGTAGTCATTTATTAAATTATACAATTTCAAATAGTATTTAAGTAATAAGTCATTTATTAAATTATCAAATTAACAAACGTGTTACGTGTTATAAAAATTGTACTAATAGATCAAATTTTTCAGGAACTTAGAAGCAGCTGTCCAGGTTTGCTGTGGGTAAGCAAACGTTCATAATATTACTATTATTTATTAGTTAAATCGATTATTTTTTAAATAAAAATATAATACAGGATAAAACTAATAACGAACGTTCTAAGACAAGTCTTGTATTTTTTCTTTGATTTCAATTCTGAGTTTATGTTAATGGCTTTAAATTTGTCTTTATCCACATATCACCACCAAGCCTATGTTTTAATCTTAAAGTATGAGTCATATTACGTTATTAAAAACTATTTAGCCGCTTTTGCGTGAAAAAGTTAAAAAACTTTTAACCATTCATCCATCATACAAGTTTTCACAATAATAATGTTGGCGGAAAGTGGGATATTCTCGTAGCTACATCAGGTATGTGGCATTTAAAAGCAGGCCGTTAGAAGTGAACCCGTGAACAATGACTTGTATCTAATTTCTACGGTGTAGCACCACTCTCACGACACGGCGTGACCTATTGCACCTTTTACTGAAGACGTCGGTTAAGTGATTTGAAGGCCATTGTCGAGAATGTACTATGTAATAGCAGATTAGAGTTATTAATTGAAAAATGTATTTATCGTTTTTAACGTTTGATATTCAAGAATAAAATGACCTGATGGATTCTGAACTTATTTAAAACAAAGTATTTTTTATTTTCACTGAGTTACTTCTAGTTTTTTAGTTTATTTAATGGTACTATTTATTTTATGGTATGGTGGTTTAACTGGCATTTTAATAAACATGGAAATAAATGTCTTGAATTTTGAATCATAGTCTGAAATCAACGAATTGTGAACTTACATGGTTTTTCATAAAAACTGCTTGCCTTCAAACATTATGTTATCGTCAATGCAGTGATAATTTTCCTGTATATCTACGTGCCTTATTTTGTTGGTGAATTTTAAATAACCCTGATTGCAGATCATTATGATTTGTACCCTTGTGTTTACGTTAATCAATCAATAGGGACATACTGAAGAGGAATTGATTACAAAATTACGCACCAGAGAACAATACGTGGACTAGGCTAGGGGGAATGTACTCTGCCATTTCACTTTTACTCTTTTTCTGGTTCATTAAATATGCAGTAGTAGGGTATTTCATAGGACATTTTATACCAAGAATTAGTATTTTTTATTTTAATAATTTATCATGTTTTCGTGATGTATAGAGAATATTATTTCACGTTATATAATTGTAATACATTGTTCGTTATAGGTATGTTTATTTGCTATATTTGCCAGTGATTTGAATTCATGTGGAATTTCAGCTTATCCATAGATGTTCCTCTACTCTACTAGATGTAGGCTCGCATTGTGACGAGAGTCACATATCATTATTAATATTACAATAGGGAAAAAAAAACAATACAATATAATAAACTTAATTAAAATCAGAGCGTGCAAAAGCGGGATCCATTTCGCATACTTAAAAGGAGTACCATGCCACTGTTACCATTATTATCTAGGTACTCGTATATTCATTTATTTATCATGTATTATAATTAACAATTTGTAAAACTTGTGTACACACTATACTATAACCTAGTTTTACTTCACTTGACACCTAATCACCACTTGTACCTAATCAAGTTAATAATAGCAGTCGAACCGATATATAATATACCTATGTATGTATAAATATGAATCGTAATTCATACTCGTAGGTACTTGTGATTCTGTTGCATCATAGCCAACACTTATGACGAATCAGTTACAGACGTGATGAATTGTCACGCAATGTTATAATCTGATCTTAGCTTATATCTTTTGTTGATTTACATCCTTTGCTTAACTTTAGAACTGACGTGGAAGTGTACGAATATGCTCCATCCAGTGTTTCAAAGTTTTCTTATTCTCATAAATATATAGACATGTCTTTGACCCTACAATGAAAACCTATATACTATAATTGTTGCTCGTGTGAAGGTCAACGAACTCTATCGAAGTGACTGGACCCAATTGAATTATTTTATAGATGCGTTTGGGTGGCTCTCTGGATGGTTAAGACTCACAAAATTAAGCCTGGAAGTTGGCGTTGCAGGGTCCGCTAGTTATAACAAATTGTATATAAATAGGCCACATTTTACCACAGAAAACATAGCCCCTGGGCCAAAAGAGATCTAAAATTAAATAATTCGAATACCTTGATTTTGCTACCGAAAGTACCGAAATTATTGAAATATCGCATTATTGTGTAAGTGTTGTGCTGTATTATGTTTTTATTATTTTACGGTTTAATCATATTATGTTCATTTCATGTACCTAAGTTCTATCTATTTCACTTTCGTTTGAGGTTCAACTTTTCTATTTTTGCTCATAATTGTAGAGTCAACTGCAAGCGGAAAGTTGACAATTACACGAATGAGTGCTCGGGTATAATGTATGGCTTTCTATGGTGCATTGACGGTTAACGGTAAGGCAGTTTTGCCATAGTTTTTACATACATACATAGTGTACCTACTGTACTTTGCACATACAAGTTTCACGTTCAGTTTACGCAGTTTTCTGTCTGCGGCTTTGCTTGCTACATGAGATATTATCTACTTATAGCTTAATTGAGCTTGTACCAAATATTAATAATCATTTTACGAGCAATTATACAAATCTTAAAAAAAACTACTTTTAAGCGGAGATATTGAACGAGAGTAAGCTTAATATTAAGATTATGGTAATTATAATATTACACATTAAAAAATTACTGGTATTTGTACAAGCATTAAATTTTAATACGAGGAGCTGTTAACAAACACAACCTTTATTTGGTAGTACAAATAACCATTATTTCCATTGAAGCTTCGAAATCACTTCAGTCCAATTAACGTTTCAGAATTATAAATTGAAAGATTTAAAACCATGACAACCTCTCAATCCTATTATGAATCAATCCTATTTATAATTATGAATTGGTAAACAGAGGTTTTCGACATGAATCAAGCTCAAGTAATACGGAATTCTATTGTTTTATAAATTACGACGTATTTCGATTTTCAATTGTCATGGCTTTTCAAACGCTTTGAAACTTATTGATTTAATTACACTTAACTATTAAAAGAACGGCAAGTCCTTAATTTTACTACGTAGAATAATGAAATATTTCTGCTTTATTCTAAACTATTATCATTTTATATGTACTCGTAACATAATTAAAAATACAATTTCAACAAATATTAATCAACATTCCTGAATCTTGGCCCTATTCTAATGTTTATGATTTTTTAAGTCAAGATTGTTGACACAGGCTACTTTTCAGGTAATAACGGGGGTGGAAATCTATTAACATACTATCTCTATAAATATAACTAATCTATAGAAATTCTTTATTTGATCATACAAATCCATGGTTATAAAGGCTACAATACCTAGACACATAATAGGTTGCGTGTGCGCATATTCCGCTTCCGAGAATACGATACGGCGCATGTGAACAATGCTTATGTAAATAATTTTCCATTCGTAACTTTTATGGTTGTTCTTTTATCAGCTTAATTGATACGTGTAACTTAATTTGTTCTTTTTATGATTACCAATGTTGTAGGCACCGATTTATTACGGGTGAATAAAGTTTAAAAGAAAAACAATTTTACCACTATCAAGGAACACATTTTCATCAGGTTTTTATATGTATACTTGGAAAGACGTAAGAGTAAACTATCTATTTTCGTATGACTGTATTTTGTTTTTATTGGCGAACAACAAAACCGCAAATAGTAATTCTATTTCATCTTGTAACTAGTACTATTAGCAATTTATCGCTAATCGGTGGACGACCGACACCTGTAGATTTGCGTGCCAACATACCAAAACAATTATGAAGTTACTAGCTGACCCGCTCGCAGCTTCGGCCGCTCTATTCCCATGTTTTCTCACCTTTTAAACATTCTCTGTGCAACGACTATTCAAAACAAAAATCACCTAAATATGCACTAGCTGTATATTCTTGAGTTATAAAATAATAACGAAAAGTGGCATTGATTTTTATATATTTAGACTAGCAGCCCCCGCGAACTTCGTCTCGCCACATTTTATTTGCAACTATCTACATACTAAATTTCATCGAAATCGAATTTTCCCACGTAAGCATATATTTTCCCGTGGAAGCATGTATTTTCCGCGGTGAAAAGTCTCTCGCCATATACTTTTATTTGCAACTATCTTCTGCATACTAAATTTTATCTAAATCGAATTTTTCCGCGTAAACATGTATTTTCCGCCGAAGTATGTATTTTTCCGCGGTAAAAAGTAGCCTATGTTAGGATTAGGATATTACATATTATATTACATTACTTTGACTCCCCCCGCTCGTACCCCAGTGACGCTTACATGGAGTCTACATCGCATGCTGGCTAGCTGAGCGCGGTGAGCGACAACCTCGCGACTTTTTTCTAATACTTGCATTTTTAAACTCGTGATATCTTCCGAATGAAATGTCCGAATTGAATAATTCAAAAAGTTATAAAAAGGTATTAAAGCCGTCTTGAATATAAAGTAATTTATTTTGATAAGGATTAATACCAAGTTACAAATGAACACCCTTTCAAGAGGCGGCATATATAAATTAATATTTTAGAATAAAAAACTGCTTACTGTGACATAACTATAATATTTAGACATATGCTGTCGCGACATTTTTTGTAGATAATGATGAGTTCTGCAAAGTTGTAGTACATGATTTTGTTCTATCATCAATAGTTTTCGCAGCGCACGCGACGTAAGGAATTTTTCAGGTCATTTTTTTACACCTTATGTTACATTATTGGAGTTTTAGTAAGGATCCCTAATTTTTTTTAAAATATAATATAGCCTATGTTACTCGGGGATAATGTAGCTTTCCAAAGGTGAAAGAATTATTGAAATCGGTCCAGTAGTTTCGGAGCCTATTCGTTACAAACAAACAAACATACAAACAAATCTTTCCTCTTTATAATATTAGTATAGATTAAAAAACGATACGAGTATAAAACGGCAGCGGAAACCAATGCAAGTCCGCAATAAAATATCGATTAGAATTATCAAAAACTCAAAAATCTTATTTAAGTAATAAAATAAATGAAAATTAAACTACATAATTACAGACTAAATTATACTGCACACTAGTCATAGTAAACAAAAACATTGTGCATTATTTATTATTTTATTTAAATGTAATTAATAACATCAATTCAAATATGTTAGTAAGTAGATTTACTGAATATTTCTGAGACAGTAATCAATTGGCCGTACATATATTCAATCTGCCACAATGGTCATCATAATGTATTGGCAAAATATGAGTACGGTGAGTACCTTCTGATAGTTTGGCAGTAATAGTGCGAACGGTATTTATTGTTATCATATGATATTTGTCACATCCAATTCTCGAAGGGCGTGTCGATGTCGAGTCCAATAATGGTCTAATTCGAGGGAACAACCGATTTAATTGAATGTTTCCGTTCCTATTATAACGTGGGTGTTGATTATGGTAACATGACGTTTGTCAGCGTGACCAATTTCTGGAAAACTCCAATATCTACTAATAAGATCTACTGAGGGCAATTTAATAATGATTTTAATTTGAATTTGAAAATAACGTTTGTTATTTTTGTACCCATAAAATGCGAAAAATTTAGAATAAAATAGAAAAAACTAAAAATATATACAATTCAGTGTAATGATGATCTCACATAGTAGATAGGTAATATTGAAATCATTCGACCCACCAAAAGTTTACATTAGATTTAATACCTACTACTAAAAAGTTGAAAATAACTCATAGATAGTCATTCTGACGTAGATGCGTAAAAACAAGTACAAATCAGCTGTGATATAACTAGAACTTTCTGCAGCTATAATTCGCAATAATGGTTATTTATATTTTATGTACATTATACAAACTCGATATTGACATCGATTATACGTTTGTGTCCAAAGGCAATCTATGAAGCAAAATAATTTATCATAGTATTTAATGTCTTTCAGCTCAGATATAAAACCAATACGTAGCGGTAAGTTATTGACAACAATTTTAAAACGTTAATATTCTTTACCTATTTGTGGTCATGCAAATGCATGCTATAAAACACATGACTAAACATGCAAGCTTTTGCTAGCAGTGTAGTGTGTTGTGTTTGTATTAATTATTAAATGGTATCTAATTTTAACTTACCTTGTTAGTTTACAAATTATAGCTAGTTTGTATAATTCACTAATAAATTTATCAATACATTATATCGAACAATATTTACTTACATTTGAAATAAACCCTAAGAGGAGAATCTCCGTTCAGAATTTTCTTAAAACATTGATTGATTGATTGATTCAGATTTTGTCCGTAAAATCACAAAGATTAACTTGGACATGTCATCACTATCAATCACCCCCCCTTTTTTTTTTTTTCTTCCCCTGAATTTAATAATGAAAGTTCCCATGCATTATTATCATTTAAATAATCTGAAATTCTATAATAACCCTTCTTACAAAGATTACCCTTTACAATTTTCTTGAATTTATTAATTGACAGTTGGTGAAATTCTTTGGGCACTTTATTATAAAAGCGAACACAACAGCCCTTAAAAGAAACTTTAACTTTACGTAGTCGAATACGGGGCAATGCAAGTTTATCTTTATTTCTAGTATTTACATTGTGATAATCACTTTTCTTAGGAAAGTTACTTAAATTCTTGTGAATGTAAACTAAGCATTCGAAATTGTTTAGGAATCCCGAGCAAAATATGCGCGGTTCATACAGTAGATACTATATTGTAGATTTTATTCTTCGCTCGCCAGAAGCATTACTCTAGAATGCAGGCGAAAAGACGGCTATTTTCTTACATTTGAGATTCTTGTACATTATTACGTTTACTGTGTTTATAAATGCTCTAGGTCAAGTACGATGATAAAACGATTTGGCTAGGCGCCATTTTATAACATTGATACATATTATCTCGTTTACTAAAATTTTGAATACAATATTGTTATAATAAGTAAGCAAGTAAAAGAAATCTTGAAATATACAATTAATTTTATTTTAACTAAGTATGTTATATAATTTACTCTGCTTTCATGGGAGGACCTGCAACCTCCTGCGCCACAAGCAAACATTCACGAGAGGTTGTCGTAACTGATCTGTAAATACTAAAGCATTACTTATTTATAGAGCATTTGTTTTTGTTTCCCAGCATTCGATACAGTCACGTCTCTGCCCAGCGAATTGTTGAATGAATTTGTTTGGCTTTTATTGCCAAGATCACTGTAAACATAGCTCTACAATTATATTCACTATTATTTATTTTTGGAGCTTTACATTATGTTTCGTTAACCTCTAAATTTTCTCTGAGTCTATGAAAGTCGAGTGGGCTTCCATGTGTAAGTAATTGATGTTAGTAAAATGTATACGTTTTATTTTCTTATAAAATGTTACTGCATAATTTATAGTATGCAAAAAGGTCTTTTTATTCTGATCTATCTATAACATGATTAAAGTGCATCTGTATACATGATTAATCTTATTTAAACCATGCAACACAGTGACCGCGATCGTGACCAGCTTAGCTTTCTTCGATTGTTTACATTCAACCAAATTTCCTTCGTGACATTGATAGAGATCGCTTTACATGTGCACATCCGTGAAACTAGAGTTGAGAGTGCCTAAACACGGTTTAATGTTCATTGCTAATGCAAGGCACGACTGGCGACAAGTGAAACCTTGATTAGTAGCTAGGCTGGCTGAACTACTCGAACGCACAAAATGCGACAAACGGTTCAGATATTTTTTTCGTTCCGTAAACAAAGACTCGTGAAAAAAAATATTTATTTCAAAATGTTAAAGATCGCAGAGTTGTTTTGACACCAAATAGTCACGTCGACTATTGTGAAATTTTATTTAAAAAACGACCATCTGATTATCATATTATAATGTTGCAATGACCCAATTAGTCCATTCTTCCTTACCTACTTCAGAAAGCGACCGACCTTCAATAATGTTTGAAAAATTTTAGGTATTTATTACTTTACTTAAATGATAAGTATAAAATGATGATAACCATATTAAAATAATAAATATGTTTTCATAAAAAAACTCCCTGAGTCAAATAATGAGACTTTAAAATTATATACAATTAGGAGCTGATTGACACAAATTAACTTAAACTTACTTCAAAGAACCTACATAGATAATGACTGAATCAAAGGTAAGTAGTTCAACAAGTCTAATTAGATACTCGTAGAACAAAGTATAGTACAACCCAATTTATAGGAAATCGCTACAGTCGAGAGCCGTGTTAGCTAAGTGGGAGCACACTCGACTTCTTAAAAACACGTGCTCTAACGGTGAAGGCAAACATTGTGTTATTATTCACAAACCAGCATTTGGCCACGGTGGTTAATTAAGGGCTTATCTCTCTCGCCAAGAGAGAATTCCCTGTATCCCAACAGTGGGAACGTTAATCCCTATTAACGTGATGATGATGATGATGATGCTGCAATCAAAATCAGTTTTTAGTCCTCGTGAAACATAATACATGTCTAAGGTACTTAGCCTATAAGTATTTTAAGGAAGATCAACTGTCAAATATTATATTCATGACTAAATTCTTTACAGTGATTTCTCTGAAATGTAAAATACTGTATATATAAAGGAGTTTTGCCTATAGATAAATACAAAATTAAGCAGACAAATAAATAATTAATGCACGTCAATTGGAGCGAGTGTTTCTGGTGAAGGGCTTAGTTTTTAGTTACGACCTTCAATGTAGGTACCTTGTAGGTATCTATAATTTATTAACGATGGTAATGTCTACCTACCCTATTCCCCGTTGCGACGAAACAGAAATGACTTTTAAGAGCGAGTATGCAGTGAAAATCGCGGCAGAAACGACTACGAGAGTTGACAACAGCGACCGCGTGCCCCGCGTGGCGCTGGCGTATCGAAAATATTACGCGCAGCGCTAACCAGAATTAGTTGTGTAGCCTACAATCATAGATAAACCCCACTAGATACCGCATGACAAGCGACGACCGCGCGCCAAACATATGGTTAAATCAACCATCATGAAAAGCCCCGCCTCGAAACACGGCTTTAGTTGCGACCAAGTGTCAGACCCGTGAACTTCATATACGTTTCTATAGTCTAACGCAAGTGAAGAGGTCAGCATATAATGGCTACTCGTACAAAGGATGTTCACTTGTCTCTTTTCCGCATTGCGCTTATTGCACTCGTTGTCCTTCTCGGCGAAAGCACGTGTAACGTTAGTGATGTAAATTATAATCGATATCGTTAAAAATGATAGACGACGTATATAAGCGGGTCTCTCGGTATTATTGTATGTAAAAATAAATAAGTTATCCATAAACCGTTTAAATATGTTTATTACTTACTCACTCAGTCAAATGAATTATTTGTGATAAATTTTTCTAATATTATTTTTAAATTTTTAAGTTCTACAGGTTTTGTGTATACCAAAAATAAATACATATCTACCTACCTACATGATGCTATTTGCTACAACGCCTTTGTTCCAGTCCCCGCAATCCGCATCTTCCTCCAATTTAGGTACGTTTGAATCGGAACAAAAGTATTCTGTTTTTTAATGTAATCTAGTTTGGGTGATCTGTGCATACAATAGACACTATTATTGTAATCTGAAGCAATGCGTCAAATTTTTACACGTCAAATAATATATACAAAATTGAAATGCGAAAGTAACTCGGTCTGTCTGTCTGTTACGCTTTCCCGCACCGATTTTGATGAAATTTTGCACATACAATCTTTAGACCCTGAGAAAGAACAGACTTTTTACCGCTGAAAAATACATGTTTCCGCGCGAAAATATATGCTTACGCGGGAAAATTCGATTTGGATGAAATTTAGTATTGAGATAGTTGCAAATAAAAGTATATGGCGAGAGACTTTCTACCGCGGAAAAATACATGCTTCCGCGGGAAAAGATAATAATACTTACGCGGGAAAATTCGATTAGGATGAAATTTAGTATTGAGATAGTTGCAAATAAAAGTATATGGCGAGAGACTTTCTACCGCGGAAAAATACATGCTTCCGCGGGAAAAGATAATAATACTTACGCGGGAAAATTCGATTTGGATGAAATTTAGTATTGAGATAGTTGCAAATAAAAGTATATGGCGAGAGACTTTCTACCGCGGAAAAATACATGCTTCCTCAGGAAAAGATAATAATGCTTACGCGGGAAAATTTGATTTTGATGAAATTTAGTATGGAGATACATA
Source organism: Chloroclystis v-ata (assembly GCA_963691955.1). Taxonomy (NCBI): domain Eukaryota; kingdom Metazoa; phylum Arthropoda; class Insecta; order Lepidoptera; family Geometridae; genus Chloroclystis; species Chloroclystis v-ata. The sequence goes on from OY829899.1 coordinate 8,030,314, forward strand.
GTTGCAAATAAAAGTATACGGCGAGCAGAAGTCGCGCGGGGGCAGCTAGTTATAAATGACAAACTATAATAAAATTGGTTCCGCCACAGAATATTATTAGTTAGTACGGCGCACGGAGAAAATTGTCATAGGTCCGTTCAGCACAACGTCTCGCCCCGCACTGAATTGAAGGGCCCGCGAAGGGGAAGATCGCGCATTGCGTGTGTCGTTTTACGTAAAAAATTCGTTAAAAATCGCTGGGATTTTTTTTCGAAAAAGTAAGCTCAGGAGATGATTGGTATTCTTTTATTCTATATGGTGATGAAAATTAAAAAATCTTATGATTAATAGATTAGGATTAAAACGGTTCTTCCTGAAAAAGTAGACGGTATTTTACACTATTATTTCAGGTACTTAAAATAAAAAAAATGAAATTTCGGCCTCAGGAGATAATGCCTTATATGGCATAGATTATTGTGTAATTTTTTCAAAGCAATTCCGTTAAAGAACAAGGAAATAAATGGTTTCTGCTGAACCCAAATTTACCAAATTCACATATATCTAAGCCTTAAACGATGATATAATTTGATCCGATTTCAAATTATAAGTATAAGTTAAGTTATGCAGAGTGGTGCAGACCTAAAAAATTGTACCACCCTTTAACTTACAGTGGGTGTCGTGAACCGACTAAGAAAAAATACCAGAAGACTGGAGACAGTGTTCTGAGTACTGTGTCAATTTATTTGCTTGGTAAATGTGGTGATTATTATTAAATCCCCTGAGACATAATAATGGTTCTATTTGGGAGACCCGTTCTCAAAAGTGGGACGTACTATGGGTGTATATCGTGGTGGATTGGAATGTAATATATTTGATGATTTCGATACTCAAATCTTCTAGATTTTTTCATAAAAGAAAAATAAAATTCATTATTGAAACTGACCCGGGATTGTGCAACATAAACTTTAAAGTTTATCTGTATGAATAAAGACAAGATACCAAAGATCACAAACAACAATAGTCTGGTCGCGTCTTACCATTCTGACGTCATCTAAAGTCTGAACAGAAAGCGTTTCCATGTCGCCCACACGAGATAAGAAATGCAGAATTAAAACACTTACCGTTTTCTCTCTGAAATTTAAATGAAATGTATTGAAAAACTCAGCCGGAAATGAGTTTCTTTCAGGGAGCTTTTTACTTCCAACGAGTGTTTTAGACTATGCTGCGAGTTACTTTTTCTTAGTGTTATGATGAAGGTGACTCGTGGACAAGTTTGAATGGAGCAGAAACCAATAAATTAGGTCACTGGAAAAATAAGCTAATTTATTACATTTTGATTTCAATTGGTCATAAAAAAGAATCAAACAAGGTTAACTCGATAACGACCAAAAATATGTGTTTTGTCATTGAAGGGGTCAGAAAAATGAGGATATAATGAAGATAAGCATCTATAACATATCTATATTATATCCTTGTTATGAGGAATAAATTGCTCAACTCCGTCATTGTGGAAAGAAATAATTTGCCTCCTTCGCTGCGTCCAGTCTTGGCATGCAATTGAAGGACAGCTGCTGCAGCTAATTTCATATAGCTAGTACAGCTCTGTCATTTATAATAATACTAGCTTTCCGCCCGCGGCTTCGCCCGCATTATATTAGAGTAAAAAGTACCCTATGTCCTTCTCCTGGCTCTAAACTACCCCCCTGCCAACTTTCAGGCAAATCCGTTCAGCCGTTCTCGAGTTATAAGTTCAGGCACTAACACGACTTTCTTTTATATATATAGATAATAAATATAGTTTTTCTTATAATATAATTATAACTAACTGGTAGGTAAAACTATGATTAAAACCTGTATTGTGAGAGGCTGGAGCTTGCTATAGGTTTATATAAAACCTGTAACTGCAAGTCTCCAGGGCCTCCACTCCACGGACACACAATAATAGGTATATCATATAATGCAACTCGTATACACAAGTTCACAAGGAGTTATTTGAAACCCTAGCCTTGCTGTGGGAAAATCTATTATAACGCGGGTTAAGGAAAACGTTAATCTATGTTCTATTACATAGAGCATACTCGTAACAGGAGCTTAAAGCTTATTGTTTGTATCAAAAATATTTGCTTGTCATTTAAAAATATATTAGTTTTGAATATGTACATACTGAACTATGTCTTTAGTCATTCAATTTCTATTTTAATTGCTATCTGCCATGCGGCTTAACGTCCTAAGTAGTGTAGCCCAAGGAAGGTTTAAAAGGTGAGAAAACATGGGAATAAAGCGGGCGAAGCCGCGGGCTTCGTAGTACTAATAAAACCCACTAGTACCAATGAGTATTATTATTTGAATCGTTTCAACTTATACTGATGCGGCTATTTTCTATAACCTGTGAAGGCCGGTGTTTCCTGCAATGATGTGGCAAATAAATGTTAACGACAATTGGCTTAGAATAGTCTGTCCACCTTGTTTTAGGTAAATGTCGCATTGTTTAGTGCTTTAATAATTGACCATCGTATAATTTATACATGGATATATATAAATAAGACTTTAATGTCATAAAAGGTCGACCCACCTGTCCCATAAAAAGGCTACAAAAGACCACTCATCCTCATCCTAATAAAAAATATCTTTAAACTTTTAAAAACTGCAAGTTGATTGCAAGTCAAATAACTGAAAAATGTTTTCGGGAAACATTATATTAAATAGCCTGATATATAGTATCTATCATTTACAGAATTACCTACTTGACTTCAGATAATTCTTCCATTGACTGCGCGCTGGTTTTATCGTGAGACATCTATCTGTCTTGGCAAAAACTAACCTATTTCACACAGATGATTTTCCTAGTTATTAGCTACCCATAGACTAACGTTCATTCCTGCCGGAATGTACAATCCTTACGGAATGAACGCCAGTGTATGTGCAATAGCGGAAAGAATGACGGTATTATAACACCGCGACCCTTCAAGTCGTGTTTTATTTCATCCCGTTGCTTATCTGTACACGGGATAAGCCGGAAGGAATGAACGTTAGTCTATGGGGGGTTATTGTCTGGTATTTTCTTTGTGAAATACTAATCAAAGAAGGAAATATGACAGCGTAATTTCTATTGTATTACAAACAAATCCATCTGTCATGTACGGCAATATTTTTTTTATTAAATGTACCCATGTAAAATATGATGTCAGTTGAAACCATTAATTTAAAATACTTATGTGAATATCATTAAAGTTTCTCATCAATATAATGTCATATATACTACCGGTATATAATCAAATATATTAATAATTTTTGGGATACCTTGTATCTTTTTGCCTTGTGTCTATTCACGGTCTAATTAGCAATAACTAAACATAATAATAATCTAATCTACGTAAATAATTCGAGATGATTGGTTTGCCAATATCTGAAAAAATCTAATTATTTCAGACAATGATTCTCACTGAGGCGGAGGTAATCATTTCATTACCAGTGAATACATTTTAATGGGATTATCTTTATTATCACGAGAGACGATAATATCGTAATTACTGATAGCTGTGGAATAGTTTGTGTTCCCGTGCGGTATAAACAATGTATTTCTCCTATTGTAGAAGTTATATTAAAAATAATGGTTTTCCTGCCTATTCTTTACAAGTTTTCCAAGGCATTGTTTTATATTATAGTACCTCACTATAGAATATTTTCTATGAGTCTAAATACAATCTCGCGTGGCGAAGGCTTTCTTGTTTTAGAGCTCAAATAGACAATGCGTTATTCTTTTGTTTTTCTTTTTTCTCTGCAAACGTTTTCAGAGCGGGCACATTAGGTTTCTTAATAAAGATATGTTACTCGTAGTTAAGCAAATGGATAGAGATTGTCCATTATACCTAATATAGTAAAATACTGCCCCGCGGCTTTCCTTGCACTATACGAATGTTTTATTACGCGAGTACCGACTATAGATATTTATTTAATAATCATCACATTACCTTTTGTTAAAAAGCTGAGTTGAAGTACTTCTGTGTGTCTATTTTTCACAGCATTTGTTTTTAAAATAAAAAAATATGCCATCCTCAAAAATGTCAAAACTTGGTTTCCTAATCTATTAATAAGTGAGTTGAGATTACGCAGTGCGCGGCAGATTGGTGATTCATGACGTGATTTAGTCCGTCATAAGTTTCCAACAGAACAGAGTACTAAAACATCATGGTAAAATATAAGAAGTCAATTACGTTGAGCTGTTTGAAAAGGGAAAGCAGAAACATAGTAAACCGTCATTCACTTTAGCAATATGTCAGCCTCAAATTAATCCATAAGTGCAGGTGCAAGCCCAAGCAAGCATAAAATGGATACTGCATTGTAATCTTTGCAGTCGTTGTGCAAACAGTTTCCCTTCTAGGCTTTCGCGTTAAATAAGCTTGAACGTAATTTGTGCAGGCTGTAAGCAATAAAGGAGCTATTCCTTTAAACATAACATGTGCTTCATCAGATAAAATCTAATCTTGGTGTAATAGAGCCCAACGTAGGTCATAAAAGATTTGGTATAATCTATACGCTGGATGCTGCTGCCTGTCCTCTGGTATTTGAATCCTTTAGTGGGTTTCACGACACTCTTGGATCTTCATAACTTCGTGAGGCACAAAATGGCAATAAATAGATACATGTACAACAAATTAATTCTACTTAAGAATTTTTTACGGGCGACTTCTTTTAAGTCAAGAAACTATTGCGGAAAAAGATATTTTCCTACCACGAAATGCTTAGTGCTTTCCGTAGTACCGAGATCTGAACTGAAACGCACTAAAACTTGAATAATTTTATTTCGTTTGCAATACATTCGTTGCTTTGTTTCAAAAACAACACACTGAAGAGTCAATTGATAATGCGCATAATTGGGATCGTTGTCGTTGCAACATACAAGTAACTGTCACTCGATAACTAAATGACATCTTAATTAGAACCTGCATTTTTTAATTGGTCGTTATTTTCCCCTGTATTGTCATATGTTGTTGTTTACAAAGTTTAATTTTTTAGGTAATGTGGCCAACAAAAAAACGACTAATGCGGATTTTTTAAATAAAACAAATAAGTATAGTTTCTCTCAACAACTTTAACACAATCAACAATCTTAAGTAGGCACATGTTAATTTAGTGCCTTTGATATTACAATTCCTAGTGTTCATTATAATGATCAAACGCACATTTCGAGGTAAGTAATTTTTAATCGACAAAAACACTTAAAACCTTTGATAGTAGAAAGATCATAACACCTTTTATGGAAAGGGTTGAATAGACCTTCAGTTTAGTTTCGGAACAAGAATTTGCTGTATCATGCACCAATAAAAATATATCACGGCCAGGTTGCTCACTCAATGATTAAAACCTTAATAAATTTATAACAAAAAAGTTAGTTAAGGATTTTGCATATACGCATATAGCATATATTATAAGAATTTTATGTGTAGGATACTCAGCTTCATGCAATTAACAAAGCTATCTCCCACAGAATTAGCAACATACAAAAATAAACCTGTTCTTATTATCAAAGCTTTGTAAATATAATTTGATCTGAATTTCTGCTCATTTGAATAAAACAATTTGCTTATAAATCGAAATAACCTTGTTTGGTTTATATTATTCTAAAGAGAATCGTTGCATTTTCTTAAATGTTTTTGCATCTGTTGCCATATATGGACTTCAATAATGCTGCACGGTGATTCCAATTTATGTTGAAACAAATAACAACCAGCCTTTCACATAAAGCGATATTTTAAAATGCTGTCCAGAAGCGAAATATTTTGTGAAAAGTTTTAGTATATAACTTGAAGAAATTTTCATCAATAATACTATGGATCTATTAGGTACTAGTTGAATAAAAAAACAAGCCTAAGGCATGTTCATGTCTTGTTTTAAGAAAACGAGCCTTACTTGTGTGTGTGGTGTGTTGTTTTGTATACGTAAATGAGTTGTTTCTATGTTATTCGTCTGTTTTTACGCCACACAAAGATTGAAAATAATAATTCACTTGCGCAATTCCATAGGTCAAATATCTAGGTCTCGAATAAGCATATCTAGACACGTGTACTTGATCATGTGTCAGGTCAAGTTCTTTCACTCTATTACTTACAATGTAAGTTACATGCGCATCGCATTAGGTATTTGTTTCCTGCAATTATTATTTCCCTTAGCTTCTAGTTGCTGCGAAAAAAGAAAATAAAGGCTGCGTTGAAATCAAAACGATAGCAGTAATATGTCTAGCTCCGTCGTTAGCTCTATGGACACTAGATTAATGTACTAAATAGAATTCAAGTATTCGTTTAAACCTGTTTCTTTAGATTGTTTTTTTAATATTTCAAATCTTTTGATAATATCTCTTATTTTTAGGTGGCAATCTGTACATAATTTAATCAATACAATGTTTAATCCTTATAGAAAATCATAAGTTTGACCTACCCATACTCACTTTCCTAGACAATAAGTTATTGTAGTTTTTAAGAATGGTTTAGATGTATTCCTAAATATTTTCAACGTTATCCCACAACACATAAATATTTCATAGTTCTAATCTATGGATTAGAGTCCAAATTACAAATGCAAAAATTTAATCAATCAGTTACATTTAAAATAAGTGGCCAAAATATTTTTTTAAATAAATATAATTTCTTTCGATAATTAGCTTAACTCTTCTAAACCTCACACGTGGAACTTAGCCTACTGCGCCACGAAAACAGCTCTAGAAATCACTTTAAACTTAGTATATTTAATTACCTGTGAGTGTTAATACGTGAGACTATGTGCCATTGAAATAAAACTTCTATTCGCTATATCACGCACACTTCCTATTGATAAACCCGCCATGATCTTAAAACGCACAGATTGAATGGGAGAGACGTTGCGTTAGCTTCGTTCTTAGAATAAGGATGAGCTTTCTCTAGATAGCGGATTTCTTTGGATACCTACAAATTTAAGTCGAGGTATTTAGGTAGGATTAGATACACTCAGTGGTATTTATTGTGTTAAAAGTTAAGTAAAAGGAAGATTTATTTATTTTACATAAGAGTACTATGTATATAGAAAAATATAGTGATCCCTATGCGTTGTATTTGAAGCTGTAGTTTATTTTAAGTTACTTCGTTTTGTCTTTGGGCTTTACATTAAATTAATAAGAAAAACGTTTCAATTAGAAGCCTGTATTTCTAAGTTTGCAACAATAAACGATTTTAGATTGACTTTTTTCAGGATTTGCACAGCAAATTCATTAACTACATATTCATAGTAATCAACCCTTTTTACGACCTATAGGTAATGGTTTATATTCGGGACCGTGCGCGCAAGACGTAACATGGTTTGATATGAATGATGATGATGAAAGTTAGTGTTGTTTCATACGTAGGTACCGGAGCATAGCAAATTAGTGGAATTTATATGAAGTGACACATGTTTCCTTATCTAGGTGAATACACAGATTTATAGAACAATGTTTATTATGTACTGTCTTCACTATCTTATACAAATTTACGCACATACTAGAAGTTTTTTTCCGGAAGTTAAATAGTAAAAAATTTAGTGTCATACCCATATCTTATTTTAACAAGTTTGACCAAAACATGTTATTATTAAATAATTAATTGTATTGTAACTATGTCTGGACGTTAATAATTTGCTAAAGTATATTTTTATTGTTTATATATAGTCATACATCTTAAATTGTAAACGTAAATAAATTTCCCAAGTAATTTCAACCTATCTATCACTCTCCCAATCAATCCCCAACGTAATAAAAACGTTACTCAACCGCGAACCTCCTTGAAAATCATAAAGAAGGCTGTTGTTTGAATAGATTTGTTTGTAATTAGAACGTTACTCAACCAAAACTTTCCCGATAAGCCCTGAAGTAAAGAAGGTTGTTGTTGTTGTTTCAGTTGGCGGTCGCGGCGGTGGCGAGTGTCGTGCGCGCGCGCCTCCAAGCGGTCGCCGTCGCCCGAACATGCGCGCGGGCCGGCCAGTCCTGCCGCGCCGTGCCGGCAAGCCGCGCGCACCATGCTCAACATGAAACTAAAAGAGCGCTTAGCGCTCGCACTCAGCGCCTTCGTGATACTCTTCACCCTGATGCTAGTCGTAGATCTCCAGATGGACTATGGCTTATCCGGGCATAGAGTTCCCTTGCACGGCAGGGTCAAGATCGGGGATACGGATGATAAAGGCCGATCTGCTTATATGGAGTTCAGGAAGCGGTTTTTGCAGAAAAGGTTGGTGTTGTGATTTATTGGTGATTTCTTTTGGATTATAATTTGATTTAAGAAGTGGTAAGTTTTTTTTTATTATTTCAAAAGCTTTTATTTGTTTTGATTATTAGGATAAGATTCAGAAAGCCTGCACCTATAAGATTCACTTTTTGTAAGGAAATAAAATTGTTAAAATTAGATAAAGATTAATAGAATAGAAAAACATTTATTCAGACAAGTAACTAGTCGTTTTTATTTATTATTTAGTTTTATTCACTTTGAAAACAATGATTTGTAGGTATATAATTAAATTTGTTGGGTAATTTAGTTATTAAAACTATCTACATTATACGCAAAACACATTATTACATTGAAATTATTATCCAAAAAGTGATAAACGTGTACCTATAGCGTAAACGTGCGTGTTGATTGAAATAAATATTTTTGAACATAAATATTAACTCAGAGACTTGGAAGGATAAAATCTTAAGTAGAAGCATTATATTGCACTTATCTTATCAAAAGTTACAATGACCCCTTGATACTATAAACTATAAATAAAAATAGGCAGAGCTGGTTCGAATGTTTGTAAATATTTCCAAGTGGATCGTATTGTGCATCATATTTGGCATTCGTTCAATTAGGTAATGACCTAATTAGTGTAATGATTTACATTGTGGTAATGATTTACACATTTCAAAAACTTATATAATCTAACATTATTAATATAATCTATAATTAAGGTTATAACTGAATTAATAAAAACTGATAACATTGCCAATTTTGGTCGGTAAGTTTTATTATTTTTCGATTCTTTATAATGATCACCTCATATCAATCTAAAGTTATATTTGTAAAACACAATCAAATCACGACAGTGTAGTGTAGACTTTTGCCCGACATGTTATTTTATTTATCTTCTTTATCAGTTCTGAGTGTTTGACACTGTGTCAGTTATCTTATTATTTTCTTAGAAACACATATAAACACGTTTTTTTCATTCATTATTTCAGGTATCCAACGTTCAGAGCTGGACAAAGAGTTTTCAGTAATCAGTTATAAATTAACTAGCCGCTTTCAATAGATCTTCTTGTTGATGGACGTCCGACGTGTTTCCATCCACAGTCTGCATTTGAGTACTTTTAGACCCCATCATTCTTTATTAAAATGATATATTATTCCAACAAATTTGCTAAATGACATAAAATCGAGTTCATTTCCGAATGAATTTAGGCGAAATTTCTAGCTCTCCCGGCTTTATTCATATCTCTGCTCATAATGTAATGTGTATATTAATTAAATATTGGCAGTTATAAAAATGTTAAAATATGGGTAAATTTTAATGAACCATAATTGGGTAATGGTGGATTATAATTTAGTGTGATAAGGTGACTCACGCACTGCACGTTCAAAACTAGGCGCATTTTCTGAGTTATGTATAATAAATACTCTTTTAAGGTAGCTCAAAACAAGGTTTCTCAAAGTTTTTAGCTGCGGTTCGTCTGGATGCCGATCGTTTAGGCGCGCTTTATGCAATACCTCTTTTAACCCACGTCTCAATTCATATGAAAAATGCAAACGTTGATTATACAGAGAAATGACTAAAAAGGAAATGACACATCAACTGAGATCGCAGTAAATGCCGCGTAGGAAGGTGTTAATTAGATCTAGCTGTATGCGCTACGTGCCCAATAGCTCTTACACTTGCACGATAGGACATCTTGAATCGTTGACGACAATTGCGGATTTAATTTTTCTACCCACTTACAATGTATCATCGGTGTGCCGGTCCAACATTAGTAACACCTGTTTTTATAATTTTCTAATACTTAGAAAGCTTAAGTTAGTTAATCACTATAAAAATAAAAGAGTAAACATACCAGAAGACGTTGTAGCGTAGTTTTTTTTTAGTATAAGGTATATATAATACTTAAACATAATGTGCATTTTAGTGCCCGTTTAAATCTTTTAGGTGAATAAGGATTCCATATTATGTATTTCGACATCGACTAAGAATAGATATTCAATTGACATTATAGATAGAGTTTTTATCATTTTAAATCTTAAATTCACATGAACTACACATTCACGAGTATTTGAAATTAATTAGTGAGATTTGTAGACGTGTTATTAATTGATATTAGGTTTGAGTTCGTCAATGATTTTTATCTCGGATTTATAGATTAACTAGTTGAACCGTCCGCGGCTTCACCCGCTTTTTTCTCATGGTTTTTCACCTTTTCTTTGAGCTACTACGACTATTTTAAAACGAAAATCACCTAAATCGGTCTATCTGTTCACGCGTGATGGCGTGACCAAGGAAAATAGGGATTCTTTTTTATATAAAAAAACATTTGCTGGATTTTTCAACATTTTAAAATAAATTTTTTGCACTTTCTAGATACGGAGTGCTGATGCTATGTTTTCAAGTACTTAATTAATGTTATTGCGTGAAAATGATGTTTCCAATTCTAACCCAGTAATTTTGTATCATTGTACCGTAGAGTCATTGACTCAAAATTGCTTCCATTGCAAAATTGATGTATGAGAACTATTGGCATCTATTGTACTTTATTTTTATCTTGAATTAATTAATGGACCACAAAGATAAATAATTTTTTTTTCATCATCATTAAAACTTCAGTCACCAGACTTGAAGTTGACTTTTAAAAATTACTGTAAAATGACTATTAACTTGAAGTACTATTAAAAAATTTGCTCATTTGTTTTAAGTGAAATTTTTCGTTTTTCTACGTATCTCCTGAATTCTGATTTTATCTGAAGGAAATATAACACAAAAATGTTCTGACATTACGTATTGTGTTCACTAATGGTCACCTTTACAATTTGAGTCATGTAGGTACTCGTATAACCAGCCAATTTGGTCGTGATCTTAAAATTATTTGTATCGAAAATAGTTTATTCGTTAATATTTGCATACAGACGGCTTTTAGGAAAAATTCGGTACCTACTAGCTCTCAAAGTGATTATCGCTCTACAAACAAACCTTTATCATTTTGATTAAAGATAAAAATATGTAATTTCGGCACATCAGCTAAAGTTATCGAGCAGAGTGACAGATAACGATGAAATGTTCAATTATTAAGGCCAATAGTTGAATCTCAGTTGCAGTTTATAGGATATTTAAAATACGTCTTGTTTATGATCTCAATAACTTCTGTACGGTACTTACGTTCGGGATCGTAAACAATCCCAGGGGAACTAATTTTGGTGATTAGATTATATTTCAGAATGATTATACTTTTATTGGAAAATACAATAATTTTTTTTCTTTACTATAATATTTGTAGGCAAGTAGGAAATGCTTTATGTCACGTAACTGATTTTATAGGTTTTGTGAGTGCCTTATCGTTGACAAATTGTTCGCATAATGCAATAAAATTTAAATTTCTCGGTAACAGGCAGGAAAACATGTTAATTTTAATTACTACAAGCCCCAATAAATAATGATTTATGTTAATATAATATTTTCGCTCACTGAGGTGGCCATATGTATATAAATAAATAAATAAATATTACTGGACAATTTTACACAGCGACATCTAGCCCCGTAGTAAGCTCGAAGCTTGTGTTACGGGTGCTAGATTTCTGATAAACTTAATATAATATACATACATAGATAGATATTTTTTATTATACATATAATAACACCCAGACACCCGGAACAAATATTTGCAGATCATACAAATTGTTGTTCCGAGGCGGGAATCGAACCCGCAACCTCTTGCGTCGCAGGCGGATATAGGGGGAGGGGGGGCACATTGATACACAAAAATTCAATCTCTTTTCTGAGTACCAAAAAGCATTAAATTTGAATATTTTTTTTGATGTGTGCATTGGCTGATATTTTAGCTTATACTTTGGCTACGCAAAAACCTCAAAAACTGGCGACGTATAGAGCTAAACTGATTTTTATAAAAAATCATTTTTGTATCATTCTGCCCCACCAGTGGGGCACTTTGATACATGGGGTGGAGCAGTTTGATACGTATTTTAAATCTATATGAAATGCAAATTTAAAGTGACTAAAAACCCAATATAAACTATAATTATTACTTAAAATTAAGAAACAAAACAATTTTATTGATTGAGTTCGCAAAATACTTTTAATGAAGAGTGCACATTAGCCATAATCAATCTCGTAACTTACTTAAGGAATATAATCACAAAAAACAATATTATCATCATAGAACAAGACTAATTCTCTGTTATTTTCTTAATTATATAATTAGTTATATACTTACTAAGTAATCAGACACAATTCATTGAATATTGTCAATAAAAATATAATATTGGAACCTCCTATTATATTATCTCTCCTATTATACGTATCAATGTACCCCGCACATTACCGTATCAATGTGCCCCAAAGGACTTTTTCCACAAACAATTAATTTTATCAAATATAATAATAATCTAGCACTCTAAAACATTTTAAAATACAATAATAACTATATTTCCCTAACTATAGTAACAAATAATAACAAAAACAACAAAGAGTATCCTCCTGAGACACAATTACATTTCACGTATATTTTTTGTAGGCAGCGGCGCACGCCACTTTTAACACATTAGTGATCGTTGAAGCCCAACGGCAAATTGGCGGCGAGTGGTGTCACAACTGTATTTCTTGTGAATGTCAAAGAGCATTCTAGTGATGTGACGGACTCTGTAGAGTTTATAGGTTTTGCGATATAGAAACTGTACCAATGTGCCCCGTGAATCAATGTGCCCCCCCTCCCCCTATATATCGTAATAATCCATAACAATTATAAAATTAGGCATTTACAATTTAAATTTAACTTAACCTGTCCTGACTCTGTCAGTTTATTAAAAAACTTAACTTCAACCATCTGGATAATTGAATAGAAAATTAAAAATCATTCAATTTAATTTTACATGCAAACAAACATCAATCAATTTACACACTTTATAACATAATTTGTAGCCAGTGAAATAATAGAAAAAAAATGTCAGCAATCAATGTGTTGACAATTGTTCATTCAATTGTCTTGCTCATAAATAATCTCAATTACAGCTTTTGTCTGCTTACAATGCAGTTTATTTAAAACACACAACTGCTTAAATAGAGTTTAATGTATCAGCAATAATAGGTAGTAATTCAAGTATACCTATGAAGACATGATTCAAGAAAGCAAATATAACTTCATATACTATTTTATAAGTTTTAAATTAAAATAATTTTTAATTATTTCACGTAACCATGCAGACAGATAATCTTATGTTTCAATAATTAATATGGTTCAGAACAACAACACAAAAATTTCGTTTACTCCCACTTGTCCTGTTGAGTAGTCCTGTTGACAGGACAACTGAGAAAAAAATTCCCAGTAGTTCTGTGACGTTTAGGACTATGCTTTACACCTGACTTTTATTCCCACGTGTTTTGTTCAGTAATTCTGTTGGTAATTTTTACGAATTAGTTTTGTCTAATTAAAAAACTTTACCTACCTATGTAAATGTACATAAGTAAAGTTTTTTAAATTCCATTATATACCATTGAATCCATTTATTCTTTGTGGAAAGTCGTGTACAGAGGATCATAAATAAGCTTTTGTTATAAACAATCTACTTTTTCAATGGTAGGTACAAAGATTATTTTATTTTATTTTACAATGTTAGGAAAACTAACAGCTATGCTTATATATAATCAAATTAAGTTTAACATAACATGTCTAAGAACATTTATGATGCTTAGGGCTAATTATAAGTTTCCAAGTTTGTAGTTTATGTTACATATAGGTACTTGAATTTAATATAACATCATGTTACAATAATTATAAAAGGAACAAAAAACGTATTAACATAAAACAATCATAATTACTGTAATAAAATACTTTTGTTCGGATGCAAGCGCACCGAAATTGGCGGAATGCGCGGGTTGCGGGGACTGGAACAAAGGCGTTGTGATTGGCTTTTTCAAGCTATTTCACTAATAATAGTGTTAGGAAAGTTGAAAACCAAAAAATTAATTTGTCGATAATTAATTTAATTAATTGGTTTGTAAATTTGAAAGAAAGAAAGAAAGAAAAAAAATTAATTTATTTATTATCTACAATCTAACTTAAATTTAATCAAACTTAAAGTAACTTAAAAATAATACCATTACAATAGATTTAAAATAAAAATTAGGAGAGAATTTCGTAAGTATTCAAATGCAAATAGGATCATGTAGTTGTGTATTTATTTTTGGAATACTTACACAAATCTGTAGAACATAAAAATTAAACAATACCTAATATTAAAAAAATAAAAAGAGTTTTGTTGTGTTTGTCACTAAAACTCTTTTGTGATTCAAATAATGCATGCAATTATCACTTGACAACTGATTGAAATAGTTTGAATCATAAAAAAATGTTGTTGTGACAAACATACAATTCTCACTTTTTCTATATTAATTATTACTCACAGGACAAGTGAGAATTATATTGTCATTTGTCCTGTTGACCGAACTACTGGGAATTTTTTTCTCAGTTGTCCTGTCAACAGGACTACTCAACAGGACAAGTGGGAGTAAACGAAAAATTTAGTCGATACACAATCTCATTCAGCTGTAAAATAGTAACTTGGTGGTATAAATAAATAATTTGTATTTGTATTCATGCTTACAATGCAAACCTACATGCTAAATTGCTAATTGAGGATTGTTTTAGACTATACATGATTAAAATCATGTACTTACTTACTTACTTACTTACTTAAAAATGTAGAAAAAATATGCTTCTAGTAATGTTACCTTATAAGTAAATATACCTATATGTATATATTATTATTCTTACGTTTATATAAACTACGCCACTACTTTACTTCTCTTCTAATATTTGTTCCATTCCACGGTTGCCTGGAAGAAATCGCTCTTAGCTAAAAGGCCGCCCATTGTTTCACTGTATTATTATGTATATCTTCTTGTAATGTGGTCTAACAATAAATAATTTTGTATTGTATTGTACTTATATTTCTCCTTCCATCAGCAGTAATGGCAGCAACGGTTCTCGGGAGTACGAGCAGTCAGCGCCAGGAGAGACCAGCGGCGGTGATGCTGAGCCGCGCACGCCAGCGCCCCCTGCTGACAAGTTTGAAGACCTGCAGAGCATACTGGACAGCCAGGTCCGAGGGAAAGACGATGACCATCCCGTGGTCATCACTCCCCGCAAAGACCTCAACATACTGAGGCCGGAGAACCCTAATATTGGGGAGATGGAGGATTTGGAACCTAGGTGAGTGAGAAAGAGTTTTTTTATATAGTGATTGACTCACTTAAGCTTTATAACACTATAAAATGGATGGAAACAATTACAAGATCACAACTGATCTTATACTAAAGAAAAGCCAATTAATTATAAGATTGTTCATTCTGATTTTAGAAAATGTTATGAAAGCAAATTTTCCTCCATACATAAGTAAAGCGGTAATCTTATGCCTTCGCGTTATAGCATAAGTTACGGGAGGATAAAAAGGCAGTACTATCTAATTTTCTGGATATTCTTGCTAGTTCTATAAATATTAAATACTTAAAAGTAAAATAAACGTTTTGTTTGATTCTTGCCGCACAACGATGTCTAGCGACTGCATGACAACAAAATTATGTAATAAAATATTCTTGTATTTAAAATGTAAGAAAAGAATGTTGCCATAATCAAGCTCTCTCGCGCGGTTCAGTAATACAATATTTCGTCAGGAATATTAATTAAAATACTCCTCGAAAAACGAGGCGCTAAGGACATTACAAGGAAAGTTCCGGACAGCTGACATCGCCAAGTACAATTTATGCTTCACCAAATTAAAGTTGCCGCATTTAAATTGTTTATAACCACATTATTACTGCAATTTGGTGATAGTCAATTTGCCTTAGTGTCTTTAACTTTGGACTGCTGAGTACAAATGTATCTACAGAACCAATGTAGGTAGGTTTGTTGCTACTGCAATATGTTGGATAAATCCACATATAATAAAATCAACACAAATCATACCGTAAGATATATCTACGAGTTTGTACGGTGCTCTAATAATAATAACATAAAGAATTTATTTATCCAATTTAAAAACAATCTCAGCCTTATTTCTACATAAATCAATGTAATAATACAACTACTGACTAAAATAAAATAATTTAATATTAGGAAGGTTTTTAAGGCTTGTGGAATAAAAAAAAGAACTTTATTATTCGTTTCATCGTAAATTTCATAGTAATGTAGACGCAAAGTCATTATGCTGTGATAATAGTAATAGAGTATTTTGATATTCAAGAAGCTGAAAGTATTCAGATATGTGAGCTTTGACCTCTCTCCACACGAGCACATGTTTTGTAAAGCGATGGCTTTCATCCCGAGTGCCCGCAGAGCACTGAAGTATGCATCAAAATCAAACAGGTTGGAGTCGGAGCCGACCTCCCGCGGCTCACGTAATTTCGCCAAAGCAAATATTAGACCAAACCTCGCAGGACACTCTAAAAGCAATGAAAATAATATCACATTGCCCCACTCCGCTACCTACGCTATCAACAGAATTTCTTTTTTATACA
Organism: Chloroclystis v-ata; assembly: GCA_963691955.1. NCBI lineage: Eukaryota > Metazoa > Arthropoda > Insecta > Lepidoptera > Geometridae > Chloroclystis > Chloroclystis v-ata. Next base: position 8,047,063 of record OY829899.1, read on the forward strand.
TTACTATAAAAAAGGATCATATCATATTTCCCCGAGACGATGATTCTATAACGAAACAGACAGCGACCTTTCTTTATCTTGTACAAGGAGAATTTCACAAGCCTAAGGAATCTTATTTAAAATCCAGTTACGGGTCCCGCCGAGATAGGCGCGGGTCTTTGACAATAAAACTAAATGGAATGAATGCATGATGGCTTCCTCAAAATGTAGCGTGATATGACAGGGTTTATATTGCGTCGGCCCGCGTAAAGAAGGGTCACTTTGATACAGCGGATTTTTTCACACGTTTTAAGAAATAGATGTAATTTAGGTAAATGAGCAAGATACGGTTCTGTATTGTCTGCGCTGAGCACAATATTCTCTTTTGTTGTGTGAATTTGTTTGTTGAATCCGTATGGAATAGCTGGAATAGCATGAGCGTCGGTTATTCTTAGGACGTGTTTAGGATCGACGTCCGTTTCCGAGTAGAGCAGGCGTGCTTTTTGAATTCCCTTATCGCCGACATAATGATTCCGGAAGAGGGTCAATAAATTGGTGAGTATGTGCCGGCTTGATTTCAAAATGCAGGTTATCGGAGCATGCCACAAATCGGGAGCGTTCCACGGCTCTTTAGTATTCAGTAGAGTCGTATTCCGTCGCGCGGAGTTTCGCACCGACACCTCGCAGGCGAGGCACGTCCGCTTATGTGTTCCACGCAGCCAAAACCAACACGCCCGCCATTGGAAAATCTGGCATGTAAATCTTGACGTTAACGACCAGGTTTACAAATATGTGCTAAAACTTTTAAGTAGGAATTTATCTTCCTGAACATTCGGCCTTCAAACAACTATATCTAGTTTATGCACTGTAGGTACTATCATAAGTTTTTACAGTTTTAAAGCCCAATATATCAATATATTTAATAATTTAAATTTGTTGTAGCGTGAACGCGTCAAATTTGGAAAAGTTTCAACTGAAGATAGCTCAGCATGAGCTCTACGAGGAAGAAGACTCTCTTGTTGACGGCATTCTTAAAGATATGGCGACTCAAACTGTCATACATGCAGGTATTTTATTTAAATATTTTATATTACTCATGGTAAGCTCAAATCTTGTACAACTTGTACTTTTCTCATACTTTGCTAATAGGCTCTCTATATAAATTTGTATTACTTATAAAAAAATAACAACAAATAATTCATTCACGACCTTTTTATCTTTTAGGGAACTATCCGAAACGATAATAAAAACAATTTATGTAGAAGAAAACTATGTATTAGCGGTCAGCCACCCCAGAAGTAGGTAAACCCTAAGACACTGAATAAATACAATTTATTCACAATAAGGCATAAAAAGAAAAAGCAACATAAAACACACACGACAAAACTCATTTACCTGTAGTTATAAATAAACAAAGACGGTTTAATTGGTACAAAAAATAGACATCGAACACTAAACGATAAAAATCACCTTTCCGAACTCATTAGATTTATTAGAGACATTAACCCACTCGATTTTATTCGACGGTAAAATACGATCAGAAACAATTTCAGTCGCCACGGAGTCTTCACTTTTGTATTTGAGAATGTACTCGTATTTAGTAATTATGTTCATGAAATATTCAATTCATTCATTTATAGTTGATCGAACTTAGAAAACCAATTACGTTTTAGACAGAACCATTATGTTGCCTACATTCTGTTCTGGTGAACTTGGGGCTCATTTTAATTTCATAAAGGTCATCTTACACTTAGTATTCAACAACGTCTTTGCCATGCAAATACATTATAGCTAATCTATTGTTATGTTACATCATTCGATAATAAAGACGAAATTAAAATGTATTGGTATTATTTCAGTAAATTAAAATTCTGTTTTTGTATTATTTAGGTGAAACTTTTCAGAGTATAGACCGGGTTAATTATGTAAGGATATAAAGCTAAATCAGGTAAGGGCGTATGTATTTTAAATGAAGCCGGGTCTGCAATCAGTTGTGGGGTTAGCGGTCTGGCGGACAATAGTGCCACAACAATCTCGCCCTTTACTTCGAATTGGACTTAAATATTTAAACCATTTAAATGGATTTCATTGTTGGCTCAACTTTATCGTATCTTCCTAATGTATCCATACAATTAGGATAGTAAATTGAAATGTAACATCATTGACGATTAACAACTGTAAAATTTGAAAATGCAAGGCCTACTACATATATTAAAATTAATATTAAATTCAATAAAAAAATATTTTAATATGGTCATCATAAATAAACATTCATTGTAAACCTGAGGTTCTGAGCACTATCTTGGTGGTGGACAACGTCGTACTTACGTTATAATCACTGTCTACACTGCATTTACAAAGTAGAATATTTAATACCAAACATTGGTACTGAATTTATTAGCACAAGAACAACATTCTAATCTAATTACTTCTTGAAGGTTGAATATAATAATTTGATATGATTTTTGACAGAGCAAAAAGAAGGAGGGACTCAGCTGAAACTCATAATCGATTATCCAAACGGAGTTCAAGCACTGTTCAAACCTATGAGGTAAGTGAGTGCCTAACACAAACATGATGAGTTTTCAAACCAGCCGCCTCTAATAGATTCCTAAGTGCTCTTATCATCTTTCACGCTTCATCCATTCTCTGTTCCATTTTATACCATCCTACGATCAAATTCTGTAACAATTTTCGGAATCTTATTACATAGCAAATAAAACATGCAAATGAGCTTGGTACGTAGACGCAGTCATATTTCATGCTATTCGAGAGCATCTAGTTCGCGTCCCTAATAGGGTCGAAGTGGACACTTGAATTGCGCGCCATGTCTTAACCAGCTTCTAAACTTTTATTCCAAACTTCCGTTCGTTTTAGTTGGAGAGTCCACGTCTTCGTGTGATGTAGTACTTGAGCAAACTTCCATGTCGCTTGTTCGGTGCGTTGTTGGTTCTATTCACAAAACTTAGCGAGCGTTCTTTCACACGATCGGCTTAGCGGCTTGCTCGCCGCGAGTACTTCAACTATTGAGTTGTACAAAACTTCTGTTACTTACGTCTACTTATTGTTAGGACTTTGTTCTATTTCATAAATTCTTTTGCGAATAAAGATTCTGAAGAAAATAAATTATGAGTACCTACCTTTGAGCCGGTGTTCCGCGTATAATATTCTGAAAGGCTATCAAATACAATTTTTGTCGTGACAAAGGGTAAGACATCAGCTTCAAAAATTTGCTCGCGGGAGTGGTGTAACGTTCCCAGTGGGCCTGTATATTGAGTATCAGACGTCTTGGCAATTCGTTTCTACTTTACGAATATTTTGCGAGGAATATAGGGCAAAGAAGAATTTCGTTATGATCAAACGCTGCATTGAATTACTTAAATATATGATACTGTTTTATTCATCATAAACGGTTGCAAACTGAACAATTTAAATTTTAACTCGAAACAGATAAAAACGTTAACGAAATCTGCTAGAATTCACCCAGAATCAAGTAGGTAACTTTTGAGAAAAAATATAGACTCTTGGGGTTATCCCGGCGACATTTCAAGGGGCCGGGTAACAATTCACCCGGGGGCCGTGTGTCACTCGCACTCGATAGTACCCGGTTACTTTTATCACTATGCTCAAGCTGTATCGCGGATGACGCCTCGTTAGCAATTATAATCCGGCCTTACTTGGAGCGTCTCTGGTTTCATAAGTTATTTATCTTTAACGTGCCAGAACGTAGTCTTTAATAAATTTTCAAGCTGCGTCCCAATGAATGAACTATAAATCTTTAAAGGCAGAAGTAGTATGAAGGTGAGATTATGACAACGATCAAACTAGATCCAAACTAACTTGATCATTGTCTTTATCTACATTAACAATATTTTTATCTTATTGGTATGTAGATGCTCAAGTTTTCGTAGTTCCAAACTTAGATAAACAGAACTAGAATGTGAATGCATTGATTGTGCTCTTAAAACGCCCCTATCTCAGCCGGGCCCGCTGCAGACGATAAATCGGAAGAGTCCTGTGCAGTACGTTACCGGGATTGCTGCTATCTAACCAGATTCACGATTTAAGTGCCACTTTAATCGTTTTGACTCAATTGATTAACTGCCGTATGCTAAATTACATGTTCTCTAATGTAACTCTTATAATAAATTTCGAATGACAGAGGTCCCTTATCGTGATATTTGATATTTCCCTTTAATGGATTCGTATTACTGGGTTTCAATTTGCATTTTAATAAGGTACTTTAGCTTGAATTTATGAATTCTTTATTGTGTTAATCTTATTATACCTATATGAAGGTTGAATTTCGTAAAACTGACAAATAAATGTCCGTTAGATAGGTATATTATTTTTGCGTCAAAATATATCTAAACAAACTTCCGCGGTAATAATATTTGTAGGACAATGAGTGGTCCATAACAGTCGCTGATAATTTTCAATCATTTTTTTTCGTGTTTGATAAAGCGAGAACACGGCTACAGATGCAAATTGATTAGTGGGTTGAAGATAAAAATCTCAGGGCGCGGCGAAACCGTGTCTTATCTCTTCTACTACCCACTTACTTATCGCCTCTTGTTCTCTGAAAATTCGATAACTGATAAAAGTAGTAAGGCCTTGTATATATCTATAAGTACTAATATTATAAAGCTGAAGAGTTTGTTTGATTGATTGTTTGTTTGTTTGTTAACTCTAATCTCAGGTCTGATTTGAAGATAAAAACTAGCTCTATCTAAAGGATAATTTATAAAAAAATTCAATATGCTAAACTTTCTAAAATGGTTTTAAAAAAGTGTGTATTTTAAATTAAAAACAACTCACACAATCTATTGTGTATGCAATTATGGAATCATCTAGTCATGATAATAATTAAGAAACGTTTGTAATTCTAATTGTTTTTGATAAAAAACAGAAAAAAGTAAAATTATATTTCAATGTTTATAGCCAAAACAAATTGCAACATACAAACGCTTAATTTAGTACAAGCCAGCAACAAATTCAATTATTGATTGTACTGGAACCTTTTTACTGTATTTGTATTGGACAAATAGTTACATTATTTTGTATAACGAATAACACAATCTTAAACAAAAAGATAGTTACATCTAATGCAGTGGTGTATATAATATCTGAGTACATACTTAATAAATAAAACGTACTTACATAGGTAATAGTTTTAAAATTGTAATTTACTAAAAATAATTCTAATCACCTGTGCACTCTATTAATGTAATTAAGGGAAATAATACATAACTCTTATACTTTTTTATGTTACATAGGTACGGCACTTATCCTTAGACTTCTTTCAGATTTCCAAGAGATGTCCAGACTCTACCAAATCACTTCTACTTCTCCGACTACGAGCGCCATAATGCAGAAATTGCAGCGTTCCACTTGGACAGGTTCGTGAAACTTTACGTTAACCCTTTAATTGGCAATGTTATTCACGAAGTACACTTACTTTGTAAAAATCTAGGCTTGTAAATATTTTGTTTTTCTACCATTTAGTAACGGCAATTTGTGATAAATATTGTCTTCTATGGTAGAAAAAATACTCTAGGTGGCAAAACTTACAATAACTGTCATTTTCGAAATGACTTTCAAACGGCCGGCTGCTCCTGTGCGTCGGGTATTTTGTTTTGGCAAAATTTCATAGTATTTCGATGGTTTTTGGCATGGTATTAGTATTTGATGACAAATAAATATAGTAAATATAACTATTCAATAGTTATTTTGTGTCAGAATATCATGATCACGTCATAATCACGGAAAGTATTGTGTGTACTCCGTGAATACCGTTGCCAATCGGTTAGTAAACTACTCGAAGTAGGGTACGGTATACACGGAGTACATTGCCAATTAGGTAACGAAATAAATATCTGCATTTTTATAACATTATTTTATCGCTATGGGTGTGGTTTGCATTTTTTTTTCTTTCTCTGCAGTGCTTGCAACTAACAAGAGCGCATAGAATTTTTTTGGCTTTGGTTCCTGACGAAAATGCATGCTCCGAAGAAAGTTCCGATACTGATGAGGAACATATCTTACGCCGTCGTTTGCCAGTTACAATCCCTGAATCACCCTCATTTTCTAGCTCGGATCCACCTTCCTTGGACTCCTCATACGAACGACTTGATATCTTGAATAGTGACCTTGATAATTATAAGATCACTATCTACAATAAACATATATGGGAGGGGTTGATTTGGCGGATATACTCATTTCCCTCTACAGGATACCTTTCAAAAGTAGAAGATGGTTCTTGATCATATTTGCGCAGCTTTTGGATATGTCCATCAACAACGGATGCCTTCTATACCGGCGAGATAAAAGACCTGAGATGTCACTCAAAGAATTCCGGACTGAACTTTATGAAGGACTTTGTCGAGCTGGAAAGATGCCTAAGAATATGAAAACTACGGAGAGACTGAAGGATGAAAGAATAATCCTGAAACCATCCGTTGTCAGGCCGGTGGACAGTGTCAGGTATGATGCTGTCGGTCACTTTCCTGAAACTGCGGGCAAGCAATCACGCTGTACGTTCTGCAAAGACGGCAGAACGAAAGTTTATTGCGTCAAGTGCAATATGCATCTTTGCTTTGTCGTAGGTTGTCAAAATAATAACCGGAACTGCTTTCTTCAATCTACACAAAATAAAAACGGCTCATTGTAATTTTCATCGCTTTGTTTTCGATACTAAATTCATGTTTTTAGTAAAATGTTTTTTATTGTACACTTGGCAGGGTACTCTACAGAGTACAGACAAACAATGATGTAGTTTCTTGAGTAACTGGCAAGGTAATTCGTGGAGTACATTCATTTTCGCGAAAACTGTATTATATTGATTTTTTTTTGTAAGTTTTTAGCGTTCTAGGATCACAATCAATCATGAATTAAATAAAAAATTATCAGATTTCAGTAAAAAAAAAACTTGCCAATTCAAGGGTTAACTTAAATCCCTCACCATTTTGAACTGTTAGGTACAATATATTTCAACACAAATCTACTATAAATAACTATGTTAAATAATTCTTCATTTCGTTAACACAATAAATATTGTCCAAATGATGATTAATAAAGGTTGAGGCATCGGTATAATTGACGGGCCTATCAGGTAGGTGATTTGATGATCGCAATAAGTCCGAAGTTAAGCCGAGTGTGCTTACACTAAGTCAACACAACTCCTATTTTTCTAGGAGTGGTACTAGTGGTACCTTTTTTAGGCACTATATGGAACATTAAATATAAAGTATATCTGTAATTGGCCGTATGATACATACACATATATGAGACTGTGTATAAAATATTTAAAGGCTTAATTTTGTTAGATAAATAAATACCTAAATATTTGACATTTATCCAGGTTACTTAAATTCCGTCGTGCGATGCCGGTCGTAGGACGGGTTCTGAACATGACGACTGAGATCTACGACGTCACTGAAGGAGACATCTTGAAGACCTTCTTCGTGTCACCTGCGAACAACTTCTGCTTCCACGGGAAGTGTTCGTACTACTGCGACACCGGGCACGCTATCTGCGGGAACCCGGATATGCTGGAGGGGAGTTTCGCCGCTTTTCTACCGACCCCTGATGTCGCTGAGAGGAAGGTATGCACCAACCTAAAAAATATCCTACTAAAGAGTATTTATTATGTTCACTACATTATTTCAGTGCATCTATACCTATCACAGTTTAGTTTTGGTTTAGCTTGCCACATTTACAAATAACAAGTCGTTAAGACAACAGTGGAGATTAACCATATGGATAAGACTTTACCTTTTTTAAGCAAAACCATTATGATGATGAAATGATATACCATATAGATTTTCAACGCTCATTCGCCTTATGTTTTGGTTGCAGGTGTGGCGGCATCCCTGGAGACGATCCTACCACAAGAGAAGGAAAGCACAATGGGAGATACAGTCTGATTATTGTGACACGGTTAGTTCAAGTATAAAAACATATTTTTCACAGTTTGAAAATCGTACAACCACGTGTTCATAGACAAAACATAATCAAATGATTTTAATAAAGATATGCAATGGTCAAATGAATGGTGAATATTTTTCTTCATTAGTTTATGTTTTGCTGCATTATCTGATTCTGAGATCTGTTTGTTTACCCACCTGTTCATAGAATTGTGTAGGATAAGGTATTTCGTATTTACAAGCATGGAGCGTTCATTATAAGTTTAATTACCAGTTAAAACGATATTTAATTTTGCATCGATTTCTAAATAAGATATTGTCTAAGGTTACATCGTTTCGGTTTCATGATCATTACTGGTTATACCAGTACATTATACCTACTCTTGTTGTACCTACATAGTTGTACTATGCACACACGCTAGAGTATTTACATAAACGATTTCACGAACGATTATCAAAATTGATTGTGAAATCGTAGACCTAGGTGAATTTATTTAGTGCGCGATAGTGATCTGTTTTTCTCAGATGGATCTCAATCTAACCATTTAGATATTTAAGATAAATATGTAGTTATTTCTTTTCATTGTAATCTTGTAGGTACGCACCACACCTCCATACGACTCCGGAAGACGTCTTCTCGACCTGATGGACATGTGTATATTCGACTTTCTCACCGGAAACATGGACAGGCATCATTACGAAACATTTAAGTGAGTAATAGATAAAATAATGACTTACTATCCGTAACCCATTAATTTATTTACAATGCTCGAGGCGTAATACAAATAAAGGCAGTATATAAAAATGTTAATGCATAAACGAATTTTAACCAGATTGCTATCAACATCTTACTTAATCAAACTATAATGTTATCTTACTTTCCTGGAACCTGATTTAAATATCAAGATACTCGTACCAAAAACCGGTTGGATTATGCAAAGGACCTGGCAACTGACCGCTGTAAAATGACAGTGCACACAATCCTTTATCCCAATCAGTGCTGTTGAGTTTTTATTATTTCTTTGTTTCTTCCAGAATGTTCGGCAATGAAACCTTCACTCTACATCTCGACCAGGGGCGCGCGTTCGGGAAGGCATTCCACGATGAGCTCAGCATCCTGGCTCCATTGCTGCAGTGCTGCATGGTCAGGCACACAACGCTGAATGCACTAATCAAGTACGTATGCTTAGAATAAGAACCCCTATATTTACGTTGCCACTGAGGGGACACAGGAACGTCTCTATTAAGGAGCGAGATTACGCTGGCACGCAAGTGCGGGTTGCTGAATGTCACTTGTCCTTCAAACTTCTCAGAACATACCGGTTTCCTCACGATGTTAATGTTAATCAAGGCTAAAATTAGTATAAAAAAATATCAAATAAATATTCCTTATTATCAAAATGCTGATTGAGTCAATCATTGTTGGTCAAACTGTGTTTATGGTAATGAGTTATCGACAAAGTTGATGAAACGGTATTTTTGTGAGCTCATAAGTGGGGGAAAATATTGGATAAAGTTTAATTTTATCCTGTTTAAACATAAAAACAACAATCCACTTGTATTGTATACTAGCTGTGTCCGCGACTCCGTCCGCGATAAATTATGTTCGTATGTTTTTTTTTTAGCAATATACCTACTATGGACAAAAAAAAACTACTGCATATTAATGTGTCAATGTAAATATTTAGAGCAGCATTGCTGTTCTTTATGTTATCTGTAATGGCACCATAATTCTACACGACATTATAATATGAATGTTATCTCCAAAGTTCAAGACTATTTATACAGCTGAATAGCTTGTCGAAAATAAGGCACAAAACGACTTAACGATGTCGGTCCTTACCACAGAGAGCTTAGCGCTAAGTAATAAGTGTTAATTTGTTTCAGATTTCATAATGGACCTCCTCTATCTAAGCGCCTGCGCGAGTCCCTTCGCACAGACCCCGTAGCGCCCGTGCTGTGGGAGCCGCACCTCGCCGCGCTCGACCGGCGCGTGGCCATCATCCTCGACGCCATCCGCAAATGCGTAGACAAAGCCCAGAGCCCTCTACTCAACGAAGTCAACGACTTCGTATGACCACAGACTACTTATAGTGTGTAGACTGTGATTAAAAACTTCTTGGATAAATTGTGATAAAGGAGGTGCAATGCGCGAGCGCTAGTCGAACTGTTGTTGTGACTTATTTGTGTATGGTCGTGTGACAATGGAAAATAGTGAGAAGTAGGTTGACTGATGCGATTTCAGAATGCAACGGTCCGGTGTTCTATAAAAATTGGTGCCTGCCAATATTTCTATTAACATGAAGTAATAACCTAATTAAAAAATGATATATTGTCATCACAACTTTTCATTACGTTCATTTGTTTCATATTTATAACATAATATATTTTGTTAACATTTGATTTCAAGTGTTTGAAACCAATGTAACTTCAACCAGTCAGCGAGTATCGTTTGTTTATGAGAGCTGTATTTCTGAAATCGCTGTTATCTAACTACTGTTCTTTGGTCGCAAAGACGAAACTGAAGTAAATGTAAGACTATTAGTGCCAAAGATCGTCCAAATGAAATATTGATGTGCATAATGTAAGAACCATTCCACTGTAGCGCCATATTTATGCCGAATGGAGGAGAAATTTTGGTAACATTATTTATTGGCATTCGTTGTGAAAAAAAAATACAGTATTGATTGGTTGATATGACAAACTTTAGGGCTATTTTGTTTGTATATTTTGGCTTGTTTTAAGTATCCTAGTAATTTAAGTAAATAGGCAAAAGTGCAATGATAAATAAATGTACATAATAAGAAAATGCAGTTACTGTAGTTTGTAAGAGTAGTTATAGGTTATCTGCAAGTTTATGAAAATTGTTACCATTGCTGAAAGCTCAAGAAATCACATATCGTAGGTAATTTTAACTTTCATAAAAGGTCGGTTTATTTTAATAATAGTATTTCTTTTAGCAATCAATGCAATTGTTTGTTTTCCTTGTGTTTTACGCATTTTTTATAGTAATTTTACCATTTTAAATCATGTTGACAACATCTCAAGTTAAATTTATATTGTAATAGCAAAATCACGCCTTTATAATACTTAAATAAAAGTAATTTTAAAATATTTATTCCTAAACGCAGTTATTTTTTCAATATTTAAAGCATAAAATAAGAGGATACAAGTATATAAATAAATATTTTTATTAAGTTTCTCAGTCATAGATATCTATCTATTGAGAAAAACTTTAAATGGTATTAGGTTAATTTATGATTGATGGATTTTAATTTTGCAATACAAAAGAAAAGTTATCTAAGTAAATTATTTATTGCTTTATGTTATGTTATATCGCCATGCTAATGCAACAGAAAAATCTTGTCTATAATAATTTACCTAATCAAGTAAATCTATGAATGAATCCGAAGTTGAAAAATCCGCGTAATATTTATTATTTAATAAAACCTTATTTTCTTTTCTTATTATAAAAAATTAAGATCTGTTAGTTAGTATAAAGTTCGCAAGTTCAGCTGTTTATTTAATTTTGATCTTAGTTAAGTCATGTTTAGGAATATTTGAACTAGAGTTGACTTGCCAAAGACGTACCTACTAAAATTATTGTAGGTACCTATATTTGAATCGTGGTTTAGAAAAAATGTGATGATGTTGATGTACGAGTGTTTATGTTGACTGTTTACAAAATAAATGTTAACTAATAAATTTAAAATATCATAGTTTTATTATTTTGCCTTGGTGGAGAAAACTTTGTGTCAAAAGCTTCACCTGAATTTTTACAACTAGCCAGATACCAAAAGGTTTTATTTTATTCAACATTTTAAATACATGCAATTTCCAGGAGTTACGAAGAATAATCTTGTTTAAATAGAATCTTCAAGGTTCAACAACTACCGTTCAAGATCCTCGAAAATGAATCCATTTAATATGTCACACAGTAGGTATGCACACGTTTGTATAAACTTTGTTTTAAAAAAATCGTTTATTTTCCTTTTTGTATTAGTCGCAAAGGAAGTTTCCAAAAAAATTACAGTGATTGAATAATTCTACTCAAAGCCACAATCCAGTACATGCACATACAATCCCACGTGGTACTAAATATTCATTCAATAAATCTAATCTTGGAAAGATGTAGAAATAGTCACCTTTACAAAATTTTGTTCCGATGTCGAGGCGGCGGACAATTATCGCAACCGCAGACGGAGGCGCCGTGGCTTAGTTGGTTAAAGCGCCTGTCTAGTAAACAGGAGATCACGAGTTCGAATCTCGTCGGGGCCTTTAAGTGGAACATTTTTTTTTATTCTTTTTACTGAAATTATCTTTATACCTACATCTATATGAATACTACATGCGTGTGCAATCAGGTATTTTTTATGTAAACAAAACTAAATTATAAGAACGTAAAAATAAGATCAAATTTGTTGGGTCAACGATCCCTTCATCGCTGAGATCACATAAAATTCGAGGAACGGAGATACCGCGTCCATAAAAACAAATATGAATAGGTAGGATGTTTGATATAACATTTTATAGCTTTTCGTATTGTTGAACTTTCGTTGTCTACAAATCTTAAATTTTAAGTCGATTTATACGTTTTTACCATTTTACTGACAGTTACAGAAAACCTTATTGGTAAAATTATTCAAAAGCTGTTTTATATCTTCTCCCACTACGCCACTAATTTTCAGCCAAATCGAATAAGCCATTCTAGATTTATTAAAAATATTAAGTGTAGGTAACTAACACGACTTCCTTTTATATATTACTAGCTTTCCGCCCGCGGCTTCGCCCGCATTATGTTAGGTAAAAAGTACCCTATGTCCTTCTCCCGGTTCTAAGCTGCCTCCCCACCAAGTTTCAGCGAAATCGATTCGGCCGTTCTCGAGTTATAAGTGAAGTAACTAACACGACTTTCTTTTATATATAAAGATATAGGTATATATAGATATAAGATTATTTTAACGCTATTTATTTATTAAACGCTCGTCTTATGCGGCTTAGGTACTTTATACTTTTAATCGCATAAAATATTATAAAATAAAATCCGTTTTCGCTTTAAAGGCAAGAATAATCATAAAATTAAATTTGACGATTGTCGACACCCTGCGACTCTATAGCCCAGATTCCATGGAATACTTCATAATTCCTACGAAAATAAACTGAAATATAGAGTAGTCAGAAGTCAAAATGTTCCAGACACCCACTCAAAGTTAGAAAGGTCTATTTTTGAGAAATATTAATTTACATAATGAGCAGTGAAATTACTCCGAACGCTGAATTAGAATCTGGCTTGAGGACATTGTTCTGCTCTGTTTAATTAATTTGCAAATTATTTTGTTCCCTACAATAGCAAAGAATGGTGTTTAAGCGTGTTCTAAACGTGAATACAAATTAATGCGTAAAATTTATTAACAAAATAAAATTGAAACTTCTGATCTAATTTTTGGCAACAAGAGTAGTAAACCTAACAAAACCTTCCTATACTCAACATAGAAAGAGGTTATACTTGTTTATAGGCCCTTTGAAAATAAGATTGAGATATTATCCTTGTATTTCTGTTAAGTCAATTAACTTATAATATCAATAATAACATTTTTAAATCGGCAGGTAATATTTTATATTTATACATAACGAACATCTAGTCTCCTCTAGATAACCTTAAATGCATCTAGGTAGGTATACATGGAAAAAACATTATATAACTTTGATGTTTAGATTTAAATTAAGAACATCGGTAGATCCAGACAGCTTGGTGAACATCAGGGTTCAGTGTTGAACAACTAGTCGGTAGTTGAACTGCAAAGTTGGTAGGTAACATGTCAGTAAGTCAGGTGCAACCAGGCCCATACAACCAGCACAACTGCGGTGCACTAAACTGTCCAACTTCATTTAGATAAGCTTGGATACACGATTCACTTACACAATGGGTATCAAGTACTTGGCTAGTTATAGACTATTGTATCAATGTGTAATGTAATATGTTACACGGCGAGGATTCAAGAACTATTCTTTTGTATGTATGCAGTATGAAGGAAAACCATAAAGCCAGGAGCAGCTTCATGCTCGCCTAACAACACGTAACCTTAATCATTAATCTTAAAGTCTAATCTCTTGGTATAAATGATGTAAAATGGGATATAATAATATTACAATACAATACAATACAAAACACTTTATTGCACAATTTTGCACACCATAACAAACATATAAAAATAACATAAACAACAAAAGAAACAAGTACAATGGGCGGCCTTATCGCTAAAGAGCGATCTCTTCCAGGCAATAATATTAATATTATATTATATTATTAATATTGGGAATCATCCAATCATAAATATATAATATATAACAATATCATTGGAAATTTTCCTTAGGTGATTTTAAAATAGTAGTAGTAGCCTAGGCATGGTTTAAAAGGCGGCAAAACATGGTTACTGTGTATTTGATACACATTAATTCAAAAAGGACATAAAATAGTGCAACGCGGTAAAACAAAGAACTAAGCTTTCAACAAGCCTGAAATTGAAAACACTTTCAATAGGCTTTGTATCAATGCTTGTCCATGCAACTCGCTGTATGGAGTGATTTACTTCTACAATGGCAGAATGTTAGCCGGGCGCCTCTGCTATTGTTTGTTACGATTTATCGCGTAGACGCCACAACAATTCGTGTACCACCTATAGACCACAGGACTGGACAGTGGACAGCATTGTCCCGTGTTACAAATGAGGCATGCTGATGACAGCAATCATTTCAAACATGCTGTACTCCGCCTTAAAGCGTAGAAGCGAAATCATCATTTCTAAAGCAATGTTACAGCTTAATCTTTAGGTAAAACAACATTCAAACCTTCGATTTGTTAACAACCAAAGGTCTTTCTCCGCTACATCAAAGAGTTGAGTTGTTTACGGCCAAGTTAGGCAAGGGGACAGTACACAATATGCTCCTCAGCGTACTCTGTGCAGATAATGGATCTCCATGGTAAATTAGGATAAGATATCATCCAAAAGATTTGTCTTGAATAATACCGTCGTCGTCATCATCAATCAATTGCACATAGGTAATTACCTCAACCAAAAATAAAGGTATAGTTTTACCAAATGTTACTTACTCCAATTGCAGTACCAAGTTTATGTATGAATGGTCTTTGGTAAAATAATTTCAAGTCATGTCTTTAGAAAACGTAAAGGAAAATCCTTTTTTATATTTGGCTCAGGTAAAACACGAATACTTAAATAAATAAATAAATATTGCTGGACAATTCACACAGCAACATCAAGGCCCGTGGATAGGACAGGACTAGGTGGTAACTTCGCTCTGAAAAATAATTTTCCATCGGCACAACAACTGAAAGGTTTGAAAAATTATACAGCACATTAACAAAATATTTTGCCCCTTAAACATAATTTTGTCGGAAACTGGAATGACATCCTGGTTTTTTCTAGGCGATAAATAATAATGGGCCTGCCTCGATTTGTAGATTTATGGTTATTAAAGATATGTAACGGAGATACTGAGCCGCATCGCTACAATATTCATTTGTATGGAAATTTGCGGCCACTGATATCCCAAATTATTAGACATGTCGGTTGTATCAAAAAATATTACTTTGATTTTTGTTTCATTATTATTTGAATTATAATTTTTAGATGTGTCTCGTCTGTTTCCGCATCTTGTTCATGGAAGCATTTGTGTCTCACAGATAAAAAACTTGTTTCTCTTCGATTTTTCGTGGTTTCAATGATACATCAATATTGTAACACTATCATACAACCGTAAAAAAGTCCTACGTAAAAACTTTAAACTTTAATAATTTTTTTTTTTTTATTTACTACTACAGTGCCCAAAGAATGCAAAAAAAAATACAGAAAGGGGGCTTAATGCCAGGGCATTTTCTAAATATTAATGCGTCTGTCGTAAATCCATGTTATTATGACGTGTTTGCTGAAGACCTACATCTTCTCAGTTTAGTCTCGTCTTAGGAAAATACCAATATTTTATCATGCAGAATTTCCGCTGCGAAAATCGAGACAGATTTTCCTTCTGCAACCGGCTACAATTTACGGTTATATGGTACCGATACCGGTCGGTAACGTATTACCATTTCACTGTTTTACTACGGAAATGGGTGTTGTTATTGTCAATAAAACTTCTTGGGAAATACCTACCTTCCTGTGTCTGCGAGAGTTTACAGAGTTAATCGTCAGTCTATATATACCTATACGATAAAACCTACAATTAAAAGACTAGACTTCTATTTTATTACAAGCTGTTGTTGGTACAATAATAATTAATTAAGATTTTTATATATTTAATAATTATTTCTATCACTCTTATACCAGTTTTCCACCCGCGACAATGCCCGCGTTTTAATAGATACAAACATATTTATATAAGTAAGTATTTAGGTACAAAATTTTAAATAAACCTATTGCTACTGCAAAGTTTTGTATTTTAAAAAGTATATTTGTATGAACATATCAAACCGTATCTGAAATTCAAAGATTTAAATAATAAAAGCCGTCGCATATAAATCGGAAACAATATAGCCACATTTACATAGATATCTTGGTCAAAATATAAAGAAGAAAATGCGATCAGCGAATATAGAAATGTGTACACTTATCGGTAGATATAGGGAAGAGCTATTTTGTTTCAAGAATTATATCTTGGTTGAAAATCCCTATCGCTATCACATTGATAATTTTAAAGAAATGTGTCTTATCTATCTTACTATCATTATTATAGACTATCTATTACTTAACACATAATATAAAATAGATACTGATAAATAATCCAATAATCGTTAACTAGTAGGTATGGTACGTCCTAGTGCAAGCCGCCATCAAGTAATATTATAGCAATTTAAAACGGGTGAAAAGGTAGGTACTATTTAGAAAACGAAGGAATACTAATATAAACAACTTATTATAATAATATGGGCATCGTTTCAATTCGTCTTCTCGCAAGGTCCTAATAATTCGACAGGTGGTCTGTGAAAATCTAAGTTAGCCTGTGGAAGATTCGGGTGCAATTTAATTATGCAGGCTCAAGAGGAAGTTTCGATCAGTGTGATCAAAATGTGGGCTACCTCTGTTTGCGTTTCATCGGCAAATGGAGCTATGAGCCAAGTATTTCCATAGTTAGTACCCACCTGAGTTTCATAGTTTGCTCAGCGGAGTATGTTCTGACTTTGATTATATTGCATTGATTTGATGAAAAGTCAACGAGTACGGCAAAGAGCTTGTTTCTGTAGATAGATACCAATCCATCGTGCGTACATTAGAGCACATGGCTTGTTATTTTAGTTATTGACACGATAGGACAATTAAAGAATTATAAGTCTAATTGGGCCGAAGTTAACTTACTCTAATTTATTAATCTAACTCCCTCTGAAGTCTAAATCTAGTCGCTAATGTATCTTTTATAGTGTGAGACTAGTCGATTTGGCTAGTCTGTCGGGGCCGCCGCCGTCCGTCGTGATACTTGCTGAATATTTAAGGGTGCTTTAAATTCTAGAGGTTAGAATATATAGGTATTTTTTATAAATATTTTATTTTACTTATCAACAATAGATACACAACGAAGATACAACAAGATAAAATATATATTATGAAAATAATTATATAACCTATATTTTCATTTTCATAATTTATATATTTATACATAATTTTTCACACAAGTCCATGCTACATCGCGGTGAAGTGTTACATACCTACTCGAACATTGCAATAACATTATTAAAAAAGTTGTGTTATTTCAGGCTTAACTTTAAGTTTGTGATACATAATTTCCACAACAAAAACTAGTATACAAATTAAATAAATGAGTGCCAAACCATAGAAACAGCCACTAAGAGATTTCATATTTAGAGCTTGAGATTCCGAATTTACATTACTATTACATTCCTTTTTATTCCATTCATTGACAGATAGTCTTACAATTTGTTCCAGGAATCCTCCTTCTATTAATTTAACTAAGACGGCGTCAACATCTTTAGCTGGTGGCCAGCCTGGCCTCATTATAAAGCCGACCAAAACTCGACTAACAGGAATTTTCAATCTCTGTAAACCTGTGCCTAGTTCAGTAGCTAAGAATGTTTCAGAGGCCAACAAAAATCTTTCTCCATCAGAAATATTCTTTGCTTTTATACGCACATCATTGAAGCCTAGAACTTCATAATCTTTGTAGTATTTTGTTCCATTTAAAGCTTGATGTGGATACGGAAGTCCTCCGTATGCATCGACTTCTTTTAGTGATTCGTCTAAAATTGTTAAAGGTTTCTCTAGTACGGTTTGTTGTAATGCGTAGACAAGATCAACTTGATAAGCTATGCGAATTATCACACAAAACCAAACCCACATCACGAACAAGCAGGTCACCAATAAAGTTTGTGATTCAAATCTGATCCCTTGTCCAAGTAATACTACAAGAGACTGAAAGGTCACACTTTCATCATGTTGTGTTCTTTGAAATCCATAACGTTTTATTATGTTCGTAATAATTATGAAAATGAACAGAGTCCCGTTGACAGCATGTGAGCAGTCTGTCATGAAAGGATGTAGAATTCTTAACCACTGGTTTTTAGGTCTCCTCGGCGGACCGAACCATGACAAGTCCATCATATGCAATGGATGAGTTATCTGAACCACAGGATATCTGATGTGATCTAGGACAAGTGTTGGGGCAAAAAAATCGGAGCGATTGTTTATCAAATGCCCAAAACAACCAGTTCCATTTCCGTTCACGTACGTTCCCACTTGTCCATCATCCCGGCACATTATTAACTTTAAAGTAGCGTTTAGTTTTTCTACAATTAAACTGAACATTAGTCCGTCAAGACCATACATCACATCAGAAGTTTCATCGTCTTCAGGGAAAACAACGTATGGTGCAAAAGCCAAGACTGTTGCCCTTATGGTACAGCCGTGTAACGATATAAACTTTTTGGGAAACCAGTCATTATCTGTGATTAAAACTGGCGTATGATTTCTGCAGTTACCTTCGGTGTATGGATAGTATGTTGATATCTTGATTTCATTCCCATTTTCGGACAATATTACAATATCAGATAGATAATTATCCCACGATGCTTCAGTTACATCATTTATTTCAGCGTCTGTAGTTGGTTGGGTCAATACTAAAATAACTCTCATAGGGACTACTATGTCTGCCTTAAGACTCATGATAAACTCAACAAATTCATCAACGCTGTTAGCAAAGAAAATAGTTTGCTTAAAACCAATAAGTTTATAGAACTTACGTATAATTTCATTATCTTTATTATTCAGAGCGAATACAGATCCTTTGAAGGTTTTTAAAAATTGTGTGTTTTCGTCTTCTTTGTTAGTGTCTGACCAAACAACGGAGGTAACAAAGTTCTTAGAATAAGTTGCATCTGCTATTTGTACTGTTTTTTGGATTAGTGGTGATATTGTAGAGCAATTCACAAGAGACACATTAATTATTAAAGAAATATAGTTCAACTTCATTTTGAAATGCTCAACACCATAGACTTACATCAACTAAAGAACTTTACGTGCGGACAATTCTTTGTTTGCAGTTACTTTGCGCCTCTATATGTTTGCGTATAAGAAACACCCTATTATTTTGTAAAAAATTGGTTGTTATACGAATAAATCATAAATCAATTTGTTTATTTAGATACTACTAGTGTGTATAATACGAATCTAATTGAAAAACCGAATTATCCTACTGAGTGACCATGGGACAAACACATAAATCAAAGAACTTTTAAAGTGATCTATTGTGAAATTTAAAAGCTATTTATTTTCAAAACAATGTATAAAACACATTAAACGCTGTAAATAAAAAGAATTTATGATAAAAGTTTGTATAAATAACAAACAGAACAGACGTGTATTTGAAAATATGAAATTAAATAAATATGTAACAAAAAAACTTAAATAAAATATATTACCTTAAGGATTAGTGAATAAGTAGAAAAATAGCCTTAATCTAATTAATTGTACTTATGAATTATCTATCTCGGAGTGATTATAATCGTTCAGAGGTAAGATTAAATAACATTTATTTTATTTAAAGCTATCTTCTTTATATTTCGCAAAGAACTCGCTTTTTCAAAAGCGAAGTTCAAAAGACACGAAGTTAATCATGATTATTTCATCAATTCTTTTTTATGTTGTTCGTAGAGTATTATCTATTGTAGAAAGCGAGAGGGCTGAGTGATGTCGCTTATATAAATTATCATAGGTTTTAATTTGAGGTTATGCTCTTTATCCTCCTCTCTGTGTGAGCACGGCGTCAATCAGCAGGACCGCTCCGTTGATGATGGCCAGCGAAGCCTTCGCGAGGTTCTTGTCTTTGAGGTCACTCTTGTAAGCATTATGATATCTGAAATTCAAAAATAGAATTCTGCAGTTTGTGTTTAAGATAAATGGAATGGGAACCAATAAAACATTCTATTTGATTGTATAAATTACTAGCTCAACCACCCGTGGCTTTTCCCGCTCTATTCCCATATTTTCTCATATTTTAAACGTACCTGGGATACTATACTATGACTATGTTAAAACCAAAAACATAATTTATATTAAACATTATACTCTAAATATCTTGTTACCTGTCGATAATGATGGCACCGCTGGCTATAAACAGAGCTACGCCAATGAGTGAGTAAAAGATGTCAATGCGCTTGTGGGTAGGTGTCTGCATCACGTAACCTGAAAAATAACACAATACTCAAATTAATAAAGGATCGCTTATAAATGTAAGGATATTTCGGGAAATCGAAATTACTGAAGGAAATGGGACTTTGCACAACAATGGGATGGTCCAGGCTTGCAGTAACAGTAACGGTAACATTTTTCTGATTGTTGAGATTTTCCTACTTAAATATGAGTAGGTATCAGTAAACTACTTTGGATAAAGGGTTTACATTTAAATAACCTTAAGCGTACGTAAACTCGACATTAAAATAGTGACCTTCTGAGAGACGTAACGGCCCAAAAACCTTCATTTTAATTGAGTTATAAAAATTATGTGTTCTTAGAACTCCTGGACCAAAATTATGATGCATTTAAATTTAAGCGACTTCTATGAAGGACTACTGTATACTCGTAATTTAGTTTTATACCGTGTAATACAAACATACGTAACTAGCTGACCAGTCTGCGGCTTCGCCCGTTTTATTCCCACGTTTTTTCACCTTTTAAACACATGCTAAATATCGGCTAAACTTGTTTAGCGGTTCTCTCGTTTAATAAGACTAACGAACAGCAATTTTTTTTATAAATTGGATGTATTTGCTTACCTGCTGCAGCGCCTGCGAATATGATGAGGTATCCGATGAAGGTGCCGGTGACCAGCATCCCGATGTCAGCTTCCACGTTGTAGCTGTGGTAGTGCAGCGCCACGCACGAGCATGTTAGCGCCTGAAATTAATACAATATTTAAATAAAATACATAAAAACAAAAATATATCCAATCAATCCAATAATGATAGCGGTTCCTGAGATATTAGCGAGTTTAAACAAACAAACAACCAATCAATCAAACTCTTTAGCTTTTTAATCATCATCATCATCACCCCTATTTACGGACACAGGGACTTCTCTCTTGATGAGGAGATTAGGCCCTTATTCACCTCGCTGGCCAAGTGCTGGAAGCTTTATAATATAAATGTAGATTAAATTACCTATTTATTAACCTTTTTTCACCAATGCCTCTATACCTTTACTAAAAGCCTTCTGACATCACTCATGTTACATTTTACTACGTCATCTGACCAGTTCCGAGGGAAGGTGACATCAGCCCTCTATAACCGGAGACGAGGTCAGCCAGTTATCTAGACCTTGCAGTGTGCCCAGAATACGAATAACTACGTTTCACAATAACAATATAGGTACGTTGCTATCAAGTTACATTGTTCTTAGGTCATGGACATGGATTCAGCGGTCCTCCTACTTATACCGACTCTTTTAATTGTAACTTCGCACTGTGATAGTAGGTATATTCATAAAAAATGTCTTCCATTATAAATGTTGTTTTTACCTAGTTAATGTACCTACAAATAAATTACTTATATTTAATTATAACTTTGTGTCTAAATCATTAAAATCAATGTATAAGACAATTAATTGTCCTGGGAGTAAGAACTTTTCTCAATAGATCTAATTGTTTTCTCAGCCTACACAACTCTCTATATGGTCATGGATATATTACTAAGACAGAACAAAAAATGGCCTTGGATAGGTATCTCGGTACCTTATTACTAACTTAGAAGGAAGAATACAAATTAAATGATGACGACTGCTGTTATAGGTCACACCTTGGATGATCTAATTGTATGATTTGACGATGTAATGTTAATTATAATTGGTAAACATTAATTTATGTGTGAGAATTAAATACTTTAGGCAGCGATAACAGGATAATGTTGTAGCTGCTATAACTTATGCCGAAACAGACTGTTTATGGATTGTGAAGTCCTAAATGAACTATTTTTAGAAAATAAAACGTTTTAATTCATCATTCTCAAAATAAAAAAAAAGCGGGCGAAGGTCCGCCTGCGACGCAAGAGGTTGCGGGTTCGATTCCCGCCTCGGAACAACAATTTGTATGATCTGCAAATATTTGTTCCGGGTGTCTGGGTGTTATATATGTATAATAAAAAATATCTATCTATGTATGTATATTATATTAGGTATATCAGAAATCTAGCACCCGTAACACAAGCTTCGAGCTTACCACGGGGCTAGATGTCGCTGTGTAAAATTGTCCAGTAATATTTATTATTATTTATTTATTTATTATTATTCTCAAAATACATAAAAATTTTCAAACAAAAATAATTAATACAAGAAATGTGTTTGTGGATTCTCGTGAAAGATACATATAAGTTTATTGTCATATAGAACAAAATACAGTTCACTTATAGAAAATATCGTGAAAAATATTTCATGAGCAGGAATTTAATTTTAAAAATTAGCCCCATTTCTTTGTTCTTTCTAGGTTTCTTATTTTATTTAGTTTTTCATGTGTTAATATTTAAATATACAATCTCAAAGTGCCCTCTAGCCTCAGTTATGAGTTCAGCAACATTTCAAATTTAATTTTAAACTACGTAGATTGAAGTGTAACCTTCTGCCGTTCTGCTACAATTTGCGTAAAATAACGAGTATATAGCCAATGTTGCGAAATATAATTTAAAATTCCAGTGTTATCAAGGCGAACATAAAGTGGCCTTACCTTAATGTGTTTACGATAGTACCTACACGGGTGCGTGGACGTTTATCAGTGCATTGAGGTCAATGTACACACCAATTCTAATGTCATACGTTTTTAAATAAACAATGACTTCATGCGAACTTAATGATGATGCTATTTACATTTAATATTTAAGCATTCCCACCCCTTGCTCAGATAACTGCCAGCAACCTCGATTTCATCGACTTGACGAGCCTGACGATAAATTCATAGGGAACTGCATTCCATTCCTCTTCAATTAGCAATTCGTAGCTCTGGAAACCATGATGGAGCAAGTAGCCGCCCTCGAAAAATCAAAATTTCATAATAATGCGGGCAAAGCCGGAGGTGTACATAGAATAATAGTGAGAGAGTACACAATCATCGTCTCAATAGGTTTTAAGATGTTCCGAGGACATTCCTTGGAGCCGACCTACATGCGAGTTGTGGGCGCTTTATATAGACTTGTTTACGATACGTCTGAGTGAACGTGGTTTATCAGAATGTGATGCAGATTTCCGAATTTTTTCTCGAAATCTGTTCAAATATAATCACAAAATTTATATCCTCAATAGACCGACAGCTAAATTAAACGAGCGCGGAAGGAATCAACTAGGAATAGTAATATATTTTCAAAAACAAACTTCTAGGCATCAACAAACTATCAACGCTCATTCATCTGCGCACAAATACCTAAGGAGATTTTATGCAATTTTATTGGTTGGACGGACATCATACATTCTAAGGACATAACTACTGTGCCTACACTCAAAAATGTCTTGTTTTCCTTTACCAGCTACAAGTAGGAATAAAATGTATCTATGTCGGTGTGATGCCGGGTTTAATGACCAGTGAATTAACATAAAACTGCATTTATGGAAGTCATAAACTATTTTCATTCGCAGGTTTATTATTGTTAAACAAAATGTGCTTTTATAGTTTGTTTACGTTTGATCTAATATGGTATGCATGAGCTTATCTCTAAACCTGTCGGCTTCATTTTATCGGACTTACCTATTCCGAGAAACACACGAGTTTCTAAAAAACTATGGAGTTTATTTTTATTGGTAGGATTGAGATAGTGCCTGAATTGCCATTTACGGGTAGAACAATTCACTTTATATCATGATATATCTTTAAAGCTATGTATTGTGTAGGTTAGGTATATAATTTTCATGCAGTCATTTAAACAATGCCTAAAGCTTGTTGATTCACCAGAGCACTGGACCAACCAACGTTCCGAGAATAACACAGTATGACGAAAGCTGTTATCGAATGTTTCATTATTTCAAGAAAATCTTGATTTTTTTATTATTGTGACATAAATTTGATTTAATATGTTGTAAAATAAAATAAATACATTGTATACGATTTGCTACTCACTTTACCTCTAACTCCTCTAAGGGCTAAAATAATTTTGTACTATGTATCAATAAAATGTTATTACAATTTATCGGTGTATCTAAAAGTTATCAGCAAGTAAGTAAATATACTTATACAATGCAATGTTATAGAAAAGGTTCATATATCTGCAAACTTCCGGTTTTAAACAATCCCGATAAGGAATAGCATGAACGCCCTTTCGATTCGAAAGTCATTCCATTCCATTATACCAAGTAAAAGTCTCTGTCTCTAGTGGATGTTTGAATTCTGAACATGGTATTGTAAACACGTTATTGTAATCGTAAAATCGACTTCAATTATTGCATATTTAAGATTATGGTTTTCTCAAGGACCCCATTACCAGCACTGGTTTAAAATTCAAAACAGATTTATATAAGGCCTAAAGTACTAGCTTTAAAATAATAAAAATATCATTAAAATCGGTCTACCTTGTCGAGCTCTGAGGAAAATTTAAGTTTCAAGGCAACATCCTCCTTTATATACTAATTATAAATCGATCATGGATTAATTTAGTGTGTGTCAAAGATATTGTATTTATAGGATCAATATTATGTAATATAATATGTACATAAACTTATTTGACGATGTGGTGTATGTGTGTATGTGCTGAAATCGATGCTGCGTAAAAAATGTTTTTAAGGATAACATAACATAACGGTTAATAACATAACGAGTTATTATATAGATTGATTAATTTTGTAAAATTATCTTAATTATTAAGTTACAGCATTAAACCAGTAAGGTAATTGGTGAAAGTATCAGAAGTTTCAAAAATTGTTTTATTAAGAACATGTTAAATATTTACTATATATTAGGTACGATTACGAGTACTAGTACTAAGACATTAGACGCACTACACAATATACCTTAATTTTTTTAGTAAGATCATCTACGCGTGGTTTTATTTTTATAACTCACTACTTTTTTATTTATTGTTTATAAACAAAACAGCGTGTGTCATCAACAGGTGGAACAAACGATGCGTTAGCGGGGACAGTTATTCCCGCTTTCTAAAATATTGTGATATAATCGTAGTATTCTAAATTTAAATGTTTGCCTTTTTTATTACTCACCAGCTCCAAAAACTTGATAATAGACAACCGACTGATAGCCATTTTAATTTTCGAATGAATAAACTTGTTTAAGTTTGTTTACACTATCAGGCGAGCGCGCTAAGCGGTATCCACACTGAGACTGCGCATCGTGTCAGGGGGCTTGAATGACGAGCGATGAGGTCACCGCTAGTGTGACCATGCATCTTATCATTATTGTACCCGTAACCATACATGAATACAGGGTACTGTCAAGGACTTGTTAATCCGAATTATCGTAAAATGCAGCATTGAACTGAATTTGTATTGGTCGATCTGCATTCCTTATATCGGTCATTAGTTTACATTTTGTTTAGGTTTTTTATATACATCATATGTTACGTTCGGCAACTTTTTATTACCAACAAATATTATAGGCCGGGATCCGTAGTACATGGAAATCAAGTGATTACTAACAAGCTAATTTTTGGTGAGTAGCTTCGTTTCGATGAGACGTCCAAAGATATCCTATACCCAACTCTCGATTGTGGTAGCTAACAGAGATATTAAGGAATAAAAAAATCAAGGATGTAAAACCGGGATAACGGACCACGAAATTTGTAGGACAATATGTTATATCTCAAGATAATTATCTATATTATATAAAAACATGTTTGTCCTACAAAACCTATGGTTTGATCAAAGAGTCCGCCGTTTCCAAAATGTATCGAAAACGAGGTCAATTTAAATGATTACTATGATTACTAACCAGCTGATTTTTTGTTGTATACTTAATTAATATTTATAAAATCTAACGAACATATTGTCCTCCAAATTTCGTGGTCCGTTATCCCGGTTTTACATCCTTGATTTTTTTAATCCTTGATATCTCTGTTAGCTACCACAATCGAGAGTTGGGTATAGGATATCTTTGGACGTCTCATCGAAACGAAGCTACTCACCAAAAATTAGCTTGTTAGTAATCACTTGATTTCCATGTTCTACGGATCCCGGACTATTATTAGAATAGATATAAGTACAAAGATAGTGTATGTATGTGTACTCGTTGCACCAAACTATTTACGCAAACGATATTATCAATCAATATGTAGGTTATCTTTACTAGGAATTTAATTGATAATGGCAAATAATATGATTTCCTAAAACCATTAAGATTTGTATCTAAACCCTACGAATAGATTAAGAATTTATTGTTGTCTTGCGGAAAAATGTTTCGATATTTTTTTAGTTTTAGCGTGAAAAAGTAACAATTATCCATCCATCCAACTTTATTCATCATCATCATCGTGTCATCCGTTGGACGCCCACTGCTGGACATAGGCCTCCCTTAATGATTTCCAGTTATTGCGGTAGGACGCGGTCTGCATCCACCGAGCCAACCGCTTTCACAAGATCATCTGTCCTTTATGGTTATTAGGTAGCATATGGTATAAAGAATGGCACAGTCTATTAATTA
This sequence comes from Chloroclystis v-ata, assembly GCA_963691955.1. Taxonomy (NCBI): domain Eukaryota; kingdom Metazoa; phylum Arthropoda; class Insecta; order Lepidoptera; family Geometridae; genus Chloroclystis; species Chloroclystis v-ata. The sequence goes on from OY829899.1 coordinate 8,074,107, forward strand.
CGCAAACCCAAGTCTTAGTCCAAATCTAGTGACTCATTGACAAGGTACTTACTAAGTAATTTCAAAATATCTTAATGTCCTCTTAAATCTTTCCACGCTGTCACCCTACTTTTACTGCCTTGGTCACCCTTAAACCCGATGCATGACGGTATCCCATGTTTACTCCAAGAAGTGACATCATCGGAGCGTAGTAATCGATGAATGAGTAATATAAACAGAAGACAATATTTTTAGACTCTGAACTGTGACCTGAAACTCGTTTAGTAACTTTTAATTTAGTTTAATTATGTTAGTATTTAACTAATGTTAGTTTACTTATTGTAAAAACGCATCTAATTCTTTCGAACTTATATTCTCGATTTAAAGTACATACTCTAAAGTAGGTACTTAACTGACACGTAAATAAGTTGTGGGTACCAAGACACGTAATAATTATAAATAGAATATCCATCGGATGTTATTCGGAATAATTGTAAACAAAATATCTGAGGAAACATAAGCATAGATATTTAACGACTAAACTGGTTATGCTGAGAGCATAGACTTATAAAAATATTCTATGTTTAAATGTATAAGGTATAAGTCGCATAATATTATTAAGTTTATAAAGGAAAGATTAAATAAATAACAAAAAAATCCATATTACATCTACTATCGTTGTTTTTGCTACGCATTGTTGAAATAGTGTTTCTAATAGGCTAAAAACAAATAACTTGGAAATAAATATGCTGGGATCCATCATTTTAGTATTATCTTGTGGTATTTTAACGCATCGATTCTTATAAATGATTTTAGTTTTAGTAGTCTTGCATCAATTAAATAATTGAAATTATTGATTTATATGCACTACTGGGAAAAATAAACAAATATTTATTTATTACACAAAATCCACAGCCCTTACAGATGTACAATATAGTACTAAATATTGATCCATAACTTAATGCCATAAATTATTGAAATGTAGGTAGGTAGATACTTATAATATCCTACCTACATTCTTTGATCCTAGTGTCATTTATGATGTAGGCGTCCTTTTATCAGTCAAGTGGCGAAAATAGCGGTAGAGTCATCGTCCAAAGAAGATCTCGATTACATAGAGATCAAATTAATTTGACCTTCTTCTTAAAAGCTACAATCACACTACCATGTTTTCTACGTATTATGTTTTGTTTAGTTTTTTTGATACTTCTATATTTTTAGTTGCCTACAGTTACACAAACAAACCAAAATAATTCTGAGAGAAGAAAGTGTTTTAAGATTATATTGGATTGTTATATTGTATTTCTTCAGTTTTATTTATTTCCTAGCTTGTTAGCCTATGCGAACACCACCTATGGTTTAACAAAGACTTTTAATAAAAAAATTCTACCATGCCAGGCTTGCTCTACTGAAATACTATTGTTGTTAAGTCAGTACCTATAGAGATCTTTAGACAGTAATATCTTAAAATATTTAGTATTATTTTTAGTGATAGATAAATAGCCCTTATGCTGACTGTTCTGTGGCCCTTATCCTATTGCTCTGATCTCTCATCATTATTATGATGAAGTTGCATACAACAATCAACGTTTGTAAACGATCCGTAAAAAAACAAAATTAGGTTCCAGTTAATTTTTTTAAATAAGCGTAGTGTGTAAAATCTTAAGGTTCAATGTTTGCGAACAATTCAACCGTCACACAACTCTATCCAACTTGATGTTTGATTTGCTCGGCTAATGGTGCTAAATAGAAACATAGGCTTGGCTTAATTAGAACCACGCCACAATGTTTCGAACAGTGATACACTGTACTTAAGCTGTTGAATTTTAATGAGAACTGTGAGGCTTTATGTTATGTAGCTGTTCAGTTAATTTGTTTTATTTGTATAGTTAATACGTAGGCAAGGGCGTTGTAAGTTTAAAATTGTTTTCTTTTACAACAAAAGTGTAATCTACTAAGGCAATCACAAACGCACATAGGACAAAATTTGAGTCTAATGCGGAAAAAGGATTCCCCAAACTAACTAAAGGCCACAAAAACGAATTATAATATTAACCTTAAAATAATAGGCTTAAAATATTAACCTTCCTGCAAATTATTATTTAGTGGCCTATTTGACCATGGCTTCGCGAATGTTGATTTTGTTTTTTGAATTTTCATACCTTTCAATAAGGAAGAATAGATAGTTATTAGGAAGGAATAAAAGTTTTGGTAGGTATATTATTTACGTTTAAATTTGATAAATAGTTATACTTAATCAACATTACGAGTATTTACAGCACTACGAGTATATATGTACTTATTACAATAGAATTTTTTTTTATATTATTCTGCTCACCTAATTATAAAATTTGTCTGACGAAGCGACCTCTGTTGAAATGAGAATGAACTTTACTTCGTGCATGAAAGATTCCAAGGCACTTGAGTTCACCTCCTGGCTTGTTAATTTAGTTCACAGATATTTCAATAGATGGCAGCAATAATAATATTATACGACTATCCTTATAAAATAATATTTTGTAAATGAATTGCCTGTAAAATAAATTAAACATATTTTATAACGATCTGCAGCTATTTTATATGGTTAATGGTCATATCCATTAAATCGTAACGTTATTAAAAAGAAACAACACATAAAAATAAATTAATTAGCAAAATTTATTGATTTCGCAATTATTGTTGAATAGTGCTGCTGCTATATTTGTGGGTGAGCAGCCCCATGCCAAAAACACAAGTTTATCTAGCGAGGGCAGTGCACATGCACATACAGCAATAGGTTCGGCTGTAGCAAGCGCAATCGTACGAGTCCCGTCAGCAATTAGTATTATTGCAAGTTCTTAGTGACTTGGTGCGGAAAGTGCGGTTGTCTTTGTGGGCGGAACAGAGCGCCAACAAGACGTCGACGATGAATAGCGCGGCGAGGGCCAGCGCGCAGACGGCCGCGGCGTGGCCGTAGGTGGCGCGCGCGCACGGCTGCACGTCGCGCCAGTGCTGCAGCGTCACCGCGCCGCACGCCCCGAACAGCGCGCTGCCACTGGCCGACCACCAAGCGTCGATGTACGCGTCCGCTGCCGCTGATACTGCTTCTCCTAAAACATCAAGTTTCTGCCTTAATATAATATTTCAGTTGGAAGCACTCATAGTGAATTAGTTCCTCCATAGCTTATAGATGGACTTATTAAGCATGCCAAGTAACAAAACTGTAAAGTAAATAACGTAAATAATCTGTGTTACGTTGTAAGAATTTCGTGGTTTTATTGGCTTATGTTGTCCTATTGTTGGGTAATTGCCACCTCCACTATATATGATATTTTCTTAAGATATATAATAAACACACCGGCAAATTTAGCGGAACACAAAAAAAGTCAATAGTTAAAAACGTATGGTTTTAATTTAAAATATACTTAATACACTTCTTTTGTTATTTAAAGTTTCATTTGTTTTAATTAAAATTAGATCAGATTAAGAACAGATTTGCCAGTGAAGGCTAAATGTGAAAAATGGAACATTTTTGAACTTTTCATGTAACCGGGAAAAGTAAAAATTAAGATTTAAATAATAATTAATTAAATTAGATAAATGATGAATGATATTGCGTATTTCCTCCACGTGCTCTTATTAAAGTTTCTACTCGTCTAGGCATACTGAGAATGACGGTCAAAATGTACCATTTTTTACAAATAGCCTTTACTCGCAAAATGTGGTCTTAATGTGATCTAATTTTAATTAAAACGAATGAATAATTAAATAATAAATGAAATGTAGTAAGTAGATTTTAAATTAAAAGCATATTTTTCAAATTATGGACATTTTTTTGTGTTCCTCTAAATATGCCGGTGAGTGTAGATAGATAGATAATAACTTTATTGCACACTTTATAAAAGACAAAACAATACATATATAAGAACACAAACTAAACTAAATGTACAATAGGCGGCCTTATCGCTAACAGCGATCTCTTCCAGGCAACCTTTGGATGGATAGGAACTATTGAATGATGGAGTGGCGGTGTACCTATACAGTTAACTTTACTTCGTGCATGAAAGATTCCAAGGCACTTGAGTTCGCCTGCTGGCTTGTTAATTTTAGTTCACAGATATTTCAATAGATGGCAACAATAATAATATTATACGTTTATCCTTATAAGTAATATTATTTTGTAAATGAATTGCCTGTAAAATAAATTAAACATTTTTTTACGATCTGCAGATATTTGGTCAAATCCATTAAATCGTAACGTTATTAAAAAGAAACAACACATAAAAATAAATTAATTAGCAAAATTTATTGATTTCGCAATTATTGTTGAATAGTGCTGCTGCTATATTTATGGGTGAGCAGCCCCATGCCAACAACACAAGTTTATCTAGCGAGGGCAGTGCACATGCACATACAGCAATAGGTAGCAAGCGCGATCGTACGAGTCCCGTCAGCAATTAGTATTAGGTATTGCAAGTTCTTAGTGACTTGGTACGGAAAGTGCTGTTGTCTTTGTGGGCGGAACAAAGCGCCAATAAGACGTCGACGATGAATAGCGCGGCCAGGGCGAGCGCGCAGACGGCCGCGGCGTGTCCGTAGGTGGCGCGCGCGCACGGCTGCACGTCGCGCCAGTGCTGCAGCGTTACCGCGCCGCACGCCCCGAACAGCGCGCTGCCACTGGCCGACCACCAAGCGTCGATGTACGCGTCCGCTGCCGCTGATACTGCTTCACCTAAAACATACAGTTTCTGCCATAATAATGGTGCTCCTGTTGTTTATTTCGGTTGAAAGCATTCATGGTGAACTAGTTTTTAATAAATCATCTTATTGATGGAATTCTGAAGCATGCCAAGTAATGTAGCAAAACTGGTAAAGTAACACTTGGTTTTTTGGCTTATGTTGTCCTATTGTAGGGCAAATGCCACCTCTATTTATAATATTTTCTTAAGATACTTTGATAGAGATATAATATATGATACAGACCATAGAAAACTTTAAAATACTTATCGTACACATAGGTCTAGTACCTACATAGGTAAAATAATACTGACATTTTAAAAGGGTACAAGAAAAATGGAACTACAATTACACACTAAAGACGCCTTTCTACACCTAATCTACAAACAATTCACCTTCAAACGCTGGTCTCATCATCAAACTCTTCCGAGTCTAAATACGCGAGACTGAGATCGAACAGCATGATAATAGCGTTGGAGATGGACAAGGAGGCGGTGATGAGTGCCGCGTTGTGATCTCCAGTTTTGGGGTATGGCGAGCCCCGCAGCCGGGACGACAGGACAAGCCCCCCGGTCACAGAAAAGAGCGCCATGCCGACAAGACCAAAGTACAGGTCTTGGACAAGATCCACAGGCGACAATAACATCTCCCCTGGAGAAAACAACGGGCATTAGGGATTTATATATGACATAATCTTATTTCAGTAAAATTCATTGAAAAAATAAATATAAACATTTTTAGCGATCAAAATAGATGGTTGGTAAGAAAGTGGATGAAAAACTGATGTGAAAATAATAAGGTTTCTTTATTTATATCAGCAACAGACCTAATAAAAGAAATTCATGTACCTACAGCAAATTATACGCAAAAAAAAACTAATTAACCGGGCAAAGGCGAAAGTTTTCTTTTATGACGCTTTCATGAAAGATTCCTTAATTAGTTCTTAGCGGTGAAAATGTAGTTGCTTACTTAGGTTGTTCAATTATGCATTTCTGCTCCTAGCTTCAGGCAGGTTGCGTATAAGATTAAAAGCGTGGGATTCAACTAATACCTGCCTGATAAAACGTTACCGAAAATAGCCAACAGAAAATGAATTCTCATTTTTAACTCATAATTTCCACCATCTTTTATCCACTGCCAGACATTGGCCCTTTCTAGTAACATGTTCTATGATTATACTCATGATCAAGTAGATGTTCTACAGGAACTTTGCAGCCCGATCACCCATCTGTTTGACGCAAATACTCAGCTCTTCGGCAGTTCAGCAATTCTAAGTTTGTAAATAACTACAAAATTTCTAGGGTCACGTAAACCTTCCGTTGCCGAGTGATAAATATTAAAAGAACAATCTCTGGAATGGACACAACAATAATGAAGTCGGAGCCACTCAGAACTCAGCCAATGGATCCCTATAGACTACATACGAGAAGAATTCAAAAACAAGAAACATGATTTGCATAGATGCATAGGCTAACTCAAGTTTTAAAATGTCGAAATCTTACCGACGATCTCTCCTGATAGAACCACCACGTATCCGATATATGTTCCTGAGCAAAGCATGAGTGTGGGTATATCCGTTAAATCATAGCTGTAGTGGTGGAGGGTTAGACATGATACTGCTAAAGCCTGGAAAATAAAATGGTTTATGATTCATCAGCATTACCCCTATTTACGTCCCAACTGCTGGGACACAGAGACTTTTCTATTAACAAGAGAAATTATTATGTGTTGTATATGTTACGGCTAATACCCGAAGTGCGGCTACACCTAGTTCTAGCCGGTTAGAACTAGGTGTAGCCACTTACTCTTGGTTAAACCTAGTATTAGCCGATTGTTTTCGGGTAAAACTAGGTCTAGCCTTCATCATGTCGGCTACAACTAGGTCCAGCCATTCCCTGTTGGATAAAACTAGGTCTATCCGATATCATTCCGGCTAGAACTAGGTTTAACCAATAGTAAGTTGGCTACACCTAGTTCTAACCGGCTAAAACTAGGTGTAGCCGTGTGTTGTTCCAATGTAATTTTATTTTATTTGTATGTATATTTGTAAGCCAAACATTCTTGACTAAACGAATTTTCTTTCTTTATTTTCTTTTCTGTTGGATAAAACTTAGATGTGTGTCCCACCAAGCCTTCCGCCCCGCGTCTCACTCATGACTTACCTACAGCATCTGCAGCAGCGGCGCAGGGTGGAGGGCATAGCGAGGCACGTGCCTCTGCAGGTTGTGAGTGCCAGGTGCTGCTGATCTACTGAAGGTCTACTTGCGAGTGTGACTCACAGCGTCTGCAGCAGCAGCGCGTTTCTTAGTTTTATCGTATTGAAATTATGAATGTAATGTAATAATTGATTTTAATGACATAAGTGTTTAAAATTGATATAATTATAATAATGCATGTACCATTTGTTTAATATAATTCCCATTGTCCCATTGTCAACGGGAAGGAACCTACTTATCATCAAAATGTTCTAAAATTCATTGAAATTATTTTTATGCCCAGGTGGGCGCGACATGGCTGTGCAAAATTATTTTATAAGATCATTAATGAAGCCTATGTTTCATGCGAATAAATATTTATGATTATGATTATGATCATCTAACAGGGATTGGTTGTTAAAAAAACATCCAATTAAAAGAAACGTAGAGAATTTTAATATTCTTTTAAATCACATTGTAATAATTAACACAAATTATTAGGAGTGCAATTTTTAATATAATAGGAACAATCAGAAACAGGCGGGACACGCATCTAAGTTTTATCCAACAGGGATTGTCTGGACCTAGTTCTAGCCGGAATGATATCGGATAGACCTAGTTTTATCCAACAGGGAATGGCTGGACCTAGTTGTAGCCGGCATGATGAAGGCTAGACCTAGTTTTACCCGAAAACAATCGGCTAATACTAGGTTTAACCAAGAGTAAGTGGCTACACCTAGTTCTAACCGGCTAGAACTAGGTGTAGCCGCACTTCGGGTATTAGCCGTAACATATATATATTGTATCAGATATCTAGTACCCGTAACATGGGTTAAAAGTACCACTTAAACTTTAAGAGTAAATTGTTGTAAATGAGTAACAATATTTATTTATATTATTTAGAACGGAAACATGATTTTCCACGATTGGAAAAACTAATCAGTTAGTAAAGTTTTTACTTCATAATTAGTCTTTATCTGGGAGACATTGAAGTCAGAAAAATGAAGGCCTTTAGTGGGTTTTAGTGGGTTAGAAACAAGTGTAGGAAGCTAAAAAGTATAGTAGGTACAATAGTCGCGTCCAACACATAGCTTTTAAACATGTAAACATATCACTGTAATATTATCGCAAAAACAATCGGTACTCACTAATTCCATTAATTTTATAACACAGGTTGGTATTAACATTTTTGAAGAATTATTTTTCGAAGATAGCACGAAAATTCTATTTATTTTATTCCTATCACATGACACCAAACTATACTAATATTAACATCTGTCATTTTTTAAAACATCAAAAATTGTGTTGCTGTGCCGTATTAGCTAAAATTAGATACTTGTCAATAGTTCAAGGAGTTTCACGTTAATTTACCCTAATATAATAAAATAGATTAAAACTGATTAAGACCCAGCTTAAATCGGGTGGAAGGTACCAATAGATATTAAATAGGCTAAATCCAGTAGGGTACAAAATAACGTCACGTTACGTCGTAAGTAACGTCGAGAGTTGTTTGACTCCTCTGTAAATACGTGAGTAATTCCCGTTGGTATAAAATGGATGGTACAAAATAAAGTAATATTAGCTCTGAATCAATCGAGGCGAAGTCTTGATATCCATTCAGGATGAACAGATCGGTAAGTATAAAGCTATAAACTAAGCAGCATCCATTCCGTGACTGTTGAAAGTTCAAGGAGCCTGCAATATTGCTTTTATTTCCTTCTCACACAGCTATTATTGCCTAAACAATGGTTATTATTGGGATTGAAATGTAAATTGCATTTCATAGTTTCCGATGCTAAAATTAGTAGAAAAGTGTACACGTTTAAAAGTTGTTGTTGGTTGTTGCCATTTTTCGGTTAATTAGTAGCCTATGTACGATTATTACTAGGTAACGTTACAATTACTTTCTAATATGGTACGGAAAGCTCCATTAATAATGTGTGGTATAAAATATGATCCCAATAAAGCAATCATTATTTAAATTCTCGATCGTGATATTGACTCGTGAAATATAGATAATTTCGTTATTCGCTATCAATAAGCCAGGGCGCAGCCTGAGGAATGCACCAGAGTGCTGACGATAGGTTCAATTTACTAAGCAATTTACGAAATTATTTATAGCACACCATATCTGTAGAACGACTTATTTAGTTCTGGCTACTGGTAGGTCTTGTAGCATAGGCTAGCTATCTTTACTAAAATATTTTAAAGTAAATATTATAAATTCTATGTCTGTTTATCAGTAAATCATTTATCATTTAAAATTAAATCCTTTTTTGACCACTCGAATAAGATTATAATTGAATTTTGTTTGATATATTAAATAAAAAAATCAATGAAAGCTAAAGTTTTATTTTAATAAACTTTCGTACAGCTGTAACTTCTAAAGGATTTTAACGGTGAAAATGGTCATAGTGGTCTAGTAATTTCTGCTTATTCACATTTAACATACACATCTAATATCTGGTAGTACTAATATTAGTAAAGTAAATAAGTTCGTACTTTGTGTTGCTAACTGTGTAATGATGTCAAGAAGATACCTAGTGATGTACCTACTCACTACCTTTCTAATAAATTAACCAATGTCCTACACATTGCAAGATCCAAGAATATCGGTAGATGATTAATGACACTACTTTCATCAGGAACATGAAGAAAACCTAATTGCTTTATTCAACGTTGATGTCGAATATTAAGGGTGTCTTCAGCACACTCAATGTTTATTAATAGAACTTATAGACTTAGACCACCTTAGAACACCTTCACCCCTGTAAATGAATAAATTTTCTTCTTAACATAAAATAAATAAATAGGTACCCAATTAGGCATGTGGAAAAAAATAATTCAATTATTAAACTTTGTTTGTTCAGAGCTAAATGGTAGCTTGGTAGGTAATTGGCATAGTACGCAGAACGGCCCGTCTTCTGGTTATTAAACCTTTAGTTTAAGGACACCCATTAAAAGAGATGTGCATCCTCCTATTCTTAAGCTGTAGGTACGGTAAACTTCTACAAACTTTTACCAAAAAACATCGCTAAATATAATAATTAAAACACCAAGGTAAAGTGCATAAAATCTCGAAAATAGCTCGTTCTCTGTCGAAAATGTAAGTGGAGCGTGCTTAGAGCGATCGGAATCCTTCTCAAGTACTAATGGCAGGCGACACGTGAACGTCGAACGGTCACGGACGTGAACTTCGTTCTGAGAGCGGAGCGGGTAAAGGGTGCTACGAGCGGTAAAATTACATTTTGGACGTCTTACAGATAAATAAATATTGCTGGACAATTCACACACCAACATCTAGCCCGTGGTAAGTTCGAAGCTTGTGTTAAGGGTGCTAGATTTCTGATATACAGAGTATAATCTACATTCATTTTATATAAATAGATATATTTTATTATACCTAGAAAACACGCAGAACACTCGGAACAAATTTTTGCAGATCGTACAAATTTTTTTTCCGAGGAATCTATCCGCAACTCTTGCTTCGCCAGACGGACATTTGTCCGCTGCGCCACAGAGGTTATCAATTTAAGTCTACATTTTCATCTGACTTTTTAGGGAAGCTTCTCAATACAATCAAATTTTTATTATCTCAGAACTTCGTGTCAGTGCTGGCGCTCAGGGAATAGGAACGAAAATGGGACAGCAAGTTCAAAATAAAAAAGCTATGCCGTGATTTTGGACTTAAAAGGTTAATTAAATATATTAAACTGATAAGTTTATCTTTGCAATGTATTTTTATTACCAATTAAGTATCATTGGCTTCAAAGCCTGTTTGCAGTTAAAGTATACATTACTACTTGAATACTATTTATTCATCTAAAATTATTGCATACCTGGGTACCTGGGTAGCTCTATTTACATCTAGCTTGCAACTTGCAACACAAGATGCTCAACTAAAGATGCACTTTCAGATATTTTCAAGGGCCATTCGTTGAAGAAAATATCATTCAAATAATATTAAGAACAGTAATCAATGATGATGTTTTAACTTGAAATCCAAAAAATATATATAACTAGCTTTCCGCCCGCGGCTTCGCCCGCATTATATTAGCGGAAAAAGTATCCTTCTCCTGGCTCTAAGCTACCTCTCCACCAATTTTCAGCCAAATCCGTTCAGCCGTTCTCGAGTTATAAGTGAAGTAACTAACACGACTTTCTTTTATATATATAGATAGATGAACGGCTAAACCAATTTGGCTTAAAGTTAAAATGTAGAAGTTTAAGTTTTAGAATAGGACATAATATATATATTTGTGGTACATGTTTTGACTTGGTTAAAAAGAGTTAATACTCTTTCCCGAGAGAATATGTGACCCACCTGATAGAAATTGGCTAACATATCCATACAAAATAATAGGACCAATGTACATTTCTGTGTTGATCCTTTCTACGTTGTGTTCTAAGCCAGAACGAGTGTTCGTTTTTAAAACCCAAGTATATCTAGGGCTATTGAAATCTCCAGGAATATCTTCAAACTTCCACCGGGTTGGGTCGTAGAGTGCTCAACTTTGCCGATAACTACAACGCACAAGGTGAGGCAACCGAGAAAGGGCAAATCGGTTCAATATAAAACGAAGCAGATCCTCTCCCACAGTATTCAGTAAATAGCTGAACAAACACTCGGACAAAAACTGAGATGACAAAAGCTTTGGTGAGTTCTAATGTTCTAAAGAAGGAGGATGTATAAAATCCGGCTTTCTGGTATATAATGTATCAGATACATTTTATACCGGAAAACCGGATTTTATGGGAGACAACAATCAATTTTTGTGCCATTTCGAGCAAGACTGTTATTTTATAGTTAAATTCATAGTTAAATTGTTTTTTTAATGACTTATTTTTAATTATCTTTTAATTATGATTAATTAAATTTCTTAATAAACCCCCTTAAATGCTAATGTCCCTGTATCATTTTGCTTTGTATCTAATAATTCTTACCTACTATATGTATGAAATATAGTAGTTTTGGCGTGAAACCAACAGGATTTCCCAATTTTAATTAATATAATTGCAATTAATTCGGAATTAATTTAATTTGTGTCTTCAGCTGCTATTCTCGGCGCTGATAGCCACAGTGTCCTGTGGTCGTCTGGAGCCGCAGTACCTTCCTCCAAAACCTCCTGGCGGTGGCGGCGGTGGCGGTGGTGGCTACAGCGGCAGCTCCGGTGGGAATGGAGGTCTGGGAGGGGGTTTTGGAGGGGGCTCAGGAGGGAATGCAGGCCTAGGAGGCGGCTTCGGAGGGGGCAGTAGCTCTACCTCGTACAGTGGAGGTGGCGGCAGTGGCGCTCAGGTCCCTATCACCAAGTTTGAAAACGTTAATAATGGAGATGGGAATTATCGTTTCAGGTATGACAATTTACTTATTTTACGTATTTAAGTTTTAGACTTAATTTTTTATTTTTATATAAGTACATGATGTTGTTGAGGCTCTGACAACACATTGCACATACAATTTGAAAATAAATTAAACGCGGGCAAAGCTCGTTATTAGCATGGACAAAAAAAACAATTCTAGCATACAATCTAATTATTATAACGACTTGAAATTTAACACAAACTTTCTATAAAACGTGACCGTAAACAACAATATCTGCATCAAAATTGCATATAACTTCCAGCTACGAGACCGGCAATGGTATATCCGCGCAAGAGAGCGGATCGCCGCGTGCGAAGGGTCCTGAGGGCGCGGCGGTGACGGCCGAGGGGTCATTCTCGTACAAGTCTCCCGACGGACAACAGATCCAGCTCACGTACACGGCTGACGAGAACGGCTTCCATCCAGTGGGACCGCACCTGCCCACCCCTCCACCAATCCCAGAGGAGATCTTGCGGTCTATCGAGTTTAATAAGAACAACCCGTCTTCGTAAGTTTTGTCGTTTTGTTTGCACACGATCAACCTTCTGCCGTATTTGGATATCTCAAAAGTGCAACCAATATTGTGTCTTTCATAATTTTATCTTAGTTAAAGAATGATTCATGGTTGATGATATACGTTGGTAACTAAGATTTATAAGTGCTCGCTTTCGGGAGTTCAACTTTATGTAATCGCCTTTACCAATTAGAATTTTGTTTTTATAAACCCTAACTGAAATCTTTTGCCACGCTCGTTTATGATGGTAGCCGAGAAACAATAGGACATCCACTGACTGATGATGGAATAGAATATCATTTAGCGATGATAAAAACAATTATTGTATTATTTCATTTATTTAAGTTTTTTTTAATATTCCAGTGAGGGCGCTTACAACGACGGCGGAAACAAAGGTGGTGGCAGCAGTGGTAGCAGTGGCAGCGGTGGCAGCGGTGGTAGCGGTGGCAGCAGCGGCTACCACTACTGATGATGATATTGATCTCAACGATTCGCAGCTAAAGGCCTCAGCCACAGGCACGGACATCTCCCACCAAAACAGAACTGATGACAAAACTATTCAGTACTTTATAATTCCCAAGCCATTTATCATCATCACTCATCATCATCATAACTCATAACGGACACGGTTTTTAGCATGTGTTGATCATGCAAACATTTCATCAGGTCGCTTAATTAGATTTATGAAGGCAATCATTCGATAGTTCCTACCTAAAATGTTATTGTTCCGGTTTTCAGTTACAATTGCAATACCTATATTTTGAAATAATTTCAATTGAATCGCGAAACTATTCCAAGTTAGAATAGAGTTAAATAATAAATCCTGCTAATAGCTTTTCATCAAAGACCTGTGGATTGAAAAAGAAATGATTTTGAAAATATACTACAAAAAGAGAATATCAATTTACGGAGAAAATTAACACCATGCGCTTGATTGAATCCAAAAAGACCTCGGAGGAAACCCAGAGAAATAGAAATGAAATCGCTTTTTAAATGGATTAAATCCAAATTGTTCCGCTGCCTGCGGTATCGCTGGCGAATTTAGCAGAATCTAATGACTAATGCTCGAATATTCGGAATTTGGACTGTGATACCACTATGTAACTAAGCACGTAGTTTAATTTATATTATTTTTACTTATTAATAAATGTAAATAATACCCAATTAAAAATAAATATTATTTTATGAAACTTGTGTATACTTGAATTTCAGCATGTTTAAATACCATCCTTTATTTCCAAAATTATTTCCTATTACAATTAGAATATACTACCTCTGAAATATCAAACATATAACAAGCAAACTGATTGTTGGGTCAAGCGTGGTATAAATGGTCATATTGAAATACCATATCAAATTAGTTATTAAAAATCCTTATAATTATAATATGTTACACATAACATAATAATTCAGTTCTAAGGATTTTAAGTTAAGTTAAGAAGATAAGCTTGTTTATAATGTTAGAGTTAATTTTATAAAATGAAACATGATTTACAAAGCCTTCATATGTTAAGAACACGTGATTGAATTCCATTCTGGCATATTCTGAGAACATTGAAAACTTTGAAGTACATAAGGAGTAAGTCCCCGTTTTCCAGCAGTGGGAACGTAAATACGAGTGATTATGTGCCCAAAACATTCCTTATTAAATCTAGCGGTCTTGAAAATTATCATAGTAAAAAAATATTTGTCAGTAAAAACCTTGAAAGAAAGATGTTTTCAACCTTAATAAACAATTTGAAAGTCAAAGAGAGTTTGATTGCTTTTAATCCTATGACGGACGTAAAAACCGTAGCTAAGTTTTGTAGTTGTGTTTTAGTTAAATTTATTTAAGTAAAAAAGTAATAACTAAAAAGGATGACAAGGATAACAACACTAACACACTTAAAAAAAAATACAAACAATACAGCTACATTGTAAACTCATTGCTATATGGAATGCTCCAGTGTCAAGATGGATAATTTTATAACAGAGAAATTGTCAAAACGCCTGAGACTAATTAATATAATTGTCTGTTATCTAAAAGGCCAGGATCCGTGGAATATGGTTAGCACTTGATTACTATCAAGCTAATTTTTCGTGAGTAGCTTCGTTTCGATGAGACGTCCAAAAATATCCTATACCCAACTCTCGATTGTGGTAGCTAACAGAGATATCAAGGATTAAATACATCAAGGACCGGGATAACGGACCACGAAATTTGTAGGACAATATGTTATATCTCGAGATATACATACAATTTTGTATACAAAGTTTTATTTAAAAATAATGAAGCTTGTAAACTTGTCTAATACATGCTTTTAAGTCGTTGTTACAAAGTTGTTCCACGCCTTGTTGTTTTCTTTAACAAGTCAGAAACTTTGCCATGATCAAACACCCAGGTTAACTCATTTCTTATTGACAAGTTATCTACCCACGGCTTTGCAAAGTGATGAGAGTTTACTTAGGTTATACCATGTTATACTAAATTTTAGGTGAATTTTCATTTTGTATGTAGTGTAAAAAAAACAATTATCATCACAACACATCGTATAAACGTCTCTCTTCGAGCCACGAGTCTTTATTAAAACCCATTATAAGAATAATAATATGTACTTATAACATCATACTTAAAAATATTGTAGTAGGTAGGTAGGTACTTAGCTTTTAGGGTTCCGTAGCCATAAACGTTAACATACAAGACATACTTTTAAATTGACATTAAGTACTGTTTTAAAAGCAGAGCTGCGAAAAGGTGACTGTTCTATTAATCGATACTTTGCGGATGTGTCACCACACCACCCATATCCGATTGTTGTTAAGAATTATCCTGGCTCTCAGTACCCCACTTCTAATGTCATTTAAATATTTAATCAGTCTACGTTGCATCCTGTTTACCGATTATCTGTATTCCAAATATGGATTCTACATCTACCAATTTCGCAAAAACCTCAACGGACCACGTCTCATAAAAGCCATAAAACGGAGAAGTGTCTTATCATTATAAAATCCTTGTAACACGCAACAATCAACACCTATGGGGGGTGCCTTCATCGGAATGTCAGACCGCCCAGTGCCACAGAATACAACATAACGTCCACGTCTGGTGGCTGTGGTGGCAAGGTGATGGGTGAACGTTCATGATATAAAAGACTGTTGAACCCGAGATGAATCAGTCATCCGAGTTTGGTGGATCAAGTGGTCTAGTTTTTTGGCAAACAATATGATTGCTCTTAAGGTAAATTACGTTCACGATTTATTACCCGTAATCTTCCTTTGTTTTGCAAACGCCCAGATTTGACCTTTTCGGGTCACGCTGAACTTTAGTTGCTACATGCACAATTTTTTCAACAAAAAGATGTTGGTTGAATTGTTCGATGTAGTTCGTCCAAGGATAATAATAGTTTTAACAATTTAAACTACATAAATAATTTACACATAAAATTGACTGCAAATCAAATGAGTGTAGGGCTGAGCTACACTCGGTTGTTCGAAAGGGGTTGGTACCTAACAGACGTTAGAAACAAATCAATCAAAATTTAATATCGACCCCAAAATGAGTATACGCGTGTGTATATCTTCTCTACTATATAAAAATAAGTCGGGGTTTCCTTCCTGACGCTATAACTCTGGAACGCACGAACCGATTCTCCTCCGTTCCTCCTCCTCCTACGAACCGTAGGCTCCGTGAGGTTTATAGCAAAGAAAATTGCGGGAAAGTGTAAAACGCGGGCGAGGCCGCAGGGCGGAAAGCTACATGCATTTTAATTTATTTCTGTTCTAAGCATGGCAAATTATTGTATTGTATTTTTTTTAATTAGTTCTTACATATTGTTTTGTATTTCCAGTGTATCACAGCTGTTGTAATCCTAAGCGCGGCGGCGGCGCAGCACTCGCGGTTCAACCCTGGGCCCTACTCCGCCTACAGCTCCAACGGCGGAGCTCACATCCCGATCCTCAGCTACGAAAACGTGAACAATGGCGACGGAAATTACAGATACAGGTATCATATTGGCATTGTCTTAAACCCAAGCAGACGGATTAAGATTAGTACTCCTTTGTTCTTGTTCAGACAGTCTTGTCTGAGCGTTTTGTTTTATCTTTACTATTCATTTAACGCTCGTTTTAGAACGTTGCTATAGTACAATCTGGCAGACAGCAAAACAACAACTTTAATGATATTATTGTATATACACCAGAGTCGCAAGTAAAGGTTTTCATGAGAATTATAATTACGAAAACACATAACTGAGATAACAAAACCGTCCAGCGGGCTTATTATTTAAATACGCAGTACAATGTCTTATTAAACTTGTACATTAAAACGGTAAAATTTCTGACGATGAATACATTCATCCTTCCTCATGAAAATCTATTAGGTACTGCATTCCGCAAAAATAAAACCAGATTGATTTAAATTACAACTTTATAAAAGCAGCTTATATCATAAACCATAGTAGGCAGGGATCCGTAGTACATGAAAATCAAGTGATTACTAACAAGCTAATTTTTGGTGAGTAGCTTCGTTTCGATGAGACGTCCAAAGATATCCTATACCCAACTCTCGATTGTGGTAGCTAACAGAGATATCAAGGATTAAAAAATTCAAGGATGTAAAACCGGGATAACGGACCACGAAATTTGTCGGACAATATGTTATATCTCAAGATAATTATCTAAATTATATAAAAACATGTTTGTCCTACAAAACCTATGGTTTGATCAAAGAGTCCGCCATTTCCAAAATGTGTCGAAAACGAGGTCAATTTAAATGATTACTATGATTACTAACCAGCTGATTTTTTGTTGTATACTTAATTAATATATATAAAATCTAACGGACATATTGTCCGACAAATTTCGTGGTCCGTTATCCCGGTTTTACATCCTTGAATTTTTTTATCCTTGATATCTCTGTTAGCTACCACAATCGAGAGTTGGGTATAGGATATCTTTGGACGTCTCATCGAAACGAAGCTACTCACCAAAAATTAGCTTGTTAGTAATCACTTGATTTTCATGTACTACGGATCCCTGCCTATAGGCATCGTTTCACCATAAGTAAATCTACTAAAACTGGAGCAACTGATTAATAAACTAAATCTAACAAAATAGGTATATCAAGGTAGGTATCGAATGTACAAGTAACTTAAGGTGACTCTGGTGGTAAAACTATTTTTATTTTTATTTATTGCAATGATTCTTTATTCAAATTCTAGCTACGAAACCGGGAACGGTATCTCAGCCCGAGAGAGTGGGTCTCCCCGCGCCGCCGGGCCGGAAGGCGCCGCCGTGACAGCCGAGGGTGCGTTCTCGTACCGCGCCCCAGACGGCCAGCAACTCTCGCTGACGTACACCGCCGATGAGAACGGCTTCCACCCGTCCGGCGCGCACCTCCCGACGCCTCCGCCGATCCCGGAGGCTATCCTGCGCTCGCTGGAGTTCAACCGGCAGCATCCTTCGTAAGTTACGCTTAATCTATCATTACCATAATCATCATCATTACGCTATTTACGTTCCCACTGCTGGGACATAGAGACTTCTCTTATGTCTAGAAAGATTGGGCCTTGATACACCACGCTGAACAAGTGCAGGTTGGTACAAATCTCCTTCAAACTTTCAAACGTGCCGATAGACCCTCACCTTTAGAGCACGTGATTTCAAAGCCCACTTAAATTTTTCAGAAGAAAAATCCAGAGGTGCACGGCTGCCTTTGAACCCACGACCTTCAAGTTGTGTGTGCTCCCTTTGCTATTAATATAAAAAAATTAAAATGAAAAATGAAAATGATAAAAAATGATGTGATAATGACTTTGATTGAAATTTTTCAATCTTTAATTTTGTTTATTTTAGTTACTTTGAATCTGCGTGTTCTTTACTAACTTAAAGTTTAAATAAGTAATAATTAGTACACATTATTAATCAAAAATGCCTTTATTACATACATTACAAAATATTTTATCATCCACGAAAAAATAAATTAAGTAATTATGAGTATTTAAACAATGACTTAATACGCAAGTCACACACGTACAATAAACCGGCAAGTTCGTGTCGGGCCACGTACTGTATAAGCTTTCATCACGAAGGTAGGCACGAAGATACACATAAAAACATGCCATTTTCAAAATCGTGACAGACGTACCGAAATAAGTCTACTGAACCATAAAAGGTCAGACTCAAAATGAACAAACCTTAGAAAAACATTAATATTATATTATAGTTTAGGTTTTCCTTATCAAGTTAACCTTCGACTCTTCCATTGATATATATTTCTTAATTTCATCGTTACTTTCGAAAGGGACGCTTCCTTCAGTTTTGATTCGTTGTATCCGATTAACGTTTGTATTGCAGACTGTTAGAAATTCCTTCTTCTCAACGTAAGACACTATAGTTTGGTAAAGAGAGTACACCGATTTGATATCGAATGAAATGTTATCCGGAAAAATTGTGACCAAATCGCCCTGAAATCTTTTCTTTTTAGTTACATAATCGGTGTACTCTTGTAAAGTAGGATAGAGGTTTGAACTTTCCTCCGAGTCAATAACACAACGAATGTATAGATTGTATAAAGACATAATTCTGTCAAACTCAAGCGAATCAAGTGGCTCGAAGGAAATGTTAATTTTATCCTTGTTATCATCATTGTTGATCACTACTTTTCGTGTTCTATTTACTAATTCCGAATAAAATGACTTGCTTGAATCAACTGCAAAAACAGGACGGAAAGTTTTTACGCATATATCCTGTAAATCATTTCCATCTTTTGAATCACCCACGTAATGCATCATATGTACATAGTCGTTTAGATGAACTGTTTCATCAATCACATCATCCCGCAATATTGCTTTGTGGTCAAATTTCAGGTAATTCAGCTTATACAGGTTATTTGGTTTCTCGATTTCATTGATTAGAAAACCGTCTACAGTCTTAAAGATATTTTTCAACAAAAAGTAAACTTTCTCTCGTTGTGTTTGAATTCTCTTCAGGCTTACAACATAGTTCATTAGTTCGATGCGTCTCTCAACGGAATTCAGATTCAGATCATAGTTGAAATGCTTTAATATTTCGATCATATAATGCGCTACACCGCAGAACATTCTCACTCGTTCATGTGTAAAATTTTGTAAATCATCTTTGAAAATGCAAGAAGATAAATCAACACAGTACCATAGAGCTGTTAATAATGAAGTGTTCTCTTGAGGATCTAATGGTAAGGACGACAAACCAATCTTGCACCGTGTCTCACTAATGCGTCGCATAGCATACTTCTTAAACTGCTCGACAACATTTCTGTCCATCCATTCTTTGTTTTCGCAGTTCTTCCACAACACGTAGTAAAATAACCCAACATTGAAATGCATCTTTTTACAGTTGAAGTATGTAGCTGACAGAATATAGTCGTTATATTTATCAAATTCGCCAGTATCTATGAGCACTATACCGCCATGAAACGGTTTCCGTGTTCGCGGCTCCGTATTTATATTGGTAGCCAAAAATTGTTTATAGACATTAAACGTGTAAAAGTAACCAATTGAATCACTAATATCTTTACTGTTAACCAAAAATAGTGGACACTCCATTGTTGATTGGAACTTACTAAAACTGGCATTTCTTGAGCTTCCTGTTCCATGGAAAAGGACCTTTTGCAAAAGATCCGATATGCAAAGAATAATTACTGGTATTCCTTTGTCGTCTTCTAGAATAATGTCAGGAAACACAACTTCTTGTTCGGCCGTGAAATTTAAATCGACTATCGACTCCTCTTCAGCGCTTGTGTTATAAGTCGTGTTTAACTTTAATGCGTCAAATGAATAAGATTTATTTTCGCTTACAATATAATTTATGCATGTTGAAATAGATTTTTCAATATCCACCTCAATCTCGTGCGTATCACCAAAGAGATTCTTATACCATTTTGTGCGAACGAATCCACTAAGAAAAACGTCTCTGTCTTTTATATTTAAATTAATTTCTTTGATTTTTGGCGAAGAAGAAGAAAAAAGCTCATCAAACAATCGCGTACGCAGATCCTTCAGTTTTTTTATTTCACTTAAAGCAGTGGCATCATTTTTTTTAAATTTTCTAATAAATTTTAATTTAATATATGACTTCATATTTTCTTTTTCTGAATTATAGTTGTTAATATTGATTCGGTTGTAGTCAAACTCTCTAGATATGTCGATATTATCATGAAGTTCGTTATTACAGTAAACGATGCAACGACTTTTGAAGAAAGGTGCGGCGACTGAAAGATTAATTTCATTGGTATTTTCATTTAATGCATGAAATACGACTGTTTCATAATGCATGTTTTGGTTGGATTCGAAACATGCTTCTACCTTACCTTGACTAACAAGACCATCTGTAATGATGTACAGTAATTTAATTTTAGTATTTTCACCACCAATATTTAACGTGTTTTGTAAAAAGTCAATAATTGTGTTCGGAAATGTAGCACTGGAGTCACCTATACGATCTTGATATGTTTTCCTAGTAGTCTCTTCACTAACTTCGACACACTCTTTTCCCCAGTGTAAGAAAATAATTTTTGATTGTGATGGAGATTTTCCGGCATTCCTTAGATCTCTCTGAATATTTTCAACATCCTTTTTGAACTTTTCAAGAGTATTCAGACCATTGATATGGTAATATTCGACTCTATCGGTTGAATACGAATAGTCTTTCGCATAAATAAAATATGTTGCCATTTTGATTACCGCTAAGGTTTTGTGTTTCAAATAATATTCTTACGCAAAGCACTGAAAGTGGACCGAAAAGCACGGAAGATATGTATTTACCTGTAACAAGAAGATCATGTGTAAGACATAATAGAAATGCATATTAAGAACTTAGCACAGATAATAAATAACATTTTCTTAAGGAGCTCTTGCATAAATGTTACTAAAATCATAAAAAAAACTAATTTCGCAAACCTTGTTTCCGTAGGTACCTAAAAGGTACTTGATTAAGGCTCCGTATAGATAAAATAATAACTGAGAATACATATTTGTTCGGCCGTCAATTGTTTTTAAGGAATAAGCCACGAACTTTAACCCCCCATAGACTAACGTTCATTCCTTCCGGCTTATCCCGTGTACCTACAGATAAGCGACGGGATGAAATAAAACACGACTTGAAGGGTCGCGGTGTTATAATACAGTCATTCTTTCCGCTATTGCACATACACTGGCGTTCATTCCGTAAGGATTGTACATTCCGGCAGGAATGAACGTTAGTCTATGGGTAGCTTTTATCACGATGTTTTCCTTTGTTTAGACCACACATTATTATTTAGAAAAGAAAAATCCAAAGGATAGCGGCAACTGGGCGCGAACTCTTCTGAATTAAAGTTGAATGTCCTCCCAAATAAGACTGCACGGCTACGGTAATACGTGAATCAGTTAAGAACTCATATACTTACCTAACATAATAATTTTACCGCGGTTAAAAGTAGCATACAAGCTTCCTTAAACTAGTTTTGAAAATCGAACCAGGTAATATAGAAATAGTTCTCAAATAAATAGAAAACGCTGAAAATAACGCAAACGAGTTGCAAAATGACAGCACCCATGTCCACTTACCACTAAAGATAAATACTTAGTCACAGTTCTAAAAATAGTCAATTGTTATTTCACTTGATAACTAATCTTGAATAGTGCTTTCTGTACCTATAAATGTACTTTGATTTTTGCACTGGAAGTAGAAAACTGTCCGTTCACCACTGTGTCTGATTTTATACTGAATGAAAATCGAAACTCACTAAGGACTAACGGGTGATTACGCAATAGTCAGTCTAGCTTGCAACTGCCACAACAATATGGTGAAATAAACAAATGTTTTGCACTATCGCCTGTATTTCCCAGAAATTATTTTGTATGTTGATTCATTTATGACTCATAACGATATTAACAACATAAACAAAGTTCATGAAAGATAAACAGGTGAGACTTATCAATGATATAAGTAATTATTTATATTATAGACTTATCTTGACGTCAAAGAAAATAAAGACCGTTTTCTCTTTCAACTAAATACTAAAATTATAAACGCCAAAGTTTGTAAGTATCAATGGATATCTTTCACGTATATACTACTGAAAACTCTACTGTTATATAGCTGATATCTGAATAACATATAAGCTACCTTTTACCGCAGGACAATCCATTGAAACATTATAACGCGGGAAAGTCTATTAAACGCGGTTAAAGTCACGAGTAAAATATAGTACCTACTAGGTATTTTATAAATTTATAAAAAAATTTAGCACAAATTCGTGTTATTATTACCGAAATAATTGGATCTTAAGACTACAAAAATAATCGTATTCTATTTTTGGCCCCAAATATCTCGGAAACTGTACAGTCTAGAGATTTGAAACACTGAACACTTTGTGTTCGTAATAATTTACTCAGTCGATTGCTATCTGTTTCAACACAGGCTGCAGAAGTAACCTATGTCACTAAAGTGCTTGTTCACAAATCGATACCTTTACACATTACTAACAGAACATTAAACTTTTAAGTTACCTTACAAGGGTGCTTGTTTTTAGGGTTCCATAATCGAAAGGTAACATCAAAATTCTACTACTAAGCCCCTATCTGTCCGTCCGTTTGTCTGTCCGAGGAATCTATCTCATGGAACATATTTTACTTCTTTCTACATTTTTCCCTTAAATTTTTTATAAAATGATAATGAATTTTTTTTTTCAGAAGCGAGGGATCGTACAACAACGGATACAACAGGAAATACAACTACTAATATTTGAACATGTTTCGTTTTCACACAAGCAGAAATTAATTCAGCTTTGTAAATAAGATTGTGTTTTTGTCTGCTAGTAAAATAAAATTCGGACTGTTGGCAACCTTATTTTTTTATTGTACCCTTTTGTAAATATTTTTTGTTAATAAAATAAAAGTTTTGTAATCATAAAAGTATTTTAGGTACTTATATTTTCGTTTATTATTCTATACGAGTTGAACCGCCCGCAGCTTCGCCCCTTTCCTATAGTTTTCTCACCTTTTAAAAATATTACTACAGAATCAGCTTTGGCTCAAATGCTCGACCCAGCCGTTCTCAAGTTTGAGCGAGGCTAACGAACAGCAAATCATTGTCATTTAGGTATAATAAATTACCCCTAGTGGGACAGCAGTGGGCGTGGGTATCTCCAATAGATCCCAATAAAAGTCAAGGTGAAAATGGTATTATCACCATTACCAACTATGAATTTAAATAGAGGAGTAGAGGAGGAGAGTCACATTACCTCATAGGTAAATGAAAAATAAAATGAAAAATAATATAAAAAAATAAATAAAATATCTACTGTAAAAAATATATAAAAACGGATAATCACCGGTCACAAAGCTGACTAGGAGTGCAGAGAGAGGAACTTTCTGACAATGCGTGCAGAGTCTAGGAGTACTGCCTTCTGGATCTGGCCCTTGATCCAGCTTCCCAGTGAGAGCCTCTATTATTATTATTATTCTCTTTATTTAACTGTTATTATTATTATTATTTATTATTATTATTATTATTACTTGTTTTGTCAACAATTTAGGAAATGGGAGAGAGAAGATAATTTTAAAAGTATCAACCATTTTTGATAGTACACGTTTTTATACAAATAAATAAAAATCAGAGTATCACCCCAGTATATTGAGAGTATAAAACATTTGCTTCACTTAAAAACTAGGTAAATTATCACAGTCCTTGGACAAAACATACGTCATAGCACGTCCAGAGATCTACATACAGGTAGACAGCTGCGCTCAAAGGGCGCGAGCGAGTCTATGTGATATTTGTATGATATCGACAGAATGTGTACGATATCTCATCCAAAGTAAGGTTTTCTTTAGCATTGTTTAATAGCGGTTGCGACCAACACCCACATTAGGCGCCGGCTCTCTGTAACAAAGAATTAAACTATGTAAAATATACAGACAGATATACAGACAAAGCGAAACTATGACTAAAATAGTAAGTATCTACCTACGTAGGTCTTCCGGCTTAATCGTTTTATATCTAGAACCTAGATAATCTTTTCCCCAAAATATAATTTACGATAAGATGTAATAAGCCAAACATAAAATGTAATCTATAATTTTGCTGAACCATCTTTAACTTGAAACACAAAACATATAATTACTACGTAAGATAAAGCATAAAGTGCTTTTATAGAAACTAACGACTCGAATTCGTTTACTGCCACTCCTGAGCTACCCGTATTTTTTAGAGAGGAAACTATAGAGATTTAGAAGGACTAACAGCAATCCGTTAACGTTATTCGTTTAATCCTGAAGCTGTTATAACTTCAGGTATGGAGTGAATATAATGGACGCCTTGCACTTGGAATCCGTTCTCATTTGTAGGTGATGTATTAGCTGGTTATCAATAAAGTAGTTACCCTGTACTGTCACTGTAGAACTATTGAGCTACAACAACCTAGCAGAGACTGTCAACTTGAAACTAAGTAGTATACTTACGGATTGTTCCGATTAAACTCCAAAGCTTTGAGTATAGCTTCGGGTATGGGTGGCGGTGTGGGTAGATGCGCGCCTTGCGGTTGGAAGCCGTTCTCGTCAGCCACGTAGGTGACGGATAGCTGCTGGCCGTCGGGCGTTCGGAACGAGAACCCGCCCTCGGCGGTGACGGCTGGGCCCTCCGGACCCTGCGCCCGGGGCGAGCCGCTTTCATGCGCTGATGTACCTTCAGGGGTGTCGTAGCTGGAAGGAACATGGAACTTATAATAACCGGCACGGCTTATACTTGGAAATCTTAAATATTAAAAAAGACTTTCAGCAATGGACAATGTTTACTAGGTGCTGAAATTGATGGTAACTTTGTCACAGTAAAGCATGAATATAAATACACTATTTTTTAATTGACCATTCAATTTCAATATGACGTCACTTATAGCGCGGTAATTTGAATTAACGGGATTTTTAAAATTTAATATCTCAGGAACTAAGTAACATATCGAAATAGTTTAAAAACAAACTTGTTTTATTTAAAGATTTTAAAGCATCGAATTATCTATATTTAATTATTGTTGATTAAATACTAATATTTAAAACCATATGTCATAGGATACATTATAGAATACAAACAAAAGTTTCATTTACGAAAACTAATAATCATTTTCAATTAATTTTAAAGTTCTTGCAAAATAACAGTTAATGCCCCGACGACAAGCGGTAACGATTAACATTATACCGACAGCAGTATACTTGCATAAAATACAACAAGGTCTTACCTAAAGTGATAAGTCCCATCGCCGTTATTGACATTCTCATAGTTATATTGAACGTCGTTGGCCTGGCTGGGCTGTGCTCCGCCGTAGTTCTGTGGGAGGAGGTGGTCCAGGCGCGCTGGGGACACGCTTCCTAGCACGAGGCAACTCACGTACAGAAACTGGAACCATGATGGAAATATTAGAACCATAATCATCATATCAACCCATATTACGTCACTACTGGGCAATTATTATAGATCTTAGGGGATGGGATAAAATATCCCACCACGCTTACCAGGCAGGTTGGTGATTGCAATTGGTACCAACACAGAACGACGCTGCAGCCTGTCTTCCAGTTACTTTAAATACCTCAAAGACAAGGGAATATAACTTTTTTATTCGTTGATTCATCTGGTCACATAACCGAGGGCCTAAAGTATTTCTAGGCTCTAAAAACAATGAGTACAGCCTCGGTGGACCGTCTTCTGGTTATACATTTTTGTAAGACTTAATTATTTCTTTATGATTAGTTTAATATTAACCAACGAAAAAGAAGGAGGTTCTCAATTCAACTAGTTTTTATTTTATTTATATAGATTTTAGTTTTAATCTAGGATTTTCTTCCCTCGATTGATTGTCCAAGTGATCTTTTAAATATCATATGGAGATAAAGGTTTTGAACCGTTGACAATCTCTACGAAGATGCCTAAGCCTGATTTACGAAAGTGCAAAGAGACAAGCCAATTATATGGTTGGAACAATGCTTCATTTACTCACCAGTTGCAACATTATGTTCGATGTTTCGTGTCGATACTGAGCTGTGTCGAGGAACCGAGAGTATATATCTGGGAGGATTGCCCTTTGCCTCACCTTGCCCGTTTTCTAGCTGCCTAGGATTGTCCGCACAGGTTACAAGAACTAGCGATTTATATAAATGCGAGATTCATTCTATTGATTTGTTCTACAACTCGTTATGTTAAGTGCCAATGTACGGCGATCACAAAGCCGCCTAGAAAGCACAGAATCCCATAAATACATAATAGGGGAACTAGGTGTGATGATGAAAAACACGTCTTTTAACGGTGAAGAAACCTTCATTGAAAAATTTGTTAAAAATAGTGTGACATTCACTAACCCGGGCCAGCGTGGAAAAATGCCTAATTTCTCTCGTCAAAAGTTTAGAGATTAGTCATTATCCGCATGATTATTATATATTATTAGCCTTCTGCTAATGATGTTTCATAGAAAACCTTTAAACTCATTTAAAAATAATAATAGTTGACTCAATTGATCATATCCACAACACTGTTCTAATATTTCATTTATATTTATATACGAAACGTTAACGCTTGTTACTTTGCCTAACTATAAATGTTTAACCCATAAAATTCAAAGATCCTCTGGTACCGCCCCCAGATTTGCAGTTAGATGTTTAATCAAATAAACTTATAACTATAGTAAATATTGTTGTTATCTGAGATGTAAAATTGTAAGATTTGTATACTACGAGTACATTTTCATAATTATCATGTATAGACCAGTGCAGTTAGCTTCAAAAATGGTCAAAAAAGGAAAAAAATAGTAGTAGAATGAAACCCATTAGAAAAGGAGGGGAATATGATAAAAATGAAAGGAAAAATAAATTACGGTCGATCTGAGTTCGGGAAGTGGGAGGGGGTGGGCTTTTAAGAGGAGAAAATGGTTTATCTCGATTTGCGGTGAAACTACAAGTCCTATGAAAAAAAGTTATATGGCAAAGTTGTAGGTAATAAAAAGATCTACAACTTTTAATTCACAAGTTTTTTACATAACGTCAAAACTTATGTGAAAAATTCAAATAACCAAGTTTTTCGTTTTTTTTATTTATCTTTTTCAAAAATAATTATTTTTCTACGAAATTTGGTGAAAACTTGCTTATTTATGTCCTTAATACACTGTGATTTACTTGATTGAAAATATTATTGTTTTCACCTTATTTTGACTTAATTTAATAAAAAATAGACTATTTTTCAATCGAAAATTCACGTGTCAAAATATTAGCTTTTTTATAAAAGTCGGTATGCTTTTTGTTCGTCGAAATCTCTATTTTCTGATAATTAAAAAAAATATATACATTACTATAGTAAATATTCTCAGAAAATGCACAAAACCGAAACAAAAATTTGTATCATTAGGTACATGTGCATCATAAAAATATGATTTTGTCTTTTCAGACTATATAATAATAATTATTATATAATAATCTGTTTGTATAATGTGCAATAGGTCGGATTATAAGCAATTATATGAAATAATAACTGCAAAAATCACATTTTTATGATGCAATTGTACATAATGATACAAATTTTGTTTCGGTGTTTTGCATTTTCTGAGATAATTTACTATGGTAATGTATATATTTTTCTTAACCATCAAAAAATAAAGATTTCAATGAACAAACAGCATACCGATTTTTATAAAAAAGCTAATATTTTGACACGTGAATTTTCGATTGAAAATTGGTCTATTTTTTTAGTAATTAAGTCAAAATAAGGTGAAAAAATTAATATTTTTAATCAAATAAATTATAGTGGATTTGGGACATAAATAGGTAAGTTTTCACCAAATTTCGTAGAAAATAAAATGTTTTTGAAAAAGATAGAAATAAAAAACCAAAAACTTAGTTATTTGAATTTTTCACATACATTTTGACGTTATGTAAAAAACTTGTGAATTAAAAGTTGTAGATCTTTTTATTACCTACAACTTTGCCATATAACTTTTTTTCATAGGACTTGTAGTTTCACCGGAAAATGAGATAAGCCATTTTCTCCCCTTAAAAGCCCACCCCCTCCCACTTCCCGAACTCAGATCGACCGTAATTTATTTTTCCTTTCATTTTTATCATATCCCCTCCTTTTCTAATGGGTTTCATTCTACTACTATTTTTTTCCTTGTAAAATATTAAAAACCCTGGTCTAGTAGTACAAAATTCGGCGTTAACATCCATATCGTTATAGCTGTTGTACCGCGAAAGTGCAACAATCTAACTTAGATCATTTATTATAATTACGAATTATTTTTTTTAACATGTAGGTTGCCCATAATGCCCAGGCCACATGTCTTAAAATATTTCAAACTAGCCGACCCGCCGACAGCTTTGCTTGCCTTTTAAACGTTTTATACATCCCTTTATTCTATATAATAGCCTATATCCTTCTTAGATAAATATATATGTACTATCCAACACTGAAATAATTTTTCAAATCGATCCAACGCTTTCTAAGTTAAGCGCGTTCAAACAAACAAACAATCAATCAAACAAAATCTTTAGCTATAAAATAATATACAAGATATATCATAAACATGTCAAAATTTCTCATAAACCCCGGAGCCTTTAAAATGAATCAAGAATAGTACAATTGGAGGTACTAAAGTTCTCACAGCAATTCTTCACATTTACATTCCACCCACTACCTATACATTCAATTTGGTCATCAATAAAACAGATTCCTTGTGTTTACTTACTAAAGGTTGTAGTTGAGACAAATAATGCTAGCTTTTATTTTAGCATTATAAGTCTTCGTTCACATCAGACATTTTATTTGTATCCGATTCAATTTCTTTGAATAAATTTTCTTTTTCTTAGTAGCTTCTTTTAAACTTAAGTCAAACTAATAAAAAAATTGTATTTCTAAAACTATTTTTTGTAACTATATTTTTAAAGATATCTAAAGATTTATAAGATATATATAGTATTTTATATTATATATAGTATCACTTAAACTTAACGGTTTTAGATAGACAATTTTTCGCGAAATTTGTCAATAAAAGGCACGCAACTACTTACCATTTCCATATTAACGAGATTATGAATTTACATTTATGTAAAGGAAATACTTCTTGTTTCATTTAAACTAATTTTAATTGGTTCTGATTTATCTTTATTATTTATCAAGTACAATTTGCCGACACCAGTTAAGTCATCAAAGGGTACCTTACAAGTGTTTTATATAGGTAAATTATAGTAGAGACAAATACTATTGAAATTCATTAAATACTGAAACATGAGAAAATATGGAATATTTCGCTGTAGTTACGTGACGCAATATGGATGCAAGTGACTATTTACTTTGAAAAGCAAACTGCAAGGAAATGCAAACGAGCTGGGTCGATTGGGCACTAACCGCGCTAGCCTGTATGAAAACTGATCTTTGGTTTCTATTTAACAGTTCATTAGTTTGTGAGGTTGATACTATCCATGTTTTAGGAAAACATTTAGGAAACAATCCTTATCCTTCCTCTTATATTATAAATTCGAAAATAGAAAATACCTACGTATCTTTGTCTGCCTGGTTTCACGCCAAAACCACAGAACTTTTAAAATGAAATTAGGTTTGTTTGAAATTAGGTAGTTTGTATGCCGGGAAGACATTGCCTACTATTGATGCTGTAAAGTACATCTTTTCATAGGAAAATTTACTACAACGCGGGAAAAACCGCGGGGTGAAAAGCTAGTAAGATATATTGAGCTAAAGGTTCTTACAATACCTGGAGGCTACGAGGTTATTGCCATCATGTTGGCATCTCATTCGCTGTCTCGACATTTCCCTTTCATCAGTTTGGGTGAAGAGAACTGACAAGATATCGACTCCTGATAACTGACGTGTTCCATACTTAGCACAAACAATACTGAGCATTATCAATAATCTGTAGTCGACATTGACATGATAGAGATTCGAGCTCAAAGCTGATTCACTACACTTAAATCAATATTATTCTAATAATAGCTTGCTTTTCATTCCAGTTTTGATTGAATTCTGATCATACTATTAGGTATGTAAAGTAATTTTTTGGCGTACTGAATTAAATTTTTTAATTATTTTATTTAAATAAGTAGGATCTCGCTTTGCTAATACGTATTTACCCTAAGGTCTGTTCACAACGATGATTAGTATTGTAGTGCGGGTTGTCACATGTCATTCGAACTCTTCAAAGTTTTCAGAACATGCATGTTTCTCCACGTTTGCTTTTACCGTTAAATCACGTGTTTAATTAAGTGCACATTGTTTCAAGAAAACAAAATCCCGAGGTGAGCTAAAGGAATGAAAGTCGAGTATGCAAGTTGTGTGAGCAAAGTAGTCTTTACTATTTGTTATTTTATAGTGATTGACTCTCACTTAAGTTTTCTAAATTATAAGAAAATGGTATGGGAAAAAATTAATCAGTGCTTAACTGATGATATGAGGTATGCGATAAATTCAAGCTCTTACGTAACCACTCGATAGCATAGTTGGTTTAGTGCAACCAGGGCTAAACTGGGTGGCGTGGGTTCGACTCCCACTTGTGGACCAAGGTTAGGTTGATCTTGTAATTTTTCCCGTACCATTTTCTAATAAAGTAGTCTTTGTCATTGGGTTTTAGATTTTCTAACAAGTAAATATTGAAAATTCGAACAACTGGATAGAACGAGTGTTGAATAGAAACGTCCCTCAATATTTATTTCTTTATTTTAGTTGAAACAACAAACAATTTCAGTGTAACGATGTATCGGTATCGAAATAAAAATCTGTAAATCTAGACTTAACAATCAGTAAATTAAAAAACACTGGCGATCGACAACCTTCGCTCCACTATCTGCGCAGACGCATATTCACCGACCCAATTCAATTCCTGGAACAATCCATCGATCAATGAATCATGAAAACACATTCGAAGATTACGCGCAATGGTCCCTGAACTTCGTACAACTCCGTCAGTATTGTTCAAAACATTGCCAAGTACAAGTGGGATTTTCCAGAAGCAAATTGTATCAAGCTCACAATAACAAACTAGGCTAGTAAAATAAAATGTACTCCATAAAAACTAGCAGTAGCAGTGCTAAGAGCACACTCGACTTTCATTCCGATGGTATTGGGTTCAAATCCTGCCGCGCACGTCTGGATTTTACTTCCTGAAATTTAACTTTTCTCAAACAAAAAATACAAGAAAATTACATGGCAGTAGTTTTGACTTACGAGATTTTTTAATAATGACAGCAAATTTGCGCCTTAGTAATATGTGATACCAACATGTTTATATAAAAAAGCTTTTGCGTAACACAATACGTAGGCGCTTAGAAACTGAGTTGGTTTATAAACTGGATTAAACCAGTGAACTAGACTCAAGAAGCATACAATATAAAATTTCCACCTACCGTATACCTTCATATACCTTTGCTGGTAGATACTATTGGAATTTAGGTATCAACAAATTGAGGAGAGCTTTTTGGCACGCATCCAATAAAACAATCAGGCGCTACATTATGCGAGTTCAGTTTATTGTTTCAATCAGACTTTTTAGAGTCGGCTCTATTTCATTCGTGTCATAAATCATTCTTTGGTGTGGTTGTACTTGATGTACTGGTGTTCTTTCTAGTAGGAGTATTATGGTCATGGAAACTGTTGGTTATTTTTTTATATTTTTATTTTCAGTACTACTTACAATATAGGTACATATTATTGTTTATCGATCCGTGAAGACGTGTTAAAGGTGTTATTTATGTACCTACTGTTTTCTTAATAATATGTATAATAGCAAAAGCTGAGTAGGCTTTCTTTGAATAATAAATTAAGTCTTTGCTGGACAATAATTACCTTTAATAAATATGA
Organism: Chloroclystis v-ata; assembly: GCA_963691955.1. Classification (NCBI taxonomy): domain Eukaryota; kingdom Metazoa; phylum Arthropoda; class Insecta; order Lepidoptera; family Geometridae; genus Chloroclystis; species Chloroclystis v-ata. Next base: position 8,106,712 of record OY829899.1, read on the forward strand.
ATGAGCACCCCAATTTAAACCGGATTCAACCTCAAACCCGAGACCTTCGTGGACCTTTCCGCGTTAGTTACATAATCTGCAGTGCAGGTAGGCTTGCGCAAGCGCATCCGGGTGCTGTAACGGTGCGCAGACAATCAGGAATGCCGACGATTTGACGCGGGTTGCATCAGTCCCATCAGTGGACGTCGCACGCGTAGGCCACGAGATTAAATGTACCTCTTACATTATATCCAACGGGGCATAACAAGATGACGTCAATGTTATAATGACTAAGTTTTGGTAATCATATTTGTATGGCTCTGCGAGCTTTTAACAAAAATGAATTAGTTTGATTACAACTCGATGGATTTGTAGGCGTAAATAAATATGATAATATTATAACAAGCTAGAGCCTGTTATGGTCCTAGACATGATTAATTACTGATGTACTCAATAAAATTCATTACGTAAATAGGAACTTTTATTAATCACAGAACACTCAAATTTTAAATGTAAATAAGTTATTGACTTAAATAAATATGTCCAGTAATCAAGGCAATAATGTTAAAAAAGCTAGAATTAAAATTTTATACAATAGATATGATTTGGTCCTAAGTTTACCAAAAACAATATTAAAAACTGTTATAAGTGTATATCGATCAACAAAGTCTCCACAGTTTTTTAATCCGAGTCACACTCGCATTTGTAATTGCACCGAAGGTCGTTCGTGTTTTGACATAATCAATTTTCTTTAACCGTTAACTGCATTCTGTGGATGACAAATGTGAGCAGTGCTTGATCGATATGGTTTTACTTGGGGCCATAACTTAGGATTATTCTTACGGTGTTTGGAAGTGGGTCAACATTCCTTAGAGCTTATTTGAGATTATATTTCCACAATTACAGTAAAGCTTCGTAATTATTTATTATTAAAAATGTATAAATACACACAAAAGTGTTACCATAAAATAAAAATAATAAGCTTCAATAGTAGCTTCAAATTTATTTTATTATCAATAGAAAATACTTACATTTTTAATTTTTTCTGCAATGCAATTTAATGATTGATATACATAATAAAACTTACAAAATTATGAAAGTTTGTTTATTTCGGTTTCACAAATTATTCTGGATCGTAGTTAAGTTACCGGATTGTGACCACAACCATTTGGCTACCAGAGTAGAGGTAGCCGTTGAGGCACTACATCACATCGAGAACAACATGCCAATACCTGAGCCAAAGACCACTCGTGACGCAGATTGCATTCCCTGTCCGATCTATTAAATATTAACGGATAGATATGAACTGAATATAATTGTAATATTTAATACTTAACATAAACATATTACCCTAAAGCTCTTTAAATAGAAATAAATAAATATTGCTGGACAATTCACACTATATCTGACCTTGATTAAAACATTATATATCCTGATTAATTTTAATCTACCCTACTATTATCATAGACGACTAACATTTACATCATTAGATTTTTTTGCAAATAATTAAGTTTAACCTGGACTGCACATACGAAGGTCTAATGAAAATTAGAGAGAACAAAACATCGGTCACCAAATTTAGTTGATAATAAAACAAAATTTGCATGGTTAGCTGAATATTTCTTTTCAAAGCATAACCACCTACGCAAGTGACATGATTGCCACTTTCGTTAATGGGTGCTGTGCTGAAATATCACCTGAGAGGTGTGGCCGCGTCATCTATTCGAAGGTCGATCTCGGGATACAAGAACGCTTTGATAATGTGCTGTGAATACAATACCTCTACAACCAAGCCCTCATTAAATATTTTTGTCAGTTTCTAACCAACACAAATATTCAATTCAACGTGAAAAATAAGAATGCTTACTGCATGTAAACTAAAATTGACTTTTTTACAAATATGGCTTATTTTAACGAAATAATTTATTTACTACTAGCTTTCCGCCCCGCGGCTTTGCCCACGTTATAATATTTTTCCGCTTTAAAAAGTATCCTATGTCTTTCTAGTTCTAAGAATTATGTGCGCTTTGAAAACACGTGTTCTACCTCTCCACAATATAAACCTACAAATGTAACAAAACGTGCACATTAATATGAACACCTACCACAATCTATTTACAGTAAAGCATCAAACGGTACCGTATTGATATAACAGGCGAGCCGACCTTCCTTCTCTATTACCATAATACCCTACGACGTAACGTTAAGTCATAAAAACGACTGTAAATTAATCAAAACGCCACTACAATCCTATGAATGTGAGCATTAGGCCCTTTCCCATTAGGTCCCGCAATAATCTTACACGGATCATAACTGTATCTCGAATTCGTTTATGGGTCATCTATGCAAAATGTTAAACATTTTTGTAGTTTTAATGGTTTTTAAGCACAATTTTTGGGAAATAAGGCCTCGGGTGTATACAAATATGTATAAATGCAAAAATCGATTGCCAAAGAAAGTGTGTTCATCATCAACGAAGTTATAAACTTTCTTGATTAAGATATCGCGTCGCGTCTCCTTGTTTTTTTTGGGAGATGAGAATTCTAATTACTAGGCGCTAAATTAAAGTCTCGTTTTCCGTTTTAGCTGAGGAACCCTACAAATTTAGAATAAAAGCGGCTCAAATTAACCCTGTTCGTCACGGTTTCAGCGTCCTGTACGATAAAGAATGAAAAATATTGTGAATCCGCTTTTGGTTTTATAATAGTCGTACTAGCCCAGGTTAGGACGACCTTTTATTCAACGGGTTCAATTCTCGACGCACAACTCTTGTTTTTTCTTCTTGGATAATTAATGGGAGCTTTGAAAAAAGAATTGATTAATATAAACAAGCAGTGTACCTACTTACTAACCTTGCAGCTCAGAACACTGAAATAAGAAGCCGCCAGGAAGGCGTCCCTGGACGTGTCTGAGTCGGCCCATGTGACTGCCCCAGATCTAGGCACGATTACGGACTTCCTACTCTCGGCAATGGAGTTAACCAACGGCAGCGGATATTTAAGGTATACTTTCTTAGAATATAGATTCAACATCATCATCATCACCCCTATTAACGTTCCCACTGTTGGGACATAGGGGCACCTCTCTTGACGAGATAGATAAGGCCTTAATTCATTAATTCTTCACGCTGGCCAAGTGCGAGTTGGTGTATAACCTTTAAAAATTTTAATTTTTTATATAGAATGTTAATGAGTATAAGTATCCGAGGTAGTGAGGGCACGTCGCTTGTAAAAAATATTACGAAGTGCCCCATAAATGCATCGTTTAACACATTCAGTGCACAAGCTTGGTGGTGAAGCCTGTCGGGCTGACATGGGTCGGTACCAATATCAGTCGTGTGTCATGGGCATAGATAGTGTTAACTGTTTCACTTTACGATGGGTATATTACAATATCTAATGTACAATAGGAGTAGTAAAATGTAGCCTGAGGCGCATATAGATCAAAGCACGTCACAAGGCTGCAATAAAAACAAGGAAGCGAACACCCTTTGCGCATGCGCTGATCAGAGGAGACTCGTGCGTTGATATACGTTTTATTCAATTAATTATCAGACCCGTCCACAGCTTCTGCGTTTTTTTACGTTATCTATATATGTATATATAAAAGACAGGAAAGGTTTTAAGATTAGAAAACATGGGAATAAAGAAGGCGAAGCCGCGAGCGGGTCAGTTAGTAGTTTATATTATATAATATTATATAGTCTAATAATAATAATAAGAATATGAATGAAGGATAGACTATAAACGATTTGTGGTCTATATATCCTTCCTCGAAAAATGTACTATCACACTAAAAGAGTATTTCAAACGAACAACCAATTAAACAAACTCTACAGCTTTGTATAGATTATACTAACTTCTATTGCTGTAACCAACATTGATCACTGGAAAGTTTTTAAAGGTTAGTAAATATTCCTCATTATGAACCAGTGTAAGCCTGTTAGTAATCACCGGACACAACAATATTGATCGCTGAAGACACGAACTGCATTTCCTATTGATCATCGAGAAACAAATCGACGGAAGACATCAATTTCACAAAATTATGCTTAAAACCAAAAAGTGAGCACGCAATCGGAAGCCATGATTTATGATTTCATTGTTATATAATCCTTGTAATCATTATAAGTCAATTAATTTTAGAATGGTTTTCGTGAACCAAAAAACTGGTAGACAGAGACGGCTGAGGAAAATTCTAAACTGTTCACCAAAACACCGGAGTAAATATAATCTAATTGGACATGTCAAAATAGAGTCAGTAAACAGTTGTTTGAGGATACAGGCGAGTGGTCCCATACAAAACTTGGACTGCGGTCCCAGACGCCTGAACACATTTTTGAATTGGTCGACTGGGACCATATACCCAATTTGCTTTAATGTACAGTTAACAGCAAAATCAAATCATAACTCAGGATTTATTTGATTGTATTTTTTTTAGTAAGAATGTCATAAAAACTATATGCGAATGATTCCTAAAAACAAGGATATCATAAAGGACTGCACTTTTGTTTCAAAACAGGTATTCTACTCTTAACACCTGAGGGCTATAATATATAATATAATATAGGCCTCGGATCTTCAAGGACTCCTCAATGGCTTCTCGGTGGTTATCAGTCACTAACTTTACACACTCGTCGCATGATGTACCGCGGTACTATTTAAGTTTGCTAGTATTATAAAATAATATGTAGGAATTTTGTTGTATTTTACCATATAATAAGCATTAAATATTATTTGTATTTTATCATTCGAATTTCCATTTTTTTTACAAATAATCGTATCTATGTTAAGTAAATTAATGTGGTATGTAGTTTTATGTTTTAAAAATAAGTTAACGAGATTACCTAGACAACTAGTACCAGGCAACCATAATCCCATGTGAGATGAACAAGCCTCGTAAAGGTTTGAAACTACAATTATCTTACATCAATCACGACAGAAAAGTACCAGGTAAGCATAATCCACTAAGAGATGAAGCACTTATTAAATTGTATATTCGCAAATCGCAGTAAGACACCGTTCCGTAATGATAATTATCAGGATGTTCTCACTAGATCCATAGCAATAAGTTATATCTAATGATAAAAATATTCTCATTAAATCCATTTGTAGTGACTAGAAGTGATAGTGTATTAAATGACAAATAATATTTCATTAGATCCATACATCTCAGTATTGGATTTAGTAAGAAAAATAAAATTCATTAGATACATCGTGGATCTCATGAGATAGAACCGAATTTTACTTTATTTAATTTCAATTAATAATTATTATTCTTTAACAAATATATCAATTTTGTGAATATTTTGTTCTATTTTATCGATGCGAAGACTGATTTTTAAATTCCTATTATTATGTTGGTATTTTATTTTTTGCAATAGGACAATAAGACATGATGCCAACTGTACTTTAAACAATAGATTTGAGGTTAAAATTACGAGTGGTCCCACTCGCCCAAAGAAATAAACAAGAAAAAACTAATCAGGTGACTGGGACTGCAGTCCCAGCTATGTCGTGGGACCACTTGCCTGAATCCTCAGTTGTTTATAGCTCACGTGCCAATACTCGGGCGGATGCCGGATATCCACAAGTTAGTAGAATATTTCGAATTCCAAACTTGCATTCCGAATACCGCCCAATGTAAATGTGTTTACCAATTTAGACGAAAACATTTAGAGACATTTGAACTATTGTAGTTAAATGAATTCTACGTGTTAATAAAAATTAATGTTTTCTACTTAAATTAGGAGATTTATCAATAAAATTAAAAAATATACTTACCTAGAAAATGGTACAGGTAATGGTCCCGGTGGTGTAGGTAGTTTTTCTGTAAGTTTCATTTTGTATGAATATGCCTATAGACTCTATTTAATCTGTATTAGATTCATCATAACTGATGATTCATAAATTCAACTTGATGGATTTCTTCCGTTGATTTGGAATTTAGCTTTTGAATTCGGTCAGTCAACTAAGATTTATTTACTTAACTTGCATCTCTAGGTCAACTTTCCCGAATAAATAATGAATTTCAAAAATATTTCTGCCCAGTCGTAATATAAAATAAAAAAAAAAATAAAAAAATATTACTGGACAATTTTTACACAGCGACATCTAGCCCCGTGGTAAGCTCGAAGCTTGTGTTACGGGTGCTAGATTTCTGATATACTTAATATAATATACATACATAGATAGATATTTTTTATTATACATATATAACACCCAGACACCCACAATATCTTTGTGGTTTCCAAACTCTGCTATCTAAATAAGAAGTTAACATGGTCCTTCCTGTAGAAATGCCTGCAGGCTGAATCGCTGATCGCATTCTGAAAGACAAATCAGATAATGGCGTGTGAACATGCAGCTGTATTCCTCATTTGCATTCGGCAATCGTTCGATAGTTATCAATTCATCAGACGCATGAATTCATCTATTTTAAATATCTTCATATTGATTTTTACATTTCAGATAGTTAAGTAAATTGTTCTGTAGAAAACAAACAAGGTATTGAATGAACGCTTTGATGACAAAATAAATTGAGCAGAGTTTCCGTATAATATAAATAATGGTAATGGAATTAATTATTTATTAATAACTAGGGCATTGATAAATAATTTTGTTTCCATTTTCCCGATCCTATCAACATTCATAGAAATTTAACTAATTGTGTTTTAAGTGTTTTGGACATAAAGATAAACCAATTACATACATATATGTAGGATGATTCACATATCTGAGGTATCAAAATAAAAAAGCCTTTATGGTCCAAGATGCTAAGAATGAATCACCACAGGCTACAGGACTCGTAATTTTATAAACATTTGGTTTTGCGAACAAAATATGCCTCCTTTAATAGAAACTTATGTAGGTAAATAAGAGCATATGGTCTGCGGAGAAGGCTATGCTCTGGATTTCTCTACCGTCCCAAACTATCAATAAAGATATATGAAGTAGAATACTGGTCACAGAAGAGTCGAGAGGATTAGAACACTTCAAGACATGTGTGGTTGTTGATCCAAAATGTTTTTTATGAGATTTAGCGTCGAAGTACTTATACGGACACCTATAGGTGGCAATATGTCTGCTGCTACATTTTATACTTATAATTAATTCCTGGAAGCACCGTAGATAAACTTTTGGCATGTGTTCAAAACACTTGTAGTACATTATTCAGCGTGAGTAAATAGCAATCCGCATCGAAAGTATATGTACCCTTGATGTATTGATATTGGCAGACATTGCGCCGCTTTACCGTAGCATCGTTTGTGTTTACTTCCAGCTTTTTAATACGAATATTCTGGTGTGTTCGGTAAATTTTTCTTAATTTTGGCTGTGCCTTATTCATATTTAATGTTCTTTATGAATTAATATATGTGTTTTACAGTTTTCGTTACAAAACAAGCTGAAAATTCTGAACTTTATCTATTATCTTAAGGGTTATACACACTCATTGTGAATGAAATATTTATAATGTTTAAAACGTCTATATTTGTGTGAATAATAAAGAATTTATGATTTATGATTTTAATTTGATTTAAAGATTTAAGTCTATTTTTGCTTTGCAACTTATGACTGACTCTTTGTGATAAAAATGTACAGTCTTAATTTTCCTGGAAACGACTTGAAAGTAACTGTTATTATGACAACAGTGTAGCTTCCCTGCCTTGATGCGTCACCCAACAGGAATCACCTGTCGTTAAGCACACCGCGACCACTTCTCACTCGGGCATGGAATGATTCATCAGTAACTAATAATGCCATTTGGACACTTCGGAAAAGATTTATCGAAAGCATAGACCAAAACCTTAGTGTAATTTTGTTGATTATCCTATTTCTGTTATCTAGCTATAGTAGCCTAACCTAAGCTAATACTCGTAAAAATAGGCTTATAATGGGAAAATATATTGTTTTGACCAGGTTTTTTTAGTATGGAAGCTAAAATAACCATATTTATCAAAAAAATAGGCATTGAGATCTGCAGAGGAAGACCCCGAAAAATACCCGACAAATCACCAAAAGCCATTGAGTGGGTAAATCCTGCAGTTAAATAAAGAGGCTGACGACGACGCCTTGCATTGTCTGATAATATTAAAAAACTTTCGCTATAGACATGTCATTTAAATAAGCACTAACAGACAGACCAGACAGTTCCATTAAAATTAAAGTAAAATACGTCTAAGTTTCAACCGATATCAATCTCGGGGCCTTAAAAAGTTTTCGAACAAAATAACAATCATACCGAGCACAGATTATTAAAATGTTTTTTTCTAATTGATCTGTGAAAGGTCGGGTTTTTTCCCGACTTGAGTAAAGGTTTCCTTTATAAAATGGTTTACGATAAATCAACAAGTAGGTCATGGCTCGTGTCCCAGAGGGAATTAGAAAGCGAGATTTGGTTTCCTTAAGTTGTTGAGTGATTATATTTTGTTGCTAGGTATTAGGCGATTCTATCTATTGACTATATTGGGGAACTATAAATGAAACGCCAGTCAGCGAGGGCAGTGAGAGAAAAGCTTTTTAAATTAAATTAAAAAAATAATTGACTGGTAGGTTAATGTAACTATGATTTATAGGTACATGATAAATAAATAAACTATTATATTTATTTATATATTATAGTTTATGATTGCATTTAATTGGTAAATATACAGAATTATGATACTTTATTCCGTATATATTAATACAATTGGTCAGTTTAACGGACGAAGAGGCCAAGAGAAGAGAGGAGTCGGGATTCTTAGACTATTCTAAGGCCACCACACGGTTATTGTATTATGTGATATTTGATTGAAAAGTATATGAGAAGAGAATATAATATTCTTATACCTATGACTTTATAAGCAAGACCGATGCAAGACTGCACTATAGTCACGGGTTGAATCACGTGGTTAGTCGTCTGTTCCGGACAACTTACATAAAAAAATGTATATTATTGGCTGAGGTAGAAACTAAACCGATTTTATTTTATCTGTGCCATTGCTTCATTCGCGTGTGTTCCCAGTGGAATAGGAATGGAGAATTAAAGATTTATGGGGTATAATGGACAATATCTAGGCAACTAGACAGTCCCCGAGGCAAGCTTTTAACTGAAGTTTGTTTACAATGTTTTTTCATCGAGTCATCATTTACTGGACTTGCAAATATCGCTACGGGTCATTAAAAATAAAAATAAAGTGTAAAATCAAACACTTGTTACATCGTTTCTTATTGCAAAAACATCATTGAACTAACTAAAAAGTAACTCCTTATCCGAAGAAATAAAAAATCCCTAAAAAGGAGTAAAACCACTTCCTATTAGTAGTATCGCAGTTCCAACAGCTCTAAAGCCAAAATAGAAGAGTTAAGTCATAACAGCTTCATTTCTGATCAAACATCGGTCGTAAAGATTAAGCAGTGTTCACGCGAGCCCAGCACGCTTGGTATTATAGAGCTGGAGCTAGCACTATTTCAATCACTTTATTACCTTTAGCTTGCTTTAAATAGAAATTCTATTAAGACGTATTTTACCCTGATCTTATATGTGAAAAGGTCGAGAAGAAATCAGATTAGTAAAGGTCTATTTAGAACGAACCACCTGATATGTGGGTGCTGACGGATAAGAATTTTAAGTTTCTAAACCAAATTTTAAAATTCTTATTCGTCACCAAACTTACAAGTCTGTAAGACCACAGACGTAAGTTTTGTTTCGATTGATTTTCTAACAGAGTAAACAATAATTTGACGTGATATACGGAAGCTTTGATCCACGTTTCTAGGTTGAAGAATCCGCTAAATCCCGTGAAATCGAAACCGAACTTTTGACGTGAGAGATTCTGTTTGGTGAAAAATTTTCCGATCATTTTGTTGTAAGAAATGTATCATGGGCTCTACAAATATAGTTCAATTTGTCTGCGGTATTTGACAAACACTTTGTAGGTATGGTCACATAGTCACTTTGCTTGCCCCAAGAATTACTTACATAAAAAGAGTCACATAACACTGTTATTAGTATAATAAAGAAATAAATATTATCATTATTCATTTTGAAGAATTATCCTACTGCTTTAATGTGAAATAAATGAACAAACAATAATTTTCTTTGGGTTGTCTTAATGTGTTGGTAATTAATAGTTTCCTGCATAGATCTTATTAATTCAGACAAATAAATCTCTCTACCGATTGTTTACAGTCGGTTTTAAGACCTCGACCCATAATATTCACTTGTACAGTACTCAAAGGTTTTATTCGCGAACCCAGTTTTCCATTCGTTTGTGGTCAAAGCGGATTTGTTACGAACGTCACCAATCAGCAACATAGTTTTTGAGTTTATTTGTTGCACAAGATACACGTGTTTTGCCTAATACCCTTAGGCCAATACCTAAGGGTATTAGTATTTAAGGCGAAACAATTATCCCAACAGGAGGTATGTTTGTGAAAATAACCTAAACACTAAAGTCGTTTGATGATGAATTGGATAACTATTCAGAGATTAGGCCTCAATTCACCACGCTGGCGAAGCGCGGGTTGGTGAATAACACACAATGTTCTTCAAACTTTTCAAAGTTCTCAGAACTTGTCGATAACCTCACGATGTTTGCCTGCACCGTTAGAGCACGTGTTTTTAAAGCACACATATTTTTTCAAGGAGAAAATCTGGATGTGCTCTGCGGGCTTTAAACCCACGACCTTCGGAATTAAAGTCCAGTGTGCTCCCACTTAGCCGACACGGAGGTATTTTAATACTTATCAATTAATAGTAAATTCTTACACGTGCATGCATCGCCAAAGTTTGAAAACACGTGCGATATGAATGAAGGAAAACTTTGTTATTGAATCTTTTGTAAACATTACGATAAGATGGTTACACAAATAGGCATGGATAAGGATCATTTTCTAAAACTAAAATAATAAGAATATTTAATTGCATTCATATTTTTTATATGTATTGGTGTAGCCAGTCTATTTCTTAAAGTTTAAAAAAATATAAAGTCCTTAAAGGGACATGTCTAGTAGACATTCGACGACGACGGTTTGAATGTAAATAAATATACATATGATTTAATTAATTATTTAAATATTATGATCCTAGTGTATTTTGTATTTAATTTGGTCATTTTACAAAATCTTAGAGTAACTATTACCTAGTACGAATAACAAAAAGTGATCTCGAGCAAGCGGACTTCATGTTACTCGACTAAAAAAACAAAGGGGTGGGAGTTGGAAGTCACCCACGTTACTTAGTAACTAGAGAACTGATTCATTTGTTAGTTTAGCCAGAACATCCCATCAAATTAAACATCTTGACCTTATTGCCCGAGTAATTCTGGCTAAGAAACACAAACTACGACGATCTTGGAAGACTAGCTTTCCGCTCGCAGCTTTTCCCACGTTTAATAGATTTTTACGTAGTAGTATCTAGTCTCATGTTTCTCAAGGTGAATGTACCTTTCCGATTCTGATTATCTTTCACACTTAAAATCGGCACAGTAGTTTTTGAGTTTATAAAATACAAACGTACACACAAAAATACAAATCTTTCGTTAGTCTTTCGTAAGTTAGTCCCAAAGTTATCCGCACTCTCATAACTTCAACCCACTATCGACTAGTAATGGTTCAGTAAACTCCTGGTGACATTTATGATGCTATTAACGTCTTAAGGTCGTGGATTCAAACTCTGCCGCGCACCTTTGGATTTTCTTCTTACCAGAAACGTATTAAGCCTTATGTGGTAGCCGCTTTTCTTAAGCTGAGGAAAATCTGGTGGACCAAATAGTTAGCTAATAAACACCATAGACGAATCTAACACTAAAGGTGGTATGTACTTATCTATAAAATAATCAATGCAGTCGCTTCGCTCTAAGTTCTAGCAAATTACCGATGTCTTTATAGGCCTTAGTATCGCTTATAGTTTTCGAAAACAATTATATGGATTCCATATAACGGTTTGTTTAGGATTAAGAATCACATATCAATAATAATTGTTCTACGTCCGAAGTCATAATGAAACAGTAACAGTACATACGAACAAAGATCGCACAATATATATGGGTGACAGGCCAATTTATCAATTGAGGAAGTTCCAATAAGCACTTGCTTCTGCACACCATTTTGAGTTTTGCATCTTACTGTCATGTTTATTATTATGAACCAATGGCTTTAGATCTCATAAAAAACCTACAAATTGTAGCAGGATATAAATAGACCAGTGCAGTTAGCTTCAAAAATGGTCAAATAAGGAAAAAAATAGTAGTAGAATGAAACCCATTAGAAAAGGAGGGGAATATGATAAAAATGAAAGGAAAAATAAATTACGGTCGATCTGAGTTCGGGAAGTGGGAGGGGGTGGGCTTTTAAGGGGAGAAAATGGTTTATCTCGATTTGCGGTGAAACTACAAGTCCTATGAAAAAAAGTTATATGGCAAAGTTGTAGGTAATAAAACGATCTACAACTTTTAATTCACAACTTTTTTACATAACGTCAAATGTATGTGAAAAATTCAAATAACTAAGTTTTTGGTTTTTTATTTCTATCTTTTTCAAAAACATTTTATTTTCTACAAAATTTGGTGAAAACTTACCTATTTATGTCCCAAATCCACTATAATTTATTTGATTAAAAATATTAATTTTTTCACCTTATTTTGACTTAATTACTAAAAAAATAGACCAATTTTCAATCGAAAATTCACGTGTCAAAATATTAGCTTTTTTATAAAAATCGGTATGCTGTTTGTTCATTGAAATCTCTATTTTCTGATGGTTAAGAAAAATATATACATTACCATAGTAAATTATCTCAGAAAATGCAAAACACCGAAACAAAATTTGTATCATTATGTACAATTGCATCATAAAAATGTGAATTTTCCAATTTTTATTTCATATAATTGCTTATAATCCGACTTATTGCACATTATACAAACAGATTATTTTATAATAATTATTATTATATAGTCTGAAAAGACAAAATCATATTTTTATGATGCAATTGTACCTAATGATACAAATTTTGTTTCGGTGTTTTGCATTTTCTGAGATAATTTACTATGGTAATGTATATATTTTTCTTAACCATCAGAAAATAGAGATTTCAATGAACAAACAGCATACCGATTTTTATAAAAAAGCTAATATTTTGACACGTGAATTTTCGATTGAAAATTGGTCTATTTTTTTAGTAATTAAGTCAAAATAAGGTGAAAAAATTAATATTTTTAATCAAATAAATTATAGTGGATTTGGGACATAAATAGGTAAGTTTTCACCAAATTTCGTAGAAAATAAAATGTTTTTGAAAAAGATAGAAATAAAAAACCAAAAACTTAGTTATTTGAATTTTTCACATACATTTGACGTTATGTAAAAAAGTTGTGAATTAAAAGTTGTAGATCGTTTTATTACCTACAACTTTGCCATATAACTTTTTTTCATAGGACTTGTAGTTTCACCGCAAATCGAGATAAACCATTTTCTCCCCTTAAAAGCCCACCCCCTCCTACTTCCCGAACTCAGATCGACCGTAATTTATTTTTCCTTTCATTTTTATCATATTCCCCTCCTTTTCTAATGGGTTTCATTCTACTACTATTTTTTTCCTTGTAAAAAATTAAAAACCCTGGTCTAAAACTTCATACACTGGATGTATAAAACAAATAAACACTAAGAAAAATGTCTTAGTGTGTGTTTGTAATCCTATATTACGCCGTCTTGCCACGCGTCCACTTGCGTCCACTTTGAACTACTAAAGTGTTCAAGTTTACGCACCTTTCGATTACAGAACTGCATAAAGAATTTTATAAAAGTTAAATTGTCTTTTATTTCAACATTACCTGCATAAGGAAATTAAAAATGGAAATAAAATTTATGACGTTAAAAGTTGGCAAAATCTGATTCTCTGTAATTTGCAGTCATTAAAAGTTTAACTGAGCTGAATGTTCATGCATATTCGCCCACGCGATAAAATATGAACTTTATGTGAGCGAAATAACGTTCTACAAAATACCTATTATTTTATATGTTTGACTTTTTGTCGTTGGGATGTTGAAATGTACACCAATATTATGTATTTTCCATTACATTATGACCAATGTAGAGAATTACAAACTATTGTGTTCAACAAACGTTATGTTTAGTCAAAGATTGAATCCGTATAATCAATTTTATCCATTACAAGCCATACATTTGTCCTTGGCAAGGAATTTGATAAGCTCGCTATATTCAATCAGCTTTTATCAAACAATGAGTGGAAAGTGACGTAGACAAATTGGCAGGTCCGAACGCCGTTTACCGACGCTCACACTTAACTGAATGCAATAAAATTCTAAATCAGTAGAACTCCATTGTAACTATTGGTGACTAAATAAGAAATCCAAAGATCATCTCACCATCGACAGGTGGATAAGCACACTCGACTTTAGAGATTTTTCTTCTTTAAAAATGTATGTGCGTTATGTAAATTCATTCATTCATTATGCGCTTCAAAAACACGTGCACCGGTGAAGGCTAATTGTGATTGTGTTTTAAGAACTATGATTAGTTTAAAGGACATGTGACCCATCCGCACTTGGCCAGCGTGGTGAATTAAGGCCTAATCTAGAACTTGCCGAGTGGCAAGAGAGAAGTCCTCGTGTCCCAGCAAGTGGGAACGTAAACGTAGTGGGTACTTTTTAAAATCATTATTTATTTCTCTGTCATAATTTTATTATTTATTGTGTTGTAAATGCGTCCACGTGCATTATGAAAGCTTTTGGATAGCACGACACGGTGGGCTTAAGCAAAAATTGCACTCCAAGTGACGTGATAAAAATGTCACATGTGCTAATGGAGTGTGCCCATGCACAGTGAAAGGTTAGTTTTATGAAAGTGTTTTTATCAATAACAAATATTTTCAATTCTTCTATATTTGTAATTATTTTTAATTGTCTATATACCCCAGTATGGTAATTTAAATATTAGTTTACGTTATATACCTAATTTGTAACCTAATGATTTAACATTAAAGCGATTAAATTTGTTTTATCTAAGAGTAATGTGCCATTTGCCGTGAGATAAGGTACTTTCAGAGTTTAAGTACCAGCCCATCGTTTTTCTGTTGGTGACCTTATAGCGACAAAAATTGTATGTATAAGCCAACGCCAAGCCGTGTGATACTGATAACTCATGTAAACATTATCATAGTTGAAATAACTGGAATTATTTAGTGCAATTAGTTCAACTGGTTGAACTTATAGTTGAACTTAATGGAATAGGTCAAATAAACAGAAAGTGCATAGAGAAAAGGTACTTACTGCCTGATACAAAACACCATAGAATAAATTACATTTCCATTTAAAGCACACGGAAGCGTGAAGGAAACGAAAACACATTATTTTGGGCTAACTCCTCTAAAACTATACAAATCGTAGTATCGGTCATTAATATTTATTTTATGACGTCTCAGATCTACCTGAATAAGATTATAAAGGCTGTGGAAGGCACAATAAAATTTAATTCCACACGTTCATAGATAGGTAGGTACATGATAGGTAGATGGTCTTCCTTGAGCTTTAACCGGGCGGTACAAAGAGTTGAATGCCAAGGGCGAACATCGCAGAAAACCACAGAGCTTGCTTCTTTGCTTTGTTACTAATCATTTACGGTGAGTATTCTTTGAAGCATTACCTTGCTGTACCACAGTTTCTAACTAACACGGGAAGTAATGTCTTAAAAATTATGTTAATTATGTATTACTTTCTTTGGTTTCTAATAAATGATTGATTGTTTCTTTAGATTCTAACTTTTACAATTTATATTGTAACGTTGTTTATTTAAGAATAAACCATATACTTACCTAATATTTTTTTTTAATTAATTTTCGAGAATATACACAGGGCAATAAAATTAAACTAATTTGAATTTTAGTACTAAGGACAATGTGTTAGATGTTTATATCATACAGTTATGAAAACCTTTCACATTGTATTTCGGAAGAATACAAAACAATAAAACCAATTTGCTGATTTATTGCAATCAATGGAATATTTTGCGTCCTTACGTTTGAACTTCTCGTCATTGATGCTCAATTTAGACTTCGACGTTGAAATCAGGCAGAATAACTGAATTTAATATCGCGACTAATATGACGAAGAATAAATAACATTACCTTGAACATTTTATGTACACAGCCCGTATTAGTTAAGCCTACATATTTATTAAAATGTCTAAAAACGTAAGTTAAGTTTGATTCTTAAGATTGAACTAGTGAAACGAGATCAAGTTAAACGCAAAACAATATAAGTACATTATAATACTATAAATACGTGTTGTTTGTGTGACTAGATAGGATGCACTAAGGGGAAATAAAGAAACCAGGTCAGTGGCAAGTACCTATATTATGATGAATCATTTGACACTTCATCCATCAAAATTGGCCCACTGCCTTGGACGTTAGACCTTAACGACTCATATTAGAATCCTCTTCAATCTTACTAGATAATAGATACTAATAGAAGCTATCAAACTCAGCGAAAACTACATGCATAAAAACAAATTCATTGCATTAAATTGGTGAACCAATTTAATGCAATGAATTCAACAACCTAATAAACATTAAATTTTGTAGATTTGCATGATAAAGATTGCACTAAGGATAATGCAATCTCTACGAAATTTCATGCAACTAGAATTTGGCAGTCAGGGTTTGATTAACATACAGTGTGATAAATATAGAGTTTGTATGTACATTTCCTTGTATTCGCTTGCTGATACATCTAAATATTATAAGACAGTGTAATAATTCTTAATATTAAAATTTACAACTCATCAATCTTATCACCAATCTTCAAACACGAATACAAAACATGACATCCAACCGCAATCTTGTGGTCAATTTTATGGACAGCGTAATGTGCGTTATAAAAGTAATAACGTGTCGAAATAAACCAAATGGTTGAAAAATTAATACAAATGAATTTCCAATTGAATAACACAACAATCGTTTAACATATTCAATGTCCAAGCTCGGTGCTGCAGCCTGTTGGGATAGTGTTAAGACAATAACTAGTCTGTTTGTGGTGGAATTATAGAAACAAAACTTAAAAGCTCCTAATGACTCGGTCAGTAACATTATTATTGACCCGAATCCAATACTTTCTATGGCCATTGTGCATTAAGATAAGGATATGAAAATATTATATTTCCTGAAGGATGGCGAATGTTATCAAACATTGGCATTTGATAGTATTACGAAATGTTTATTTAATTGTATATTTTTTTACTCTAACAAGATTAAAAGATTGATTAGTGAATTTTTACTTTAGTTTATAACAATATTTATTTAGTTACAGTGAATATGACCCTAGCGATATTTATATTCAAGAGGAGGTTTTCAATGCATTGTAATGTACAGTTTTAGTGTATAAAAAATTAATGTTTAAACCAAAATGGTAATAGTACCTTATTACGATATCTTATTTACGCTCGACTGGCTGAAGGAATTAGGTGAAACAAAATATTGGCATCTGAAGTCCAAGGAAGCAATTACACAATTTAATACACATGTACTTCCTGTTTGGCACTCGTGTCCTAAATAAATATAAGTCCGGTTTGGAAGGGGGTGCCATTAATGACTTTCCTTG
Organism: Chloroclystis v-ata; assembly: GCA_963691955.1. Lineage (NCBI taxonomy): Eukaryota > Metazoa > Arthropoda > Insecta > Lepidoptera > Geometridae > Chloroclystis > Chloroclystis v-ata. Next base: position 8,124,287 of record OY829899.1, read on the forward strand.
CAAGGCTGTCTTTTACACTCTTAAGTAATCATGAAAGCCCCAAGGAGCTATAAATGCTCTTAAATCTTGCGGAATAAATGGATATAAAAGCTCTTTATGCCCCGAACTGACTCTTAAAACATTGTCTAGTAGATGTGGTTTCATTGTTATTAAAGTTAATTTGTTTTTATTTGTGTAGACATTATGATGAGCTAACGACATTAAATATTTTTATTTGATCTGTAAACTTTTGTGTTATTTCTGCCTCGTGGAATCGTTTACATTATATATTGACATTTTCACATTTTAGACTTATTCTGACAAAGCCCTTATACAGCAGCATTAATTAATTTTACTATTATTATTTTTTTAACATTTAATAATCTAATTCAAACTTGACATTATACTGTAAATGATAGTACCTATTGACATGTCATTAATTTACTTTACTTTTAATATAATTTGGTATTTTAATTATATTATAGACCTCCGTCTTGTCTGTTGTTTATGAATATTGTACCATATTTTATATCTAAGAAATTATTTTATATAGTGTGACGTGACTAAGTGTACCAGTGTTTCCAAAAGTTGAAAATAAATATGAATATGAATATGAATGAACATTACATAGCCCATTTTAATTGCGAATTTTACATTTTCAGCTCAAATAAGTTTCATTAAAAGTAAATGTTCCAACGCACGAGGATATCATTTTATTTTCTCACTGTAATTAAATCAGGTATCAATTAACTCGCTCGTGAAAAAAATAAACTTGCGAATATCAGACCAGGGAAGTTTAGTGAAATTGCACTAACAAAATATTACTTATTACATCAATAATTTAAAAAAAATAGGGTGTTAAAAGCTCCCCCATCTGTTGCAAATCAAGCGTTAACTGGTCATCGGAAGCGACAAAACATGTCAAGCAAAATGCTAATATCTTTTACGACCTCTGTGGGCGAAGGTCTGCCTGCGACGCAGGAGGTGGCCGGTTCGATTCCCGCCTCGGAACGAAATTTCAACTCAGTAAAAATATCTGCAGATATTTGTTCTGAGTGTCTGGGTGTTATATATGTATGTATATAAAAATATCTATCAGAAATCTAGCACCCGTACCACAAGCTTTGAGCTTACCACGGGGCTAGATGTTGCTTGTGAATTGTCCAGCAATATTTATTTGTTTTACATCGTGCTGGGTTCACCGGATGCCGCGAGATGTCCGATTTTATGCAAATTAGAATGCAGCGAATTTTCTTTTTGTAAGTTGCAGTGCGGAAGCGGCGGCGGCGGCTCCCTGGCGGATGAGGTTCGCTGCGCGCGGCTCCCGAGGACCGGCGGCTCCGGCGAGCCATTCGTTGCGAGACCGCCGAGCGCGAAGCACGCACGCCGCGGTCGCTCTCCACACCGAAACTTTACACGCTCTGTCCGACTTAACGTGAATGAAGTGATTTTGACTCATCCCTTAACCCCGCGAACGTTTACGCAGACTGTTTTGGTTTTGTGTTGTTTATTGTTTTTATTTTGTGGTACACTTTGGAGGCGATCGGTGTATTTTCGATTCAGCCGTCTGTTTACGGTGAGTACGCATTGAATTTTGATTTATTTGTGTACCGTCCAGCGCATTATGCGAAGATTTCCCGCCGTGATCTGCATTTTGTGACGAAGGTCGCCGGAGTGCAACCGAGCTGTTTCTATGTCAGAACGAGTATTGGGTCAAAATGGTTCACTTATCGCTTCTTTGTTTACCTGCATTGATAATTCTTCGTAGTCAGTTGAATTTCCAGTAACTAATTAATTAACTAGGCACAATTTTAGGACTACCTATTAGATAGTTAGCTAAAATCTGGCGTCAGGTGCGTGATAAATAATGATAATTAATTACTTTTTGTCGTTTGAGTTCTTTGAATTAAAAATGTTTTGTTATTTTTTAATTTTATGGTCTAGGTCCTATTCTATGGTTTTTGAATGATACATTCTACACCTTAAAACAACATAGCTACCAAGTAGCCAAACATAACCGTAATAAACAATATTCGTAACACTTTTGTTCATATTTAAAATTTTAAATGGTTCAATTCAAATCAAAATGATAATTGTTTGAATCATGTTACATTAAATATATTATTATCCATATACATTCAATTGATATTAAATGTAAGAACGCGTTGAAATCTTTACCATTACATAATCTGTTTCTTTAATATTTTTAATTTATCATTCTAATATAGCCTGACTTTCTCAACGGATTTTACCTACTTACTAAGAAAAAACATTATCTAGCCAGGTATCGTATACTACCTAAGTAAAGTTTAAATTTAATCAAGCAACTGATGCATGTAGTTAAGTTGTAGTAACTTAACTATTTTAATATAATATTACTCTAGTAGTGTAATGATTAGCTTATTAGTGGTGAAAAGCGATATTTATCATAAATTTATACAACATTTTATGCAAAAAATAGGTATGGTGACTTTCTAAATAATTTGTTACCACCTAATTATCTGATGATTCGTAAACAAAACTGAATGAAAATATTGTTCAATTGTTTTATCTACAGCTAGATTAGATACTTACTGACTAGCGAAGGTACGGTCAGCCAAGAAAGTGGTCTACCAGTTTTGAATAAAGTTTCAGCGAGATGTTATGATCGCTAAGGTTGACTTTTTTAACAGAATTTAACGCATATACAATTATGTTATGACGTATTGCGAGGGAAAATCGACCTTGTGGTTTCATGACGTACAAACGAATCACAACCGTAGAGTGGTAGATCACATTTTTGGCTGACCGTACAGTATTCATCATTCTCAACCAACAACTCACTTAGGTTTATAATGTCCCACTAAATAAATAAAAAAAATAATAAAATAAAAAAGATATTTATTCTCTCTCACAAACATAAATTAATGCTAAAAACTTGGATACCATATAATTTAATTAAGTACTTGTTTGTGAGAGACTGGTGCCAGTGATAGGTCATGAACCTGTGATATATAAATAAATTAAATAAATAAATAAATATTACTGGACAATTTACACAGCGACATCTAGCCCCGTGGTAAGCTCGAAGCTTGTGTTACGGGTGCTAGATTTCTGATATACTTAATATTAAACATACATAGATAGATATTTTTATTATACATATATAACACCCAGACACCCGGAACAAATATTTGCAGATCATACAAATTGTTGTTCCGAGGCGGGAATCGAACCCGCAACCTCTATATATAAATATAATGATTTAAAGATTTATGTCATTTATTTCCATTAAATCCTAAAGATCACTTGGACAAGACAATAAATACAATGCACGGGTTTCGACAATAGAACCCATTATACTTAGAGTTTGGGAGATTTATTAAGCTAATCGCCGCGCTTATCAGGCGGCTTGGTGGTCACAGTAAGCTAACACAGAACTCAGAACGATGCTTGTTCTGTGTTTTTTTTATATATTTCGGGCATTGCGATAAAAGCAAAGAAGCAATTTTGTGCTCAACTGTACCTTGTTGATTAAATTTTCGGGAAAGGCCATGTTTTACATGTCCAAATCATATTAAATCTGTTATTTAAACACTTATAGAACTAAAATAGTTATTTCTTCATTTTCGTACTACTTCCCATGTTTTGTAATTAATTCGTTATCAGTTAATTCAATTGATAACGATAATAAAAGGCCACGGATTTTGTGTGACCTTTTTTGTATACGTAGTTTCTTCATGTGATTTTTACTTACGGAAAATTCCCTTTTGTTTTACTTATTTACGATAAACATAATAATGACGTGAGATAAGATTTATAAATAATATGATTTAGTCCATTATATTTTTCATTCATAGAAAACAAAGGACAGTATCACTAAATAGGTCTGTGCCAAATTTTCACAATCAAAGATCTATATCCAAAGTATCCAAACACACTATACATATTTTACACTTCGAAATATATGTCTTTTATCATTACCATTTTAAGATATTTAGGGTGGAAAACAGTTTCCGTAAAAAAACATCACGCCCTTGTCTCTTCGTAATATGATAACACTATCACTGCTTACGTACTGAGTCATATTCAATGAGAGGAATTAAAATTTGATAACATTACACAACATTGGAATTAAAAATGCGTAGATGTTTACAATAACAATAAATAAAAACTCAGCGTCTGGATCCAAGTAGCCGCGGAATTTCTCACAATGTTTTTCTTCACCATTAAAGCACGTAAAGTGTACATTATTTTTTCGAAGTAAATCCAGAGTACCGAACACCTTCACGACCTTATTCCAACTAAGTCAACACTGCTACAGCAACTTACAGTATATATATAATATACATTAAGATGAAAATAATATGTACATTGTTAGTCATGTAGAACAATCGTATTGGTATGTTTCAATACATTAATAAAACTATTAAGTACATGCAATAAATTTTATTACAATGGCATAAAAAATACTACAAGCAAAGGTTAAATACCATATAAAATATTCAAGCATAACAAACTGTATAAAAACATTTCACATTAAAACAACAGTTCATAATCTGTGCTATAACGCTAAAACCTAGATTGAAGGATTGGTAAGAAATCACAAATATAATAATGTATAATAAAAACAGATAGTTTCAACAATTACAGTTCACGTTCTATTTAATTAAAAGATACTAGATAAAAAAATATTTTACCCTTCATCATAAGTCAGTCTTTGGACTTGAAAATCTAAAATTGCAATAGCATTGTGGAAATGTATTCTGTGCTTTATCGTATGTTCATTGAGATTGAGAACGTAAAACATTTTTATCTTTGTCTTCCGTACCTACGGGTTATAAATTATTAGTATGTTGTGCCTCAGTCATAGTATCTACTTATGTTTTTTTATAAGCCTGTAAAGAGCACGTTCTTCCCATACTAGGCATGATATGAACTGCCAGGAACCAGTTCTATGCCACTGATTGCTCTTTCATTAAGTGTCACTATGTGCGAGCTTTGCAATACGTCTTTTTTCTACAAAAAGTAATTACAATGTTGTTCACATTTCTATGATTCTAAGATTCTTATTCTAATTATAAGATAAGAAAAGGCAGCAGTATCTTCATCTATCCGCCTTGTCACGTACGTGTTGCCAAAAGATTGAGAAATTGGCCTAAATTAAACACTAAATTAAAAACTTTTTCAATTTATTTAATGGTGATATTCCTTCAGCCTTTTGCTTTGTACATAATGTAGATTTGACTGATAACTAAGCGAGCATTTATTTCATCAGACACGAGGCTAAATAGAATAATTCCATACATTTTTATTATTTAAGGCATGTAGGCCGGGATCCGTAGTACATGGAAATCAAGTGATTACTAACAAGCTAATTTTTGGTGAGTAGCTTCGTTTCGATGAGACGTCCAAAGATATCCTATACCCAACTCACGATTGTGGTAGCTAACAGAGATATCAAGGATTAAAAAATTCAAGGATGTAAAACCGGGATAACGGACCACAAAATTTGTCGGACAATATGTCCGTTAGATTTTATAAATATTCATTAAGTATACAACAAAAAATCAGCTGGTTAGTAATCATAGTAATCATTTAAATTGACCTCGTTTTCGACACATTTTGGAAATGGCGGACTCTTTGATCAAACCATAGGTTTTGTAGGACAAACATGTTTTTATATAATTTAGATAATTATCTTGAGATATAACATATTGTCCTACAAATTTCGTGGTCTGTTATCCCGTTTTTACATCCTTAAATTTTTTAATCCTTGATATCTCTGTTAGCTACCACAATCGAGAGTTGGGTATAGGATATCTTTGGACGTCTCATCGAAACGATGATACTCACCAAAAATTAGCTTGTTAGTAATCACTTGATTTCCATGTACTACGGATCCCTGACTAATGATTTTGTTTGTTGGACATAATACGATCAATATATCTACATTATCGGTCGCTTCCAAGTGCATGCATACATAGGTACTACACGCATTTTGTCTATAAGTACATATCTGTTTATAATAAAATGTATTAAGTAGTATAGTTAGAGATCAATCTACTTTATCAGCAGCCTTTAGCTAAAACATAGTTTCAACATAAAATGATTCATTCACTGTATTTATATTATGAACACAGTCTCTATAATATTTGTTCGCATATTATCCATCAGGCAGAGAGTTTGTCAACATTTTTTGCTTTGTTTGTAAACGTCCTATTGTATTCGGTGCTGTACAATGAAGCAAACGTGTCTCCATCTTATTACTGTGGATTAGATTACAGAAGGCCAGGTAAATGAGAATGCTATCATTGTTCGCCTTCCACTTTACTCACTATCTTACTACGAATGTGCCTAACTTAACTATACAAATTAAGTAGTAAGTATTTACCTAGTCTTTGTCCTTGATTCTTTCATGAGAGCATTCCTATTATCATTAACAATTTAAAACAATACCTACCTACTAACTCACTTTTTTGTTGAAAATTATTTCTTCGAATGTACGAGTATACTACTCAGAGAGTTCCATAGAATTAAGACAGTATAATTGTATAGGTAGGTAATTTGTGAATTTACTAGTTTTAATAAAAACAACTCTTAAGATATTAATAAAAAGGCAAAACAGTATTGTGTATGGCAGGCATCCAATTAGAGGAGCTAACAGTGTTTCTTTAACCTATCTGATTTAGTGGGTGCTTACCCGTTCAACCCACGATTTTTCTACCCAATAATATTTTTACCCGTTCAACCCAAAAAATATGGCCCGTTCTACCCAGAGCAAAAATTTGAGTCACAGTGTATTCTAAATAGTACAGACACCGTAATATTTATAAAAAAATCGAACTTGACGATATTATTACAGTAGCTTCTGTACATAATGGAAGACTGTGATAGTTCTGGAAACATGGAAAAGTTCAACGACTATTATGTAAACACATGGATGGAAGATGGAAGGTTTCCACCAAATCTATGGAATGTTTCGGGGCAAAGACACCGAACTACAAACTCTGTTGAGAGCTGGCATGCTTCAATAAACAGAAAAAATTCCAGAAAACCAGAAAACTTTTTAAAGTTTTTAAACATACTTAAATCCGATGCTCAGTTTCAAATCGGACGGTACAGAAAGTTTTGCCAAGGAGAATCGACGTCAAGACGCTCTGATGTTAAAGAAAAAGATGAAAGAATTCGAAGTATTCTTAATGATTTGGCTACACGTAAAATTTCAGTGGGACATTGTGTAAAAAAACTGACAAATTTTATATCTTAAATGTGTTTTTTTATCTATGTATGTTAAATAATTAAGATGATTATTATTTATGTTAATCAAAAAATATTTTTACCTCTGTTTATCAGAGTTTCCATCGATAGGGCTTTATATACGAATATGTTTGTTTCTTTATAGATTGATTATTTTTATTGTTAGACTAGTAGGCAAATATTTATCTGAACAAGACTGATTCTAAAAATAAAAACTTTTTTACTGAATTTCTGCATTTTTTGTCTAATGAATGACCCTGCTCTTTAGTGTTTCACTGTGTCATTTATTTGAATTTAAACAATAGAAATTAGGGATAAGTAGGTGTGGGTAGAACGGGTAACTGGAATCTAATCTTTTGGGATGAGCGGAGAAAAATACCTACTGGGTAGAAAAATCTTGGGTTGAACGGGTAAGCACCCGATTTAGTTACTGAAGTTAAACCAGTATGCAGCGTGTAAAGAACGTGGATAGAATCCAGACACTCCTTTAGAGTAGTATATAAACAAACACATGTTGTGTAGTGTATCTCTATTCGAGCATCTATCGAGAATTGAGAAACTTTTTGGGCAACCTTTTTTTTTATATACTTGGCAATTAAAATTAAGAACTACCTACTCTTCTGTTCAAGAAATTATTTTTTAATAAATTACAATATTCTTAAATTAAGCGACCTCATTCGTTAAAAGTTTATTTATTTTAGTTATTATATTTTAAAATGAATTTTAAATTTAGGAAAACACTTTAGTAAAATTAATATCAGGTATTAAGTAGATACCGTTTTGCGGCAAATAATTTTGCTGCCTTTGTATAATAGAATACATTACTTACTAGTAAAACAACAAGGACTTGAACCCGGACCAAAGAACAGAATTATAATTTCGATCAAAGAATAACATAAAAGCGCAAAAGCGCTCAAAGCAAAATAAATATAAAAAGCTGTTGTTTTCATTTCGTGGCTACAATAAGAAGTAGGCATAAGAAATGTAAGCCCAGCAAGGTCAATTTATGTCTCTGACATTGTAGGCCTGCGGCGTTCCGAACCAGTAGCGAAACCTGCCCAAAACCAACCAACTGATAGATGATCACCATTTTATACCAATTACTAAGTGAAACTTTAATTTACGAATAAGGACGTGAACGAATTAGAAAAGCGTTTTATGTGAAAACTATTTGAATCGTTATAAATCAACTGTTCCGATTTCGTTTTAGTTTTGCTTAGTCACTGATATGATAGGAAAGTTAGAGCAGAGCAGGTATTTTGCTATTGAGCAATTCTTTTGATATAGTAAATTAGTTTATATCGAGATATTAATTCTGAGGCTTCTTTGAGAAGATAATATCTATACTAATATAAATCTGTAAGAGTCGGTAAGTTAGTTTGTTTTCAGAAATACTGTGTTCGTTATATAACACTGAAACTATATTGATAATTTTTTTTCCATATGAATATATGTATGTTCCGCCATAACACCCAAACCAATGATCTGATTTTGACGAAATTTAAATAAAAAAAGATATACATTTAGAGGTCTAGGACACAGGATTGGCAATTTAAATTCTTGCTCCAGTTATGATCAGACGTGCCCCCCATACAAAGCGGACGGAGTCGCGGGCAACGCTAGTATTCAATTAATCAATAAATCGTTTATTAAAACCAGATAACGTATAACATAATTAACGTGGTTTTAGGACATTAAGATAGGTTAAGATAATTATTTATTACACACACCAATAATAAACAATTACAAAAGAACTTAAAACTACAAAAACGTTTTCGAAATGGGCATTACCGCCCGTAATAAGATTAAATGAGTATCTTCGTCAGGTAGGTGAACACAAATAGTGATATTGTAGCGAGCAAGCACAACCTAATTGGTAAATTAATTGAAACGACTTAACTGAACTGAAATGCCGTAAAACCTCTAAAACTTAGAACTCATTGCGTGAAAATAAACACCTTTCAATTAATGAATGTGCAATCGCACCGCACATGGGTCCGACTATACGACACCTTTAAAATCTCGTTAAAACCAGATCCGCATTGCCGGAGTGCAGAATTAATTTGCGTCTGTGAAACCAGTTGTTTTCTATGATTTTGATCGAGTGGAGCTTTTTTCCGAGTGCATGAGAACGGTGCCCGTATACAAACAGCCGTAGATGTGTATTTTCCCGAGGTTTTATCCCACGGCTCCCTTCCATCTCCACCTCGCGGACAATAGCTCGCTTACTGATTCGTTTTTGCTCTCAAACTAGCTTTGATCATGCACTATTCCTGGAAGAGAAATCTTTTTTACTTCTAGTTTTAGAGAAATTGTATCTAGTTAGCTTCCGTGTACGTTATACTCCATTTAATTCCTATCTTATCCCTTTTTATACAAGCTCAAAAGTGATCAAATACACAGCTAATCATCAGCTACGAAGATAGTTTTAATTTTAAATATACTTTGGTGGGTATTTATTTCATGAATTTATTTAAGTTTATGCATAAAACATTTATCATGAATACCAAAGTAGTATGTTACCGCTTTAAACATATGGCAACACTTGAGTTTTTGCAGGCTCTTTTATCCATTACTTTGCATAAAGCATTAAAAAGCCGCCTAAAATATGTTCCTACCAAGCATCTGTTTGCTCCGAAGATAAATGGCTTTGCTTTAAGTGCACGCTTTGATTTTAATTGTTGTTATATCGCAATGCTATCTATATCAGCATTTGCGGTGCTTTACCGTGAACACGGGCTTTCGACCTTACCAACAAAGATTACCGTTGCTCACTCATTTTTTTTTTCTGCGAAGTTATAACGGTGTGCCGTCCATTTGTTTTGGTTCGCATTTAGTTTACTACCGGGCACTGAGTTCGCTGCATGTACTGAAGTCATCAGTATGCACACGTTCATGTTATGTCATCACTGTGTTACTTTGTCTGATGTAAACATCAGCAGCAGCCGTATTAATTTTAATATTTTACGGCTGCTATCCCAATGGACCGAGTGTCTCACCTTTTCTAATTTCTCGTGACCTCGTAAAAAAATTGTTAATGGTCAGATTAATTGTCTTTCTAGAGCTCATTAATTTCTCTGGGTACCTATTATGAGAAGTGACCAAGTTTGCAATAATACAAGGCTGTGGGAATTCTCGTAATGCGTGTGGAATTTACTGACAAGTGAAATGTGACCTGGGTTCGACACGCGCCCGCCAACTATGTATTCGTTGTAGCTACAATTTTATTGTAATCCACAGATGTACTAGTAACTCAACAAATAACGTTGTTCTGGCAGTTCTACCGAACAATTAAACATTTCAATTAGATTTTGATTATTTAATTGCTATGAAGCTAACGCATGACGAACCACAATAGTGCATAAACTCATTATTTGATTTGTTGAAGACATTCGGCGTGACTTGCGACTTGTGATGAAGGCCGTATTTGCACAATAATGATTAATTTTCAAATTGACCCGACGGTATTTGATGCTAGTAAAGTTTATCATATAAATATGTACCTCTTAGCCATAACCCTTAAAGTTTATCAGCTAATTATTAATTTAATTAGGTAACGTGTGTGTTTTGCAATGCCTCGACTTGGTCACCAACGTAACATAAGTTCACTACGCTAGTTAAAATATTTGTATGTATTCCCAACCGCTGAAGTTACAACTAACAAATCGAAATAGTTTTAGTACATTCACAGCATATAACATTAGTGATTTACCATGCTACATCTCAAAAATTTAAAGAAACTCAGAGAAGTGATAACAGAATATGTCGCTTGATTTATTTCCACCTGTTCAAAATAGACACGAACACTTCTAAACTGGTGTCCAGAGTGCAGCAGCGGCCGGTCGCCTCTATTTATATACCTCCAGGCGCAGATCTGGCTCCATCTACGGCAAAGAATGTGTTCTGCAATTATCCGCGTGTATGGTGCATTCAATCATATTGTTCGATTTCTTTGTCCACTCCCGATCGGCCGCTTGTTTGTTTTCTATATCCCCATGGCGTTACACAAGTCACTTTTTATAATGCACACGAGATCGACGAACCTTTTAAAGGCTCTTTGTTGAGTAAACATAACCACCAGATTTATTGACGTAAGTTTATTTGCGGTCAAAGTTTACTGTAACAGTTTTTCTCGTCCTTTTCCCGTGGATAAGATGATCAAGCCCGTACTCTAACTAATAGAAGCGGGAAATCACATTTCGCGGCTATGACCTGACAGGACCCAACTCAATAAAGCGAGTCAGGTCAGAGGCAAAACAAAGTAAATGGAGCAGCTAGTAGGTAGCAATGATTGAGTCCCAGAACCGTGCGAACGCAATTGAGGGTGTTCCTAATACAATCGGATGTCGTTCCAAACACTCCCAATGGAAGGGACGGAGCCGAGGAATACTGCCTTCATACAACAAACCCGATTACGCAAGACGCCGAGGAATTCAAAGCATGTGACTAAAAGAATTTTGATTAAGCTGATTTTTCGTGTGCACGATAAAAGTGAATCGAGCGTGGGGTCTCAATTATCAAAACTACCGAAAGAGAAATGGAATGCTCCATGTATTGAGTTAATTTCGATTTCCTTTTATAGAAAGTAAATCTGTTCTGAACGGCAGCAACTATGTGCAGGCAAGTCTTCGTTAGTCGCCAAAAATGGCCTTGTCTAGGAACGTGTTGTTTAGGCTAAACATAATTATATTGCTTTAATTATATCTATACATTCTTGGTCAGACTGTGTTTGTACCTACTGTATGTGTTTAGAGTATTTGATAACAAAAAATCATACTTTGATTCTCAGATCAGTATTTAATTTTATACGTTTCTTATTTTTTAATTAGCGATTACATTGTTATAATTATTTACCAAACTTACCTTAAATATATCTGGTAACAATCGAACCTTTTCTATTACCATAGCAGTTTTAAAATTACCAAAGCCGTAATAAATATTGCATGAGCACAAAATAAGAATCCCACCATGACTGTGGCTTGTCAAATATTTATTTATTGGCGCATTATGGCGCTCTTCCCTGCTCTTGGCCTGTACAAAAACATAGAATCCTCCCAACCCAAAGAAATACGAGAAAATTATGCGCCTCAATTTGCTGTACTGCCTTTATTGCTGCTGGCTACTGTTTATTAAATGTAAAACTGCACAGACCTCTTTGCATATTAAATTAAATGTAAAATAGATAAATTAAATTAAAAAGCTTAAATTATTATTTTTAAAATGACTTTTTCTAAATTATAAATATATATGGAACTACCTAAAATAGTGAACCAAATTATTACAAAAACTGTGTCAAGCACATTACCTAAATGTTTTATCGGTTCGGTACTTATAACATCCTTTATTGAAGGCTTCGAATACCACTATCAGACAAGAATAAGTTCAGGCTAGTAGGTTACTGTTTATTTATAATTTCTGTATATTATTTAAATCGCTTAAATTATAAAATTAAGCAAGTTTGTGATTGTGTTTCTTAGGTACTTCTTCACAAACGAAGTAAATTAATGATTTTGACTCAAATTTAAAATAACATAAGAATTACAAGGTTCCTTTTTTACGTGTGACTATCCAAAGACGAACTTAAACGAAAACTGGTGGATAAAAATAACTTATTCAAACCACGGCAAAAACGAAGAATGTTTACAAATTTATCAGCTCATTTTGCAATAACACTCATAGCAATAGAAACTAATTTTTACACAGCCATTGTTCGTATCGTCCAAAATATACAAGAGACAAGGACACTGAAACACGCATCCAAAAGAAACATCAACGCACCGAAAAAGTAAATAAAGGTAGCTTTTGAAAATGCAATGTTACCTTTGTTTATGTGTGCTGTGCTAGCTCCCTTGGGGAATATATCTCACTGTTTCCCCTTACCCTAACTGAGAGACCCTCAGGTGGACAGGCGAGGGAACATCTGATTCCAATAACGCTCTAACAACTTATGTCTGAAGAAAGACGCAAAAATAAACCCTTAAACTCTTGGTGACTTTCTAAGTCAGTAAAATGTAATAACTAGTAAGACCTTATTATACACGAGATAACGAGTATTTAGACAACGTACACACATGCTATTCGGGACTGCACTGTAATAGGTACTTGGACGTTATTCCATTTCCAATCCTCGATTATAATTGAATTCGAATCCGATTATGGGATTAATAATAATTATGCTTACTGGGTTATTCGGTTTTGTTACTGGCTATTTTAGTAGAAGTGCACTTTAAGAGATTTAATAAATACAAGTACACACACAAATTTTCTGATTGGACCCTCATTATTCATTTAATCTACTACTATAGTCTACTCTTTTAATTACATAATGTATATATAAGTTCATCCATTGAAAAAAGCTCAACATTTCAATTCATAAATCCGAGGTATGTAAAGACAATGTCACTCGGCCTAATTATTAAACTGACCCAATTTGGGGATTCGGGTCGCAGTCGCGTCCCATGCACTAGCTACGGAAACAAAATACTGAATGCCTCAAGGTCGACAATGTACTCTCACTATTATCTTTTATTTATCTGATGATTTTTCATTCGTAATATTCCCGACGCGGTCGATCGACACAATCACTTTACTAGTGGATATGTGTTTTTTATTTCTGGATAACTTCATCTAAAGGCAACGGAACCTAATGACACCAAGGCTGACCAATTTCCTGGAAAAAAACTTCCAGAAGCCGCCTCACAGGAAATGGATCTGAATAAGCTTCGGCAGTACCGGAGAATGTTTATGAACATCTCTAATTGGCAAAATAAACTTACAGAGACTGACAATGAATCATGTCATAGTCCTATGTCCATCAATTTGTGGACTTCCGACTAATGATGATGATAATTTCCTACTGGTATATTGGTAGATAATGACCATATCAATCGAAAGCCAGATGCAGTTTGCGAAAAATCAATCAATGGAGATAGTTTTTGTTTCTTGGAAAAGCACCCTCGTCACACGTCTGTCGTTCAGATATTCTATGGGGTCCGGTTTCCCTTCTTGGTCAAATTGTGTAAAGGCATGAGTGGCACATGCGCTATCACTTCAATAGGTACCTATTCGTGTTGTAAAACAACAGTTCAAGTTCCATTCAATACGCAAGTTTTCAAAATCTATCAACTACAAATATCTTCTTCTAAATAGGTTATTTTAATCTTGAATATTGTTTTTACCTTGTTATACTTGGGATCCCCAATAGAATTCTAAGTTCAGTTTCTTTTTAAGAATTCAAAATTTTAATAATAATTTTGATAAAGTCTATACGATTACGTAATCTAGTTCCCACGGTAAAGTCGTGATCAATTTCTAATAATTGTAAGCATCAATAAATCTCAACTATTGTGCTTACGCAGAAATGGACAAATCGGGAGATTTTGTAAAAGCCTCTCACTGTTAAAGTTCTTCCAAACAATGGTCGGTTTTAAACGCTTATTTGATTCTTTGCTTTCCCTTTTGTAAGTGTTTGAATGAATTTCGCAACAGCTTCCGGTTGATATTTTAGTCTCCTGATTCTCAAATGGCCTGTTGACTGCCAGAGTGGAACAAATATGTTACGGTAACATTTTTTTTTAATTCAATATTATTAACTGAAGAATAACACTCTCTATTGGATCAATTACTTCCGTCTCCAGATATATTGAATTTAAATATGGGAAGATAAATCTTAGATAACTTTCAAACACACTATAATGTGATACATAGAAATGTTTTTCATAGGTTAATTATGACGATAAACGAACATTTCACAGTTTTTAATAAAATTATTTTTGTATAGTTAAATAAATTCAATGGATGTAATACCATTAAAACATATACTGCAGGCATATTATATTGTTAAATTGACACACAGTTATATCAATTACTTTGGTACTTCGATAAAGTAATCTTGATAAGTAACCTATAACCCATATACTACCCCATACTTTTCAAACTGCGCTTAGTGTCTTCTCGGTGAAACTATTGAAACGTTTTGTAGGTAACTGCTAACGGATAGGCATAAATAGCCCTTGACACCATTGGGATGTAGGTAATCAAACTGCGGCCGAATCACAGTTTCTACTAATCATTCTAATAATACCTACCTCATTTATTAGAACAATTTGGAACTCGTAAAAAAAATCACAAGCTGACTCATAATTAATACCCATGTGATAACATGTCATATTTTCAAATCACCATAGAACTTAATTGATGATGTTTAAACCTTAATTGGTATAAATAAGCGCAACAAATATTTAACCTTTCCTTAAAAATAAATATGTAAATTATTTCGTATGTAAATCATGCATCGTGTGTGCAATTGTGCATGTGTCGTTATTTCTTTGAATTTTTTTTTTCTTGTACCCGTACATTTTTTTTTTTTTTTTTTAGGAAAACTTACAGCTATGCTTATATATAATTAAATTCAAATTAATATAACATGTTTAGGAACTTTCGACATAACATACCTAACCTTCCACAATACTCACGTCGGTCATAAAAACAATGCATGTTAAAAACCATTAGGTAAGCAAATCCGTTACATAATAATTGTAGTAATTTTACATTTGCCACAAAGAGGTATACTCGTATTACAATGCATTTTTCTTTAAATGGTTCTGACGTAAAAGGTAGATTAACATAAACGCTTAACCTAACATAAAGCTTAATAGCTAGATTATTAGGTTAGCTTTTTACCCTAAAAGAATAATTAGGATTACTTAATCAATCTTCTGATCGATCTGACGATATATTTTTTTCTCACTAATGTGTAAAAACCTTAGCAAATCCATACGTAATTTACCTATGGATTTGCTAAGGTTTTTTTTTACAATTTGTTTATACAAATTGTACAATAAACCTGTTCAATCTTTCCGGCCGGCCAAAATTACTGAAAACATAGAAAGGCCTTTGTCCAGCAGTGGAATCCGAGGGCTTAAATTATGATGATAAATTATTTTAAGCCTAATTAAAATTAATTTATACTCATAACTATGATAACTGTGACAAATAAGAATGTTAATAATGTATGTAATGAAATGACACGCCTAGTGTTATAACCATTATTATAAGGCAAAATAAATGAATCTTTGAAAACCCACATAATTGTTAGGCGGTTAGTCACAGGGCTTATCTAAACTATGTATCCTATTCGTTTACGGCTTAAATTATCTGTGCTGTGTAATTATAGACTAATCTCTGGTTGGTCAAGACATTAGGCTAATTACCCGTGCCCTAAATATTTTCAAGCAACCAGCTCTAACTATTTTATCTACCTAAATAAATTCAATGTTACATAAAAAGGTTATTTACGAACCTCTTCCCACAGTAAATAGGATCTGCTTGTGCCTAAACTTAGGTAATAAGTATTTGAACTTAAATAGTCATGAATTTCAGAACGAAATATCAAGAGCCAGCCAATAGGAAATGCCAAAAGTAGATCGCACGCTTCTCACGACCCTATTTTATCATTTGAGTTTCTAATGCAGTTTCTGACTTTAGAATACGGTACACCATTTCAGTGAATAAAATAAGGTCTGAATAAATTATACAATCTGCATACAAAAAGACTACCCAACAAAACATTCATAACTAAACAGAAAAAGTTAAATAAAAGAAAATAATTGATAGGAATATCAAAATTTATCGTGATAAAGTGACACTAATAAAACTCATCATATCATAGCCATCCAGTAGTTCATCTAATGACTCTAATTTACTAAATTGTTTGTCACACACCTGCGGTCGAAACCGGTCATTGATATGTTTCCTATGAAGTGACCATTTATTGATGAGTCGAGTTTGGTCATCGATCGACTGACCCTACCTTAAGGTGCTTCTTTGATAACCAACTTCAAAAAAAGGTTCTCAAATCGACTTTTTTTCTTGTAATGTTTGTTAACTCAAAACTTACTTACTAGGAACCAATTTGTATGATTATTTTTTTATTTAAAAGTAGCCGAAAACTGAGGACAGTTTTCTACATAAGTACCTATGGTATTGAAAAATAAAATATGATAGATATTATATAGCCTTCGTAAATAAATGTACTATCCACCTCTGAATTTTTTAAGCCTACAAAGTTTTACAATAAATAATTATTTAACTTTTAGAACACCACCACCCCATCTCTAAACGCGGGCGGGTGTCATCAACCGACTTTGCACCAACAAAACCATCATTGGTACAATTACTATATTTACAGAATAAAACAGACTAATAAAACTTCAATTGAGTCGCAGTCTAAACATAAACTTGAAATCATTAAAGCGGTGAGCATACTCGTACTCGTAAGTTGATTGACAGTCCGCCAGATTTGCACGGCGTATCCGGTCTTGTTTGAACAAGATTTATGTGAAGGATTTATGCAACTAAAGCTCTGTCATATTTGTAATTATTCTTGGCTAAAACTATAAACTAGCTACACGGCTTTGACTTTTCCCAAAATAAAAGATAACTTATATTTCACTACAAAATTCGTGTTTATTTTAATACCCTGTTGTCATTAAATTATTTTTTTTCCATTAAAGTAGGTAATTATTTATCTGTTTTAGAAATATTGTTCATCCCTATTGTCATAGTTATCTACTATGACAGTATACAAAATATATAAAAGCACATCGCTTTTTAATATTATTTTATGTCTTTTACTTTATTACTTAAAAGCTAACATGATGAACATGTAATTTGGGCAAATGTAGTTGCACCTTAAGAGCAATTAAATGACCTCCGGTTTTTGAAGCGGTTTTGCAATCATTAATTTCGTTAAACAAAGTATTTGTATTTCTGGTACTAATTATGGACCAGAAAGTGGAAGACATACCACTTTTATTTCCACGGTTTAAATTATAGTGATTTTGTTATTGACTTTTGCTGGCACTCAATAAAATAAATGTAAAATTTATATTTGAATTTACGTTAACAACTACCAACTCACATTTAATGTGGTTATGCGTAAGTTTATTATTCATAATACGGTGTCCAGTCCAGAATTTTTGCCTACCTTGAATAGGTACCTATAATGCATATAGGTACCTACCTAAGATTTCAAATATTAATTGATATCGCTCGATACCACAATAAAAAGAGATTTCAATGTGTTTTTCCAGGTAATTTACCGGCTCCGCGACTGAGAAACAAACACAATAAGCAACCTTAGTAATTTGGTACTATTTAAGCAGACATTATTCTGTTTTTATTGTTATAGAATCGATATTCACATGTCAGTATTCACACTTGTCAGTATTGTACTAGGTATAAGAGCCCAGCCAGGGTACTTCCTGTCTCCTCAAGTAGATCTTAAAACAATTACGCACAACTGACATCCTCATGATACTAACCACTACGGAAGGAAGCCACCGGCCGGCGCTTTCATAGAATACCAAATGAGTATTAACACTGATCCAATCGGCTTAAAAACAATAGATATAAACTCAAGGCATAATCATAAGATCGCATCAAGTTAATGTCAACAGCGAGTACTGTTACGAAACTGTATCAGTGAAAGTAGTACGCCCACGTGGTTATACGTAATTTGATAAATGTAAATGTATAAGCAAATTATTAATATCTACTGTTCGTATTAATATGCTGTCAACGCTGATGCAATGATTATCGAGTGCGGAAAGTGTAGAAAGTGTAGGGGTAGGGTATGCGCACACCGGCTCTTAGACTAAATTCCTACGATGAATGGCATTTGTAAATTGTACTACTGCGTCGGCCGCTGCACTATTATTAGCTGTTAGAATGTGAACCTACGGCATATATGACAATTTGCTTAGGGATAGAGTGCTTATAAATAGACAATAATAAATACTGATAAATTTTAACAAATCCTTTTACATTCTTGTGACTAACTAAACTTTTATGTCATCGAAAAGTGTTCTCTAGACTTCAGAGCTTCCTTTATTTAGCACAGACTTTGCTAATTACTAGCAAAGTCTGTATTGTTTTGTAGCCTGGACTAAGGTGCTGGCATGCACAATAAAGCTTGCTATGTCCCAGCCTAATGTCTGGTCGCAAAACAGATTTGTAAAGCAAAGGCGCAAGCTCTGTGTCATTGTTTCATTCATCAAGGGACGGAGTGCGGAAGCTGCGTGCGTCCGCGGGCAGAATAGTTAATCACCTCATTTGTCAAGCGCTCTGCTATGAAAGTGAAAACGGCTACTGTTTGCTTAACTTCGGCTCCTCAACTCCGATTAAAAACAAACATTCCAATTTTTTTTTTATTTAATTACAAGAACAAGGCTTTGTCGCTGAGCGACCACATTATCACACATGAATATTACAATAATAAAGTAATCTTTAGGATCTAGGTTACCAAACCAGTGGTTCCGAAAGAATTAGTGACGCTCTTATAAAGGACTCGTTAGATTATGTCATAATAAATGGTACCTATTGTTTGGCAACGAGTAAAAGTGAGCATTGTCGGATGTGCCGTAATCGACCCGCCCTCTTATAGATCAAACTGACTGCGCAGCGTACATGACTGAAGCAGTATAACAAAATAAATATATATTTGAACTGAAAAAAAAGAATGGGTTTTTATAGCCCACTCGTAATAATAGGCCAAAAACAGTAAAACATCATAAATTAATTAATTTAGTTTGCATAAACAAAGCATAACAAGCGGTGGCGGGTATATACCTATAAAAAATCTATTAAAAGCTATGACGATGAATGTATGTTTGTTGTAGTTTTTTAATAAAAAAATAGTATGATGGATTATAATCAAAATTTCATAATAATTAAAAATTTGCCAACGAATAGCTTATTACATTTCAATAAAGACACAGTATGCAGCATGTTAATTGGTGTTTTGTTACAATCAAAAACATGTTGTTTTACTACTAAAACAAATTATAATCTAGGCACAATTTGTTTAATTCTCTTAATAATGCCGAACAATAAACAAACGTAATGTAGATGTTTAACAAAAAATATGTTTTTGTTTTAACAGTTACAGTACTAGTAAGAGCAGTCTACTATGTCGAAATATTTCAATCGAATGTGATTGGTGATAGACTGGTTAGCGTGACTGACACTTCGATGGTAGAATAACTTAATGACACTGCGTCCTGTTCACACCGCTGATATATCAATAAGAGCAAAAGCAACAAGGATTTTATTTTAGACACTGTTAAACAGGTTGTTTTTAATATTAAGGACGATATTGTTAATTTGAAGAATCTTCGAAAATCTTAAATTAGATTAAACCCGATTTAGACACATGGAAAAGGTTTTGTTTAAATAAATTCTAATCTAAACCACAATCAGGATGAGACTCAACTTAGTTTATAAACTAAAAGATTATAATTATGTACTTCTACATAATTATAAACTTTTTTTTTTAAATAAACATATGAAACTTTATATTGAGCTTTTACTAAGACGTTTTGCCCAGATGGAAAATATTTTTCCCGAAAGAACCGGGAATTATTTCCTGGCTTTTTTTTAAAGTAGCATATTATTTATTTATAGAATCCAGAACTTAACAGTTTTACCAATACGTTATTAAGTATCAAGTACACATAATAAACTTAATCAAGGTAAACAATCCCAGAAATTGCCTTGCGTCTATCACCTAGCTTAATGAGTTCTGTTGGTGATTTAGGTCTTCTATTAATTGCATGTAACTGCTGACCGCGCGTCTACAGCATAAAAGCTTAACAGACAGTTTTAATTTAGATAGATTGCCTACTTCGATTCAACCGAGTAACGAAGCAATGATTCGACTAGAAAACTGAGACGTGTGAAATCATTATCAATTCCATTTCTCTACGAACAATGACTTGAAGATTTTGATATTCATGTACAGATGCGTATAGCTCCATCAAACAGAAACGATCTGCAAGATAACCGTGCAAACAACAGTTAGATTGCGTTATTATACGATATGGGTATTGTAATTATTATTCAAAAGCTCAATGAGTTTTTGTTTCATCGTAATTCATCTAGGCATACACATTATGGAGATGAATGACCTGGCTAGACACGCACAACTTCTTATTCGCATTCAGATTAAATTGCTGAATTTTAACATCCGTATCACTAACAAATTAGTTAAATTTCATTTTGAACTTTTTTAGAACAAACTTTAATTCAGAATTGAAAATCATATAAAATTATAATACCTATATATTGGCCTGGTATATTCCTTAATTACTTGGCAACTTCTTTGACAGACAAATGTCTCTAATTTTAATTATATCCTGTTTGTTAAACTCAAATCATAAGATCGTATTTGTGTTATGATGAACACAACTTATGAAGCATAAAACAAACAACTTTCTGCACCACACAGGTACTGAATCATTTAAAACCTTATGTGCCCTGGATAACTTCTGTTCCATGTTTGTCACCGATCGACAGCGCACATAAAGCAAAAAGTGAAGGTTGTTTAAACCGGCAAGGAGCGTACGTGATAGGTGGCCACCTCAATAAACGGGCTATCTTATTTACACACCCCTTAAGGACATATCAAACTGTTTTACTTCGCACTTTTGCGTAACAATGTCGTGTAGTACTTGGTATCATTAGATACGTAGTACGTACCTCTAGGCACGACTGGCGCCAACTGGCATTCTTGAGTCGGGAGCAACTTTCATGAATAGTTAACCGACAAGTTCAGCTATACTAGGATTAGCTTTGCAATGTAAACATTAGCCTGATCGAGACGCTGCTTTGCCTTTAAGTATAATACAGGTGATGTTTGATTCATGAGCTAAGACTGTCTTTTGTTTGCGACTGTTTAGCATATCTATCGGTCGGGATCCCAAGGAAACAACTGACTTGAGATTAAAAGATTCCACTGTTGTTATTGTAGTAGTATGGTTGGTATGAATTAATTGTTTGATACCAGTTAAAATGTGTGTACTCAATAAATACATTGTAGATATGTAACAGAGTTTAAAATAATAGGATATGTAACTCAATACAAGATCCTGCTTTGGCCCTTAACGTGAAGTATCTCCCAAGTGAAAGTTGTCAGGCATAACTTTCTCGATTCGCTAGGTAGGTGCCTACTAAATAATACCCTTATCACACGCTGAATTTCAAAACTAGTTTATCTGTCTCAAAATACGTAGGCAGGCATATAATATAATATATGCAGAATCAAGATCGTTATTGAAGGGTTTGGTAATATAATTTTCGGTATGTTTCATCCCCTGTCGGTAAATAGATGGATAAAACAATATTCTCGAATGTCCCTTATGTGGTACTTTCGTAGTTAGACCTTTTCACGTCTCTAATCTGAAGGTGATGCAATTAGTGAAGTGTCTGGTGACAATAAGGAACATCGAACGTTTCGCAACTTGAGCATCTCTTTAAATGATGAAAAAGGTTTCTCGTTTGCTTCATTAATTTAAAACACATGTCTTTTTGGGGTCTTAACTTTTAAGTTTTTTTTATATTTTGAAACTATCTTTAGTTTCAAATTTAATCTTTAGTTTGATTTTCCTTTAGGTGTAGTGTCATAAAATTAAGCCATATAATATATAGCTTAAAGCGCTCTATATTTTATATATTATGGTAGTCTCTGTAAATAACAATAATATAATTATTATTGCCTTAAATTTTTATTGACAGTAAAAATTTTACGCCGGCCGTCCATTAATATTTAACGTGATCACGTTTCACGCAATCGAATATTATATTTTTATGATCATGCCAAAAACGTAACGCATTTTATCTTACCGGTAGGGTAGTTATATATGTATAGGTACCATTTAAAATTTGTCGGTAGGTAATCCTCTCAATATTATGAACGTGAAAGTTTTTGTGTAGGTACTTAAATGTAGATGGATGGACCTTTGTTACTCTTTGACGCAAAAACTATTGAACTGATTTTAATTTAACTAAAATCAGTTATATTTTCTATAGGTACCTATAGCAAATATATCAGAACAACAGAGGGTTTTGACCGCTGGAATACCCATTATAACGGTAATCCAATTATTATAATGTAGCTTGTGAATAAATGTGTAATCCTATGCTTTACTAATAAATTAAATAAATAGAGCATTGTTTCTATCCTATACAAAATTTACTAAGATTTACACATCTTCAGTTCGAAAACTATATCGCTTTTTAATAATCTCATATATCATCCTATAGACAAGAAATTATTGGCTACAATTACAGTTACATATTTATTTAATTGCAAAAAATTGCTGTATTTGATAATAAGATTGTCATTCAAGCAACTTTCGTTAGGTAATTTATCTAATAAGATAAGACCTACGATTAAAGTAATTTTCAACTATCCAGATGGAATCGGAAATGCTGTTTAGTTTCTGCACGTGTTTTGATTACATTATAACGGGCCGTGCTAAATGCTGTGCGTATCGTAAACAAACATGACTAATTTACACATATTCTTCGTATAATATTAACTGTATTAGAATTAATTCCTAGTTCTGTATTTGGTTGGATCTGGTACGGTGTAGAAACATAAATTATAATACTTATTTGGTACAAAGCAATTAGCGCATCTTATGTTGCAATGCGATTGTATTGATTTATGTTTTTTGTTATTGTCCAGTATTTGAATCAGAATCCTGCTACTTCCTTATTTTCCGTGTCTCGCATTATAAACGCACACTTAGTTGAATTTTCTGTATCATTCATTAAGCGCCACTCTAATGGATATATACGAAGCACATAAAAATGTTAGATAGGTACCTACTATATTTTATGTTTTGCAAACAGTTACCAAAAATGAAAACCTTGAAAAAACTACTACAATTAGCACAGTAATTTCTAGAAAACTTATAGTATCTGTCATAGATATAGCGCATTGGTAATTTTACTGTAATAATAAATTCTATACGTAAATAACTAAATATTTCATAATAGGTATCTCTCATTCCAAGATTAAATGATCCGGATTATTAAGCAAATAAAAATGCGATAGCCTCATCATCGTGGCATTGAAATGCCGGACATCTAGGTAGCGAAGTAGATTCTATAGATATTCCATGGAAGCGCGAACAGTCTTTGTTCCTGAAACAATCGAGAGTCCATAATAAATGGACGGAACACGATGGATTCTTGGGAGTCGGTTCGCCGAGTTTGTTTGCTGCCATATAAACCAATATTGACATTCTTTGTCCACTCTCTGGCAGCTAATCTCTTTGTAGGCATATTATTCTTTTGTAGTGCCTCTTTAATTTCAATTCCCGACGCATAAAAATATTAAATACCCTTGTAAAATATTCGTAGAGCCTCCTTCAAAGCGTCAGTTTCTATTCTTGTATCTAATTGTTTGTAAGGTTCTACTCCATCACATTAGACTTTACTTACTTTATTTTATTTTTTATGTTATAAATAAATTATTTATTTAGTCGTTAGTTTTATTAACGTCTCCATGATGATTGTGTTTCTGTGGAAATAATTTCTCGACTTTGACTATCTTTAAATGCGATAATCAAACTAAATGATACGATCAAATGAGCCGGCTTATCAGGTCATTAATAGACATGAAATGTGTTTCGAAGAGTGGCAGAGCTTGGTCGCTGCGCTGGTCCACTTTCCTCCAGTGAAGTGTGGCGGCAACATACGGCTCACACATCACTGGAACCTACTTTATTCTGTCACCACAGACATTGGCTAGAAAGCGTCCCAGAGACATGATTTGTCTGGGACATCGGGAACTAATTGACCGATCGCCGCGACGTGTGCTCATGTTTTTACTCAATCAAGACTTGCTGTTGATCCATAGACTAGGTAGGTACTTACTGTTACTTAGTTGCCAAGTCAGCATAGATACAACATTATAAAGTAACATACTCGTACCAGATAAGGTAGCTTTTATTGGAAACGTACTTTTCTGTCAACCCTTTTTTTATACTCAAACCAAAAATGTCTGTCCATAAATTAAAAACTTACTCGAAATAAATAAATAAACTGAAAGCAAAAACGCCAATAACACGTGGAAAGGGCCGTGACTGCGAGGTCTCAGTTCAAGTGGAACCACTATTATTGTAAATGCAACGGAGTGTCCGGTTGTGACCAATACCACTCATACATCCATCGCTATATGATTGATTCACCCACTAATGCGACTAAATGCTTTTAAACTATTCAAGAAATGTACTTAGTATAGTATCACTAGGTGGGTTATTCTTATTAGCTACACTCGTCGCTTTCACCGTATGTGTGCGAATTGCAACCAACTAATGTTCGATGTCATTTACTTGCACAAATGTAAAATTATAAGTGAAAAATACGGGCAACCGCTTCTAGCTATAGAATTTCAACTGAAAAAGTTTAATTTACCTGTAAGCTTTTAACAGGCAGATATGCTTTGCAAAAGTTATAATAGATAAGAAGTAGTTATCGATTATTCTAATGTAGTTTTGTGTAAAAGACCCTTATACAAAATATAAGAAAATAATACATCCATTTATTTACCACACTGACTCTAAATCTTTCGCATAAATGTCTTAATTCTTGAAATACTATTTTTGTTGGTTGATTTCTCTCAGAGATTCGTTTAAATAAATTAGGTGAACTTGAACATGAGTTGTAAACCTAAAACTAAACTTTGAGTGTCATTACGCACCAGCTCTAAAGTAGATTTCTCAGGGGGAATATGGGGATAAGTCATGTTTTACGGTAGGTACTAAATGAATTCTGCAAATATTGCAAGTCCGGGTGTCCGGGTATTTTTTATGTACTTATAATAAAAAACATCTATCCATGTATATATATTTTATTAAGTATATATACAGTATACATACACAGTAATTCATAGTAAAACAGCCAGGCAAAACACAAATGCTTTAAGAAGAATACAGGTGCCACGGTGGGAATAGAACCTTATTTTGCCCGAACTTTTAAAATTAAATAAATAATAATAGTTAGTTATTTAAGGTTTAGGTATAAAATTTATAATAAAATAGTATTCTTATACTGGAAATTCAAACTATGTTTCGTTTCAGATTTCCTGCGGGCGAGACGCAGCGCCCGTTATAATGTAACCGGCGCCCAACGCGCTTTTTCCAAGGTAAGCTAGTATAGTCTGTCCTAAGTGCACTTGTCAATCCCTCCCAAATATTCTACCTGACGATATAACTTCACTAGCCGACCTCCAGACAGCGTCACCAGCGTTTTTTACGTTATATACTATACTTACTTATATATAAAAATAAATACCAATTTTCATTATAATTTTATATCTCAAGAACGGCCGAGCCGATTAACGTGCTTTTGTGTTTTAAATACATGGAAATGAGGATAAAACTACATAAGTTGGGTGTTTCGTATTCAAACGTACAAAGAGGATTGTAAAATACGTATATATGTACGGTTTGTAGACAAGTTCGAAATTTGCTAGAATGTAAGCTCTATCGAACTCCATCAAAAGGTTTTTGTCTCAGAATTTTTACTGGCAACATTGTGTGCGGCAGGTAGTGTTTTACTTCTTGATTACCCGGTGGAGCGTGAGTCTAATGACGCCATTATGAGGTAATGTTGCTTAAGTCACCTAACTTACCCATCTTAAAATATCAGTAGCTCATATGTAAGGCAGCTTAAGTTATAGCTTATATTACCTAGTAAGATACATATCGACTTTGGGTTAAAAAGTGATGACTCTACTCAACTTAATTGTGGTTTGGCTAGTAGATAATAATAGCATACAATATAAAGTAATTTATACTGAATAGTGAATTAATGATTTCCATCAGTTAGAGTAAAATTAAAGGGAAAATAATATCTACTATTTAAAATTATAGTAGGGAAAATATATCTTTTTAAAATTTTAATTATTTTTAAAGGGCAAAGTACAATATATACTTTTTTCTTTAATACTGTTCTAATGACTACTAAATGCTTTCGCTAAATTTAGAAAGTATTCATTGATCATTAATTTAATATAAGTACCAAACTACTTCGTTTATAAATGTTAATACGTAGATACCTAAATACCTTTACAAGAAAGCCGCTGCATTGGCCATTCAAGTAGTCAGCCTTGATTACCACTCGATATTGACTCTACTACTTAAAGATCTCAACAACCATGTCTCGGCGAAGACACATCACTTCGGGTAAACTTTATTACTAAAATTCGTTGAATTATAAATAACCTCTTACAGGCATAGACCTGCAAGTACTCTTGCATTCAAATCACAACTCCGGTTATGTCATCATCATCAAAGGTCAGTGAGTCCGTTGACCTTTATTGCTACAGTCAAAGGTTCAATTCAAGGAAAAATAATTACACACTGTATTTTGGTCGAGTTTGTTAAACTGGAATATTTTGGGCTTCGGTAAAAGATTGTCGGCACTTGAGTCGTCGAACAGATGGTATGGAAACGCTTTCGGATAACCTTAAGCACCAGTCTGTCTGCTGATGTCACAGCGTATAGAATTTACGCTGGCTCATTCTGTACAGCAGTATTATTGAATTAAAACGGGTAACTGATTTGAGTCGTGAATATCTAACAGTGGTTTCCCTCGCGTGACGCATTTGGCATGTCCCCAACCATAACTAGGTGCTTAAACATTTTTATTTCAGCCTTTGTGACATTATTCGATTTGGCAAGTGGCCCCTTTCCAGCATGTAAAATGTACCGCAAAAATATCAATCATTTTTAAATTGTTGAATCGTAAAACACTTTAAATAAAGATTAAAGACGACATGATTTATTAATAAAATTTGTTTAAAGTTTGATATGTTAAAACCTCTTTGTGTACAAATATTTTCGTTACATCTCATCGAAAGAATTCGTACCACATCACTCGTTATACCAATTACAAGATTTGTTAGAAAGCAACATATCTGCTCTCTACGATCTGTGTTGGGCGTTGCATGAGACTGGGTGTCGACCGTGAATCTGACTGATATATTGTTATTCACGGCGAAATTGCCGGCCGCTTCCGTCAAACGTTTCCTTTCCAAAAATAAGATAATATTCAACACACCGCGCCGCCGCCGTCTCGCACCAGTCTCGTAGCGAGTTCGCGGGCACGCCTTTGCCAGCGCCGAAACTACTTTTAATTTAACAATTCGATGTCATGCGATGCGAGACTATGTGTCTCCAAAAAACCCACACTTATGATGCTCTGATATATGTATATTTAAAACAATCACTGACTTCATTCACTAAGATCTAAAACTCTTTGATTATAATGAATCTATATTTTATTAAATGAAATAGTCGAATTAAATAACGTTAAGGCCTTAAGATTATTTAACACTACCTTTCCGCCCTGCAGCTTCGCCCGAGTTTTACACTTTCCCGCAATTTTCTTTGCTATATTATAGCCTATGTTACTCGTGGATAATGTAGCCACAGAATATATAATTGCTACGCAAATGTAGCTTTCCAAAGGTGAAAGAATTTTTGAAATCGGTCCAGTAGTTTCGGAGCCTATTCATTACAAACAAACAAACAAACAAATCTTTCCTCTTTATAATATTAGTATAGATTAGTATAGATAGATAAAGCAAAAACACGCCACTTATATTACGGCCGTGGTTACGACACGATAGATACTTAATAATAAATAACCTGACCATTAATTATTTACGTACCTAGGTAAAGAATATAGTGCAAAGCCTTAAATAACAAAAATTTAAATACATTAAAATCTAAAAGTAAACTTTCGAGTTATAATCTATTTTTAAAGTGTCACGGGGAAGGACGGAATTAAACGTTCGAATTAAACGACGGAATTAAAGATACAACTGGCGGACTGCGGTCATGCCTCTCTAATTTTGTAATTTAATAAAAGATTAAAGTTTTGAAAGGAATAAGAAAGTATAGGTATAGGTACTACCCGACCAAATTACTATGATAGTATCTGGAAAATAAATAACAATGTAGTTTCTGTTTATTAATTAAAACAATTAATATTTATATATTTTTTTTGTATCTCAGCAAACAATAGGTACTTAGATTTATTTAATAAAATTAAAACGTAAAATTTTTATAATATTTCTAAACCTAACAACACCTTTATATTAAACCGATAGTTAGTGCCATAGCATTGGCTCCGAACTACAATAATAGTTGACGATACGCACCTGGCCCTAAAAAAACAAAACATGATGAGCTTTGAAAGTTCATTATGAGATGAAAGTAAAAGTTAAGTCACTTCTTGAGTTGAGCTCATATTTGTTTTAGATTCGTAATATTTTAAATTGGTTTTGAGATTGTCCGTTCTCCGCAGTCGAGATCATTTCATGCGAAAAGTTTTTCACTAATTTCACTTTCTTTGAAACTAAGCTAGTATAAATACTCGTATATAGAAGTAGTTTTAATTGCAACAAGGTCTCTTTTATTCGTTGTAGGACTGAGTCCGGATATGAGATACTTAAGTAATGGCGTAAAATCAACCGGTCGTTATGTTGTAAAACTATTCTAAGTTCTAGTCACCATCATCATCACTACAATTACCCTACTAAAGACACATCCAATATAACATATAGGTCTGCGCGGATTTGGTTATATCAATGCGTCTACGGTTGGTACAATAAATACATGGAACTTATCATTAATTATTTTACCACCGCAAAAGAATAAAAAGTAAAATAGATAAGCATTGTATTTCTCCATTTGTCGGTTTGACAACACATGAGATTGTGTAACACTTATTCTTAGTTTGGCACCACACGGCAAGTTAATCAGTATCCGAAACTAAGTGATGGTGAAGATAGTGAAATGTCGCTTGTGGCAAACAAGTCAGTGAGTAGGTCGCTGCCAGTGACACACTTGCCCACGAGAGTGACAAAACTGCTTGCAGCTGCGAAAAACGATACAAAATTACTATTTATGTTTTTATGAAAAACCTGCTTTCTGATAAGTTATTTCTTCAACTAGGTAAATGGTCAGCTTAATAGGTACCTAACGAAATGAGAGAGTACCTACCTAAGTCTACAGATAGAATTCAACAAAAACTGAATGACTCATATCATAGCAATTTATTACAAAACAGTAGATATATCTCTAAATAATTCCCACATTTTACGGTCACTAATTTTGAGAACAACGTAAACATACAAAGCACTTAGCAGGTAGTTAGGTTATCAAGGAAAAGTTATGTGCGATAGAACAAGTTAACTCATTTAAGTAAATGAATTAGGCTGTCCGAATTGTCCAGTTAAAACAATGTTACATTATCATTTAAAGGACATTGTCCTGCACTAATAGGAGCATCACTTATTCATTTTGTACAACGGGAATTACTCACGTATTTACATAGGAGTTAAACAACTCTCGACGTTTCGACCACATCAAGAGTAGTCTTCAACAGGAGGAGTGAGCGTCCCGCCGTGCCCCGTCTCCTCTCAGGCCGCGCGCGCGACCTTAAGCCGCGAACTTTCAATTCAATATTGTTTTTTACTTCAAATAAATAAATATTTTTATTAATTTAATGATTTTAAATAAACTTACAGCTAATGTTTATTATAATACAAAATATGAAACGCGTGATATTCATCATGCATTGCGAAAGCCAGTTACAAGTTTCCGCGTATAGAAACTAAAATTACCTTACCACTTTGAACTTAAAGTTTATGGACATGAAAGCCAATGCTATATTATTAGTTACAAAAATACTCGTAAAGTAAAGCACAATACTACATTAAAATACATAAAGAAAAAAAACAATAGATCACATAATTTATAGTTTTAATTTTAAATTAAATGTAACATTGAGTATTTATTTGTGTGTAAAAGCGGTGTTATATTCTTGGCAACTGTCGCACCTGTCGAACTGGTGAAATAGGCGAGAGTGTTATGAACGTGGTTAAGCTCACGTGTGCTCACGTGGGACCCAATGCACTCGAAGTTAGTTATGAAATGAATTACTTCAGAACTTACAAATCAATTTGGAACGTCTTTCATACGTACCCCGTTTGAAGTTTCAGTGTTAGGTAATTTCTATAACGAAAAAAACTGTTAAAAACATAAAAGCTTTTTTATGTCGTAAAGTTTTGCCATGACGTTTGAATTATACGTTTTGTTTAGGTAATAAATCAATAAATAATTTAATTTGTACTATTTTCTTAATTATTTATTTATAAAACATAAGAAATTAAGCAATAACCAAAGCTAATTATACTAAAATATGATAACAGTTAGTTTTTTTTTTAATTATTAAAATTAAGCCATGTCGCTGTTATATTGCGACAATACAGTATAGTATACGATACCAGTGGGGTTATTCTAGATGGCTCAACACTGAACGTGGCGTCTTCATCGTATTGTCCAGTCACGTATCCTGTACAAGTCAAGGTTTAGGCATAAATCGGCAGTTACCTAATATGCTAATATGGCCGCAATCGTGGCTGCCCAGTTAGTAAGTACTTTCTACGAGCATTAGCCATTTCCACACAATGGCGGTGTTGAATAGCGGTGACACGATCCTTAGAACACTAAAGCCTTACCGTGGACTATTTTATAAACCTACTGTCCGATTTGAATAGTAACAGTATTTGCAAAACTTCATTATATTACAAAAGCAACAAAATAATCAAAGTACTTTTAACACATTAAATAGTTGTCATCTGTGACCTAGCATCGTTTATTCATTGATTTGTAAAATAAAATAAAACATATTCCAAGCTCACCGTGCTGTAGACAAGCGTGTGTCATGGGCGTTGATAGTGTTAGTAAATGTTGTAATGTTTCAATTGATATATAGCATAGATCTTTGTTATACTTATATACATAATTGTTTTTAGATACCTATTTAAAAGCAACAGTTAAATTTTTATTTTGCAAACTCTTTGGTTCTTGTTTATTTTTAAAGCTATAACTTTAAGTAGGTACATATAATCGCCTACCAGGTGCTGAACCCACAAACTCTAAACTCAAATTTTTGAAATAAGTTTATTATGATTTCGATAAGTTTGCTGGCAGATTTTATTAGTTAGACGCAACAGCCCTATGTTCCCTATTATGTTACAAACTGGATATTTACACGGAAAAACCACAAGACACTAATATCAAAAATTTAGTAAGATCCTATTAGGTAAGTAAATGTTACCGAACATAAGCATAAGCACGTATTAAAAACCAATTAGGAATAAATTATGTTAAATAAAGACGAGAGTGATTCAAGTGAAAGGGATATTGTCAAAATCAGGTTTCATCGGAAACAGGATCTTAAACTGAGCCAGGACAACTGAATAATATTCAGTAAATTGTAACTTTCTTCATAGAATAATCAATGTTGGTAAAATATAGGTCGATTCTTGAGAGGTATGTGGAAGGTAAAAAACGTTTCCTGTTTAAACTAAAACGTTGCACCTGGCGATCCACTGGCTTAGAGACCGTGACGGTAGAAAGTAAAGAACCCTTTTCCCTTTGTCTAAAACGTTTAATTATAAATTATAACGCACAATAATTATGTCGAGAGAAAACAGTAGATAAAAAGTCACCCGTAAACAATAATGGTGTACGCAATTTGCCATCAGAACTAACTAATCGCTTAAGAAGCAAGGGATAACGTTAAGTAACCTAATCCCTAAGGTTAAAAGCATTTAATATTATTTTTTTAAGATTAAAAGCCTCTTCATGTCTTAAGTCGGTACACGCACACTGATCGCACCGAGTGTTCCGAGAAGCACTCGACTTTACTGCAAGCTATTTGTGTGCAACCCTGCGCCGACGCACCTCTGTTCCGCAACGTCTTCTCGCTCACGCATGCATGTCAAGGTAGGGTTCAATATTCGAGGATTCGTCGCGCGGATAATAATAATACTATAGAAAAGCTGTGTCTGCTTCAACTATTCACAGTCAGGCGCGAGTTTGTCAAGAACACGTCAGACGTGAAGGGTGAGATTGAGTAACGCCGAAAGATTACGCCGCTTTCTAATCCTTTTCACAGGCAGAGCGAGTGTGAAACGGCTTAATCAAGCACCCATTGAAACACGGTCAATTCCCTTGCTTCCGCGTGCGCGAGCGCCGGGAGATCATTGCCAGATGCCGATAGATCGCGCGCGACGGGGTCAACAACAGCCATTGCCCTTGTTTTGTGCACTCAATTATATATTCGTACCTGCGAAGCCCATAAACGTGCACTCACTGAGGTCAAGGGAACACTCCGAGACGACAATGCCTTGCTACTACCCCCGCAACTCTTACACAATACAACACAGGCTTATCTATAATGTGTGTGAAAAACTAATAATCTATAGTTTTTCACACACATTATAGATATTAGATATTATATTTGATTCCATCGGCATGACTATACGTGTGCTATCCGAATAGATGTTTCCTGTAATTAAAAAAACACTAATAAGTGGCGCCTAGTTCCCGTGCCAAAGACGGCGCGGCGCGTTGCGTTGGTGCATAACAGAACTTCCGGAACACCAGAAAGGTGATATTATTGTATTCCGTGGTAAATCCAAAACATTGTTTTTGAGACACAAAATAATGTTATAAAAAGGTAAAATCGCGTATCTATATAGATACAGTGGAGGTATAAATTTAGTAGAAAGCTAAATTTTATTAATCTTTATATTATAGGATAGTTTTTTTTATTTTCAGGTTTATAATTTTATAGCGTTTATATTAACAGAAATGATTCATAATTATGACATTAGGGTCACGAGAAGCCGACCTGTGATATCAAACACGCTGTTACACGTAATTAAATATTCGATTAAATATATTTAATTAAGAAGCAATGGTGCAAGCAAATTAATTAATTAAAAGGTGGTATAGTATAGTGAATGGATTGAAGGTGTCCTTGAGATCTAAAACTTGTTTTCAGTCAGAAAATTCCACAAGCAAGGGTTCCAATTCCAACTTTGTTTTATAGGCACCTAGCTACTAAGTTTAAATAATCTGTAGGTAACATACTCAGGTTGTATAATTTACCTACCTATTGCAATCAAATTCTCATTTTTCAATTACATATCTCTCGTCAAGAGAGAAGTCCCTGTGTGTGTCCCAGCAGTGGGAACGTAAAATAGGGGTGATTACATTATAATACATTACATTATAATGTAATCACCCCTATTTTATATTTTTATATATTTTATGATTACATTACAATACAGATACATTTAACCCATGGTTTGGCTAGACATTCTAACTGCTCAACTTACCTCATACCCTTGCTCAACTTACCTCACCTATGGGGTACGTTGAGCATGCTTGACATTCTGGATTTAAACAGCTGTAGCTCTTAAATCCAACTTATATAAAGTAAATTGCTATGATACTTTTGCAAAAGGATATATTACTAATCCATCAGGTTGCGTAAAAATACATTGAGACTTATAGTTGAAGAGTTATATCGTCTCAAGTGAAAAATTGCTCTACTAGCCCCGCCCTACCCTACCTAGGTAGGTAGTCATGTTTCGAATTAATTCTCTCAATGAAATATTTATCGGCGCCAATCGAACTACGTTATTTGTTTAGAAATGCATGTGGCGTTTGTTTGTCCAAAAGAAACATTACATTTTGCAAGTTGAGTATTTGTTTATTTTAGCCAAAAGTTAAACGTAATTTCTGCCGCTTTCTTCTTGCAAGTCTTGCAATTTTGCGACTTACGGCATCATTTTTGATACAATATTAATTTAACATCCATTAGCAAACGACCAATAATAGGATTGCTGTATTATTTTCTGGTCTGTATAATATGCCAGTCAAAAAGCAAAAGCGAGGAAATGGCATGTGGGCATATGATTAAGATGCTTTCACTTTCTGAATGACAAAGGGCTTCAAGGTCGGAAGTGGGAATTTGGCCCACGTCTGGTATGGCAGATCATACACCTGCAAAGTCATTACACTTATTGTGAAGTTGTCAATAGTCATCTGCAAGTACTTTGAATGATACGTCAATGATGTCGTGTGTGCCTATTGAGCGAATTGAGGCCAAACATTGTCACTCGACAACGTGTAAGGTATCCAATTTGTGATCCAAAACGGAATCAACAATAGACATAGCACTTAAATGATTCTACTGTTTCTGGAATACATGCCATATTTATTTACCTAATAGGTACCTAATACCTAATTAGGTACCTACCTATTGTGCTAATTTCGGAATAATCCTAACAATCGAATAACTGTCACTTTTACGATATTATATTCGTTTTCTAGAGTTGCCCTCTTCTTTTGTTTTAGTCATTGTTCTTTATTAACATACCTCCTTTATCCCGATTACTGGCTAAGTGGAGAACACTTGACTTTCATTCCGTAGGTCGTGGATACAAACCACGCCGCGCACAACTGGTCATTTCTTTATAAATGTCTGGTCTTTAATTTAAAATCACGTAACAGTAAGGCAAACATCGTAAGGAAACTGGCACGTCCTGAGAACATTGAAAAGTTTTAAGGATATAGGTATATCTAACATTCACCAACCCGCCCTTGACCAGCGTGGTGAATCAATTGTAGTCTCTGTGTGCCAGCCGTCTGAACATAAATATTGCTGATAATAGTACAAAATCACTAAAAGGCATATATTCCTCAGGTGTTTGCAATGTGGCACAAGTGGACGCTGTTGCTGGTGTGCTGTGCACTGGTGTCCGCGGAGGAGAGCACGACGGCGGCGCCCGAGCCCCGGCCCGCGGCCACCACCCGCGCCCCGCCGCAGACCCTCGACAGGAAGTCCCCAGAACTCGCCTGGAAGATTTGGCTCCAGAGCCCTGAGAATGGGAACCAAAACGCGCCGCCTCGACGAATCACGACGAAATCATTGTTCATCACGCCGTTAGTCTGCCCGAAAGGACAACGCTTGGATAGAAATGGGTGTGTTCAGGTATGTCACAATCAAACTATTTACTATAGATAACTTTTCAAACGATCATGGTTGTTAAAATTTTACTAGTTATCTTCACCGAGCACTATTTGGCCAGCGTGATGAACATACCTACGGCGAACCTAACCCTAATACCTATATAAATAAAATAAAAAATACCTACTAAAGAGTTTCCTCCTTTCAGGTTTTAACAATAAACAAAGAGGAACACGAGCGCATTCTGCTAGAACAACTGAACGCCCTCTTCACGCCTGCGCCCAGCGGAGATCTCTACGACTATGGGGATGACGAGTTCGGCCCGCTGCAGCTCACGATACCCATCGGACAAGACCCGCAGGCCTCGCCGTTCCAGGGACAAGAGCCATCAGGACAGGTAAACATATCGTATTATATAGAAGTGGAAGTAGTTCATACAGACTGGGGCGCTTCTGATTATATTAACTAACCACACATTATATCTATTGCAGGCTCAGTATCAGCAGTCAAACTTCGTAAAGAAGGATGAATACAAAGACGGCGTATCAAGCATAGAGGCTGAACTAGAACTACTTAAATTACAAAGTGCTAATAATAACACTAATCCGACTAAAACCGATGATTTGACTATAATTTTTAATTCATACCCAGATAAACCAAAGCGTGACAGTACGGCAGTAAATGCTACTGACACAGATTCATCCAATAATTCAGAAGACAAGGGACAGAAAGAAGTATTTTTCGGAAATGTCAGCGTAGATCCTGTACTATATGACAGCACAGAAAATGGCAACGTGGATTCTACCACAAATGAACACAATAATATCGCTGAACAGACACAGCAAAATTCATCTTCCATTGATCAGAATAACAATAACTCTACGAATGTCGCATTACTTACTAATAATGAAAACTCCACCAAAAATCTAAATTTGAATAAAGACGCAGAGCAAACTAAACTTAACCCTGAAAATGATTATTCCGATTTCAGTGAAGCAATAAAGCTAATAAGCCGTTACGCTGAAGTAACAACAGACGATAACTTTTCCAAAGATCAAAAGAAAATCGCTTCTAATGATGACAGCATACTTGGCACGCGCACTAAGCTTCAACATCGTCGGACCAACAGACCAAAGGAATCGGAGAATACGGAACATGTAACGGTTCAAGAAGCCCTAAATCAACCCGCTCAGATTAACTCAAAGGACGCACTGTTCTTTAGGTATCCATGGCCCAACTCGCATCGCGTGAGCCCACCCGCCGACTATCCTTTTCAACGGCTCCAGGACTACTGGCCTGATAGGAATCAATTTGGCGGAGTTTATAACACACATGAAAATCCCCGACGTCACCACCACTCGTACCCCCACAACTTCCGGCCACGCGGGTATCCTTACGCTGGGTTTCCTGGACAAGAGGCGTACCCGGTACAGCTGAATGGCTACCCACAGAGAGTAGCTCAACATCACGCTAGTCCCCCGCGACCTCAGGGTAACAATCAGGACCTATACAACCTCCTCGGACTAAGGCATTGGTTCAGTAGCGAAGGCACGTCTAAAAGATAGCTTGCTCTCTGTTGTTAGACAATTCGATGTTACCCGACGACGTGTAATGAAAGCTATGGACAAGACTTACTCGTACATTATATAAAATTGTAACTACTAACAACCGGCATGCTGCGCATGGCGATAAACAAATTAATTATAAACAAAACCTTCACTTGTATTGTGAATTTAACACTTAAATTTTATTCATAGCTTTCATTATACTAGCCTATTTATTTCAAAGCCAAATAATACAGTCATAGTTTTACTTTTTGTTAGATATTATAAGTTTTGTAAATACTGACTATGTATAAGTGTTTTTTATTTGAATCTAAATTTTGTTTCATTTAAGTATTACTTAAAGTTGTTATAAATTGTGTTACAAATATTTTTTCAATCACTAATCAACGCTGATTTGTATTTATTCGATGTAGGTAGGTATGTATTTTTGTATACTTTTCGTTGTGAATGTAGTATTGTTTGATGTAATTTGAATGTATTTTAAATTAAGTATTTTATTTCTTAGATGTTAAAATTCGGCACTGGTTTGCCTCTTGCCGTTTTGACGCAATTTTTTTGATGGTCTGTGAACTCAATGTCTTTGTGTGTAGATTTGTCTAGAAATTTATATTTATGTTGTAAATTCGATCCTAGTTGAAATTAATTACAAATAGATAACAGCCCACCATTTTAGAGCGTCTTTTTTTTATTTTTCTACTCAGTAAATTCGATGAATTAGAAATATGTTCTGTCTATATCTGTTTTATATTAATTTATGTGCATATTATTTAATAATTAACACGGATGAAATATTTATTATATAATCCTCATGAGAGGTGAAGGTCTGAACCTACATTACCGAACTATTAACTATATAACAATAACGATCCCACCAAAGTTTAGCCTAAGTTATTAGTATTGTATCACATCTTAACATTTCTAGTAGAATTATTAAATCAATACCTACATATTTTGTAATCAATCTGATAAATAAAGAAATAATTGTCACTATAGTTAAAAATAACAAAAAAAACTCTTGACAATAGTAGAGTTGGTGATAAACATACCACCAGGTACCATAAGACACCAGTGTTTACTAAATTATATGTTTACTCTTGTAACTTAGCAATTTTGTTTTTGTTTATTCACTAAAATAGTACAAATCCGGCAAGATACTGGTTTACTATGAATTTTTATATCTATACATTTTTATTTAATAATTGCTAATTTAAATGTAGAAATATAAAATTTAACACATATTTATCTACAAAATATAATTGCTATTGTACAAAATTATGTTTAGATTTTAGCAACTTTAGTGTTATTATTAACTTTCAACTATACTACCTGAGAAAAAAACAGACAAAAATATTGCTTCTAGCTGGTAAAGTTTATCGAATTATCAATGCCAGTATTTTAATGTAAATAATGGATGTGTTATATTAAAACTAAATGAAAATAAAATATGCATATTATTTCTACCTTCATGGGTTAATCATAAATTTGAATGAAAGACTAATTACATCAGTAAGAAATTTATTGAAATAAAAATATAATCAATTTCATCAATAAGATTTCTTGAATTATTTTCTATGAGTATGGTGTCTTTCAAAATATTAACTTGTTCAAAAATATGTATTCCCTGTACTTGCACATACTTGTTTTAACTCAAGAAGTGTCTTTGTCACGACAGACTTCCTTTCTACATCATGCATTGATTGTATACTAGCAAAATAAGATAAAATATAACAGAAACAATTATTGACTTACACTCAAGTAATTTGTACAAAATATCACAATTTAATACATAGCATTGTAGAGACCTTAAAATGTATCAGAGCACCATTTTTGCAGAACTAATGGATGCCAACTAAGCCTCAAAATCTTGACTAACTTATTGAAAGTATATGCAAGGACAGAACTGTTTGCAATTAAAAACATTTTCTATTTATATCTATATTTTCCTTCCTAATGAAGCGTCCTTAAATATCACTGACATCTTACTGAAACCTACCAACACATGTTTGTCTGTTTAAGAATAAAATTAAGACTTATTGAACAAGTAAGTACTAGCAGACACATATACAAAACCTTTGAAGATGCCAGTTTGTTGTTTCATCTAAATTCATATATTTGGATGCTGTGCTCAGGGACATGACTTAATGTCAATGATTGATACCTGAAATCAAGAAAAAAATATTATCTATCTATTGTTCAACATATAATAGAAATATTAATTTAATTTTAAAAATTTTACTCAATAAAGAATTTAGCAACTACTCAAGTTCTGCTCATAACACTGCTGAGACAAATTTTGTGGACCTTTATTTTAATATTATTTGATTGTATTCATAAACTCAGCATCTTATTATATTTTGTAAACTTATTTTCATTAAAATCAATAACACTTAAAATTATTTATTCAACCCAGTCATAGCCATCATTGAATTTAAGAACACTTTGACATGTAGATTAAACATAATATAAATAGACCAACTACCACTAACATCTAGATCTAGTGAGATTACCCAAAACATAAAATGAAACAACTTACCATTCAGAACTTCGATGATAATAATATCCCTCAATTGTGGCTGCTGATTTATGGAAGCAAATGTAGTAAAAACCGGCAAATGAAGCACCATTAATATCCTTAATTGTATGATCTGGTACTAAAAAGTGTTCTTTCCATCTCATAAAAACATAATCAGCCTTTTCCAGTGTTTCATAGTCGAAAGCATCCGAGTTGAATGTTTTTAGGTATGGCACAAACAAGTCAAATTTGCTCTGAAACAAAAAAAAACAAGACTATAGAAGCCTGATAAAGTTTGTCTATCATACTTAAGAGGAAAAATCTAATTTTAGGTTAATAAGGTTTTATTCATTACTTCTTTTCTCATATAGAAGTGTAAGAACATGAAAAGATTAACATACCATAATTTAAATGTTCTAAAGTTCCCCAATTTATGTTCTAATATTGTTATAAACCATGATAGTTTAAAAAGTTATATCATTAGAAGTATTTGTATGTTTTTATTTATCACTATAGTATTTTCCCATATTCTCAGGCACAGTGGATTTACTTTAACATGTGAATATTGAAGCTGTAGGACATTCTCTTTGGAACATAAACTTCCTTCATTCATCCTGATTGAATATTGGCCTAACTGTGATTAATTCCTTTGGAGTATAGCAATATGAAAATCTTACCCAATGTTTCCTGTCAACATCTTCATCAGCATCCCACTTTCTTGTTAAAAAAGGGTATTTAGCAGATATAATTTCTCCATCAAAAAATGTTGTGAGTGTAGGAAACTCTTCCGTTAAGCCTTTAATTTTTAAATACCCACAAAGGTAAGAATTCTCTTCGTCCACATGCTGAAACATTCAATAAATATATAAAAATTATTTTTTTCATTCATCGATTTCCAAGATTTGTTTTTCTTATGACACAACTAAAAAACACAATATACCTACTTAGTACATTTCCATTAGTTTCAAGAAAAGCCACACAATGGCAACCATTTAACTAATAGTTCAAGGCACAGACTGAATTTTCAAAATTGCGTACTTTGTTATTGTTACTAACCTGCAAAACCACCTCGACTTCATATGAATTGCCTTTGCTTTTCTGATGCCCTTGAAATTTGGACCCGTTGTATAGCAGGGACTTTGTCACACCAGGCTGCTTTGAGTTTGCCGGTGGAGGTGGAGTAATATCAACTTTAACTGGCATATTTTTCCATTCAAACAGTGACCCAGCTTTTGTGTAAAGAATGGATGACAGATGGGAACTTTGTCCGTGTCTTTGTTGGCTGTCCTTAGTGACAGGTGGTTTTTATCCAGTAAGTTTAATTTTGCAGTTTGGCTGTTTATAATTTCAATATTCACGACATAATTAAATTAAAATTGATTAGGTCATTAGTGAAAGTTTTGATTTTCTGACTTGGTTAACTTGGTTTGGTTAGAGTTAGATTGGATTTCTCTTTCCTCTCTACACACAAGCTGATTGGAGGGGAAGAACACAAAACGAAACGTCTTTGATTGGTACGACGATGCAACCTATTATAACCTTCGTCTATTCGTCAATCAACAAAACCGGTCACAGGGTAGAGGACGTCTGCGGTCAGCCTTAATCATAGACAAACAACATACTACCATTCAACGTCAATGTCGGTCTTTCGGTCTTATTTTATTCTTGCTCACTCATTCTCATTCAATTCGTTTCGTTCGGTTTGTTCGTTTTGTCGATTTCATAGAGGTTTAGCTGACCGACTGACTTGTGTAAATTGTTTTGTTTTGTGAAATATTACAGATTTACGAGTAATCATACGTTTATTCACGATGATTTCACGTTTATTGATAGACAGTACTGATAATTATCTACATACTAAATCGACCAACCAGTTGTGATCAATAAGCAAACGTTGTGATATTTTCCCACATAATTATTATGGCTAACTGACGTTATACTGTGCATCCTCAATTATGGCAGACCCGGGTTATTACCACAGTGATTACATTCGGCACCCAGTGCTGCATGAGCTGGGCGTTAAGTATGGAATCAAGACAGAGTGTATTCCAGAAATAGCCCTGCCATCAAAATTAGAGGAGCTCAAGGATGTAATACGTAGAGAAATACGTAAAGAACTCAAAATAAAGGAGGGTGCCGAGAAACTACGCGAAGTAGCAACAGACAGGCGGTCGCTCTCCGACGTCGCAAACATTGTAAAGAAAGCTAACCTCAAGCTCAATGAGCTCAAGTCAGACCTGCAGGAGCTGGAGTCCCAGCTCCTGCTGTCACGTGGGCAGTCCACACCGACCTCGCCCGAGGACTCCTCCTACGACGACGAGATCATACTGGCTTCAGAAGCAGCTCAGCAACAGAGGCAACTCGGTGAAGGCACCACGGACCGCAAACTTGCATCCCTTGAAAAGCAGCTGAACATAGAATTAAAGGTAAAACAAGGTGCAGAGAATATGATACAAAGTATCAGTAGTAGTAACCAGTCTAGAGATAAGAAACTCCTTGCTGAAGCACACCAAATGTTAGCAGATTCAAAAGATAAAATTGAGTACCTCAAGTTGCGTATATCTAAACTAGCCAAGCAACAGAAAGGCGATAATGCTGGAGCCAATGGAGATGGAAGAGGCTCTGAGGCAAGCGGAGCTGCTTTGCTTGATGAAAGAATTGCTGAGCTCAGAAACCGTCTCCGAATAGAAGCAGCTGTAGTGGAAGGATCTAAAAATGCTATTAGATTACTGCAGAGTGACAAAAAAGTCACTGATAAAAAAGCTTTACAAGAAGCTCAAACAAACTTGTTAGAATCCACTCAAAAATTAGACCTTCTTAGAAGGTCACTGGACATGAGACGACAAGAACTTCCAGCTGAGAGCCCTGCATTCATTGAGCTTGGACATGAATTGCGCAGCACTGGATCCAGCCCTGGCTATGTTAGCCTATCAGGTGGAAGTGGATCAAGAAGCCAATTTTTATCTCCAGCGCCAATGATCAGTCCTTGTGTTCAAGTCACTGGAACCTTAGAAGTTCGACTCATGGGCTGTCAAGATTTGCTAGAAGATGTTCCTGGGCGCACTCGTAGGGACCCGTTGGCAAGTCCTTCAGATTTGAAGTCTTTTGTGAAAGGAGTCACTATTCGCAATTCAATGAAGTACACATACAGTATCAAAGAAGATACAAGCAATGAAATAATGGCTGTCATGAAGCTAGACAACCACACTGTAGCTCAAACCAGCTGGCGGCCTTGTTCTCAACAAGCCTGGGATCAAAGGTAATAAAAGTAATTAACATTTTAAAATAACTAGCTTTGGCCTCATGGACCCTATTCTATAGATCTAGTGCTTATTACATCCATATC
This sequence comes from Chloroclystis v-ata, assembly GCA_963691955.1. Taxonomy (NCBI): domain Eukaryota; kingdom Metazoa; phylum Arthropoda; class Insecta; order Lepidoptera; family Geometridae; genus Chloroclystis; species Chloroclystis v-ata. The sequence continues at coordinate 8,167,620 of OY829899.1, forward strand.
AACTTTCCTCTTGAATTGCTTCTAAACCTATTAATAAAACAGCATCGAAATCTATCTATTGTACATATGCATACAATTTGTATATGGATAGACAGACAATAGTGGGAATTACTTTGTTTATACTTTGTATTGATACTGCATTTAGAATTAAGTTATGTAACAGGTGAAACTAATTGCCAATTTGCACTACCTTTTATATCAGTGCTTCCTTGAAACATAATCTTTACAATTCTATTACTCATTATCTTATCAAGTTCAACAAACATATTTGTACTATGACTAAAGGATTATTATATGGTTAATGCTTGGTCTTACGTCTCACAATAAGAGTAGATACTGATGGTTATAATTTTAAAACAAATTTATCAAACAAAACTTTATATTGATTTCAATGTGTGTCCAATTACTGGCTCACTCATACGCTGTCGCGTCTCATTCTAGGGTTGTCAACAATCAGAAAAACTACTGATTATATTTCTATCTAAGAAAATCTGAAAATGCGTTTTATTAATAACTTTCTTCGGTGCTGTATTCTGTTCACTACGGCCAACAACACGCCCGCCTTGGCTTCATCTACCCATAATGGTACACCTTTTATAAGAAGTTATAATAAATGTATTAAACTAGGCATATTATAATTATGATTCAAGAGCCAAAACCAAAGCTACAAAATCGAACCATCAAAATAAGTTATAGTTATGGATAAACAAACATAGTCTGAGAACTCAGTCAGAAACAAAGACGTAGGATACATTTGTATTTACAATAAAATTACTAAATTAGTGTTAGGCAAATATTAAAAGTATGAATCATAAATCAGTCATGTTCTTAGAAACTAAAAACAATAAAGAGAGAAAATTATTGACCTTCGAGTTATTACTTTGCATACTGAAACTTTTAACGAATCTCTGCAGTTAATTTATGTCGGTAACTTTGACGAACACTTAATCTTTTAGGTTTTTACGTCATGGGAAATGCCTTTAGCAATCTCAGGAATAGGTATTCAATTCAACTGAATATGCTACCTCAAAAGGAAAAACTGTATTCGCCAGTTGGTTTTTCCTATTGTCGTATCATATCCTCAAATCTGTGCGCTTTTCTACAAAACGTGTACGTACATGCAGAAATTTAAAAACATTATAAACGGTTTCCCACACTCAATTACCTACATATCAATTACTAGTTTAAACGAATTCATAATCAGTAAGAGTTTAAAGCTTTTATTCTTGCTTTCATACTCATACTGATTAACTTAGATCGATTAATCTATCGGTGGATAAAAACTTTGTAGGACCTATAGAACGATAAACATAGCAAGCAATGAAAATTCTTCTACTTCTATCATTGATAATATCTTGATGTAGATATAATTTATAAACAACTACGCCGTAAATCAATAAAAATATATATTATCATTTCAGGTTTACAATGAAGCTGGACAAGTCGAGAGAACTGGAGATCGGCATTCACTGGAAGGATTGGCGAGGGCTATGTGCCATCAAGTTTTTAAGACTCGAAGAGTTCATCGACGACATCAGACACGGCATGGCCTTAGAACTGGAACCGCAGGGTCTCATATTTGCTGAAATTAAATTCTTAAACCCTATAATATCCCGAAAACCTAAACTACAACGTCAGAGAAAGATCTTTAAACAGCAAGGAAAAAATATTCCCAGACCCTCCTATGGCGATATGCACATACCTGCCGTTGTTCTGGGTAGGCTCCTCAAACGATCATCGCCATCAATTCAGAATATTCAAAGTGCCCATATATCTCAACCTCCGCAATTCGAGTCTTCTAATGATAATCGGGAAGCCGAGCATGCTACTCTCGGTATGGCAGGCGTTAGACCTCTGGGCTTACCGTCTACTCCGGTAACTCCTCAAACGCCTGTAACACCTCCGCCGAAACCAACTTTGCCTCTACATCCGCCCCCAAATGTCTCAACACTCAGAATGGAAAAAGAACTTCAAGAAGCCTTTGCTTTCCTAGAGGACTCCTACACTAGGGAAGTGTACGTCAACAAAGAACCAACAACTCCCTCGTGTGACACGCCTCTCGTTGAATATCCACCATCACCATCCCCGAAATTGGTTCTGGAATTTCCAACAAACGAAGATCAGATAGTCGAAGTAACAAGCAATATGAGAATATCTTCATCGCGCTCTTCATCAGTTATTGAAACCCTGGGACAAGATTCAAGAAGGCAATCAGGTGACATGAATATGAATAGCTTTAGACTCCTAAGCGTTCTTGGCAGGGGACATTTCGGAAAAGTAATTCTCGCTCAGTACAGACCAACCAATGAATACTTTGCTATCAAGGCGTTGAAGAAAGGCGATATTATTGCCAGAGATGAGGTTGACTCCTTGCTGTCGGAGAAAAGAATTTTCGAGGTAGCTAACGCGATTCGACATCCGTTCCTGGTGAACCTGTTTGCTTGCTTTCAAACGGAGCAGCACGTGTGCTTCGTGATGGAGTACGCGGCCGGCGGCGATCTCATGATGCACATCCATGCAGACGTGTTCACAGAGCCTCGTGCAGTATTTTATGCAGCTTGTGTAGTATTAGGCCTACAGTATTTACATGAGAATAATATTATTTATAGAGATTTAAAGCTAGATAACTTACTATTAGATACTGAAGGTTATGTGAAGATTGCAGATTTTGGGTTGTGTAAAGAAGGTATGGGATGGGGAGATCGTACTGGTACCTTTTGTGGAACACCAGAATTCTTAGCACCAGAGGTTCTTACGGAAACTTCGTATACCCGTGCCGTGGACTGGTGGGGACTAGGCGTATTGATATTTGAAATGTTGGTCGGCGAATCGCCTTTCCCAGGAGAGGACGAAGGCGAAGTGTTCGACTCGATCGTGAACGACGAAGTGCGATATCCGCGGACATTGTCTCTGGAGGCCATAGCCCTTATGCGTCGTTTGTTGAGGAAAAATCCGGAGCGACGCTTGGGTTCATCAGAGCGCGACGCCGAGGACGTGAAGAAGCAGGCATTCTTCCGTAACGTAAACTGGGAGCAACTCCTCGTACGTAAGGTGAAGCCACCATTTGTGCCAACTATAAATAATTTAGAAGATGTTAGTAATTTCGACAGCGAGTTTACTTCCGAGCACGCCGTGCTGACCCCGCCGAAAGAGCCGCGCGCTCTTTCTTCTACTGACCATAAGATGTTCTCCGACTTTACATACATGGCTGACTGGTGCTAACCCTTCCTCCCGACAAAACTGTTTGTTAACAATTTTACTCTACATAAACCCCCATTGCCTTACACGTGTGTGAAATCTTATGTGTTTTCTCGATAAGCAATTTTGAATTAGATTCTAATCTAATACAATAAAACCCCATTGCCTTACAAAAAATGTGTGAAACTTGTATTTTGATAATAACTATGTTATCTTTGCATAGAGCATCTAACGTAGATTCTCTTGTTAACTTGTATTTAATGCAGTTGAATGCAATATTTTATAAAATTGAGTAATTTAATAAGTTTTAAATAGTGCTAATGTTTATTTTTTTAAAAACATCGTGTTATAGATTTATATTACGTGGTTAAAATTGATTAACTTTAGCGACTAATAATAATAATAAGTGAAGGCGTGTCAAATCATATTACGTTTTCAGTCAATTGTTTACTTATTCTGTGAAATAAAGGTATCAACAAAACAATATTATTTTCTTCCTAACTCCCTCAGCTTCAGTTTTTAATACATATAGGCTGTAGGTTCTAGCCTATTTATAGAACCCCATGCATCCGACTTCCAAGGTGGGCTTGGGTTCGAGCCCCAAGATCTCTGATTCTACTAATATTAGTAACAATCAATCCTATACCTTCAGGAAGAGATCAGGTGGTTACGGTCAAACGCAAAAGGTAGGTACCTATAAAATAGATAAATATAAATATTGCTGGACAATTCATACAGCCCCGTAATAAGCTCTAAGCTTGTGTTACGGGTGCTAGATTTCTGATATAAGTACTTAAAATAGAATATACATACATAGATAGATATATTTTTATTATACAACACCCCGAACAAATATTTGCAGGTCATACAAATAGTTAATCCGAGGCTGGAATCGAACCCGCAACCTCTTGCGTCGCAGGCGGACCCTCGCCCGCTGCGCCATAGAGGTCGTCAAATCTACCTAGGTATTAAAGAGCCGTGCAGGCATAAGGAAAGCACACTTGACTTTCGTTCCGAAGGTCTTGGGTTCTTGGGTTGGAAGGTTGGGTTGGTTCATACATAAAAATTCTGATAAAATAATGAATCATGAATGAATACTAATTTGATTTAAGGAAACACAGCTTTGTACATAATAATAACTATTTTAATATTCTGTAAATGAGCATATAAATGGAATTGGTTATTACACTGATCAAAGGCATTGTGGTTGGGCACATTGTTAATAGTACAATCCATATCATTACTAACAGTTGCATAATGTTCATGAACTCTATACTTATGACTAAATAATAGAATCATTTAAGTTCTATGTTAATTTGTCTTCCCCAGCATGAAATATAGGTTTTGGTTTTATCAGCTTGCTTGCTGTATGAGACATAATAATACATACAAACTTTCTTCACAAGTACAACAACATTCAAATACATACATAAATCTATATGCCTAAATATATCAAACTGAGTATTTCTAATTTTCCACTTAACAACTTGAAAAAACATTAAGAAATTACTATCGAATTGACTAATGAAATTATTGTAAAAGCTGAATCTAAGAATAGGGAAAAATGTTAGAAATGAAAAATGACTGTAACACTCTACATAATATGTACACAATTCACACCACAGAGCTCACAGTCTTAAATCATTAGTTATAACACATTCTCACATTCGTGAGCCTTTTTGTTGTAGCACCTTAGCTCTATCGGTGGGCTCTATATCATTACTGTTAAGTGAACTTCCACATTCCCGGCTCACAACACAAAGGAATTCTGCATGTTCTTCATTACCATAGTTGTACTGTGATCCAATATTGATTAGCTGCTCGAATTTCCATCCATCAGACATTGTGGAGACCATTTGAGTAAGCTCTTCTTCATGAAACTGTAGTACTCTGTACACATGCTTCTTTGAATCTTTGAGTGGCCTTCGTTCTCTGAGACATATCCGCTCTTTAACAAGTCTTATTAATTCTGTAATATTATAAAATTCAGCTTCTTCTAGTACTCCTTCTTCAGCAATGTCATTATTGATAACCAGTTTACCGTGACGAAGAAAATTCAACACTGGAGAAAAGTACGTAGGATCTCTGTCTATTAAGTAGGCGCCTGTGTCATCCTGCAACATAATGAATCATTTTAATCCTGCACGGATCTGGTAATTTATTTACATATAAAAACAATAGTAAATGGATACAAACCCTGTCTGAAATCAAGTCACTGTCTTCTTGAACCAATCGATACAAAAATGAATTGGGATCCCTAGATAACGTAGTTTTAGTAGTTAAGAAATATGTCCCACCGACGTTTAATTTGACCCATTGCTTGCTACTCCGCCTTTCATTGTTGAATTTTTGTATATTTTCGTCAGCAATATCACCATCACTCAGTCGCTCCGCCATGGCGTACCATAAACATTTTTTTGTTTTTTTTTACTTACAAGAACCAATGAACCAACCCCTTGTTTATTTTGTTTTTTTGATCAGCACAAGAACAATAAAATTTATCATTTGCCAACAACTTGTCTATTGGTTATTTTCAGTCATTCATTCGTACAAACCACAAAGAAATTTCAAAGTCAGTTTGATAGTGACTGTTGCTTTACTGATGCTGACTGATTGTCAAAGATGGCTAAATCACTGTCACATCACAAAAAAATTGAAAAACAATAATTTTCGAAAATAGTAGGACGAAGCATTTACGTATTTTCTGTAATAAAAGTAGTATTTTTGCTATCACGATAGGCATTTGTGCTACCATGTGTGCATGATCCTATTCTGAAGCCAAAATGAGTGGGCATTTGGAAAACGATAGACCAGTAACAACAAGCAAAATGTATCCCATTGATTTGGCGCCTCAAAAAATCACTATTGTAAAAAGTGTTTCAAATGCTGAGGTAAAAATGGCCCATTTGATGACGAATCAACCCAAAAATATTGGATCGAATCAGCTAGGATCGCATTCTAGCGCGGCATCTGGAATGATGCGACCTGGACTAGCACAAATCCTTTCTCCCAACGCGTCGTCTCAAGTAAGTGTTTTTTGTCTTTTTAAGTCTTCTTTAGACCATCTCTGTTTTATTAAGAAATTAAAATAGGGTAAGTAGAATTAGGTATAACGTTTCAATTTTTTTTATGTCATGTATGGGAATACTTTCCTACTGCACTGGATATATGAATACAATACTTGCAACTTTAAGTAATGAAAAACAATCGTTCTTATAATCATGGACAATTATACTAATATTCAAATGAAAACCTATTTTTGAGAACCTTATTTTTGCTTCAGACTCAGATGATTGTAAGTGGGTCACCCATATTACAAGGAAGTCAGATTGTAAGCCAAGGAACACAGCTACACAATCCAGGTCCACAGATAATATCACACCCTCAGCTCCTGGCCAGTGGTCAAATCCTGAGTCCTGGAACACAGATTATTAGTCAAGGTATGTTATACAAAACAACTTGTATATCTTTAATACATAAAAGAAAGTTGTGTAAGTTACATCATTATAAATAATAAATAAATAAATATAGCTGGACAATTTACACAACGACATCTAGCCCAGCGGTAAGCTCGAAGCTTGTGTTACGGGTGCTAGATTTCTGATATACTTAATATAATATGCTTACATAGATAGATATTTTTTATTATACTCACCCACACACCCGGAACAAATATTTGCAGATCATACAAATTGTTGTTCCAATAGGTACTCTAGAATGACTGAAAATTGGTGAAAAGGTAGCTTAGAACCAGGAGTAAGACATAGGCTACTTTTTACCCACAAAAAAAACATTTCCGCTCAAAACTCTAATGTAATGTGGGCAAAAGCTAGTAAATAAATAAAATAAACATAAAATATATTTTGTATATTACTCGAAAATTTACACAGCAATGTTGAATCTATACACATGTATATAAAAACTTGATATTTTGGAAATTACAATTATCCAACATTACTAATTTTCTCAGAAGTTCAATTTATATGCAGGAAAATGAATAATTTTACGAATATGTATATTTATTGAAATATAATACTACAAAATATTAAAATTTCAGGAACCCAGTTATCAGCCCAGTCTTCAGCGGGCAGTTTGGGTGGCACAGTCACCACCATATCTCAGGCCGGTGGGCCTCAGGTCCTGAATGTGTCCAACCAGATCGGTGGTGCTGGCAATCTTGTAGTTAACTCATCAGTGCGAACTTTACCTCAAACAGTTCGGGTGCTGCCTCCCCTGTCTCATAATAACAACCGTCCAGGTAAAAATACAGTAAAATTTCTATACTCTTCTAATACTCTTCTTTGAAGTGGCAATGGGCGGGCCATATAGCACGGAGAACAGATGGCCGTTGGGGCCGAAAGGTTCTCGAGTGGAGACCACGGATCGGCAAGCGCAGCGTCGGACGTCCACCAACATGGACAGATGATCTGGTGAAAGCGGTTGGCTCGCGGTGGATGCAGGCCGCGTCCGACCGCAATAAATGGAAATCTTTAAGGAAGGCCTATGTCCAGCAGTGGGCGTCAAACGGCTGACATGATGATGACTCTTCTAATAGTTTCACCAATATACATAATTAACCCGTTCATATATACAATTTTGATGAAATAACAGTAGTTGTTATATTCTATTTCAGCATCAGTTCAGCTTTCAACAGTCAGTGTTAGCAGTGCTAGCAATGTGTTGGTCAGCAAGGGTGTGAATGTGGGTGTGACAAGTCATGTCCCTCGCGGTCTGGCGGCCGGCGCCTCGCTGGCCCTGCGCCCCGTGACGCCCTCCGCTGTCACACAGACTGCACCTAATCAAGGTAATATCTGTTTATTTCACTGGCCCAAACCTCTGCCTCCCAACGTAGAGTGATGGCCAACAATCTACCAGCGCATATTTTTATTGACTGTTGTTAAATTTCTTAAACGCCATTATCATACTCAGAAGTAGAATTGGATCCAATCAACAGAATATTATGGAAGTACTAGCAACACACTTTTATTTACATACCACCATTTTAATTCAAGAGGTTACCTCCAACTAGGTAACCCATAAGCTTGGTTCCGCATCAAAATCCGTGCGTACTTTGTTGATATAAACATACAGACAATCAGGGTAAACGACTGTTTTATCCTGTGTGAATTACAAATCACTATTTCATATACATTATTTATAGATATTGAATACATAATGTGTTTGTAACATTCAGGTGGCAGTTGGGGCCAGGGGCGCGGTCCGCGGGGCGCCCTGGTGTACAACGCGCGGCCGCGCGCCTCGCACGCGCCGGCCTCCGCGCACCAGCCACACTCCAACATCGTCACACTGCCCACTGCATCCGTGCTGAACTGTAAGTCATAATGATAACTTGCTCTCTTCAGTAATCTAATTTTTACCTAGTTTTTTTTTCAGTTTTTCCCGATGCTATCAATAGATTTTATTTTATTTTAATTAAATTTCTTTGGTACATTTCATTTTGGTTTCGGTTCGGAAGGATATTCTTTTTGAGATTAATGGACCACCAATGTATTCAATTATTATTTTGAGAATATGTAAGCGATATGCTTCATTCCTCTCCTACAATAATAACTCAGGCGCCAAATGTCTACACACTCTCTAAACTTCCTGAACTTAGCATGTCACTTTCAACCAAACAAACATATTTAATTTAGCGTTATATTATTTCGAGAATGATAATACTAGATTAATAGTTCTACATGAATGGTAGGGATTGTCTCAAACTCAACAGCTGTATAAAAGTGATGCCCACCTTTAAATAAACAATTAGGTTTTGTTTTGCAAATCAAACTAAAAATTAAACAAAAAGTGTTAACTAAAAATTAATTATCTTTTCCAGCACCGAACACGGTGATATCAGGCACGGTGCGCGGTGCGTCGCCTCGCCCGCCGCCGCCGGCGCCGGCGCCCGCCGCGACGGGGCCGAGACCGTTACCGCTGCTGCAGAGAAACTATCAGCCGGCCAAGGTTACTTATTGTCATTATTGCTATATAAGGTGTCTTTAACTAGGAATCACTTTGCTATGTTGATTAATTATTAATTCATAATAATATATAAATTTTATGTAACTATGTAGGTGCATCTCCACTCCAGCATTGAATAGTTCCTATCCATCCAAAGGTTGCCTGGAAGAGATCGCCTTTAGCGATAAGGCCGCCAATTGTCCCATTATTTCTTTTTACCCATTAGTATTTTCTACTTTTTATGTTAATGGTGTATAATAAAGTAATTCTATCTATCTATCTATGTTGAAATCAGAAGTTTGTTCGTCTGTCTGTTTTTTAAATAATGGATTTTGAACATTTGTTTCGTGCAAATAAACTAAGTTACCTGTATATTTATAAAGGTGGTCGGAGTATCATCGGTGGGTGTCCGCGGCGTCGGCAACAGCGCCCCGGCACAGCTGTACTACGAGGTGCCGCGGGCCGCGCCCGGCGCGCAGCCGCCGCTGGCGCACTCCGCGCCGCGCCCCCTCACGCCCTACAACCACTCACAGGCGCAGCAGTTACAGACGCAGGGTAACTACAACTGTACTATACGGCAAAAAAATATGTTTTGGGAAAGTATACTGAAAAATAAGGGGTAAAAGTCAAGAACTTTATTTTCATAGAAACACAAGGATTTACATGAACACGTCAGAAAAAACTTATCACTAAATAAATTATTTTAAACTTATTTATGCAAATTGCTACTTATAAACTATTTTGTAGCTAGTAATTTATGTATTTATTAAATTTATTTGTTATCAACTTGATAACCGAATTTTCATCCTTCCTAATCCTTTTAATGGCATAACCATTTGGATATGCCTAAAAGGATCAGAATTCATTTTGAAAATCTGTCTAAAAGCGAGAAACTAATGATCTTATGTAGCTGTGTGAATTGTCCAGCAATATTTATCATGTTATTTATTATCTACAGCACAGTATCATAAATTATCAACATTAACATCACAGTCCAACCTTAACAATAACTATGGAATGCGAATAATGAACAAAACAATGCACTATTATTCCGATGCTATGAAAGTATTTACGTGTACAAATTGTTTATTATTTACAGTGACGGTGGTGAACGCGCCGGCCGCGGACAGCAGGGCGCAGCCGGTGTTAGTGTCCACGTCCATACTGGCGAGGCCCACCATTCTTAGGAAACGGGAATTAGAAGGGTTCGTTACTGTTTATTTTATTTATATATGTATTATAAGTATTTGTTAAAATAATGAAATAATTAGATCATAAAATATAGGTTCCACGTTAACCTAAGATTTATGATTAAAAAAAACTGAATAGTATGTCTTTCACACCCCAATCACTTATATCAAAGTTATTTGCGTAAAAACACAATGATTTACTTAGTAAATTATTTATGACTCGTTTATTTAAATAACTGCATATGAACTTAGCTTAGCTTTAAGCTTAAAATACTCAATAAATGAAGCTACAAATAAAACTTTAATTTATGAGTTTTACTTGTTCAAGCCATGTCAAAAGAATTTGATAACAACCAAAACAATAAGTTAAATATTAGATTAGCAGCATTACTCTTTTAATAACACATATTCAAGGTCCCCTAAATTTTTCATTCTATGCTTAACAACTGAGCTCATGAGCCGCCATGAGGCTATTATTGATATAATAATGTAGATTTAATGCTCATCAATTGTTAAAACGGTAAACAAACAGCAAAAATATTTTTATCGTAACTGCAACGCCATTACAAAGTTACGTTGTCAGTTCAATCGCGATGTCTCAGGAACGCAATCTCTCGGCGGCCGAAGTATATATTATCGTGTATATACAGGTCTCCTACAAAATCCATGAGCACGAACACGCCATCCCACTACGGGCAGAACACGGGGTGGGAGGACGTGGCGCGCGGCTCCGGCGGCGGCTCCGGCGGCTCCACCACCATGTCGGCCTCCTCCTCGCCGCGCCCCGAGGAGCCCGAGCCGCCGCGCGACCCAGACCTCTCTCCCAGGAAGAAGCCGAGGAAACAATTGTAAGGAGACACTCTAAAACGTACACACTTCAGTTTAAACAGTTTATTCTCAAAAGAGCCGTTTTGGCTAAGTGGCACACTCGACTTTCATTCCGAAGGGCGTGGGTTCAAACCCCGCCGTACACCTGATTTTTCTTCTTGGAAAATTATGTGTGCTTTAAAAAATACGCGCTCTAACGGTGAAGGCAAAACATCGTGAGGAAACCGGCACGTTCTGAGAACTTTGAAAAGTTTGAAGGACATGTTTGTGTCATTCACCAAACCGCACTCGGCCAGCGTGGTGAATTAATGCCTAATCTGTCTCGTCAAGAGAGAAGTCCCTGTATCCCAGCAGTGGGAACGTGAATAGGGGTGTTATTATTCTCAAAAGAACAATCAAGGTTCAGTTATACTAAATTACTTATAGTCAACTTGGAATTAATGGAGATATTTCTGACAAAATAAACATCTACATATACTACGAATAAACTGATACATTATTTCTTAGTTGTTCAATAATAGAGAAATAGCAAAATACGCACAAAGGATCACCTCATACTAAGCGATTTTTTTTTTGTGAAAGAGATCTTTTACAATGTTTGTTTTTTTCACAGATTGACCAACGATGTCAGACAGTGCGAGTATCCAGCAGAAGAAGCGCCGCTGTCGCCACCGCCAGCTGTCATCAATCCGCCTCCTAAACGTAAGATTATGTGTATTCTTAATTATATTCTAATTTATGTGCTGCTGACGCACTTATTAATTGTATATTTGTCTCGCAAAAAAGTCTTTACGTGCTATGTATAACATCAACTATGGGTCCAAGGGAATCTGCGAGAAAAATTTAAAGAAATAATTATAATACTTGTGTTTCGTGTCCATCCAAAGGTTGCCTGGAAGAAATCGCTTTAAGTGATAAGGCCGCCCATTGTTACACTTTTTTATGTTCTCTATTTTTTGTTATGTGTTTTTTTTTGTTTTTGTGGTGTACAATAAAGAGTATTTGTATTGTATTGTATAATGACAGTAGCTTCCGAGTACATTTTCGAATGCTTATTTTACATTCACAATACTTCCAGGTCCGCTGCTGAGCTCCAGCTACGTGTGCGGATGGCGCAGCACGGCGCTGCACTTCGTGCGTCCGGCGGACGTGCGGCGCCGCGAGCCGCGCGCCCGGGACATCGTGTCCATCGCCAGCCAGAAGCACGTGCTCTCCAGCGCCGACGGGTGGAAGGTGCACCACCTCACCGCGCAGATGGATGATCTGGTACACTATTATTATACAACATTTATGACATTTATTTGCTTGCCGTGTTGCGTAAGTGGGAGGCTCACTTGAGTTACATTCAAATCTCGGTGTCCCAGCAGTGGTAATGTCAAAATGTGGTATTTTAAAAGTCAGCAAATTATATAACTTTCTATAGAGATATAATTTTTATCACTAAAATGGCACATTGTTCCTGTTTCTAGATGTCGCTGGAGTCTGACGTGGGCGATCAGTTGGCGGGACTACTAAGAGCGCTGGAAACTGCTTCGGGAAAGGCACTGAATGCATTACAGCCACACTCTCACTCTATACTCGAACTATTGAAGGTAATTTTTGCTCTCACTCGAAAACACTAGATGAGGCTAATTTATTTCAAGTTCACAAAACAGTACACAATAAATATAAATACAATAAAAACTTAGATCTAATATGTAAACAATATTAATATAAATACCAATATAAAATACCCTAAACTATGCCTAATGTTATCTTTGTGAACTTTTAAGTTCACAGAGATATATAAAGGTATTTTAAGGTTTCTTAAATAAACTATATAGTTTATGACAATAACAAATTGGTATTAGCATATGAAACAAACGATAACCTGAAATTAGTCCTAATAAGGCTATATATCTAATATAAATATCTCCAAATATGTTGATTTTCAGCATACTCAGTTAAGTGCTTTCTGCGATTCCTTGCCGCTATTAATCATTATAAAACGAAGTCATTTTAATTGTTTCAGGGTAACATTCAACGGAGTAAAATAGTGAGTGAAGGCATTCAAGAAGCTCGAGATGACATTCTCAGGGTGTTCACCCACAGAAAGTCTGTATCTGATATCCTAGTGAGGCAAGCTGATAAGAGATGCTTCAGAAAACATCGTTCACAATCGTAGCACATGCTACTGAATCTCAAATAACCATTTTGGAGCACAGTCCAGTTGAAAAAGCAATGAGAATAATGTAGAAATGGTGCAATACCGTAAAAGTCCATAATAATAAAAATGAACATTTGCCTTCAATGAAACTGTTGATTCTAATGTGGCAATAATGATGTATATATTATTATAGAATAATAATAAGAGAAATTACATAATATTTTATTTGTAACTTCGGGGGTTCCTTGATTGTGTTGTGTTTTTGTGACTTAGCATAAATATATTTTAAATAAATTTAATATTAATTTATTTTTAGTTTATTTAAGCTTTGGTTAACCTAACTAGATTTTAGATAATCTAGATTTGAACATAAATTTATCAGTAGGTACGGCAATACGCTGCAGACGTAAAAATACCACCTTTAAGAATTAGGCAGGGATCCGTAGTACATGGAAATCAAGTGATTACTATCAAGCTAATTTTTGGTGAGTAGCTTCGTTTCGATGAGACGTCCAAAGATATCCTATACCCAACTCTCGATTGTGGTAGCTAACAGAGATATCAAGGATTAAAAAATTCAAGGATGTAAAACCGGGATAACGGACCACGAAATTTGTAGGACAATATGTTATATCTCAAGACAATTATCTAAATTATATAAAAACATGTTTGTCCTACAAAACCTATGGTTTGATCAAAGAGTCCGCCATTTCCAAAATGTGTCGAAAATGAGGTCAATTTAAATGATTACTATGATTACTAACCAGCTGATTTTTTGTTGTATACTTAATTAATATTTATAAAATCTAACGGACATATTGTCCGACAAATTTCGTGGTCCGTTATCCCGGTTTTACATCCTTGATATCTCTGTTAGCTACCACAATCGAGAGTTGGGTATAGGATATCTTTGGACGTCTCATCGAAACGAAGCTACTCACCAAAAATTAGCTTGTTAGTAATCACTTGATTTCCATGTACTACGGATCCCTGCCTAAATGATGTGTTGCAACTTGCATACATTATTACTATGTAAATGTTATTGTTAAAAAAATAACTTTTGCGTATGAGTGACCAATTTTATTACGCAACAATATTCTTCGTATGCGCAGTTTATGTACCTACTTAATTTCATGAGGATTGGTACAAAGAGAATATAATCACTACGTTGATTGTAGACCAAGAAAGAGCCTGTGATGGCCAGACCTTCCTTTAATTCACAAGCGTGAAAATTCTTTCATGTGTATGTCTAACATAGGTAAGAATAACCCCCAAATATGAAACCTGGATCGCGGTTCCTTTGGGAGATAACAGGTAAAAGGTTGTTATCTCCCAAAGGAACCGCGATCCAGGTTTCATGTTTGGGGGTTATTCTTACCTATGTTAGACATACACATGAAAGAATTTTCACGCTTCAGAATTAAAGGAAGGTCTGGCCAGACCGGGCTCTTAGTATAGACTAATAACCTGTGATCCAGGTTTCATGTTTGGGGGTTATTCTTACCTATGTTAGACATACACATGAACGAATTTTCACGCTTGCGAATTAAAGGAAGGTCTGGCCATCACAGGCTCTTAGTCTATCAGTTAATTGTATTAAATTATTTTTAATAAGCCTAAGAAGATATAATCTTATAAACTGATATAAATATATAAATTTATATCAGTTTCCAAGATGTTTTCTTACACCTTGGCGGTATTTGCGCAATCTGTAACAAGAAATAATTTATTAACTTTAATTTTATTTTTCAGGTACAGGGGATAAAGAATGCCTGCATCATACATGTAGTATACAGGGTGTCCCAAAGTTATGGGCCATGGAGGGGAAGTACCTTAAATATCGTAGATAGTGAATTTTGCTCAAAGAAGACTTCATTTTATTTTTAAAAGTAAGTAATTCTGCATTCATAGATTTTCTAAAAAATACTTGCATTGTCTGGGAATCGTACCGACTCACATATGGAAAAAAAAATTACTCTACTTTTATGATACCAATCGAAAGAATAACTAAAAAATAATAACTCTGCTTAAGTAACATAGTATTTTAAAAGAAAGGAACAACGTGAAATAAATTATTTTAATCAAATAAAAAACATGAAATATTTTTTTTTGTAAATTAATTAATTAAATGCTCAAAATGTGATCCCTCTTGTCTTAAGCATCTTCCCCAATCTTCTTGTGACCCGGCTGCCTGTTGATTTTCTAATCATTTTATGGTGAACACTCAATGTGATATGGCACAATTCTGTTTGCAACTCGATCATTTGACCTTGACTCAATTATTTTATGTTGTTCCTTTCTTTTAAAATACTATGTTACTTAAGCAAAGTTATTATTTTTTTAGCTATTCTTTCGATTGGTATCATAAAAGTAGAGTAATTTTTTTCCACATGTAAGTCGGTTCGATTCCCAGACAAAGCAAGTAATTTTTAGAAAATCTATGAATGCAGAATGACTAACTTTTAAAAAATAAAATGAAGTCTTCTTTGAGCAAAATTCACTATCTACAATATTTAAGGTACTTCCCCTCCATGGCCCATAACTTTGGGACACCCTGTATAATATGTAACTTAAATTTGTTTACTGTATAAATAACTACCTTTCTGTTAACTGTCTCCTCATTTGAATTTCCTTCAAGTCATTGCTTATCTTCAAATTGTTGTTAATTTCCTGAAAAAAAGAAGAAGTTAATACATAGAAGGAGTAGGTACTTATGTCACCACTCTGTGGTTAAGCTTCACAAAATAATTCTTTGATAGTTGATAGCATAATGGATAGCACAAACAGCCAAGATAAATAAATAGGTACCTACTCTTTAGCAAGGGCATATTTTTCAATAACTTACTTTCAAAACACTCCTTGTGCTCTCATCAGAGGCCAAAAAATCATTTTTTGTTGGCCTGCGTCTTGGAGTCTGGGAGGGTTGTGGGGGAACTGTTGGTGAGCTTTGTGGTGGAGGTATTTGGTATGGGCTGGTACGTGGTGGGCTTTGGTGTGGTGGTGGGCAAGGGCTGAGGTACGGCGGACTGTAAAGTACCTCGCCCAGTCCCGTTTCCTGGTTTTGTCCAACACCATAGGCACTCTCGGTATCTATGATGCCGAGTATTTTGTTACTGGTCATAGTAAGATTCTAATGTACACACAACGGCGCTGCTGCAGTATCTTATTTATCCGGTTTTACGACATTCGCAGGAGAATGCGGGGTAATACTATTCTAATCTTAGACCGTCCTCGTCCTCTGCTCTGCTCTGACTGAACAAAGAGAATATAATCACTACGTTTTAAGAGACGGCACTTAGAACATTGGATTGAGTTCACTTGACGTGAGCTCGAGTAAACGCAACATTACCAACATAAGGACAATATCGCTCAGACAGGCAATGCTGCCAACCTAACAGTATTAACTTTTGACAGCTCCTCCAGGACCTCGCTACTTGTATTTTTCATATTTGCAGAGAATTATGCTAACCAATTCACCAATCATTGCTATAGGTACATTTGATACCATGAAAATAATACAAATCAAATAAAATCAATCGTTTATTTGCAAAAACACATCATTTTAAAATACAAAATAGGTACATTTCTTAGAACTAAGTAGGTACCTACCTAGTAAATGTGTTCAAACTTGCATGCAGGTGTGCAAATATTAAGTAGGTACCTATATCATGAGTATACTATAATAATACAATTAAATTGAATTAAACACTTAGGGTTCAAAGGAAATTTTGCAATAAATATATATTGGGCTTATCTTTCGTCTAACACAAATAGAACATTTCCTGGAGCTTCTGTTGTATGATTTTTTTTTATCCGAATCTTCTATTGTATTTTGCATGTTCAATTTTTAATATTAGTTTTGACTTCACTTTTGCACAATATTGCGGAATAAATTTGGATTTGATCAATGATTTTATAAAAATCATTGGATTTGATAAACTTAATTTTCTCAATTTCAAACAAAACGTACGACTGAAAAATCAGAATGAAATGACAATGTGACATGATCCGTCAATCGGCCAATTTTACTCCTAACCTAAGTACCAACCGAATAGTAAGAACTTCGGCATCTGTTGGTTGGCAAGGATTTCTCTACAATTATTTAATCTCTGTTTTGTCAAATTTAAAACTTAACATCAAAGAAATAAAGTGACTTATCGTTTACATTATCACTATTCAAATTCTGTTCCAAGGCAGTGTCGACCCCCTGACTTCAGTCACAGGGTTCTTACTATTCGGTTGGTACTTAGATTAGGAGTAAAATTGGCCGATTGACGGATTGACTATCATGTCACATTGTCATTTCATTCTGATTTTTCAGTCGTACGTTTTGTTTGAAATTGAGAAAATTAAGTTTATCAAATCCAAATTTATTCCGCAATATTGTGCAAAAGTGAAGTCAAAACTAATATTAAAAATTGAACATGCAAAATACAATAGAAGATTCGGATAAAAAAAAAATCATACAACAGAAGCTCCAGGAAATGTTCTATTTGTGGTAGACGAAAGATAAGCCCAATATATATTTCTTGCAAAATTTCCTTTAAACCCTAAGTGTTTAATTCAATTTAATTGTATTATTATAGTATACTCATGATATAGGTACCTACTTAATATTTGCACACCTGCTTGCAGGTTTGAACACATTTACTAGTTACTACTACTTAGTTCTAAGAAATGTACCTATTTTGTATTTTAAAATGATGTGTTTTTGCAAATAAACGATTGATTTTATTTGATTTGTATTATTTTCATGGCCTCCTTATTTTAACAAATGTATAGCAATGATTGGTGAATTGGTTAGCATAATTCTCTGCAAATATGAAAAATACAAGTAGCGAGGTCCTGGAGGAGCTGTCAAAAGTTAATACTGTTAGGTTGGCATCATTGCCTGTCTGAGCGATATTGTCCTTATGTTGGTAATGTTGCGTTTACTCGAGCTCACGTCAAGTGAACTCAATCCAATGTTCTAAGTGCCGTCTCTTAAAACGTAGTGATTATATTCTCTTTGACTGAAGTGGTAGTGGTAGGTAAAATTAATATATTTTTACATAAACTAAACTGAAAAATTGCCTAAGAATGAATGACTGATCATTTCTTACTCTATGGCATCAAACTCGCACGAAAGATCTATCTGATGATCAATGTGTTTTTTAAGTGGTTGGTACTACTGATTCTAACCTCAAATTAATTAAATATTATTTATTTACAAATAAAATTAAATAATCTACCCCTCAACCTACATACCTAAACATTGTTTTATCACTAATTTTAATATGGCTAGTAGCAGATTAGAAAGAATTGGGACAATTTACTCCCGGTATGTTTTTTTGTCCTGTATTTATTTATTAGAGGCTGATATTTTCTGAATGATTAGGTACATATTAATAATTTTAAATTATTTTTAGCGTTGAAGGGCTACTAGTCCGAGGGGGAATGAAGCCAGATGATAGGCCATTGTGGTTTGATGTCTACAAGGCTTTTCCACCACTAGCAGAACCAAAGTTTGCTAGACCTAAACCGGAAATCAAACCAATTCGAAAAATATTTTACCAAGAGGATGTGATCAGAGCGTTAGTATACTTTACTATGGTACCTAACCAAAGACAAAAGCTCAGATATTTAAAATAAGTAAATAATTTGTTGCTTTATTACAGAAAATTTCATTCAAAAGGACATGGAACAAGTGCAATTGATTTGGTGAGCCAAAACAATGAAACACAAATTAAAAGGCTAGTAAAACAATATCAAAAGTTAAAATCTGAAGGCACACCTGATGAAGAACTAGTTGCAAAATCAGCAACAATAATAGGAACTGAGTCAAAAGAACAATATGAATCCATAAAAGCAGCTAAGGCAGCTCGAGTACCTGTGAATCCAGAATCAGTCACTGCTAAAGTATTGTCCGAAGCAGATATTAAAAATATATTTAAGGAATAAATTTATTTCTTATTATCTAGTATCTAGTGAAGTTATAATTGATGATTGAGATGTATTAAAATGTTATATAAAAATAAACTGTTAGAAATTAGAAAACACATTTATTTTTATGAATCATCAGCCAAAACTGGTGAGTTTTACATTCATGTGGCATGAAGAGTACCTACATCTTTACAGAACCTTAGTTAATGTGCCTAATATTGAAACTCTATTTTAAGTTGCATACATAATTCCATAATCATAATTTTTTTTTATCTAATTCCTAGTTACTATAAACTGGCACTAAAATTCAGTATACAAATAAATACGTTAAATAAGAGGCTTGTTATTAAAATGCCTATGCGTATACAATAATACCCAAGTTCTGTGAAAAAGATAAACATTGAGTCAGGTTCATATTTTCAGCTACCTATGTAGATACTAGGGCATATTACTAATCACACTATCTTATCTCGAAGATAAGAGCTAGTAGAACGCACCTAGTTGGTTCACTACTTAGTATGTCATCAAATTAACTTTGCTGTGCTACATTATCTGTTTTTGTTTGAAAGCGCCTAATTCAATTGATACATCAAAAATGGCCCAAAGGAAACCATTTTTGTTTTACTTCGCTGTAGTTCTGAGTGAGTTATTATTATCATTTACTTAAATGACACCAAAGCCAAATGACTCATTAAGTAGGTTGCTATTTGTAACTTATCTACCATCCAAGCCAAGGGCTTTGTTGCGACAAAATCTTATGTGACTATTCACTCATACGATTTTGTCGGCTAAATTAAACATAACTAGGGACCTAACTAACCTCACGGAGGCTATTAACTTTCTTAATCTAGGTAAGTACCTACTTAATATCTACTTTATAAAAATAAGTCGGGTTTTCCTTCCTGACGCTATAACTCTAGAACGCAAGAACCGATTCCACGGTTTTGCATTCGTTGGAAAGGTCTAGGGCCCCGTGAGGTTTTTAACAAAGAAAATTTGCGGGAATGTGTAAAGCGCCGGCGCAGCCGCAGGGCGGAAAGCTAGTCAGTAATAAATGATTTATTTTACGTAATTAACTGTTAACCCATACAAGAACAGTATTATTTAATGAGTGCCAATGCTTTTATATTTATACATATTTCTATTAGGTCATTCATCGGACTACTGATACTAGCCCATTGTAAAACGTATAGGGTATGCCATCCAGCTTACCCACTCGTCAGGTCGTCAGTTATAAGGTTTGAAAAAGTCGATTATTACCTATACGACAGAATGTATTTATTTATTTATTCGAGAAGAAACATACAGATATTTGGCGGGGTTTCAACCCACACTCCTATTAACAGTTAAGTACTGTACTGCATATTATGTACCACCCACATACCAAGAAGTTTAACTTAATAATAATTCCTCTTATTTTGAATAATCGTACTTAGGAGTTAATGTTAAATAGAAAGATATGAAACTAATTTAATAAAGAGGTAAACTCATTGTTTTTGTAATGTTAAGATAATACACAGATAACCATGCGTTAATAATACGACTTCTTTCCAGTTGTACTCAGCACACTTACACAAGAAACTGAGGCCAGAAGAAAAATTCTCCGCGGAAGACGTGTGATGACACGCACATACTATCGTAAGCTTTGAGAAATTGTGATATTACATTATATTTTTGTGTATGTACTTGTTAAGTGTTTCTTGTGTGACAATAAATTATCATCTATCTATTCCTTATGAATGAGACGCACTCACTCGTTATAATAATATATTGGTAGCGTTCTGGACACACTCAGACCGTGTCGGTCGGTAGCGAAACAAAGCTAGAGGGTATCGTTAGTGTTAAGGTAATAAACCATTGACATGTCATGGTCACAGGACACATACGGTCTGTGGCGTGGACTGGTAGTCAAGTCAGACTGATCATAAAAGGTACAGTCGGAAATATCAATTAACCCAACCGTATATTTCCAGATGGCAATGCAGTACCCGCTTGGGCGATAAGTCTCATGGCAGGAATAGGGATGCTGTTCATAGGCGGTATTCTCTACGTGATCATGAGGAAGTTCGTTTTGTCTTCGAACAGTGGAGCCGTCTTGAACATATACCAACCAGCAATGCAACAAGACATTCAAGTCTAATTATTTCTCGTTGTTAGTTGATAATTAATTTAATTAAGGTTTAGAGTGTATTTCAGTTTGAACAAATTTGTATTTTGTGGGTACTTTAATATTTAATGGTACTTTCAACCACTTAGAACTTTATATTTTTATTTGTAAATTGGGTAATTTTTTTAAAGAGGTATAGGATTTGTTGTAATACCTTTTAACAAGTAGCTAAGTACAATTTGCAAGGACATGATAGGAGAAATATGTTATTTTCGAGAAATAAAACAATAATTTTAGTTTATTAATATTTGTATTTATTTATTGAAAGTAAAGGTTTTATCGGAATAGTCATTTAAAATTACGTCGATTTGAAAAATGTATTGGATGGTTACATTTAGGGAAGCGAGAGAAAATACCTAAAATTAGAATTCTCTACGGTGGTATTTATCGGGGTCGAAGTACGAAGTGACGACCACTCGGTTGCTGAACTTGCGGCCAGTGAGAGTCTGCTGCGCTTTCTGGCAGTCAGCAATGCTGTTGAACTCCACAAATACCTGTAATAGACACCATAATTTATACATCTTCATAACTCATACGACATCCCAATACTGGAACAGTCTCTCCAATAGAACCCAATATTGGTCTTAGGGAATAGGTATAATCAGAATGCTTAAAGGCAATATTAATTTTAGAGTGATTTTAGACTGTTGGTACATAATAGCTTTGTATTTTGATACAGGATAGTGATACTCTCCTTAGCCTGTGGCCATGTAATGCTGAACCACACGATATTTTATACTATTCCAAAAAAAAGTTATAAACTTAAACAATATTTTATTCTATTACCTTTCCACATCCTGGTACTTCCACACCTTCAATAGGCCTTGGAATTTCTATACTGCGCACACAGCCATACTTATTGCATTCCTCCCTGTAAGCAAATTGATTTGTGTTATAATTATTTCTAGCTATCTATGGAAGAAGCAAGAATATTCTAATTAAAATTACATTCTAAGAGATATTCAAATGTATAAACCTGTAATTATAGCTTAATTATTCTAATTTTGAATTGGTTAGCTAAAAATTTAATTTAATGGTTTTATTGACTTGGCTTTTATTTAACTTGAGAGGCAACAAAATTGACACTATAGTCAAATAATATAAATATCAAACATAATTATGGATTAAAATGAAGCAAGTAATACTCACTTGATATCCTCCAAGATATCTTCATACTCCTCTTCGTCGCGCAGCTCGTCCGGAGTGACCATGTTGAGCAGACAGAGCACCTCGGTGGCCGGGCCGGCGCCGGCCAGCGTCATGCCGGCGACTTGCAACTGTACCGGCGCCGCGCCGGTCATCGCTGACGAAAGGTACATAGCTGTGATTGGTTAAGAGGGTGTTCAAAATTTGCATACAGGGGTAAACATAAAATATAAAAAATAATTAAAGCATTGGATGTTCTAAATGTCAATCTACACTATGTACTCAACAAAATAGGGCACATTTCATTAATTACTGTATTTTAGATATTCTGCACAATTTTTAAAATTTTAATTTTATTCGATGTGCTATTTTGCTTTCAGTACATAGGTTCTATTATTCATGCATCAACCAATATCAACATACAGAAAGTTCTGAATTAATTCTTAATTTTTTAATTATTATAACTATTTTATTTTAATTGCCTTAAAGACAGTATTTTTGGAGACAATTTGAAGTCGGTTTTTTTGGGAAACAGTTTATAATAAGCTACATTTCTAGTGAAAAAAATGTACAAACGAATAGTAAAAATTAGAAAAAATTATATAACAACAGCAACATCAATATAGGTACATATGTATAATAATAATGATACTGAAACTAATTTGACGATTTGTAGATTTTTTCTTTAACTTAACATTCTGCATATTCCGCCGTAACTCTTAAACGAATGTTCCGAATTTGATGAAATTTGGTAGTTAAATATTTAGAGGTCTGGGACACAGGTATTTATATTCTTGCTCCAGTTATGATAAGAGGTAGCCCCCATACAAATATAATTTTACGTGGGTGGAGTCACGGGCACCGCTAGTTGTTTAATAATAAGTAAGATTGTATATTCACCTAGTGTTGAATTCTTTGCTCCAATACTGGCTCTCTGTACTATAAGTTTCTTATCTCCAAGCTGCATTCCATTCAGGCCTGCTATAGCCTAAAACACAAATATATGATTAGTTATATGTATTACAAAAGTCAGAAATGTCTGTCTTGCTAGGTTATTTCAATATATTTACCTGGTCTGTCATTGAAATATCCACATATTCAGCAAATGCATAACCCTTGCTTAGTCCAGTTGATGAATCCTTCACCAGATTGAAGGCACGAAGCTGCCCAAAGGACATCAGCAATTCTTTTACCTATACATATGGAATATAGTTAGGTAGCAGTTACACAGTCCAACAAAACAAATACTTGAATAAATTTAATATTGATAGACAGTTGATAATATGCAGATTTGATTGGATATAACAATACTGTTCCCATATAATTTTTCTAAGGCTTTTTATATGATTTGAATCTGACCTGTGTCTAGGCGCAAGTTAATCAGATGAGAATGTAGGAGACTTGCCTTTGAGTGCCGATGTCTCATTCAAGTACAAGACGGTATAGGTGAGAATGAGAGACAACAGTGACACGCGCGCGAGTGTGCCAAATCTATGCTAGGGAGGGGCAGAAAGCAAACTATATCAGTGAGTTGTTTGTGATCCGAGCGTGAGGCGCACGCTCCGAGAGGTACCTGTGGAAAGTCCTGAAAGGAACAAAACAACGCGGCTCACTGCTGGCACCGATGCCCTGTCAACTGTTGAATCTCGCCCTGAAATACAGCATCTGATGCTGCCTAAATGGGGATATCCTACTTGCCTCATAGGCATATATGAAATTTATTAATAAGTGGACAACTAGGTCTTGAGATACTTGAATAGCTAGAAAAAATAAATGTAATAGTTGTATGGAACAGCCTTTGACCTAAAAGATATAAAATGCGGAGTCTGGTTACAAACCTGCAACATATAATTTTGCAAATCAAAATGAAATTGTAAATATTTAATAATACCAAATACTCATTATTTTGAACTAATTATTATCAGATAATATAATTTGCTTGCAGCATATCAACTTTATGTTTATATGAAGACTTATAGCCACATTTTAATACAATCACAATAAAAAACAAATAATTTGATGCCAATTTTCAATCCAGCAAGAATGTATTACACTATCAAAAATTTTACAAAATATCACATTCATATAACAAATTAGTTGTTGTTTTTTTTTCAATAGAAGTTGCACTTACTTGAAATTTCTAAGCATATGAATGGAATAACAGAATGTGATATTTTTGATATAACATTTCAGATACCTATAATAATTACTTACTTGGTCTTCATTTAGATAATTTGGCAAACCACCAATAAATATTTTATGTGGTGAATCTGGAACTACTGTACTAATGACACCAGCTGAAAAAAAAATACAAATTAAGTATTGGGTTTGATTCTATTTAATATGTCAGTAAATATTATGTATTTTGTAACTTACCTGGCACATTGATAGATGGATTCTCAGTACCAGGCATGGGTTGATAATCATGTGGCCGTCTTATCTTCAAGCTCTGCCCTTTGAAGTTGATACCATCAAAAGCCATTGCCTGAGTTGTCTCATCAATAGATCTGAACTCAAGGAATGCAAAGTTTTTATCCAAATTTATTTGACAGGCTAGGACAGGGTTGCCTGCAGCTTGTGCCAATCCAGAAAGATGCATTTGCTGATTGAAAAATTCCATGGTTTCTTCTTCAGTGACACCAAACGGAATGTTTCCTACATACAATCTTCTGGCTTGGCGGGTAATAGTGGAGCCGACAACCGGCACGGCAGCTTGCGGCGTGTCAGCAACGATGTTAGCTGGGATTTGACCGGCAGCTTGCATAGCCTTGTACTGTAGCGGTGTGATGTGCTCGAAACCTGGCGGAGGCACGTCCCAGTATAGGGATGGCTTACGACGACGAGATCTCTTGCTGCCTGGTGCCGCATTTGGGGATTTAGAACGACTTCTCTTTTTTTCTCTACGTTCATTGCGCTCCCGTGGAGAGCGTGATCTAGAGCGGCGCCTTTCGCCTCGAGAACGCGATCTGCGTCGTCGTTCTAAAAACATATAAAATTTAGCCATTAATCAGGAAGTTTGTGTTTAATGAGATCAGTTATTGTTTTCGAAGAATCATTACCTTTATCTTCACCCATTTCGTAATTTACTTTGCGTTAAAATTCACAAAACTTCGATTTCCACTTTCATAAAACAGTCAAAGCAAAATGGCGCTGTGCGTGCACCACTATTTGATGTTTGTCTTTGGTTGGTTTGGTGTTTGTATGTATGTGTGCCGTGGTAAATGGAGTGCCGTCGGTGTCGTTGCTTTGCTTGATAAAATCCTTCATAGACAAACATTTTAATCATTTTATCACGTCAAGCAATAGCGAGCGTGAAAGCTGCCTTACTTATTCGCATTCATAGTTTACTTCAATCAATGTTGGTAACATTAAATGAATGATCCACAGGTAAGAAAACTTGTTCCGACCTAATCTATGAGATGTGAGACCCATGTGGCATGTTATTTGTGACCTGGCCAAGCCTTGCCTTATTCCATGCTGTTATTTTTTGTTTTACTTCATTCATTGGTTTTGTTGCGGCGAAATAGTCCGATTGCTTATTACAGTATGATGTGAATGTGTTGATGTATTTACTTTAGTACTTTACCATAGTGTATGTTGAAACTTGAACGGAGTAAAACGCAAAGCGAAACCAAATTGCGAACGTAAAAGTGAAAGTTTTAATTAATTGAAAATATTTTCTGAATGGTTGTTTTTAAGCCAGAAATACAGACTTTTTGAAGAATATTTTTCCTATAAGAATAGTGTATTTATATAAAATACTGTTTATCGTATAATTTGTGAAAATGGTAAGTATCTTACTAACATGCCTATTTATTTATTTTGTATGAGAGTATTTTATATTAGTTATATGAATTTAAGACAGTATGTTGATATAATAAGTTATCTAATAATTTTCTTTTTAATTTCATAGGATGTTCAATCTAATAATGAAGGTTTAAAGAAGAGGAGATCAGATCCAGGCGAAATTACAGATAGAATAACATCTGAATCGGAAAGTAAACCGGCAATTACAAGTACAAAGACAATTGCTCTTATATTTGTGTCTCTGCTGTTGGATTTATTGGCATTTACTATGATATTGCCCCTACTACCTTCGCTCATGGATTATTACAATAAAGAAGAAGGCCAAGGAAGTGGTGTTTATGCCTCGTTACTGCAAGCAGTGAAAGGCTTTCAGAAGCTCACTGGAGCACCTGATCGATTTGTGTCTGTTTTATTTGGAGGGGCTCTTGGGTCCTTGTACAGCTTCCTTCAATTCCTAACAAGCCCTATTGTTGGAAGCCTTTCAGATGCATATGGAAGGAAGCCATTGTTATTAATATGTTTGGTAAGCAATATAAATTTGAAAATAGATTTAACTATATTTCCTTATCATAAAATTTATTATCAGTTCTAAGAATGCCATTGGAACAAAAGTGAATGTCATGTTTTCTATCTCAATTGCTGATAAAACTTGTTTTATCAATAGATTTAGAATAATCTCATGACCTACTTTATGTACTTTCTTAAATTTATTTAAGTAATTTGGTAGAATTCACATAATTTTGCGCCTCAGATATTTTTGAGCTTAAAAATAAATGGCATATAGTATGATAAATTTTAGATTTTTTTCTGTATGTAAGTATGTTATTTTAATTCTTGCTCCAATTATTATAAGAAGTGGCCTCCTTAGAAACATAATTAAACACAGATGGAGTCGCGGGCACCGCTAGTACATAATAAATCACACAACAAGATTTATTTTATAGATTATTTATTTATTATTATTTATTTTTTACACATAAATATAAAACCTTTAAAACTCATAAATATAAAACCTTTAATTCGGATTTGTACCTGTCCTTACATAGTTAAAATAAATATATGTGCAAGGAAACAGTTCATTTCCTTTCAAAGCCTAATTGGTGCCAAATTAATAATTGTTAGTTGTTAAATAACAATTGTTATTCGTAATTGTTAGGTAATCTCTGTACAAGGACACTTTCTGCATAAACACATTGTTCCTTCACTAATTGGTGATATCAATTCAAATTAAATATATCAAGTATTATGTTTCAAGGAGAACCGGTCTTACAACTGGTTTCATTTTTACCTGTTAAGAAAATTTTGCCTTAATTTGGAATGTAAGAAAATATTTAATTAAAGCTTTTTTTTCTAGATAGGTATAGCATTGTCTCATGCTCTATGGAGTTATGCAAGTACCTTCAGCATTTTCGTACTTGCCCGATTTATTGGAGGTCTGAGCAAGGCTAATGTTAGCCTGAGCATGGCAGTCGTCACTGATGCTTCTAATGAAAAGTCTAGAGCAAAAGGAATGGTGAGTATCAAGACCTAGAAATAAATGTTTATTTATTTTATGAATGAGAATAATAATAATAATAGAGATCCAATTATCAGCTTTCGCATATAAACGTCTATATGCCTAAAAATTTTATTAAAAATTGAAAGTGACAATTCGGACGAAACTCGGCCGAATAAATCGTCCGAATTGTCGGCGAGCCGTTTAGACAAAGGTGTTTAAAACAATTGCTCGACAATTTACACAGAAATATCTAGCCCAGCAGTAAGCACGAAGCTTGTGTTACTGGTGCTAGATATTCGTATACACATAATAGAATATACATACATACATTAATAGATATTCTTTGTTATATCTGCAGATCGTACAAATTTTTGTTGCGAGGCGGAAATCGAACCCGCAACCTCTTGCGTCGCAGGGCGACTTTCGCCCGCTATGTATGTATTTTTGTTTACATACATTTTTGAGGACATTTGCCTAAACCACCTGTTAATATCGAAATAAAGAATAACAATTAAACAAGTTGTGCAAATACCGGCTTCCATTATAACAAAGTACATAAATCTTTCAATAGGTACTAATGTTTTCATGTGGATTGGTATTAGTTTATCGTGTGTGGAAATTATAATAAAGTTTTGCTTACGTTTTTAAATAATACATTTTAATGAGTGTAATTTTTTTCAGGCTCTTATTGGACTAGCATTTTCTATTGGTTTTATTGTGGGCCCGTTAGCTGGTGCTTGGTTCGCTAAGAACAGCGACAAAACATCCGGACCATGGGGAGAAAAACCAGCAATGTATGCTCTATCTCTATCACTAATTAACATCGCACTTGTGTGGATGTTTGTACCTGAAACTCTTTCCAAGGTAATATTGAATACAATGGTAATTAATTAGCTCTTAAAGAAATTACAGCTAAGACTTTTCTCATTGATTATACTTTTTCTTTCAGGAAAAAAGGGCACCGCTTACATTTACATTAGCGAAATCAGTAGACTATGTATCACCATGGCATCTACTGAAATTCACAGCAGTTAAAAACTTGTCTAACCACCAGAACAAAGTGCTGTCAAAACTGGGACTGATTTATTTTTTGTATTTATTTATTTACTCGGGATTAGAATTTACAATAACATTCCTGACTCACCATACATTCCAGTATACTGCTATGCAACAAGGAAAAATGTTTTTAGTAATAGGTAAGTTTTGTAAATTCCCTTTGGTCATAGCTTAAGTTTACGAAGTTACATCTTTATTATACTATATTTAATAATGGCAGCTATTGTAAACCCATGCTATGTTTTCCTTCATCGTTAAAGAAAGCGTTTTGATAAATATTGACCCCGCAACAGCCCTGACTGCTGACTGTTATCATAGGTGTGATCTAATTCTGCACGATAAGAAAAGGAAAACAATTATTTAAAAACAAAGGAAAGAAAACAGTCTGAACGACTTTTACTAGGGCACTGACTTACGTTGACTTTTATTTCTTTTAAAATCAATAGATAAATTATTGCAATACGTTTGATTCAATAACATAATCTATTCATTTTTTAAATAATTGGACCATGAAACGCGTTTATTAACATGATTGGAATGCTTTTGAGTTTCGCTATATTTCGGATGTTTTGTAGCCATCTTTACGGAGACTCTCAGAAACCTTTAAAATAAATTAATTATTTTGGACAGCAACATCTAGGTCCTGTCTGTAACCCGTTCCATGTTCAAATATTTAATCCATTTTATATCCAGTTCCATGCTCAAATATTGAATCCATTTTATGTTACCAGTTCCATGTTCAAATATTTAAATGATAGATACCTAATTACCGAATCATTAGATTTTATGAAAAGAAATGGCATGAATCTGTAAATGTTTGTTTCAGGGGTGATAATGGCGGTGCTTCAGGGCGGCGCGGCGCGGCGGCTCGGCGCTGGCGGCGCGGAGCGGGCGGCGCGCGGCGCGCTGGCGCTGACGCCGCTGTCGTTCGTGTGCGTGGCGCTCGCCGCCACCGACGTCGCCGCGCCGAGCCCGCTCACGTGGCTATGGACTGGTCTAGTGCTATTCGCTCTATGTAAGCTTTTTGAATTCTTTACGAATTGTCTATCAATATTTATTTATTTATTTTTATTTAGCTTAACCAGTTTACTCTTTAAGTTTATTTTTGGTACAAGCTGATCCACCCGTGTTTTCAAACTATTTATTTTTTTGTTGTTATATTATTATTTTACGCTTACTTGCTTGTTTACGATATCCAGGTAGGTACTAAAACTAGATCAAACAGATACCTAATAATCACTCAAGCGAGAATTGTCGAAACAACGTTTCTTAGTAAAACCATGTAACCAATACACATTATATTCGACAGCGACGGCATTCGCGGTATCGTGCATGACGTCGATGGCGGCGGCTCAAGCGCCCGGTGAGGCGCGCGGCGCGGTGCTCGGCACGCTGCGGTCGCTGGGCGCGCTGGCGCGGGCGGCCGGGCCTCTGCTGGCCTCCTCAGGTATCTCCTATTTACCTAATTAAGTTAATAGCATTGATTAAGTTATTTAATAGATTAATATATAAATTTAATGTAGGTGCACCGCCACTCCAGCATTTAATGGATCCTATCCATCCAAAGGTTGCCTGGAAGATGGTCGCTTTTAGCGATAAGGCCGCCAATTGTCCCATTATCATATTTTGTATCTAGCTAGTTATTATGTAATGGTGCACAATAAAGTAATTATTTCTTTCTTTTTCTTTTCTTAAGTTTTATCTTTGTGTTTGAATTGTGTAAGTTGCTTAATATTTATCTAGAGAACTGTTTGTTTCAGTTTACTGGTGTTGTGGTGCGGCGGTGACTTACTCGTTAGGATCTATTATACTTATCATTCCTGCTGTGATGTTGTTTAGACTGAAGACGTGAATGAACACAACTAAAAATATTATTTATTTAATTACTTATAAAAGCAGCCTTTACACTGCTTTGGTACAATAAGCTAAGATAAGCAATAATAATTTCCTCATTTTTATACAATCCATTCTTTAATATTAAGAATATTTATTGAACAATTTAGATTCTCGAATTGCAGTATTAAAGTTTTGTGCTTATTAGTAATTACTGAATCGAACCTTATTTAAAATAATGTTTATAAAATCTTATCTTATATAATCTTAAATAAATGTTTTACTTATTTTAAATTGTTTTTTTTTCATGATGAATCTATCATTAGGTTTTATTATTGAGATTTTTGCAGCACATTAAAACTGTTTTAGAATGATAGACCTGCTATACTACATATTTTGAATGTTGCCATATTTTTACTTATTTGTTATTAATAGTATTTGAATGTAATTTCATATACTTTCTCATTATGAGAATCTGCAGATGACGTCATCAGTGATTTGGCGGCTTAGGCCTAATTTCACCACTCCTTGTTTGTTAGTTTAACATCCCTATATGTTTAATAACAGACATTTTATGTATATTAGTGGACTGTTAATATACTTAATGGGATGTTAAACTAACAAACTGAGAGTGGTGAAATTAGGTCTTAAATTAGGTAAATTTAGATAAGTTTCCAAATAGGTGCAACTAAAAAAATACACATTTCAGCTAAGTACATAAAGAATTGTTTAATCAAAAAAAGTACAAATTGCGACACTTAAATTATCAAGGCTGTGCCTACATTTTATATGTTTACAAATCGTTTTGCATGGCGTGGAAAACGCTACGGCTAAGCGTTTCCCAACCACTGCGTTTTGTTTCAATCACAACCTTTTCTTGCAATTTCTTGATGTCATACTCCAACTCGTCCATGGCCTTTTCAGTTTCAGCGGTTTGCCGTGACTCCATTTCTTCAAAACTATAAAAAATAATTGTGATGTTATATTTTATATTTTATAAAATTATATTTTACCGCAGGCAGCTCGGGCGGAAGGCTTTTAATTATAGTAGATACCTAGCTACTTGACCTATTATATAAACCTATCTCTACCTAGCTAATTTTATTACATAGGCCTTACCAGTAGAAGTAATGACATACAGGTAGATAATGTAATGTATATTCTTACTCTTTCTGGCCTATGGTAGTGATATCTTTTAATTGGTCCACGTTTTGCTTGAATGCGTCTGAAGCTTGCTGAATGCACTTCATGAAAGCTCCTATGAGATTATCGAACTTAATTTTGTTTTCTTTCATTATATTGTAGTCTGCTTCCACTTTATTTGTTACGTCCTCAAGGCGCTTGAATAAGTTTGAGTTGCGTTGTTGCCTAAAAATAAGAGAACATTTTAATATTTTCTTAGGAGGTTGGCCTAGAAATATACCGTATCACTAGAGTACGATTAAATAGATATTTAATATTAAAATAAACATTTTGTTTGTTGTTATTTAAAATAATCTAAGATTCTAATATAACTTATTTATAATGGTGGAATAGGAGGTATGCCATGTCCAGGCTCTTATTTGGTTGGATTAGGAAAGTAAAATAGGTAGTACTTGCCTTGCTTCTATTTGCGAATTAACGAGCTCTAAAACCGTCTTTTTGTATTCAGGATTAGAGCCTGAGCTGGTTTCCATTTTCTTCTTCTTTGCACTGGCTTGATATTGACTAATTAGTCTGGCCATATCATCTTCGAAGTCTCCGTCTAACGTGCGCTTTGGAGTTTTCTCGCGTGACTCTTTATCTATCTTTGTTTTTCCTAATTTCTTTCCGGACATAATTATGGATATAATAGTTTTTTACGTAAGATTTGTTCGGGTACCGCAAGCCTTCTTTGGGATCAGAGGAGAAAATGGTTTCCTTTTCCCGCTTCCCGCTATCATTTGAAAAATGAATATTAATGATGGCGCCAAAATCATCTACTCTATGGTTCCGGTTTTCATTGGGTTTTCTATGCTCAAATCACATTGGTTTGAATTACATTTACATTCATCACTCACTCACTCATCTATATAGAAATAAATGAGACCGCATATGTACCTTAGATAATAGAACGGTTCTTCTGAGATATGTACTCAATCAATACTCATACTCCCTTTCTCTCCTTTGACTTTGTTGTCATGGAAACAGTTTGTTGTTGCGCTCAAAGAGAATATAATCACTACGTTGTTGCGCTCAAAGAGAATATAATCACTACGTTTTAGTTGCGCTTTGTGGAAAGTTGATGGGAAGCACCAAACTATAACGTAGTGATTATATTCTCTTTGCACCAAACATAACCTAGTGATCATATTCTCTTTGGGAAGCACCTAACTACGCTGTGCTCCAGGCCCTACTACAATCAAATAAATAACTATGCCCCTTTTCAGTAATAAGTTCTCACTAAAATCTATTCCAGTCCGCAAGCAGGACACCTCTGTAATAAAGAATGAATTTGGTAGTGACTATGCATCAAAAGAACTTTCTATAGATATAGCACCACTAAAAATTAAGCTAGGAGACTTTGATGTTTCTTTTGAAGATGGGCAATGGATACCAGGTATGTATTACTAATAACCATCTTGACTTTTTGTATTTGGTGATGTGTGTGAACAAAATGGGAGGAAGATGATTGATTCAGAATTTGTTAAATTTCAGCCTCAGGGAAAGCAGGAGTAGCACACAAGGAGAATATTCGTTTAAAAAATGAATTAGAGAGACTGGAAGAGGAAAACAATATGCTTCGTTTAAAATTTGAAATATTGTTGGATATGATGACAGACAAAACTGTGGAAGCAGAGCAAGAGCATATACAACGCGCACAAAG
This sequence comes from Chloroclystis v-ata, assembly GCA_963691955.1. Lineage (NCBI taxonomy): Eukaryota > Metazoa > Arthropoda > Insecta > Lepidoptera > Geometridae > Chloroclystis > Chloroclystis v-ata. The sequence continues at coordinate 8,201,220 of OY829899.1, forward strand.
TCTTGGCTCTTTGAAACAGAAAACTACTATGAAAAGCAAGCGGTGGTAAATAAATATCATCACTTATAAAATAATGACCAAAAATACAGCAAAACACTGATTATTTAAGTAATATAAGTAATTAATTATCTAATAATCATAGATCATAAATAGTTATGAATAATAAATAAAAAATATTTAATTTGAAACAATATTTATTGACTATAAAAAATTAAAAATGCATTTTACTTAGGTTTGTTAACTTTAAGTTAACAAAACCAGTGTGCAACACTTACTTTAAATCACAGGCAGTGTTATACTTAATAATATGTAACACTATAAACTAAAAATACTACAAGAGTAGTTTTACCAAAGTACTAGTAGTTTACAAAGACAAACAATCTTTCAGATTTAAAATATGTTACAGATAGCATATAACAGTATCCAGGCATATCTTGCACAAACTTACACCAGCAAGTTTTGATTTATATCTAAATTAATAGTGATGTGAGAATAGTTCAGCACTATTATTATTTACACACTCCTGGATAGATAAATCCACTATTATGACAATGGTAAACCATATTTTCCTGTTTCTTCCCTTCCTGTTTCCAGATGGCCTCATAGCATATACCAATAGGAACATTTTTATTACAAAACTAGTACAACAATTGTTAAAATGTTAAATCAAGTATTATTAGGGCAGCGGTTCCTAGTGTGTCCTTCCTGCCTGCAGAGGCCGCAGCGCCTGGCGCCGCGCGAGGCCCCGTCGTCGCGCGCCTCGCGGGGGCCCCCGAGCCCTCCGAGGGGGGCCCGGGACCCGCCACGGGGGGCGCCGCGCCCGCGCCCTCGACCGCGGCTGCTCGATGTGAAACCTCCGCCGCTGCCGCCACTCCATTCTGTCATAAAATGTGTTTTTCGTTATATATTTTTGACGTAAGCTAAGCCACGGTCAAAAGCTAGTGTTTTATAAATGAGTAAGTGCACTTACCTGTGCTTGTTGATGATCCGTCATCAGCCCATTGGAAGAAATTGCAACGAGAATTAAACTCTTTCGGACAGCCATAGAACGGCCGCCCTTTATTTGGACCCTCTTTATGTACTGTGATTCTGAAATAGTTTTCATTTTCATTAAATATTATGTTTAATTTAAGTCTTATTTAATAAGCAAGATCAAAATGAAAAAAACTCAAATCATTCTAATGTATAAAACGCAGTAAGCAGTGGTTGTAGTGATTACCCCATATTATGTCCCACCAATGGCGCTTTTCTCCAATACCTACCATTTTTTAGTCATGAAGATTTGGTATAACCACCACACTCAACAGGCGGGTTGGTAATCGCAGTAAGTTGGTACAATACAAAGTACGACGCTGATGCCCGTAATCTATATATAAGTCTGGTAGTCGAAGATTACATTTTTTTATATGGGTATTTTTAAAAATTTATAAACAATACTCACTTCTTGCAAGGCAATCCACAATTACATTGGACATTATCATCATTTGGTTCAAAACTATCTCTTGAGAACGATGGTGTTATTCCCCAACCTCTACTGGAATTACTTGACTGGTTATTGGAATTTCCGCTGTTAGATTGTTGTCCCCAAGAATTGGTATTATTTGGTTGCTGGTTGCCCCAAGAATTTGTTTGTGGTGGCGTTTCAAACTGATTTTCAGTGTCGCCCTCTGGTGCCCATAGGAAGAAATCACATCCACCGTTATCTTTGCCCAGCGGGCATTTATAGAACTTCTTTCCTAAAAAAATATTAAAATTATTACATAAGAATTGTTGTATCCTGGGATCAGAGTCTGGAAAAATTGTGGGACGCCTTTTCTGCACTCGCATGATACACTCGTGTTTTGTATAAGGATTCATTTGCTTACCAAAGTTAGCAGTTTGTTTCCGAACAGTGAGTAAAATCGCAGATTTATTGCATCCACATAGTACATTATTATCATCATTGCTGCCTTGAGGCGTCGGCATTCTATTCGACGGCATATTTGTAGCCGGCGGTCTTTGCGCCGGTCTGGGCAAAGGATTCACTGTATTCGATTCCAGGGAATTTGATCTATTTCTCTCATTTTGTCTTGTGGCATTTCTATTGGTATTATTATTATTATAACTGTTAATTGTATTAGTATTTCTATTGGTATTATCAGTTTCACTCGCATTTCTATTAGTATTGTTAGTATAGCTGTTTTGTCTGGTATTTTGATTGTTATTCGGTCTTGGTGCATTTTGAGCCGTGATTGCTCTTGTATTGGATGGACTTATTTGTAGTAGTTCTAAGAACATTGTGTCGCAGCCTCCGATACAAGCTGTGTATGGAGGCGGGTATAGATGACTTATTGAATTGTTTCGCCATTCGAATTTGATCTTCTTGTAATTAGGACCACACTGTAACAGATATTATTCAATTTAGCTATGCATGTTAAAAAATAACCGTCATATGGATATGCTTTCAATAGCGTATTTTAGTTATGTTTTGGCCAACATTAATTATTAATACATAATTTGTCAATTACATAAATTAACTTACTTGTGAGCATGTATCAGATAATACTTGTAAAGTTTTCACAATGTTGGGTAACCACACGGCGTTCTTGCAGTTAGGAAATGAAAGACAGCTGATGTAGAATTCGTCTGCATTATTCTTTTTCTGCCGCACTACCATATCTGACCCGCATTTTGGGCACTTGAATGCTGGAAATATTTTATTTAGAAGAAATTATAATTTATATAAATAATAGATTTATTTAATCCAACTTATGGATAATAGTTGCTAATCAATACAAACAAACAACTTTATCCAGACTAATAGACAGAGAACGGCCAAACCGCGCTGGTCGTAAATATTTGTGACTCTCAGTAAGAAAATATTTTATTCAATATTATACGACTTTCATTCCGAAGGTTCAAAACACGTCACACTTCTTCAAAAACTTTATGTGAGCATTTTATACACTTTAACGACGAAGGCAAACATCGTGAGAAAAGTGGTATGTATGTTTTAGTCAATTAAAGCGTAAATCTCTCTCGTCAAGAGAGAAGTTTCTTGTTCCAGTAGTGGGAACGGTGCTTATACTAATGATTTCGGTACCTGAAGGCATTGTAGGCATATTCCCAGCAGTGGGCGTATATTCGATGGGCCGCTCGTTGAACCTCTCAGCTAAAGCGCCGTCGATCTTGTTGGCCTCGGCTGATGCAGTGATGAAAACATCCTTATATGTAGCTACCTTGAACAGATACCAAGTCATGGTTAAAATCTAAAATCTAGTCGTAATAACAAAATAGATGAGAGAAGCTAGTTACGTTTTAACAACATTGAACGGATGTCAAATTTTCATCTTAGTAGGACTACTAAGATTAATATTTTAAATTAATTTATATGGTAATTAATGTTGTGACTTTGACTTGATCTTGACTTTGGATTGATCGCTTAGTAGGTTTGTCGATTAATTAATTTTATTACCTAGTTAGTTTCTGATAATTCTAGGGTGCCTGCTAAGCTATAAACGACCATGTTTTTAGGTTTCAAATAGTGCAGTGGAAGCATTACTTATAATGTTTCCGTAGCCTATTGTAAACAGATAGACCCATTAAATACAGATATTTTTGACTTGCGCAGTTTGTGATGAAGTTACCGATCTATCCTTATACTTATCACTACGGAGAACGTGTTAAGGGTCTTTCAACAAAAAAATACAGTATTTTACAGCAACCTGTTCAGCTAAAACCACAGCCGGCATCTTCCTGCCCTCGCTGATGGCCTTCAGGTCGGCCTCTAGGCCGGCGCGCAGGTGCGGCTTGGAGATGCTGAGGCCCATCGCGTCGTAGCCCTCCACCAGCCCCATGCCCAGCAGCCCCGGCACGAAGTGCGCCGCGTCCGCGAGGCACACGTACGAACGGCTCTTGATCGTCTCTATGTGCTCCGCGTGCGTTGCGTCCGTGCCTGAAATATTTTATTTGAGTATAAAGACAGGCCAAAAGTAAATATAAACAATTGAAACAGTGTCGAAATATCGCTTTTAGTGATAAGGCCGCCCATTGTTACACTTTATTATGAACATATATTTTTGTAATGTGTTTTTTGTTTTTTGGTGTGCAAGTATATTGTATTGTATTGTAATATCGGAAAACTCAAAAACATTTAAATCATCATGGTATATTATCCGTTTCATGTTCAAATTTTGTTAAAAACCATGATAGTTTAAAACTATATAACAATAAATATAAATTAAACATTTCCACATTATAATGTGGTAGGTAGTTAGACTGATAAAATGGATAAATAAATATTGCTGGACAATTCACACAGCAACATCTAGCACAATGGTAAGCTCTAAGCTTGTGTTATGGGTGCTAAATTTCTAATATAGGTACTTAATAGAAAATACACACATAGATAGATTTTTTTATTATACAAAATATACGAGTATAACACCCAGACATCGGGAACAAATATTTGCAGGTCATACAAATAGTAATCCCGAATAAAGTAACAAACACTCCTATTTATAAACATACGTTTACTCTGCAGGGAGTTATCTCTTGATTAGAGGTAAGTCCATAATTTACCACGCTCGCTGGTCAAATGCTAGTTGAAATTTAGTTTGATTTAATCATAGTTTAGTATGATATAATTACCGATTCCATGTTTCTCCATGAGCGCAATCAAATCAGCCTCGGTGAGCAAATTTGGAGCGGAAGTGTTACCATCTATCATGTCGATGCTGGTTGGCGAGAATGTTTGTCCAGACTGAAAATGCAAAATAGAACTATGAAGTAAAATTAAATGGATTCAACCGCAGTGTTGGTAAACTTTTAAAAATATTGAACTACAAAATTTTATTTTAATTTCTTCTATTTTTAAATATTGTACAGATAGATATTTTTTATTTAAGTATAGATGTTTATGAGTGAATTGTCTAGCAATATTTATAGTTCCACCAACCTGATAAACATGTATTTCCTTCGACGACCACCGATCGTAAGGGTAAACTTCTAGATAGTTCCTAGCGGTGATCATCAGGCCACTGGCGGAGAACTTTTCACTGGCCACTTCAATAGTGCACGTTGTTTCCTGACCTTGCGCGTCTTTGGAACAACAAGCCAGGAACGATCGCACTATGAACTCGTACAGACGTTGTTCATTACCCGCTAAACCTGTTGAGTAATCAATTTATTGGAGTAAGTACCTAAATATAAATTAAAAATATTTTTTGCAAGAAGAAGAATAGCTCAAACACTTTTTTGCACAGATATATTTTCTAACGAATAGGAAACAAACAAGATATATTTGAGTTATACTATTCATTTTATAAAACGGGAATTACTCACGTATTTACACAGGAGTTAAACAACTCTCGACGTTTCGACCACAACAAGAGCAGTCTTTATCAGGAGGAGTGAGCGTCCCGCCGTGCTCCGTCTCCTCTCAGTCGCGCGGTTCTCACGAGTTTCTCGAGAGTTGTTTAACTCCTGTGTAAACACGTGAGTAATTCCCGTTTTGTTTCTGTATAAGGCGATGTGGTCGCTAAGCGACAAAGTCCTTTCTTTGTGTGTGGTGTGAAATAAAAAAAAAATCCCGTTTTATTAATGTTAATAGAAAACAATCCTTACTATTAGTATACTTAGTTGGATGTATAGGAGGATGGGCCTTATCACTCTTGCTGCCCTGTCGCGGCGTGGGCCCCCCACTGTCCAGTATTCCCTGCGCAAAGGCCCCCCAGTTGGGGTCCCCCGCCTGTAGCCCCACGAGCTGGCCCAAGTTCATCTCTTTTGGGTATTCATTCGTCTCTGTACGCGGGTAGGAGATTAACCCTTGCGTATATAACTTTTCAGCAAGCCGCATTGTTTCTTTTGCATTAATTTTCAGTTTGCGTGAACATAGTTTTTCTAGTTCCTGAAATGTTGTACATACTAGGTTTTAAAATATTGTTTACTTAGGTAGCCTTCTGTAGGCCTAGGTTATTGTAGACATACTATTCGAATCGAAGTGTAATCCGACCATGTCCAATGTCAAGGCATACTTGTCAATACGGTTGGGGTCAATAATCCGCGAGTTTCCTCACGATGTTCCTATACTGTTAAAGCACGTGTTTAGATCGCACATTTGTAGAGACGAAAATGTGTGCGGCAAAGTTTGAACCCATTGATCAACCTTAGGATTAAAAATCAAGCATTCTTCCAACTAGAAAACGCTTTTGTTGTCTTATCTAATGTATTAATTTATAAAAAGTTAAAACTCACCACAGTGTCTAACGGCAAAGGTCTCCACTTGGATTTAGGCTTAGTTTTGACGTCAATGACCTTAGCCAGTGGATTTTCAAGACAGATATCGTGAAACAGTTGACAAGCTTGCTGGTCAAACAGACGCACTCTCTCCCAAGAGAAATCAACGCTTAAACCATTCATTGTATGGTTGACTGAAATATTGAATCAAATATAATGTAATTGTTTGTACAGAAAAGTTTCCAATTTACTTTTGCGAAAATTAAAAAATAAATTTTAATGCAATATCAATATTTATAAAAGTTTAGTCAATGTATATTTATTTATGGCGAAAAAATGGTTTTTCGGCATTCTATTTAGTTGTCAAAATTCCTCCCAAACCAAATTTATAATACAATGTAGATACAGAAACATAATTATATGGGCATAATAATTACTTTTTAATTTCCAAAATGGTTCAGCAACAAAATTTTCAACTGCCCGGTATCTCTCCACAACAAAGCCAAGAGTGGGGAACTGGCACGAGCCATAGCTAACAAGACTGTCAGCTAACTTGCTGGGAAAAACCTTTTGTAGCCGTAATGTCTGGAATCTAGTGAATGCTGCACCTGTAATTTTAAATAAACTATACAGCTATATGGTATATTATATAAACTGAAAACTATGTACCTATATGAAGACACAAAGAAAGGTCAACTAGTAACATATAAATCTCACCTATTCTGAGATCTAATTCTTGCCTGACATCAACAGCATCACTTATATTCTTATTTGGCTGCTCAAGATTCTGCAGAGCCCGTTTCACAGACACAGAAGTTATCTCTGAGAACTTAGCTCTATAAATATTTAGATTGTTCTTCACAGCTGTACACACTTGGATGATCTCAAAGCCAATGTTCTCTCCTTCTCTATCACAATCTGTCCAGATAATTAGACCACGGCAATTACGAATTTCTCTTTCTAGAGTTTTCTGGAAAGAACACGAGGATTATTTGTACATAATTACTGAGACCTGGTAATATGAGTTAATAGTAATGATATAAGATAAATAATATATTTACCTTGATCTTTTCATAATTTTCTGGACAATACTTGAACACTGGGGCATCAAAAAGGGCCAACGGGCTGCAAGATTGCCAGTGCTTGTAAGCCCCTACAAACTCCAAGGCAAGAAGATGACCTGATACAGACGTCATAATCATTTCACATCGTTGTCCACAGACGTCGGCTTCAAACTCGTATATTTTGTTATATTGTGATAGTCCCTCACGCTGTAATAAATACTTTGTCAATACATTTATTTCTTTATAAAACAAGTCTATTTCAAAAAGTTTTGGTTAGTTTTACCCTTCTAGATGTTCCTTTAGATAAGTGAAGAGCAATGTTTTTAGCGGCATCATTCTTCTCTGCTACGTTTAAGTATTTCATTATTTCAGTTTTACATCGAACAAAAGGTAAATAACAAGAATAAACTGTAAAAACTTTTGGTTTGAGGTTAAAACTATTACGGACCAAAACACTCATATTTTTTTGCAATAAAACTGCATATCGTATTATTTGTTTAATGTTATTTTACTATTATTAACGTAGAACAGACATTTTTTACAAATAATGGAAAATTCATAATGGTTAACAAAGTAAACAAAAATTCAAAACAAAGATTGAATGAAATTGATTCGAGAATGAAAATACTCGTTCAATCGAACAAGTGCGTGAAGTAAAAACAAAACAAGGCCAATCGCTGAGCAATGGGGAAGTGGAAGTGGCGGAAAAGGGTTCAGTTCAAAAGCACCACCACCCGGAGCAATAGCCTCAGTTTTAGAGGTGAAGACAGGGTGAAAAAGCCATTGACATTTTTAGTAAACAACTGCTTGAATCAAAAAATAACTTGTCATTGAAAAACAAAAACAAAATAATGTGGTGCTGAATAAACCTTACCTTTTTAAAACAGGCAAAACATAAAGAAAAGAGATCTTGTTGATACCAGTTGAAACGAAAAAAGTTGAGTGAAATTTCTTAATTTAAAAGGTTACGGCGAAGAGATAATTCACTAAACTTTATTTATTTTCTTGTTTCGTTGTTCTTAGTTAGTTTTCTTGTGGTTCTATACAAAATTTATATTATCTTTATTAATAATACTAATTTTACAGAATCTTATACGAATGACAAAAAAATACAAATAACAATGATAAAAGTGTGCTCATTTACACAACAACCATTGGACTGTTCCAAAATGGGGATTATTGTGAAGTTTCTTCAACGTTTTAAGAGTTCTCAACAATGGTTAATAAGGCAACAATCAGACCCTTATGTGGAAAAGGCTAAAATTTACAACTACAGGTATGTTCTCACAGCTTTTTGTTCAAATTCAAAGTATTTAGTACATATAGAACACTTAGTTTTGTCACACACTAAAGGATCTTGTTTAATTGTCTTTCTGATACCTACCTGTTCTATATTTACATACATATTGTTCTACCTAATAACATATTAAATCAGTAAACAAGTTACCTAGTAAATCAGTAAAATAATTATTTTTTATTCTAGGTGTCGTAGTGCTTTTAAGTTAGTTGAAATGAATCAGAAGACCAACATATTACGACCCGGGTACACTGTAGTGGACCTCGGTGCAAGCCCAGGTTCCTGGACACAGGTTGCAGTTCAAAAGACTAATTCTGATGGAGCTGATCCTCTGAAACCCATTGGAAAAGTTATTTCAATAGATAAACTGCACACCTTTCCTATAGAGGTAGATATATTATAACTTTTTTGTACACTTTAATAAATGTAAAATTAATAATGAGGTATAGGATTGTATATATTAATCCTGATTAAGAAATTGCATTTATTTTAAAATTGCCGCAAGTTTATAATACCTTACAGGTAAAAGTAAAGGTTAGCCTAAAATTTTCAGAAAAAATACTTAAAGAGAATATCAATCATATTATTATGTATTAGTTATGAAATTTACAAAGTATTTTTTGTTTCAGGGTGCAACAATAATGAACCAATTAGATTTCTCCACTATTGAAGCCCATAACAAAGTTGTAGAAGTCCTTGGTGGAACAAAGGTTGACATAGTCCTTTCAGACATGGCCCCAAGTGCAACTGGAGTTAAAGAACTTGATAAAGACAGAATTATAGGTCTTTGTTATATGGCCATACGATTTGCAGCACTAGTCACTAAAACAGATGGTAATTTATTGTTCAAAGTGTGGGATGGCAAAGAAGTACCAATTCTAGAACTAGATTTGCTTAGATTTTACAAAAGTATCAAGATTATGAAACCACTAGCTAGTAGGTCCGAGTCATCTGAGAAATTTATATTAGCCAAAGGGTTTAAGGGAATTCAAAATCCATTACAAAGTGGAAGATGGGGAGAAAGTGTAGAAACTTAGTAGATATAAATTATAATATACATCAAAATCATGTAAGCAAATAAATTAAACTTTTAAGTAAAGTCTTCCATATCACCTAATCTTAAGTGTAGCTAATGATACCATGGTAAATTTGAAAAATAAAAAACGACTTATGAAAAAGATTTTGTATTTAACATAGCATGAATTGCAGCATAATACTTGATAGTTTTAGTTTAGATAGGCGTTCATTTACTTCCTACATATCTAGTCTAGTATACAAAAAAATTTTAAACTTTGAAAAAAGAATATGTATTTAGTAAAAATTACGGTTTTTTTATCCACAATAAACCCAAAACTTCAATATAAAAATATCACAAGTATCAGAATTCATAAATATCTAAGCATTTAGTGTTCTTTAGTGGACGTAAAATGATGATAATTGTAATTCTTAAAATAATTGTTGTTAATGTTTGTGTACGAATATTTTGCCCACATCCTTATTTACTTGTCTGCAATAAATGCATGCTAAACTGATTCTATTATTTTATTCAGTAAAAAAATCTTAAGATGCCTACATACCATAAACAATTTTTGTTTGTGCGATTTTAGCTTACATATAGGTAATAAATAATAGTCAGGGATCCGTAGTACATGGAAATCAAGTGATTACTAACAAGCTAATTTTTGGTGAGTAGCTTCGTTTCGATGAGACGTCCAAAGATATCCTATACCCAACTCTCGATTGTGGTAGCTAACAGAGATATCAAGGATTAAAACATTCAAGGATGTAAAACCGGGATAACGGACCACGAAATTTGTAGGACAATATGTTATATCTCAAGATAATTATCTAAATTATATAAAAACATGTTTGTCCTACAAAACCTATGGTTTGATCAAAGAGTCCGCCATTTCCAAAATGTGTCGAAAACGAGGTCAATTTAAATGATTACTATGATTACTAACTAGCTGATTTTTTGTTGTATACTTAATTCATATTTATAAAATCTAACGGACATATTGTCCGACAAATTTCGTGGTCCGTTATCCCGGTTTTACATCCTTGAATTTTTTAATCCTTGATATCTCTGTTAGCTACCACAATCGAGAGTTGGGTATAGGATATCTTTAGACGTCTCATCAAAACGAAGCTACTCACCAAAAATTAGCTTGTTAGTAATCACTTGATTTCCATGTACTACGGATCCCGGCCTATAATTTGATTCATCGACATCTTGTCACCCATATTGCGGCTACTGCAAGGCACAAGCCCCCTTGTAAAGATAGATATTGAAATATATTTGAATGCATTATGATCTCAAAATCGTTTGTTTTTTTATGAACAAGACATTAAATACCTTGCGCTAGTTGCTCTACATTATTTTAGCAATTAGCTTGTTGACGATAATAATTATATTTTTGTTATTTACCATTGTCATTATGAATATAAAGTAGGCTGGTTGTAACTATTTTTAATCCAACTAAAATAATTATTATTTCATTGAGTCTAGCCATCTATTATTGCCATTTATATTTCTGTAGATAGTTTTCAATTATTAATACAAAATAATTATCTTTTCATAATATTTGACCCTACTTACCCTTTTTTAAGATCCTAAAGTGCACCTAATTATACGTCATTACTACTAATTAAATTCGTGCACTTTAAATAGCAAATTGAAACACGTTTTAAATGCAATAATTAGCAAATAGGTAGGCTGTTAGAAGTCTTATGTAGTTTTTTGTTGTAGAATTCAATGTATAAGGAAACAATGTGGCCTCACATTGGTTGACCGTAGTCCTAAAATTGTTTTGGACATTTAAATAGGTACATATTACAAAGAAACATGTTAAATTTAATAAAATTATTAAATATCGACGAATTCTCGAGACGGCTACGTAATGATACCTATTAATGACGCAGATCTTACTGTGCATATAGCATTATAATAAATAAATAAATAGCATACATTACCTGCAAATATCTAGGTAGGAGTAGGTACCTACCTCTAATTAATAAGTATACATAGATTCTAGTAATTTAGTTACGTATTCTACTTTTCTATTGTAAATTGATAAGACAACATACAAGTTCAGCAGCTCATTCAGCGACTGGCTACATAATTCTTCCACATTACTCGCGTAATAAGCGCATAAATAATCGAGATTCAGAATATTGCACACCAAAAAGCCTGATGTTTACTCGATCGAAGGCTTAAAAGACTTGTAACGTGATTTAAAAGGTGAATACCGCAAGCTTTCCAGCTATAGCTTAGACAAATTGCGTTCTAGTGCCGTGCGCGAGTTTGTTGATCTGAGCGGCGGAGAGCAGGCTGGAATGGGCCGCATGGTCAAGAAGCAGCAATCGTTCTCCAACGCCGTCGTTGTTGCGTTCCACCCGACAGGTTCCTCTGCCGGTCTCGATGGCAAAGCTGCTGACACAGCAGATTGCGTATAGGTATGTGGCTATCACGAGGCCGGCGACGCAGTCTGGAATGGGAAATGTTTTGTGACAGTATTGATGGTTATTAGCTCATAGTACCTAAGGTAAAGCACCCCGACAGAAAGACATGAAATTTAGTGGTGCATCCTGTTGCTGATTATCACCATCATAAGCCATATTTGGTGCCCATACTGGGCACGGATCTTCCCAATAGATTCCAGGTTTTGAGGGATTTGGTAAATCACCACAGGACCTACTCAAAACGCAGCAGCGCTCGAGTAGCAATACACCTTAGTCGGTTTGTCGATACCTGCGGGTAGCGTTGGGAATAGCAGGTTCGGTATAGTTAGCACGGCAAGCTGAGTAAACTTACTATTACCATTATGAATGCGTCCTCTTACACTCTCCCACACTTCTTAGTTTTTTAGATCTACTCACGATAAAGCGTATGTCCGTTGAAGAAGTTGATGAGCGTGGGGTAGTTGTCGGCGGCGACGCAGGCCGTGAGCAGCAGCACGGCGGCCACGCACGCGGCGCAGATCCACGGCACCACGTACTCGCGCTTGTACTGCACCGCGCCGTGCAACAGCGATATGCAGCACATCAGGTAGATGGACGTCAGGATTGTGCTCGTGTATAGGACTATCACAGTCACTGAAAATTAACATGGATATTTCACACGACAAGTCTTTCAAGTACCTGTGTTAATTTGTTCTGCACCTTTACCATGAGTTGTCATAGTTAAATCGCCTGACGTTACTACAGCGGTTACGTAGAGCCCGCGCCACCTTTCAAGTCTTACAGTTAATGCGGGAACTACAGTATTAGAACCGTTAATATCTAGGCAAGCAGCGCCGCGTCTAACGGACTAGAGTGGCGGCGCGGCGCGTAGTCTAAATACGCTGCCTGTTCTGTACAATTAGCTTTTTGAATGAGCATTTTAGTACCCAATTATCCGCTAGAGGCGCTGTTCAAGTTTTCATACATTTTCTAAACTGCAGTCGCTAGGGAGTGTAGATTGCTAGAACTTATGGTAGAGATACAGATTCCTATTAAGTAACTTTGATAAGTTTGAAGGACATGTGTCATTCACCAACCCGCACTTGGTCAGCGGCTCTCTCGTCAAGAGAGAAGCCCCTGTGTCCCAGCAGTGGGAACGTAAATAGGGGTGATGATGATGAATCTCTGATTAAATCCCAGCCGTAGGCACTTCATATAGAATGGAATGTAAAAGGTAAAAGGAAGACCTTTTTTAAAATCTAGTTGCTATCTTACTAAAACTTACCAGAAGCAAGATGCTGAGCTTTCGCAAACCGTCGCTGATTGTTCGTACTGACCACATCACCTTCGTGGAAGGTCAGAGAGTTTCCATAGGCGACCTCGTAGAACCCGCGCCTCTCAGCGTCGTCTTCCATATCATTGTGCAGCATCGACAACATCTCGCCGACGTGAGAGATGCCCACTAGCAAGATTATAAGGATAAAGGATGATAAAGCCTGGAATAGAAATACAAAGGTTACAGTAGTTACAAATTCGAAAGCTTGACAGTGTGTATGCTAGTCCCTCTTAACGGAACTGACTTTAAAAGCTATTTGAAAATGATACGTTCAAATATTAAGAAAAACCTAGTTAAAAAAACCTAATTTACACTTAAATAAGAAATGCGAACTGATAATGAAGAAAATATTATTTTTTATAGGGCTTTTCGTCGAACTAGGTAATCGGAATGTTTGGGTTACAATCCGAATATTATATTCTACCTAGTCATTGGTTCAAAATAAAACAAATGAAAGTGAACATAAGCAAATTAAGTACTGAACTTACAATTTGATGGACGGCAATGAGAATACAGCCTTGGCGTAGATTGAAAATGTACAGAAAATTGTTTAGGCGTATATACATTTTGTGAGATAAATAACAATCTCCCCCTTTCACGAACATTTTCGCTGGTTTATCTAATCAGCTTTGCAGAAAATTGCACAGTTTATGTGCATTGTTTGGACTTAGACCTAAACTGAGAAGACGCATGCTCTAATTTATTGATTTTTAGGATTGCGCATGGCTGACGGTCAAAGGGCGTCGCGTTGCTTGCTAATAACTAAAAAGTTTTTTGTAAACTTATTGACACCTTAACTTTTATCATCATCCTATTTAATTCCTAACAGTTCCTATTACTTTATATCTTAGTCTTGGGGATATGATAATAATTACCAAGATTACCAGGCGGGTTGGTGATCGCAGTAAGTTGGTACAGAACACCGAACTATGCCGTTTTCTCGTTTTTTGGTAAATCCCTTAAACCGCATAAAATAAAGTTTAGGATATAAATATCACAATACTTCTTAGTGTTAAAGAGTCAAATGATAAATGCGATAGGTACATTAAACTTTATCTACTATCCCTATACTAAATAGTTAGGTTTTATTGTTAAAATTATTGACAAATACGATTTATGGATATAAATTAAAAAATGAAATAATTTATAAATTAGTTTTATTTCACAACTTACTAGTGTAGTTATAAAGTTATGACTGTATCGACCTAAACCAAACTTATAGCTGGTATTAGTGTTTTGTATTTGGATATTGAAATTAAATCTAAAACTATCACAATACATCAATGAGAACCAGATAGTACCAACTATTTACAAGATTTCTGAATGTAGTGATATTTAGATACATAATTAAAAGGTCAGGTTATTAATTAATTATGGAGTTGAAGGTTTAGTAACATTGGATTAGTAGTTCGTTAGATTATAACAAAAAGGTAAATATAAAAACTAAATGGTCAATGAGCTTATCAACTATAATAACATAATACCAACAAAATAAAACAATGTATAAAAAATGTAAAGATGCAAAGTTAAATTGATTTGACTGGAATTCAATAATAATTCAATATTAGCGGCTAGGGACGGACTAAACCTAATCTTTTGTTATCATGCTGTTTAAATTGTATAATTTATTTTTTTTAGATTTTATGATATAAATACACAGGAAAACTAGCCTATTCTGTGACACAATAGCTATTTTTTAACAGCACAGTTTGTGGTGGCATAAACCTTGTGTAAACTTAAGTGTATTAAATGCAAAATAACATTGTTTTGTCACTTATTAAATTTGACACAACCACAATATAAAAAAATATAGTGAAACCATACATTTTACAATCAACACTGACTACATACTTAAATTACGAGTAAATAATATGTTTCAGAAAATAGCCAATATTTACCACATATAATTTAGACAAAACTTTTGGTTTGCTAACACATTAGATTAAAGTATATAAATTAGCTAAAGTATTTACATTGTTGAACTTATCATAGAAGTAGCTTATAATTAATGGACATTATGATTTCATAAAGGCTAGATATCCAATATTTTCTGAGGCTTTCTTGAAATTATGTACCCAATTTGATTCAAGTAATAAAAATATTTACAAATGTCAAGTATTTAAGTGTATTAATGCCATACACTTATCAATTTATTTCCAATAAAACAAACTGTAATATTGGTAATACGCATTTTTTTCTTAATGGATATTTAGCCTTCGCCTATCTGAATATGAAGAAAATCAATAAATAAGAGTTTAATTTAATTAACTTCTGCATGGTGCATACAACCGCACCGATGTTTGTCATCTCAAATAATAGAAAACAGTTTTAGTGCTGTTTAACCATATGTTTAGTATTGCTTTTTAATTTCGATTTACCTTAAAATACTTTTGTTGAGGTGTTCATAATACAGTAGGTGATAGATGTGCAAGTTCACAAGTTCGAGAACTTACTCGCACGTATATCACCCACTTAAGATAAACGAAACGATTCTAATGGGAGCAGAACTTACTTTAGAAATTGAATTCGTAATGAGAATTTCACGACTACTATTTTAATAAAGTTGAGGTTTAGCCTTAATTTAGAACTTTTTAAATAATTGAGAATGACAATTATTGATGTAACAATAATAGTTTATGCAAAGTCAAGTAGGTTATTTATAATATATATAGTTACTCCACGTCTTAACTTGTCGAAATATCAGTTAAGTAACAATACCTTAATCTACATCTAAACTAGTCACAAATCCGTTGTAAATTACAGCCTGTATTTGTTAGGAAAATGTGAAAGGACTAATAATTAGGAGAATTAACAAAAAATACTTCTAAAATAACTCTGAATTATCGGAAAGATACTTTAAATATACAGCATCTTAGAGTTTAGATATTTGCACATAGTTGAAAAATCTACTATAATTTAAACCAGTAACATGTCGTGAAAAGTTTATTTGTATTGTACGTACAGATTTTCGCCAACTCGTTTTATTGAAATTAATAAAAAATATTTGCTTTGTGAATGACGAACAAAAATTCAGTCGAAGTCATGTGATGCCGTCGTAAGATATCGCACCGAATTTAATTTGTCAAAACCTGAACTTTGGCGAGTTGTTTTGTCTTTTTCTATGGCAACATTTTACAAAAATGTTGCAGTATTTCTAGCTGCATTATACGCAAAATATATGGGCATGCCTGCATTATGGTAACAGTCATAAGTAGTTTCCTTAATATTGCTTAACATTGATGATAATATTATAATGCTAAAGGACCAAACCAGAGTGCGTACTAAGTGAAGCCTGTCTATTTTTACTCATTTTGATTTCAAAGACGAGATGACTCCCTTATATTATAAAGCAATCACAACAATTCCATAAAAAATCAATGGCTCTGCAGTCCACTATTTACCCCATTTACAATTGAGGATTGTATTTGACCGTATATGCAATTTTTTTGCTTCTACACCTAGCATAGGTAGCTAGTTGCAGAATCTCGCACCTAATCACAGAGTTCATAAATATCTTAAACAGGTTTCAATCGGTTTTTCAAAGGTACACTGCTACTTTCACAAACTTCACAGACCATTGCACAAGCTCTAACAGGCCTCAGCCAGAAAGGAACGAGTGCAGCAATGAAGTTTCACTCAGAACAGTGCGCCAATATCACAAGAACAATTCATACCAAGTCAAGCGATACTCCCGGTTGTGCCCGAAGATCGCGTACGACTTTAGGGTAGTGACCTTCACTCAGAACAGTGCGACAATATCACAAGAACAATCCACACCAAGTCAAGCGATATTGTAAGAGTTGCGCCCGGATCGCGTTCGACTTTAGGGTAAACGCAGCCATTCCAGACCTAGGCGAGCTTCACTCAGAACAATCACTCCATAGCAAGTCAAGCGATATTGTAGGAGTTACGTACGGAGATCGCTTATGTCTTCAGGGTGGTGGGTAAACGCAGCTATTTCAGACCTTAGCGAGCTTCACTCAGAACAGTGCGGCAATATCACAAGAACAATCACTCCATAGCAAGTCAAGCGATGTTGCACGAGTTCCGTCCGGTGCAGTTGAGGCGCGCGTGGTGCGTGTGCTTGGCGGCGCGCGCGCGCAGGCGGCTCGGCGCGGCGGAGATCGCGTACGACTTCAGGTGGGACTTCAGCGTGGTCGGCAGCGGCAGCCGCTCCAGCCCGTACACGGATGTGCGCGCCACTATCGCGCGGCAGCACAGCTCTTGGAGGCTTAGAACTGGAAATTAATATTATTTTATTTAGTTTTTTATATTTTCTAAGTCGTAAATTTTTATAAATATTTTTATAAAAAACTAAAAACACTAATCTGTCACTAATAAACATCTACTAATATAATAAAACTGAAGAGTTTGTTTGTTTTAGGGATTTAATTTCTATGTAATGAATTTTGTATCCAATCTCTATAACCATTTGATAAACTAAAACCTTACTACAGGGTTGCTGTATGAATTCTCGAGCGAAATTAATTTATATACCTTTATTACTCCTCCAGAGTCGTTCCATGCCGTTCCTGTGCAGCGCCATGCGCGACAGCTCACAGAAGCTCTCGCGTATGTTGAAGTCGCAGAGAGGACTGACTTCGAAGAATGCCATTCTGTTCTTTGCTGCGTACGACTCTGCATCTCTTTCCTGGACTTGCCGTTTGAACGCGAGGTGAAGACGGTTTCCGACTAGAACTTTCGGTACGCCTGGCGCGTGCTAAAACAAAAGAAAATACATTATCTTCTAAACTTATATAATAAAGAGGTATCCTTCGACTGTTTGTTGGTTTATTCAGACGTAACATCATTTTGCTAATAATAGCAACAATTAAAAATAATTTTAAATATAATTTACAGATTTTACCGCAACATTCGTGGCAAGTATTTACTGTTATTTTCTATTGAATAATTGCATAGAATAGTGACAGTTCCCATGAACTAATTCACACAGTCAGAGAACAAAAGATGTGACTGTGGAATTTTACACCTGACCTGACAATAATGTTGAAAATTATTTCTTAGCTAACTATACAAAGTATAAACCCTTACATTGTTTTAAATACGTCAATAAATTCCTGTTGCTATAAAATGTACATAATGAAGTTATACATTCAAATTTCATACAGAAAAACAGAGTAAACACAAAATAAGCAGTCATTTAGTCAGAAAGCAACTAAAAAGAGATCAACTTACTTTTTCAACTTCCTCCAGCCATCGGTCGATACTGTCAAAAGACCACTTGTTGGTAATGTCATACACTAACAGTATGCCTTGTGCACCTCGGGAGTATGACCGTATTATAGTGCAGAATCGGCCCTGCCCTGATGTGTCCCATAGTTGAAGCTTTACACGCTTCCCATCCAAAAGTATTGTGGTTGTTTTGTATGCTGCAAAAGTATATGATTTATAAATTCTCTCTAAATAATAATAAAGGAAATGCAAAAGTAATGTTTAGATGAAATGAATGGGATGTTACCCCATTATTGTTCCTGTTTGAGCAATGCAATGACCTTAATTAAAGTGATATGACACTGTATGTAATGTACTAAAATTAAGAGATCAGCGAGGCAAAATATTTCATAATGTAGGTAGGGCATGTTTTAATTGTTTAGTTTAATATTGAGTTCATGATAGGTAATAAACTCATAATACCAAATTATTATTTGTTTATTTATTTATTAGCTTTGATTTACACAGTTTTGGTTACACTAACACAAGATATAATGAATAGAACATAATGAATGAATACTGCCATGGAGTAACTTACAAGTTTTTTATTTAGAATTAGATAGATAATGACATCCAAGCAATGAACTTATATATAGTTAATAACTGTAAAATTCAATACTAACAAGACTTACCACTCCCGCTACAGAAAGGGGAATCTGCAGATCCATCCTCCAAGTCTTGCAGTATCTCTTGTTTGCCAACATCCGAGTCCCCCACAAGCAACACTTTCAGAAGGTAATCATAGGACTTTGGAGCTGCTGGCGGTCGACCTGCAAATAGAAGAAGTGATAATTACAATTGAACTACACAATTTAATAAATAAAAAATAAATATAAGTATAGGTGTACTGCATAAGATTCGGCTCCTTCATTTGCTTACAGGAATAAATTTTTGGTTAAACGTAAGAAGAAATGATATGTCATTGGGTATGAGACTATTGATGAGGTTTAGATGACTTTATAATTATTGTAGGTACTGACCTACAATTACGAGACAACTGTGTCGTAGTAGGTAGTTAACTTACCAGTTCTCTGATGATGTGACCTGGGCAAGGTGGTGCTTCCATTAGCTACCTGTCCCGTGGCCTGCTGGGGCGCTGCGGCCGCTCCTGACGACGTATACATAGTCATCGTGAGCCCACTCCTCGAACTAACTCTAGGTGAAATTTACCACACGCGATCACACACATCACTGCTGGACAAGCACAATACGCATTATATCTGTCCTAGTTCGACTAAATAAGCCTTCAAAATGAGAAATCCACTAAATAAATAGGCATACGTTCGATCAGTTCTATTTAGTCCACTTTACGACAAAATTTGCCAGCAAAATATTCGTTTGAGTTCACAAGGTCGTCACATTATTCAGACTCCAATATAATTTTCACTATGATTTCCGACCGGACGTTATCCAGGTTAGAACATTTAGCTTAATTATCTAATTCAGCGAATTGTGCAAATAAATTCGTTTTATTTGCTAAATTCAACACAAAAACAACCCAGAATCTGTTTCACAAATGAATGAATGACTTCGTCAAATGTCATTTCTAAAGAATGAAGGAAGTAAATAATAACTATAGATAAGGATAAGTCTTGTTATGCCATTCACGTAATTTTTTTTACATCCGGCTAGACGATCTATTTTAAAACGATGCAGTCCGCAACAGACTGCCAGTATCTTGACTCTTGACCGCAAAGCTAGTTTGAGCATAAAATCTCATTGTAATGGTAGATCCATTTTAGGCAGGGATCCGTAGTACATGAAAATCAAGTGATTACTAACAAGCTAATTTTTGGTGAGTAGCTTCGTTTCGATGAGACGTCCAAAGATATCCTATACCCAACTCTCGATTGTGGTAGCTAACAGAGATATCAAGGATTAAAAAATTCAAGGATGTAAAACTGGGATAACGGACCACGAAATTTGTCGGACAATATGTTATATCTCAAGATAATTATCTAAATTATATAAAAACATGTTTGTCCTACAAAACCTATGGTTTGATCAAAGAGTCCGCCATTTCCAAAATGTGTCGAAAACGAGGTCAATTTAAATGATTACTATGATTACTAACCAGCTGATTTTTTTTGTATACTTAATTAATATATATAAAATCTAACGGACATATTGTCCGACAAATTTCGTGGTCCGTTATCCCGGTTTTACATCCTTGAATTTTTTTATCCTTGATATCTCTGTTAGCTACCACAATCGAGAGTTGGGTATAGGATATCTTTGGACGTCTCATCGAAACGAAGCTACTCACCAAAAATTAGCTTGTTAGTAATCACTTTATTTTCATGTACTACGGATCCCTGCCTATTTCTATTCTTTGAGCTGACTGATTTATTACGTAGTGATTATATTCTCTTTGGAGCTGACTTGCTATGACTATGCTTTGAGGACTCAAAAAACGTGTTTCTTCTATTTATATTTTATGATGATAACATAACACTATATTATACTTACTAGCTGAGAATTGAAAGTAACGTAAAAAATGCATGCGAAGGTATAGGCGGGTAGGCTAGTTTTTTTATATTTACATACGAAACAAGGCATCACATTGTCAGTAGGTAGACATAACATAACATTAGGTACTTATAAATAAAACTCATAGTATTCAAATATGTAATGTATATAATATACATATAATATACCATGGTTATACATTAAAACAAGGAAAGTTTTCTTAAAAATACATAGTAGTCTTAAATGTAGAGAGATTTTTTTAAAGGAAGGCACTTGTATAAAGTCATAGTTAATTCATAATATGAATATAAAAGGAACTTTACTTACAAACTAATCACAATAATGCTTTTGTGCGTTTATATGCTGATAAATAATATCAATATTTCTCAAAGCCTGGCAAATGGAAAGTGTTACTGAAGCTTTCAACTTCTTCCTTGATTTTGGCGATTTTCGACTGAATTTCAGGGCTTTCTTTGATGGCCTTGTTGAAATCTGCTACCTTAGGTCCAGAAACTTTAATGATTTCAACTCCTAATGTGAGTGCTCTATCAATAAATTCCACAACTTTGTCAAAGTCAGCTTCTGTCAGACCTCTGGTGGTTAGAGCAGGGGTACCTGTTAATTAACAAAACATTAAAAATTAACAAACATTCTTATGCACCACGCGAAATTCAAATTTAATGTATGTATTTCTGTCTTATCAATATTACTAAAAAATTATGTGTTGTGAAACCGATAAAAAATATTGCAACACTTATTTTCAGATAAGGTTTTAAACTGGTTATTTTAAACAATAAACCGATTCTTTCCAGTTTTTTGTAAAATAACAATGAAAGAGCAAGTTAAAGTTAAACAAACATTCTGCATTATCTATTACTGTTACTAGGGAAAATGTTAACATTATTCCAGCTACCTAGATATATTTTATTGGCTTTATTGAAGAAAACCTATTATCAATTATGGGCGATTGCTTATTATTGGTTGAAATTTGGTGCCTGTCAAACCTCGTACTTTACAAGTGGCATAACCAATAATTAGTCTTATCATGATCATCATCCGCAGACCGATTTTCGTGCTGGGTTAGACTTAGATCCTACCCACCGGCGCATTATACCTAAGCCTAGCTTTGTTTAGATAGCGTTACCGAGTCGTATCCCGCATTATACATAAGCCTAGCTTTGTCTAGAATCTAGATAGTGTTACCGAGTCGTATCCCGCTGGGGTTGAGCGCGCTCTTGTCCCCGGGCACGGTGTTCTTGTTGCAGGCGATGCTGCAGAGCTCCAGCACGCGCTCGGCCGGCGCGCCCGTCAGCCCCTTGCCGCGCAGGTCCACCAGCGCCAGGTGCACGTCCGTGCCGCCCGTGGCGATGCAGTAGCCGCGCGACGACAGCCCCGAGCATAGCCGCTGCGCATTCTTTATCACCTGGAAATGACATGGGAAGGTCAAAATAGCACCAGAATACAGTATTTACATCTATGCAGAATACGGGGGATGATTAAATAGAATCGGAGTAAAGCCCGCCGCATAACGGCTGCGCGTTCTTTATCACCTGGAAATGACATGGGAAGGTCAAAATAGTAGTAGTAATACGGGATTAAATAGTATCGGAGTAAGAAACACTATTGTATCGAAGTTGTATTCACAGCATATCGTTGTTGATACGATGTATTACAACAATGGATTGAAGTTTTCTTACTGTCAATAACACGACTGTTATCCGTTTCCGTTTGTTCATTGCTTGCTACAGTCAGACAAGTAATTAAATAAGAAGTCCCAAATAATTGTCCTATTAGAGGGGTTAATTGGGACTCGATTACATTTATCAAATGTAATTATTTGAATGAATTTATATAAACATTCAATCAATTGATTTAAAAAAAGATAACATTTATTTTTTCATTCATTCATTCAAAGATAAACATACCTGAACTTGATAGTCCTTGAACTCCGGCGTAGTAGCCTGCTTCATAGCGGTGGCGATGGCCGCGATGGCGTGGTTATGCGGGCCGCCCTGCAGGCCGGGGAACACCGCCTGGTTGATGCGGTCCTCCAGCTCGTATAGAACCTTCTGTCCATTAGCTTTAACACTACGCACGCCCTTGCGGTAGAAGATGATACCGGCGCGCGGACCGCGCAGCGTCTTGTGAGTGGTGGTTGTTACCATGTCGCACCATTCGAAGGGGCTGGGGATTACGCCTGGAAAATTGGAATTAAGTCTCATTATAATGTTTTAAAATTTTTATGGTTTAATTCCATAAAATCCACATACAGATTACTTAGACATTGTCCAGCAATATTTATTTATTTATAACTCGTGGGTTTGACTCCCACTCGAGGACCAAGGTTACATTGTGATCTTGTAATTTTTCCCATACCATTTTCTAATAATTTTGAACCACTTAGGTGGAGTCGATCACTATAAAATAGGAAACAAAATGTTTCTATAAATTACATATTTTATTTTTATCTAATCATAAAAAATTACAAGTTTGGCGCATCTTTGTGGGAGTTTTCATGAGTATGAGTATATAGGAACTTAATATACCTGCAGCAACCAAGCCCGAAATATGAGCCATATCCGCCAACAAATAAGCGCCATTCTCGTTTGCGATCTGCCTGAACCGTTGGTAATCGAGGCAGCGAGAGTAGCAACTCATTCCAGCGATGATGAGCTTAGGTTTGAACAGTTTCGCGGTCTTAGCTAGCATATCATAGTCGATCAGGCCGCTAACGGGATCCACCTAAAACATTAACAGGATTAAACGACGCAAGAGGTTGCGGATTCGATTCCCTCTTCAGGATCTGTGTGGAGGGAGAAGGAGGAGTGTCTGTGTGTTACAGATTAGAACACATAATATATTATTTTAAAATATTGAATGGAACACCTTTTCTGCAAATTGTCTGTTTTATTTGGCATACAAGAACATTTAGAAAAAAATCGTAAATAAAAGTTACCACTCTGTCATTAAAATGGAGTCATAAATTGCATATAAATATTACCATAATTCATAATAATTAAAGTTTGTTATTCTTAGATTATAAAACAATACAATGATTCTGATGGCTTATAAAGTTATTATCACTGGGGTGAAGGAACTTATCAAAGGTCAAAACAACAATTCTGTAAATATGTAAGTGAAATTGTTTACGCAAATTACGTCGTCTCGGGTGTGGTACAGAAATCGAGATATTAAGTATATATGTATTATTATCTGAAGCTCTTAAGGTTAAATGGTCAGAAATAGATGTATGTACAAGTAATTTATGCCCCTGGCAACAATTTATGTATTGTCCTTTTTCTCAAGATAATGAATACTGTAGATTCTTGAGTATGCCTCTTTTTGTATGGTTACTGATAGGAGTTATTCAATATAAATAAATTTTGTGTAACAAGCATGAAGCATAGACACTATCATACTTAATTAACCATATAATTTTAATCATCATTTATTTTATTAACCTACAACAGCTATTGTTGTTGTGAGCAAACATTTTTATCCATTTATACTGTTCCATTTGGGTCTTAGGAGCCTTGACATGAAACATTTAATTTCAATCATCAATTAAATTGAACATTCATTCTATACATAGTTGAAACTGAAATGAATCTATTTAGTCTTGAGACCTTGTGAACAACTGGTATGCAATAAATATTCTTCATAGATATATAACAATTATCCAACTAAATATAAATCAACTAGCTGTCCCGCCGACAGCTTCGCTCGCGTTTTTTCAAGGTATCTACATAAACATAGTTAATATAATATAGCCTATAGCCTTCCTCGATAAATGTACTATCAAACACTGAAAGAACTTTTCAAAATGGACTGGCCATTCTTGAGATTTGCATGTTCAAACAAACAAACTCTTAAGCTTTATAATATAAGTATAGATTACCTTATAGGGCATACTCTCAAAGAATATAGAAGTAGCAGAAATCTTCTTGGTAGCGGTGAAGAAGCCATGGGTAAGATGGCCCCCATCGGGGAGGTCCAATCCCATAATTCTACCATGGGGTTCCACCACACCAGTGTACACAGCGAAGTTGGCTGGGGAACCTGCAAATATTATTCTATTAGGCATCAAATCATTTTATTTATATGTGATAATAATATCACTCAATAATTTTATACAAAAAAAATTGCTTGAGTAAGATTTTAAATCAAAATGTTACTCCAACACCACTGATCAATAAAATATAAATTATGAGAAACAGTTAGGATGTAAGGTACAAACTTATTTCAGCTTAATTACATGCAAAATATGTAGAAGTAACCTACGTCCCATAACTGGACATAAACATTAAAGTTATTTATAAACATAAATAACTTTAAGATAAACAATAATAAAATGATAATAATATATTAAAAATAATAATATACCTGAGTAAGGTTGCACATTAACACCCCATTCCTCCGGGTTAAGTCTGTATGCTTCTAGGGAGCGTTTTTGGGCTAATATTTCAATTTCATCAATATATTCATTGCCTCCATAATATCTGAAACATAAATTTTAAGTATACTTTTATCTAAGTAAGTATAGTAAAACCATTTCTAAAATGAACGCCCCTCCACCGAATTCTGTATTTTTTTTCTGTGTTTTCTGTATTTCCTCTCACACGTTGAAATCATCACGGTTTTGTGGAGGGGAGTTCATTTTTAGAATGGTTTTACTATACCATTGTTAGATAAATATTGCACTAACTAGGTATTGGAATAGGAACTTTTATTATTATCATCATTAATTAGTTAATATGGTCTACGAACCTTTGGTTGGGCATTCCTTCTGAATATTTGTTATGTAGACATGTACTGAGGCATTGGAGAACTGGAATGGATGTGAAGTTTTCTGAAGCAATCATCTCGAGGCCAGCTCGCTGACGGCTCTTCTCTTTGGTGATCAGATCATACAGCTCTGGGTCCGTGTCCCACAGGTTTCCATTCATTATTTGGTTGCTCATTGTGGCTGTTCTATGAAATTTCCTCACAGAGAAAGAATTCTGAAATATATATTTTAAACTTAAGTGGAGGTTAGACAATCCAACCTAGCCTTTTGAAGCAATGTTTATAACTGAGGAAAATAACTCATGTGTCATTTTAAAGGAGCGTGACCCCTAGTGATAAGAAGATAATGCAATCATAAATAAAAGTTAACAATCTGTAGTAAGTATTGCATCAATATGAATTTACGTGACCTTACCCAGTAAACAAATAGGAAGTTTTGAAATAATACGTACGTTACTTATAGAGCGGGAATAACATATTGTTTGAAAAATAAACAAACTTACCGACGTTAGTACAGCAAAAATAAAGTCAAACTAAAATAACAGTACTAATAAATAGGTAGATGACTGTAAGACACGCACATGGCTTCTAACCGCTTGGTTAGTACTTTGACAAAAAAAAATCCTTGTTTACTAATTGATAACAATAAAACATACCTTAGAGACGACTATCCTTTGCACGGCTATCAGCTGTTTGGTCATTGAAGGTAAGGAAAAACAACTGTAACTTCGTCCAATGATACAAAAACCTGTTTTTACCACACTTTTGTGCATTTTGCTAATTTAATTTAAGACAACCCTTAAGAAAAATCTTTTCACTTAGTTATATTTTACCAAATTGTGAATTACTTTATCAGTATTGATAACCCAAAGTGAACCTTGCTTTTGTTTGCCGCGCCAATCAATTTCATTTATTGATTGAATGAATGTTTTAAACTTATGGGACCTGTCAAGAGGCCCAGTAGGTTCTCATTCGTTCTTCTTTTTTCGTACACAGATATTTTTATGACTTCCGACCAATTAATCTAAGCTTCCGACAAAATCTTGGCGGATGATTTGAAATGCTTAAATAAACGAAAAAAATAAAACGAAAGCCACTACGCATCGGAGTGCAAGCTAAGACTGCCTGCGTTCCTGCACTGTGGTTAGCTCGTATGGATTTAGGTAGGTACCTACCTATTTAGTTGTCGCGTGTGTGCGTTTGTTTGTTTGTCTGAGATGATTTAGGTAAAATCGCCTATGTGCGATTTCTTTGCTCTCGAGTGTATTAAGATAAATAAATTATTAAGGGTGACTTAGTGGTCGGTCATACCCAAAGAGAATAAAATCACTACGTTGTCATACCTATAAATACTTTCTACATAGGTAGTAACTCGGTACTTTGCCACGAAGTAGTTTGCATGAAAACGGGCGGACGTCGGCCGATGTTTACCTTCCTTGCGTTATTGTGATAAACATGCACGTTCTGTGACAGTAGGTACGGGGAATGTTTGCAGAACTTTATAGAGTTAACACATTAATTGCGAAGCAGAGTCAACTCAAAGACAAAGAATTTGTCTTTAGTTACCTACCGAATATGAATACCTAACCAAGTAACTAAGAACCATTGAGTTAACTTGTAATTTAATACCATACTAACTACTGTTTATCTTCCTCTTGTTTATGTTAGGTAAGCCCTTGTACCTAATAGCGGTCGTGCTTATCACGTTGGCACTAGTAGATATGCTTATCAATTTTGATCGAAACAAAAAATTTTAAGATCTGTAAGTATATATTTGTTCCGTGGTAAAGTGGTAAAAAGGTGAAAATATACTTATTTAAGAATATTATGAATGTAAGTAGGTATATCAGAAAGCTAGCACCCGTAATACAAATCTTCGAGCTAACCACCACGAAGCTAGATGTTGCTATGTGAATTGTCCAGCAATATTTATTTATTTTTAGCAACAATACTACTACACCATAATCTTAAATAAACTTACTGCGATGCACAACAAAATGATTTCAATAGAAAACATTTCATTATCATGAAGAGCGTAGAGATGTGCGTAGATTAGGGAAGATTTATTTGGCAGTCGGTCGACTGAACCCTAATCAGATAATGAGGGAGTTATCTTTTATATAACCCCTAGCTAGGCGCATAATTAACGCCAGCGGACAAGGAAAAAGGGATTGTTATTCATCATCTTGATTAATTTCTAAATTTATTTTCTCCTTTATTTATATTATACCAAATAGAAAGAAGAGACATTCTTTTACCGCCTATAGTGTCTAGCTTATCGCAATAAAAAGTGCACGCATCCTGGCCATTTTCATCCAAATATTTGACAAAAACCGCTGGTCCATTGAATTTCCAGTCATTATCCTCACGAGTCTCCCCAACATAACATCTTGGGAAATTATGAGTATCTTAGGGGAATATTGGCACTGTTCTTAGGCCAGCACGACACGCCCTACTCATTATAAAGTCAGTAAAAAGTAGAACAGCATGTTGAATGAAACATGGAAACCAATCAAACTTTCCGAGAAATGAAAAAAATTATAGAATAAAATAAAAGTTTTTTTTTGTTCTCGTTTTACGCGCGGCCAAAGAGCAATAGACCAGTGCAGTTAGCTTCAAAAATGATCAAAAAAGGAAAAAAATAGTAGTAGAATGAAACCCATTAGAAAAGGAGGGGAATATGATAAAAATGAAAGGAAAAATAAATTACGGTCGATCTGAGTTCGGGAAGTGGGAGGGGGTGGGCTTTTAAGGGGAGAAAATGGTTTATCTCGATTTGCGGTGAAACTACAAGTCCTATGAAAAAAAGTTATATGGCAAAGTTGTAGGCAATAAAAAGATCTACAACTTTTAATTCACAAGTTTTTTACATAACCTCAAAACTTATGTGAAAAATTCAAATAACCAAGTTTTTCGTTTTTTTTATTTATCTTTTTCAAAAATAATTATTTTTCTACGAAATTTGGTGAAAACTTGCCTATTTATGTCCTTAATACACTGTGATTTACTTGATTGAAAATATTATTGTTTTCACCTTATTTTGACTTAATTTAATAAAAAATAGACTATTTTTCAATCGAAAATTCACGTGTCAAAATATTAGCTTTTTTATAAAAGTCGGTGTGCTTTTTATTCGTCGAAATCTCTATTTTCTGATAGTTCAAAAAAATATATACATTACGATAGTAAATATTCTCAGAAAATGCACAAAACCGAAACAAAAATTTGTATCATTAGGTACAACTGCATCATAAAAATGTGATTTTGTCTTTTCAGACTATATAATAATAATAATAATATAATAATCTGTTTGTATAATGTGCAATAAGTCGGATTATAAGCAATTATATGAAATAAAAATTGCAAAAATCACATTTTTATGATGCAATTGTACATAATGATACAAATTTTGTTTCGGTGTTTTGCATTTTCTGAGAAAATTTACTATGGTAATGTAAATATTTTTCTTAACCATCAGAAAATAAAGATTTCAATGAACAAAAGGCACAACGATTTTTATAAAAAAGCTAATATTTTGACACGTGAATTTTCGATTGAAACTTAGTCTATTTTTTTAGTAATTAAGTCAAAATAAGGTGAAAAAATTAATATTATTAATCAAATAAATTAAAGTGTGTTTGGGGCATAAAAAGATAAATTTTCACCAAATTTCGTAGAAAATAAAATGTTTTTGAAAAAGATAGAAATAAAAAACCAAAAACTTAGTTATTTGAATTTTTCACATACATTTTGACGTTATGTAAAAAATTTGTGAATTAAAAGTTGTAGATCTTTTTATTACCTACAACTTTGCCATATAACTTTTTTTCATAGGACTTGTAGTTTCACCGCAAATCGAGATAAACCATTTTCTCCCCTTAAAAGCCCACCCCCTCCCACTTCCCGAACTCAGATCGACCGTAATTTATTTTTCCTTTCATTTTTATCATATTCCCCTCCTTTTCTAATGGGTTTCATTCTACTACTATTTTTTTCCTTGTAAAAAATTAAAAACCCTGGTCTACAACCAGAATAAATCTTTTTAAAATTCATTTTATGTTAAAATCTGGGTGTGAAGCATATCATTATTTATAGCTAGGTAAACAAACTTAATTTTTTTAACATGAGCACATTCGTTCTCTTTATTTTACCTACTATAGGTTACCCGGTAAACTTTCTAACAGAATCGTTCTGTAGACTTTAGTGAATGCCACCACCTGAATGGGTTCAACTGGGAAGAACCGTGCCCATCATAAAGTCTATTGTATGTATGATTGAAAAATATTCTTAGGTACCTACACAGCTGGGTAAATACGACGTACGGTAAAAACGACGATCTCTGTGGCGCAGCGGGCGAAGGTCCGCCGAACGACGCAAAAGGTTGCGGGTTCGATTCCCGCCTCCAAAAATTTGTACGATCTTCAAATATAAGTATTATATATGTATAAAAACAAAAAATATATTATATTAAGTATAACAGAAATTTAGCACCCGTAACACAAGCTTCGAGCTGACCACGGAGCTACATCTATATGTTGCTGTGTGAATTGTAAATAAACTTCCTACTAAGTGTCTTCTGTTTTTTTTATGATAAAAAGGTATCAAGTAGATCCGCAAAGGTACAAAGTTTAGTTTTTAATTAGTAAACTTTTGTGAAATATTACTAGGATTACGTATTCTCCGAAGTCGATTATTAAGTCCGGGGAACCTGAGCCTTATCATAACATTGCCAAAAGTCCGTTAAGGACAATATTTGTGTTCCAAACTTTTGTAGCTTCTTGGAAATATCTTCGCTGTAGCAATTTATTTAAAGCTCCTGTTTCTTGTTAGTAAATGTTTTTAATTGTTATTATTGTTTATCTGAATTGAGAATCCGAATTGAGATCTTATTTAGCGATAGATACTGATTTCAAGTATCAAGTTCCAATCTTAAAGGATTTAAAGTTTTAATTGATATGGATTTTAATTTGAAATCTAGACCTTTAAATTAAACAAATCCCCTGTTTCTTCCGCTTTAGCATCAATATGTTCGAGTAAATATAAATAAATTTAAATTTAAACCAACCTTATGTTTATTAATTAATTCTTATCTCCGCATTCCCAAACGTGCTTAGAGAGTACTAACATTTAGGTAAGCCGTGCACAAGTTTAATTAAAATAATTTGCATTATTCATAGCCTCTACAGTGCCTCAAATAAAATAAGGGACTTCATTATGAAAATTACTAACCTGACGGCTCCCACTCTCATTAATAACAACATAATGAAATTGTTTCCGAGAATTAATTATCAATGACAATAGTAGCAACACAATGGCCTGCGGTCCTTTAACGAAATGGAATCTATTATCTGTGGTTTACCGCAAACAAATAATTAGAAGACCTCTGATAAATTAAATTATTTTCTCTCGAATCGCCCTGTTAGTTAGTTTACTACCAGAAGAAGGGCATCATCAATATCAAGCAACTACACGTATGTTTAGCTTATTTTTTTACTAGCCGTTTCGCCGACACCTTCGCTTGCGTTTTTTACTTTATGTAGGTACTAACATGGTACCTATCTGTATATTTCAAAATCAATGTCATTTTGCGTTGTAATTGTAAAACACAAGAACGGCTGGGCTCATTTAGGAACTTTTGAAATGAAATAGCCCAGGGAAGGTTTAAAAGGTGAGAAAACATATATGAATTGGGCGGGCGAAGCCGCGAGCGGTTCAGCTATTAATATATATCATATATATCATGGTGTAATCTTTATTGTAGTGCCCTAACAGAATTCATGTTGATCTCACCTATTTTTTAAAGACTTTTTATACTTTTACAGTAAGTATAAGTCTTTAAAAAATGATGTGAACAATAAAGTGATTTTATTTGACCTGCTTAATAATTCACGTACAGGCTGCAGCAGCCAGAATATTTGCGCAGCCAGTTATTTGAGTTGTTTTCGAACACATGATGACATAGAGATTGTGTTAAAGAAACATGTTAGCCAGGGGTTTAGGCCAGCCCCCTGGTCGCTGGCTTACTGCGTAGAATCGACCACCCAAACAGTTATAACAGCCAATTTCAATTTCCCGAATAAATTTCTCTTTATCGAAAGTCATCTTGTCAAAGATCGGAACGCGAAATACATCTGGCTGCTACAACTAGTGCGCGGAGACTGACAGCAGCCACATACATTCGCCTACACACGTTCTGGCTGCGCGCAGCCAGCTGGCTGCCGTGCAAACAGGCGCGTTTTGTTGGCTGCTGCAGCCGAGATTTCGTGGCTGCCTAGTGCGCGGGCTCCTATACAACGTCATATGTTTTACTGGCTGCCGCAGCCTGGCTGCCGCAGCCAGGCTGCCTAGTGCGCGCCTAGCCTAATGGAGGTTGGCTTCACTATGAATGCCAGATTCAACTCCTTGTCTCGCCTTGAATTTTATTGGAAAACTTATATTTAGTTTATTCGTCTTATTCTGTAAAAAAATGATATACACAGTTTTCGATGTTAGCGACTCTTTATTTTCTTTAAATATGTTTTTACTTTAATAAATACATTAAGTTGGTCTTTACAATAAGTAGATATACTTTTAAAATAGTTGTATGAATTTATCTTATTCTAATAAGTAGTAAATTTTACTTAAATTATGGTTATGAGGACAAAATATTTTAATGCGAAGAAGAAGGGTAATCTAAACAAATTAACAATTAATAAATATATTGGTAGTTCGTTTCTTGCATCGTCAATAAAGTGTGGAAACCATCTTGACTAATAAGGTTTTAATAATTGTTAAGTAACTATGCGAATCTAGAATCGACATTCATTGCCTACTTTAAATTATCTACTTACATCATACATACTTACACATTTATTTCACACTTAGACATCTAACTACACACATGACATAAAATACCTGACCTAGTTTAGTTTCATCTTATTTATTATTATACAGTTGTTAAATTTTTATAAAATTCCTGTATTATACATTAGTTACGCAATTCTATCGTAAAATTTTTATCGGAATCACATTTTTATATTTTTAATTTATATTTAGTTTGCTTTAAATTCTTGTTAAGTATAATAATAAAACTATGATTATAAAGATGGATTGAGAAAATAATTTTATTGTACCTAATGATTGGGACCTTATTTAATTCGAAAGTAGCCATTTAGCCAAATAGGTTCTTATTTTAACGTTAACCTTATTTGTTAATGAATTTTAGTTTTTTCTCGGCGCGGGTTTAAAGTACCTTTAAGTAGAGTATGCCTATAAATAAACCTTCTAGTTGTCTATAGCTGTGTGTGCCATAGTGCAAAAGAATTAGTTTGCCTTGGTAAAGGTACCTTAAAAGTACTTTATTAAGTCATAAAGAATGTGTACGAGAGATTTCACAGAATCATCAAAATCTCATTCGACAATCAAACCGTTTTGCAGAATACTAAAAGGTCCTAAAATCTCATTATGCCGTCAATTTTATGTTGAAGGATCGTTACAACATGGTGAAAGAAGGAAAAACGTTAACAAATTCGGAGGGACCCTTTTTCCGGCTTCTATTATGGATTCTAAGCAATAAATAAACACCCAGCCCTGGAAACATTTAATAGGTACCTAAATTAAATCGTTCTCAAATAGGGTTTCGTCACAGTTTACGAGTGTCTTAAAATCAGTGAGTTAATTAAATTACATTTGAAATGTTCATATTAAGACAATATTCATAGGTATAATTTTTGGAATATCTTCATGTAAAAACGTATAATTAAAGAACTAATTAATTTTAAATACGTTTGCTTTGTATTTTCTTCCTAAGTACCTATATCAATGTTCGAAGGTGATTGTTCATTTGAAGACTATCATCACAAGTCACAACTATATAAAAAGTGTTAAAAACACGCTTCCATAGAAGGTTTAATAGCAAACTTTGTTAAATCTTTAGTTAAGTCTTTAGTTGTAGAACTTTGTTACTTAAAGTTCTCTCTGCAAGATTCTACAACCATTTAAAAGCTTATCTTTGTTTAGAATCGAATAACAATGTTCGACAACAAAGGGTTGAATTGGCAGGAAAATAATTTATTTCCACAATCTCTACCGTACTTATTTATGGTATAAAATATTTTGTTAGAAAATAGTAAAACCAAAGCAAGGATAATCATAGTATTTGCAAGTTGTATTACAATTAGGACCAACATAAATAAACTAGGGCCACAAAAATTGTGTCACATTTTTGATTAAAAATACAAAATTATAAAAGGTAAGAAATCGAATCGAAAGATTAATGTAGTCATTTTTGTTTTTAAAACCTTTTAAAATATTTTTTCCACACATGTCGTTAAAATTTTTTCAAGATATAAAGGAGAGAGGCTTACTAAAGTAACGAGCCATTTCCCTCGATATACGCCAACAAATCCTATTAGTTCCCATGTTCCTAATAGGGCCGGAATAGAATTGTAACGCAATTTCTCTCCCATCAACTTTATCTATAAAACCCACTTCGAGGATGAGCTTCAAAAAGGCTACCATGCACATTTAATTTAATTTACGAATATCTCGATATAACCTTTGCCTTTAGAATAGCAATCCAATATTTTTTCCCGTATTGGACCGTATCTGCGTTTAACACAGTACCGAATGTTATTAAAAGAAAAAATGCTATCGGGATTTGATTCAGTGAACCAGAAAGGTTTACCTACATTCTCTTTATGACATAGCATTTTTATTCTTCCGATAGCAAAAAGAGAATAAATTGTTCCCTACCCAAGGCTCATATCTTAGATAATACTGAACTAAGCATTTATGTAAACCTCCTGCTTAGTTTTAACGGGATAATCATCCAAGAAGTCCTTTTCTAGTGGAAAGTCGGCGGCAAAATCCTTCGGGAAATCCTTGTCTATGTCTTTCGGGTAGTCCTTAGGGGGTAGTTTGAAGCTTTTCCTTAGGTATGAGAAGCGATGGAAGTTATAGTAGTATTCTTTCCCGTCTGGTGAGTACTGTGGGTAGAGCGTGTACGAGGGAAATTCAACCTCGGTGAGGGAGTCCGCAAGGGCGTGTTTTGCGAACTCCTGTTTATATCGTCATGAGTGTTCTCTGTAGGCTTTTCTCTTGGAACACTTCTCTTTGAGGATGTAGCAGAGAGCGATTGCTATGAGTACCGCGATCGCGATCGCCATACTTATGCTGATCCAGATAATTTCCTCGTTGATACCACTCGTTGATTTTCCTGAAATGGATAAAATATTGTAAGTTCGTACTTTTATTTTTTTAGGTTTATTAAAACTTTCCTCGTTATAAAGTTAAACGATGTAACCCATTTTTATGATAAAGCGTTGGTAAACAAAATACTTAGGTTTTGCGGACAAACCCTGCATAATTATTAAATTAACTTTGCGTATGCTTATCAAAATTCCAGATACTTTTCATTCAAATCGTGTACAGTCAGCGTTAAATTGGGTATACAAAAGAGCCCATTCAATATTTCTTCAGACCATTGGATGCCTAATACCATTATTTACTTAAATTGAAAATATCTAGTTACTGGAGGGAAGGAAACCATTTGGAAACGTATTTAGACCTGATGGGTTCATCTCCTTTACGGCATTTTCTGTTCATTATAGGATTTTGGCCGGAAAACGGAAATTGCTTAATTTAATTCGAATTTATACTTCACCAATTGGCCCAAGAAGTAAGGCCTTTTAAGATGGTTTTCTATTCAGTTTGAAATACGAATAATTATTATATTACTATATTGCTTCCTAAGTCGTGTGACCTTTCCTGTAACGTACCAACATATTGGGCCTTAATTACGCGTTATCCCAACCGGACCTTTTCATAATTTCATGTTACTATGAAAAGGTGACGATAGATAAGGTTTGTTTGGCCGCCAATTTCGGAAGCCTAAGACATTTTTTGTTGCCGTAGTGAGCCGTGTTGGCTAAGTGGGAGCACACTCGACTTTCATTCCGAAGGTCGTGGGTTCAAACCCCGTCGCACACCTCTGATTTTTCTTCTTGGAAAATTATATGTGCTTTAAAAAAAACACGTGCTCTAACGGTGAAGGCAAAACATCGTGAGGAAACCGGCATGTTCTGAGAACTTTGAAAGTTTGAACGACATGTGTCATTCACCAACCCGCACTTGGCCAGCGTGGTGAATCAAGGCCTTATCTCTCTCGTCAAGAGAGAAG
The DNA here is from genome assembly GCA_963691955.1 of Chloroclystis v-ata. Lineage (NCBI taxonomy): Eukaryota > Metazoa > Arthropoda > Insecta > Lepidoptera > Geometridae > Chloroclystis > Chloroclystis v-ata. The sequence goes on from OY829899.1 coordinate 8,237,219, forward strand.
TCCCTATGTCCCAGCAGTGGGATAATAGGGGTGTTATGATTATGATGATGATATGAGTGACTTGTGCTAATAATTCACTCACATAATCATTAATTGATAATGTTACCTAATTTTGATGAATAGCACTCCATATTCTATGTCAAATATAAAAAATACTAGTGAAAGAATTACTTCGATACATCAATTAGTTTCCGATTTATAAGTAAAACAAGTTGTAACCGTACGACGCGAGCCGCCGGTTACGGTGTGACGTCATAGTGCAGCACGATCAGTCTGGTTCACTCAGTCCGCTTGCATTCGCTTGTTATTGTGACGTATTTTTTGTAGATATTAATGTGTTCTACAAAATTGTAGTACATTGTATATTTCTAAAATGAATACTTTTCGCAGCGCATGCGATATAAGATTTTTTTTTTACACCTTGGGTGACATATTTGGGTTTTCCGTGCGGATCCCTACTTTTTTGAATATATAATATAGCTTATAACCTTCCTCGATAAATGGACTATCCAACACTGAAAGAATTTTTGAAATCGGACCAGCGGTTTCTGAGATTAGCGCGTTCAAACAAAAAAAGAAACTCGTCAGCTTTATAATATTAGTATAGATAGTATAGATAGGTATAAGTATAGAAGCGCATAAACAAGTTTTAAATCAAAATAAATGGCCTCACGCATATTGTAAGTAAAATAAATACAAATAAAAGTGGCCAAGTGCGAGTCGGACTCGCCCATGCAGGCTTCCGCAGCAATTGTTTATATGAAATAGTTTATGACGTACTATAAAAAAACTACTTCATAGATTTCGTTCAAACCAATTTTCGTTGTTAGTTTTTATGGTTATGTACAATATATATTTTTCTAGATTTATCATCTTCTTATTTTAGAAACTAGAGGGGGGGGGGGGACACTCTGTTTTGCACTTTGGAAGAGTCTCACGTGTAAACTATTGAGTTTAAAATTAAATGGTTTTAGAAATATTGTTATGATTTTTAAAGACCTATTCATAGATAACCCGTCGTATAGGTCCGATTAAAAAAAAGTTTTTAAGTTTCAGTCCTATGTATGAGGACCCCCAAATGTAATTTTTTTTTCAATTTTTGGCCACTTTGATTTGTATTTATTTTACTTACAGCGTGAGGCCATTTATTTTGATTTAAAACTTGTTTATGCGCTTCTATACTTATACCTATCTATACTATCTATACTAATATTATAAAGCTGACGAGTTTCTTTTTTTGTTTGAACGCGCTAATCTCAGAAACCGCTGGTCCGATTTCAAAAATTCTTTCAGTGTTGGATAGTCCATTTATCGAGGAAGGTTATAAGCTTTAATTATATATTCAAAAAAGTAGGGATCCGCACGGAAAACCCAAATATGTCACCCAAGATGTAAAAAAAAAATCTTATATCGCATGCGCTGCGAAAAGTATTCATTTTAGAAATATACAATGTACTACAATTTTGTAGAACACATTAATATCTACAAAAAATGTCGCAACAGCATATTTCTAACTATTATAGTTACGTCACAATAACAAGCGAATGCAAGCGGACTGAGTGAAACAGACTGATCGTGCTGCACTATGACGTCACAAGCGCTCATGTGACTGTTAGCGAGACTCGATATTTTTCGAAACTTTGAATGCCTATAAAATCAAAACTACTAGGTACTTTTTAACTAAACAAAAACTAGTGTATTTGTATACACGCAGGCTTTACTGATACAACATTTCAAGCGATTTGGCATACCTAGTAACATTACTTATTATGATTAATATAATAATTACCCAGGGTTACCGCGTTACGTATAGCTTGGATTTTTACATGTTTTCGTTTAAAAAAAAAATGCAATTACCTACTCAGAATGTCACAATTTTATTACTTAATCACTTAATTAAGGAGATTATTGAGCTTTGGTAACCATTATAAGTAACTATGGGTTAAAGTTTACGGCTGTTAAAATTGTATTAATCACCTTATACCTATATCTTCTAATGTATAAACTCTAACACGTATTCATAATTAAGAAATGATGATTTAATCATTAGCGCAAAATGAGTGAGTACCCAAATCTGTAATCTGATCTTCTACCTCAACCCTTCCCTTAAATAAAAATAAAGAAAGAAGAAAATTATAAGAAACCCTTATCGTAAAAAAGGTAAACGTGTCGAGATAAAACCACCCTCATCCCCGGATTATCGACAACCCTAGTTATAATTCTACGACCGCGGGTTTATGGCGTTCCTTGTTACTCGCTTTTCCACAAAACGCTTATTTTTTTTTTCAAAAGACCAAATAAGCTATTAATAAACCATTTTTAAGTCAGTTGTCTCGTATTACACAAAATAACCGGTGACCTAAAAGGCTAATACCCATATTAGGATCCAATACCTAGCACGATTCTCCCAAATATATTATTTATATTTTATGCTGGATTTTTATTCAATAGCCTTAGGTTCTTGGGATACATACAATTTGTAAATATCAAAGTCTAATTGAGTCTAAAGGTGATAAGAATGCTGTCTGTATTTTGGTCAAAATTAGCATTATTGGCAATTTTCCAACAAGATTTTTTTTTAATAAAAGTAATGTAAATACTTTCTGTAAAATACCTTAAATGATTGTAATAAATAATTCCCTTAATAAATAGCTTTATACTCTGCGTAAACGTGTTGCGTGTTGGCTAAGTGGGAGCGCCTCGACTTTCAATCCGAAGGTCGTGGGTTCAAACCCCGCCGCGCACCTCTGATTTTTCTTCTTGGAAAATTATGTGTGCTTTAAAAACACGTGCTCTAATGGTGAAGGCAAACATCGTGAGGAAACCGGCATGTTCTGAGAACTTTAAAAAGTTTGAAGGACATGTGTCATTCACCAACCCGCACTTGGCCAGCGTGGTGAATTAAGGCCTAATCTCTCTCGTCAAAGAGAGAAGTCCCTGTGTCCCAGCAGTGGGAACGTGAATAGGGGTGTTATGTACTGCGTAAACGAGTAGAAATATCGAGATATTAAGGTTCTTGGAAATATTGTAATCTTTGAAAGATATTAAGTATTAGAGATACCTACTAAATATTATCTTTATTTTATGCTAATAATGTAACATGCACAACGAACTCTCGACATACACGCAGAAACAAGTTGTTGTTGGATAAAGTTGTTTGAAATTATTCTCGTTTGTTTGTTCAAGTCAAAGAACTTATTTTTCAACGTTGTTTTTGTAAGAGAATATAACCATAAAACATATTAATGTTCTGTTGTGGAAATACCCTTTTTCCAAGGAAAATTTATGTTTGTGTGTTGTGACGATAGAGCTCGACTAGATAATATATCAGTGTAGTTGTTATTATGTTTAAAAATAAAAAAATATATAGTAGGTTGTTTTGTAAGGATTGTTTTAAAATACCTAGCACATTTTACAATACACGAAGAACGCATACCTAATTTACTAATTTATTTTATGCGAATTTATGTTATTTTAGGTTTTATCAAGCCAATAATAGATAAGATATACATATGTATATTAAACGTTATTTATAAATGGATAGATAAGATAGGAAAGACATTAAATATAAATAAAAACAAGAATTAAATTGTTACTTTTGTTCCCACGACCCCAGTCTCACCAAAACAAATAAAAATCTTAGGTTACGAATAATAGATTAAAAAAGTAAATAGAGGGTTTATAAACCACAAAAAGTAAATTCTTACGTTTCAAGAGAACGTCACTCTCAGACGGGCAGCGAAGACTTAGAGATAAGCCTCTATTTTCAAATTTGAGTACACTCTAAAAACCATACATAAAAGCGAAATTTATGTAGAACTGTGTTGACTAGACCAATATCATGTCTAGAGACAGGGTTGGATAGGTAGGGTTAATAATTTGTAGGCAAAACCCTGCATAAATCAGTCCCTGTATTGTCGATTTATGGGTAAAAAGCAGCTACACGTGTCAGACAAAGGTTCTCAGTCCGCTTATTGATTTTATATCCACAGCATATCTTCTGTCATCAATCATTATTATGCAAAACCGTAGGAGTTGGAGTTGGGTCAAATGTGGGTCGTATTTGTTGGTTTTCCAGTACATTTGGCACGGCTATTGAAAAGGGAAAAGTGTATTTCTTTATATGGACAAATATAATGGCTAAAAGGAAGTTAACACGATAAGACTCGATGATTATTATGAAAAGATTTTTACCTATTGTTTTTTCTTATTTGTTACTATACTAATAAATACTTGGTTTGTTTAGTCTCAATGGTAAACATATTATACTGGAGGAGTAATTTTGGCCAGTTTTGGAATGATTTACCAATAGTATTTTTAAATACCTGAAGAACCGCAAATACCTGTAGGCGTTTTAAATTCATGTAGGCGGAAATATTAGCACAAGTAAATTTGAAGGGAATATACTAGCTATAGCTTATAGCTAGATGTTATTTATATGTAATGTTATTATATGAATAGATATTTGTTAATTTTTCAAAAGTCGTAATCGATAATTGATGAAGGAGTAAAATTTATGAACAATGTATAAAGTAGAACAGAACACCTAACATATCGTTTACAGCTGCAAGCAATATAATTTCCAGAAAGCCAATCCCAAGGCTGCCGCGGGGTGTAAAGCTAGGTATGTGCTAATAATTACCGTGTTGTTTGTTGGAGTACCCGCCGACCTTGCCGGCGACGCGGGCGGAGGCGCCGCCCACGACCACCAGGATCACAGCGCCCGTGCGCACATACGCTTGACCTGCACAATATAAACACATTCAGTATCATCATCATAACAACCCATATTATGTCTAACTGAACACATAATACACGTTTTAAAAGCAAACGATTCTCCGTATTCACCCAGACTAGCTCTATCTAGCACACAAAATATTCGCCTGACTGCAATGTAGGATATTGTGTTACATTGCAGGCAGGCGAATATTTAATTTTTTTATCTATACTTTTTTACCTAGTTTTTATACTAGTGTTTTCATAAAAAGTTATCAAAGACTACATAGTTCGCATTGATATATTTATTTAACCACAAAATGTAGTGTTGTGGTTGCTTTCACAGTGTAAAGCTGAGTGGTCACCTTTTTGGTCATCAAAATATACATGTGCGACAATATGTGCTTCAACTAGCTAAAACCTTTGTTTGATAACATTCAGTTGAAGTACATAGGTAAACAAACGTGTATAGTAGTATAAATAAATTTAAATATTGCTGGATAATTCACACAGATACATCTAGCCCCGTGGTGAGCCATAACCTTATATACGTAGATCCATTTTTATTATTTGTATATATAAAACACCCAGAACACCCGGGACACTTATTTGCCAATCAAGGAATCGAACCCGCAATCTCTTGCGTCACAGGCTTGCCTGCTGCGCCAAAGAGGTCGTTAAAAAGTTGTATATGTTTGAGAAGAAAACTGGGCGTGCTTCGAGCTCAGAGTAAACGACTAGTCGTTTTTTACTGTGACTTCATTTAACCGAATGGAACAGGCTTAACTTACTGAAGCAATTTCGTGAGCGCTTCATTCTTGATCTTATTAGCTACTGTTGCTGTTTTTATGTGTAGTCTGAGTCTGTGGGTGTAATTTTTGTTCAGTAAAAATATATTATAGCTTGCTGTTAGGCTCAAAATTATATTTTTTTTGTGTAAGTGAACTGGTTGTGCTAATAACGTCGTTTAACTTATGCGGTCGTAAATATATTTAAGTATTAAAATTTATGTAAAAAAATAAACTAATTAATATTTCTCTTTTAGCTCGTGGGTGTTCATATGTTGACAGATTCTGCATCACTGGAATAAGTATAGAAAAAGATGAGATTTATTCTATGTAAAGACGTTTCATCAGTCGTGTTTTAATACAGCCATAAAAATAAATAATAAGTTTAAAACTGAAACCAAATAATGGCAAAAGTAAATAGCTATATTGCATTGCAAATAAACGCGAAAGCAAAATACACTTACCACTTTTGATGAAATAAAACACACATGAATGTGAAATGTAAAACGTTGTCTATTTTCGTCAGGCAATTTATAAACATAATGAGGTAAGAGTAGGCCTAAATTCCCAGAAGGTCTACGCCGTAGAGCCTCTACGGCGTAGACCTGTCTACACTTTAGTACCATTTCAATTCAATGTGGCAGAATTTTAATGCGTTAGAGTTTTTACTTTGACACTGTTCTATCCAAGGAGGTTTTACAAGTTCTATCCCATTTCGGATGAGCTGATGCGCCGGTAAGATTTTAAAGATATATGTAATTATTCTTAAGGATTTTATGGAAAATCCTAAAGATTACTTAGACAAGTCAATAGTAGTTTTGCCCACTTTAATATTTTCAAGGGTTAGTGAACGGTATACAACGCCTTGACCAAAATATGCTCAAATAGAGCTTGTGCAATTTCAAGCACAGTGTCGGATATACAAACATAATATACAAATATTGGGAATCTTTAGGTGAGGTCTATTAGTCTACTACGGGTAAAATGATGATTTTTTTACTCACCAATCACGATGACCATCTTGGTTGTCTGAACTGGCAGGTAAAATATTCGACTAAGCTGGGCGCACCATTTGTCTGCTACTGTTTGCGACTGAAAAGAAAATTTTCTAGTATTTTATCACAAAAAAATAATAACCTTTGGTACATGTACCTATAACTAATCCCAATAAAAATGCTTTTTATTCCAATAAATAATATCTTATCTATCGCATTCGTGGTAAATTTAATATTTTTATAGTTTTAAGCACAGAACATATAATTACTTTCACACAATGTAAGTGAAAACACACACAAAGTAAAATAAAACTAGTTATGTAAATAAAGAAAATTTTTATGTGACAGAGAAGCCATCGATAAACCATGTACCGCATTAGGCGGGATAGAATACGAAGCCTCGGTGAACTCTTCACGGCCTACAATAAATTACAATAACGAGGTGAAATTCAGTCTGTCTTCCCGCTATTATCCCAAATCACCCGCTACAGGTAACGCCATCCATCAAATACATTGTACAAATACGCAATTTATCATTCTAATTCCTACAAATATTATCATAATCGGCGATGAAATAATGCTTCACTTTGGAACGTTTTTTAAGGCTTAATATATATTTAGAATGATAGGTATTTGGACGAGTTCAAACCAAATCAGATTATGCAGAAAACCATGGAAATAACATTTAATTAAGAAGGCGTACGAGGAGAGCAATAATAATAAACAACAAAAACCTTTGATTGTGTATGTTTTGGATACCATTACAAAAACTACAAAGATAGACCATTCCAAGTTTGTGTCGTCAAGATGTCAAGATGTAACCCAATTGCCATGAATATATTAAGGGCCGAATTATATTATTACATAATTTGTTACTTATATGATACATTAATTCATCAATAGTAAAAAACGATTTCATAAATTATGTGTTTTAAGTGGTTAGGTTAAAAATAACCCTCGTATAGTTCAAATACAATGAGTTGTAAGACATTTTTAAATAAAAACTTTAAATTTAAACGTGTTACAATTTCTTAGTTACGTGCTTTATAATTTCGTTGTTATTCATCAAAAATATAATAAAAGAAAATAAACATCCTCAAAGACTCAATGATCAAGCTAACAGAGCTAAGAGCAAGCAAAGTTATATAAAACATCTTACATTATAGCATTTTGTACGGAGGGAGATACACAAAAAGCTTTTTAAGTAAAGGGTGCCCTGTATTTTCAGTGATAACACATCGCTGCTCTGACGCTACATGAATCTTCTAACGTTGCCGTGGGTGTTGTGGATTTAGGAAATATTTTCATCCATTACTTTAGGTTAGTTCTGAAACAAAATTCAAGGCGAAAACACTTAAAGTGTTTTTTATTCTACTATTTAACTTTACGCACTTACCTATTTTATAAAAATCCTAAGTTATTTAGAAGCGTTTTCCGTATTTTCATAAGAAATTAAAGAATTCTTAATAATATACTTTCTTTGTCATGTTCACTCAAAATACCAACACCTAACCTTTTTATTTTGCTTCCGCACCGCAATAAGTGTAGATAAAAAAGGACTGTAAAAAGATAGCTTATCTGAATCCCGTGCCAATTCAGCATACAAGCCTTGGGCAAAATAAAACCCACTTACCCATCCAACCGACGTATTTGCAAGCCACCCTGAGACTTAGCTACATATGTATCATATGTATAGCTACCGCGTCTAATTTACATTAAAGGAACATAATATACTTACTTATCCTTAATAATCATATTAAAAAAGGTTCCTAGGCTCACCTTTTTTAATGGATTTGCAATGGACTGAACTAAGGACATAGGTAAAAATGTATAGCATATTGTACTTTTCGGGTGTAATTGGCCCAGATTTCACGGTGCTTTTTATCTCATTTATGCTACGAAGGTGTGTTTACCAATTATAAATTAGTTCCATAAAAATAGCATGAATTAAAAAAAAATAGAGTATATCCAACAAATCATACCGCTAGAGCGCCAGGAAAGCAGGCAAAGACGCGCGACGCAGCTAGATTGCTATATTATGCAATTCGTTTTCTAGAGTACCTATAAACATCGTTGATTTTTTTTCGGATTCGGTCAAACCAAAATGAAATTATTTCTGTTGACAGATTCGCCGAAATGCTTGTGTAGTTGTTATAACAAACGTCGGTCGTTAGCCAAACAAACACAATAAGGACAAACAAACATGGTCATTTGTCATGTGTTTGCCGTATTCTAGGGTAAATACTGAGTCGTTACCTTGAGACGATGTAATAGTATAACGAGGGGTATTCACCCTCTTCTAATACTTGATTTATAATTGCCGTGCAGCAGAGTCGAAATATCGGCAAACTCAAAAACATTTTACCCGTTTCGTGTTCTAATATAGTTAAAATCTAAGTGGGAAATTACTGGATTTCACTTTTTGATGATGCATACCTTAAGTAGTAGAAGTATTTAATTTCTTACCCTTGACGCAAATACGACGGGGTATTTTAAGTTTAACGTGCCAATATGGGTGTGTATAGTAATTAAAATGAAGTCGTACTGCTGCAGTGACGAAATGAATGTTCAGAACAAAAGTTTATTATTTCTCGTATTACGTGAATGTTATTTAAAAAGTACTATAATTTATTTCAACTCATATTTCCTTTATGTTTTAGATAAAAGCAGCTATAATAACATGACTACAGCTTCGGTAACATGCGGTACGTGAATAAAAGTGCTTATATTATCTCAGAAAATAAAATCCAGATAGAATTTTAAAACTTTTCTAGCATTGCAAATTGCGAGAGACTGATCTCGTAGAGGGTCTACGTAGTGCCGCGTAGCTAAGCTACGTCAGCGTAGATACACTCTACACAGTAGATTGTATAAATCGTATTTTTTCCTAGTTTTCTGTTGCGTATTCTTCTGCACAGTGAAGTACGTAATAGAATGATGAAGATTAGAGCAATCCTTCATCACTCCTAAGAAAGAAAAGAAAAACTACTGTAAAAATTTATGAAGTCGTTCTCGAAGGACCAACGCTTCATCGGAAATTATTACTCAAATTGAGATTTACATATTATTATCATCCCTACGTAAAATACCCATAAAAATTACCCTTCTATTATTCTTGCTGTGGATAGTTGCAAAATTACAAACATGAAACGTCGACAAGCGAAGAAATGCCTTGTTTACGCTGTGCTACATTCAAACGACGTAATACAATGGAACCAAGTCTGTTCTTTGTCTACTTAGCGTTCGCAATTTCATAGAGAATCTATTTTTCATATAACATTCGTTCATTGTGTTCAACCTATTTTGTAGTCAACAAACCAAATGGCCAATTATAATTTAATTTGTAAAATTAAGCGGTTTCCGACACTCCTGAAATGTAACACTGTAATTAATTGGTAATGGGGTTGCGATAGCTTTGAAATTAGCATGAATAGTGCGCATGACCGATTTTATCAGATGTATGGATTTATGCGAGTTGGCAGGCACTGAACTATATATCTCATTTACATGAGTTATGGTTTGCCATTAGGGTTGTTAGTAACAGAGTTGCGTTGTTGAGTAACATTATTAGCAAATTTTATCAATATGTCGCCAGCAATTTCAACAATATTGCAAGAGAGATAGTTTCAACATGTTTTTCTGAGTGCGTAATATTCGAACTATTAATCAGAAATCTGTAAAATATTAAAAAAATTTCAATATTGAAACAATATTTTCGGAGAAGGCTTTTCGATTTTATTCGTGTGTAGAAATAATGTTTTCGAGTTCGAGAGATGTATCTTACTTTACTTACCCCTGTAAGTTAAGTTATTAGAATAATATTATATTATGTTTACGGGCTGTGGATTTTGTTTAAAAAATAAAATAACATAATTCAGTTTGCTGTCCGTCAGTTTGTTAGTATGTTTGTCTGTCAAGACCTTATCAATCTCGAAAACGCGTAGAGGTTCGAATGTAAATTTACAACATCACTAGTGAAACATGTAAATTTTCTATGAAGATGTTAATTCTTAAATTTGAGGTTAAGCCACTACAAAGTATCGCTACGTATACACTACACTACGTTCCTATCGAGTAAGATCTCAAAGGAATCAACAATGAGACCACTCGTCTCTGGCTGCTCAAAACTACCACACACACACAACCATACATACATAAGGATTTGAAACTAGAAGCTACCAAAAACCACTGCCGCTTGTTACAAAGGCAGTTGAGGTTTGAGCTTTATTCCACCCCACTAGCACTATTTGATTTACGAATTAAAAGGTTTTTGCACATTTTAAATGATGCCTTTTAAAAATTTCAAATAGTAGGTAATTAACAATTTATTCAACAGACCTCGTCCGGGTCTGTAACCAAACAGGAATGACCAAATACATATAACATTTCATAACGACAATGATATCACGTATTTAAAATTTATATTGTGTTTCTCTTAGTTGTAAGTTGTACTTTGGTACTTGTCACATATTATTTCTTATACTAGCCTCCTCCACGCGGCTTCGCCCGCGTTCTACACTTTCCTATCCTGCGGAAATATTATTTTTGCCACGGTAAAAAGTAGGCTATGCCATTCTCCATCCCTACAACTACCTCTACATTTATAATATTAGTATGCATGGATTGTGTATCTATCTGTGAAAACTAATACGAGTAAATCTATTTCTTTGTTGTATTATAATAATTGTGCTGTTAGTTTTCCAAAGATAAAACAAATAAATAATTGAATCCCACGGGACTAAATTGAAACAATTAAACTGTAAGATGAGATTAGATAATTACTAGGTAATTTGCTCACAGCAGTCCTTAGTGGTCCGTAATTGTAGTCATCAAAGCCTAATTGGAATTCACCGCGCCGGACCTACAGTCGCAAATGGACTGTGGTTTACTCGTTAACAAGTTTGAGGTACATTTCCACTAAGGCTTCTTTGCTGCGTTTTAATCAGGACGATTCAATCAGGGCGGTTTCTTACACAAAATCACTCTTACAGATATTGGCAATTGGTCAAACGAAAATATGCAACAACTGCCAAAACGGATGTGGTGAGTGTAATAAACAAATGATCGTGAATCAAAATAAATATTTATGAGTGAGTAGTGGGTTTCATAGAGCTTAAATTATGATGTCAAAAGCTTTAGCGTAAAAATACTCTACGAGAAAAGCAATGTTAATTATTTTTAAATTGTAATCTAGTTCTACATATACTTGCACTGAAATCTTCGATGATTCGATTTATAAAAAACCTATAAAAACTACAGAGAGATAAGACTAGCACAATATGGATAATTGAATTGTGCAAATTCCGTAAAGTTTAACGTCTGAATAATATTATTTTGCGCTTGACTAAATCCGTAGATTTATTTTGAGTGCTTTCAATTTGTAACTTAGAGCATAATATAAAATCTTAAGCAATTTAATCCTAAATCGAAGAACATAACAACATTGTTGATTTACTTAAATCTACAATGAAGCACTCTAACTTTGTGTTGTAAATGTTCTTGAAATTGTCTTTGTAATGTCTTAATCTCTATTTTGATAGCCAGTTCTGACGTATGGTTAGTAGTGGTACGTGACAACATCTACACGTACGAAAGTACTCCACTCCCTGTCACGAAAAGGATTTGAAGGCTGTTCTAAAGGTGAGTCAAATCAAGGTCGATTAGACTCAACCCTTTTACCCTTTATTTCTATTTTATAGTTGAGTATAGGCAAATGGCGCTGCCGAGGAATTTTACAGCTTAATGGTTTGACTTATTTCTCGTGGTTTAATGGTTCTTTGATGTTTAAAAATACGTGAGCGAGACTAATGACATACACGAGTATGTATGTAAGTCAAACATATTCTCTACCCTACATTTGATAGGTATACTAAAAGGCTTATTGAACGTTTTAATATTTTTTATCATAATAAAAATTTAAGTCAATTGTTTTTATTTGTGAGATTTAAAGGTAAACGCTACTTAAGATCATCATTAGTTAAATGTCAATTAAATGGACACACAATGTGAAGATTTCAAAGGGATTATAATTGATGATTAAACGAACTTACCAAGTGAAGTTCTATCATAATTATACGTTGCGTTTTTTCCGAAGAAATAAGTCCTGAAATAATAATTATATACAACATGTAGTATGCATTATTGTGCACCGTTAAATCACTATCGTTTAGAATATTAATAATCAAAATCTTTAGTCGCTGTCAGTGTCACTGCCTGCCGCCTCTCTCGCTGGTACGTCATTTCGTTTAGAGATATATTACATCAGATATTCTTGAATAGTTTTTCTTGATTTTGTTGACGAAATCAAATCAGCATCAGGGTCCTTGGGTTGGGAGGGAATTGGTACTTATTTCTTCGGAAAAAACGCAACGTATAATTATGATAGAACTTCACTTGGTAAGTTCGTTTAATCATCAATTATACTAGCGTTTTTTCCTTCAGAAATAAGTCCTGAAATAATAATTATATACAACATGTAGACTTTTAGAGCTGATTGAGGAAATAAAATCATATTAGAATTACTCAATAGAGAAATTATACTAAATTAAGTTGAACTTAGAATTATTATGAGTAACTTTACTCAAAATCATATATGTTTTATATGTCATGATGTGGGAAACCACTGTTTCGTTTATTAAATAAACTCCAAGATTCTTTATGTACCCTGTTATAATTATATTATTTTGAACAGTATTTTTATTACACTATCAACATAAAATGTTGTGGCTTATTATTTGTGTGTTAAAACAAATATCATAAATGAAGATGTTCTCCAGGTTTGTATGATTGTTCTTTTGCAGAACCTTTCCATTGCAAAGGAAGAACCGTTTTTGTTGTAATTAGTAAAAACATAATGTTTAAACATTAGTAATTACATAATGTTTAACTGTAGCTGTTAATCTCTATGGTTAATGCGTGGGTTTACAATGATTTTATTCATAGATAAAGGGCTTTCCCAAACGCCAATAAGATACACTGGTGATAAAACGATCATACTCATATCAAAATTTATTTAGATTCTATTCGGTTTACTAGTACCAAAAACATTTCTAAAGTCAGTAGGACATTTTTTGTACTATTTTTTACTGAAATCGATAGTTTTATTTACAGGGGAGCAAACTCCAAAACATCCATAGAGGATTTAAACTTGTGATCGAATATTCATGTATCTGATCGTCTGAATATATTATGTTAGAACTATTCAAAGGAGTACCAATAGGAACACTATCTTGTTGCTATTAAGTATACATACAATTCTGTATGTAAAGTTAAATAACTGTGGTGAAAAGAATAATATACGATATAAAAATTGTTGTAAACGACACTCAAAACTGTAAGAAATATTAAATTCACAAATGTGTATGTATGGTATATATTTAAATATACACGACCTTCCCAGACAACTATTGTGCTACATACTTGGTAGAGATTATACTAAATGATTATTGTGGATGTCCCCGTATGGTGGAGATAATATATAATTGTCTTAGCGACAAAAAATTAATTTAACACGTTATTGTTGCTGGTCAAAGATTAATTATTATGTAAAAAGTTTCTAAATAACAGATACAACGGCTAAATATAACCTATATAAAGCCTCTTCTTCGGTTTTGTAAATAATTGTTTAACTGAGAGTCAAAAAAAAACCGTAGAAACGTAGTATAAAAAAATATTTTAGCCCATGACAACGTAAAGGGAAGATGTCAGGCGTGTCTAGACACTTGTACTGTAGATAACCTTACAAGTCACTTTTTTTTTTTTTTTTTGTATTTGCAAAAGACAAAAAGATCTGGGTTAATTGTACTTATTTAGTAACGTTTTTCGAGGACTCAGTCGTGACAGTAGTTTAATTCACTTAGAAGGGAGACTGGTTTTCTCTCATTCTATTGATGTATGGATGCAAAAAAGGAAATATATTTATAACCTATAATGATAGTAGATAACTTGCAGCTTTATCTGTATGGAAATTGATATTATATTTCGACCAAGGTCTACAGCCGGTACCTTTTCTACAACCACACGAACCATACCCCGTTGTTGAGGCGCCAGAATTAACAATACAACTCTTATCTACAGTATTGTCATTTTAAATTCTTTAAAATGATTATAGGGTAGCGTGGAGCTACCATTATTTTCGTCGAATGGAGAAAATAAAAATATACAATTTTAAGGCTTATAACAAAGCCAATAAATTTCTGGGCAAGCGCACACTAGAAAACCGACTATGCAGTGGTTGAAAATACCAACTTATTTCATATTATATGTTTTGATAACTTTATCCAGATGTTAATTTCTTTAAAAATGCGATGTGTTCCATTGCATGACAGCTGGTTCATCCCGTGGATGCAAAACAGAAATCATGTGGTTTAACTCAATAACATGTATTTGTGAAACCCTGGATTTATATTCAAACGAAGTTGAATTCATAATAGGTCTCCAGCTAACCCAATCATAGACAAGACACTATTATGGAAATCAGTTATAAAACTATTTATAATAATATTTAGTTTACATAGTAGGTAACTATGTAAGTTTGAAACGGTTACATTGGTAGTTATTATAATATGAAATGATATTAAAAATGTAGCAACGCTAATAGTGGATTATCTGAAGCGATTCATGGTTCATAACTTTAGGAAGTTACTATACACTTAACAGCAGAATGTTCATAATTATATTTTGTATCATGTAAACATTGTAAACACGTTAGTGTATCACATTGAGAGAGAATTTGGAAATAGTTGTACGTATTATCCGTAACTCAATAAATAAATAAATAAAATAAATAAATATTGGACAATTTTTACACAACGACATCTAGCCCCGTGGTAAGCTCAAAGCTTGTGTTACGGGATGAATGGACGTAGGTAGCGTAGAAAAAACTCTCCGACATGCACACATGAAAACTGACAATAATTTCTTAGTCGCCAGTGATGGCGCACCCTACAGCATACAGTCAAGTAGGTTTGTATATTTCATGTTGGTAAAACACGCTTGGTCTTGCTTGACCCGATATGTACATCGGTCATAATGCGGCTGGTGCCGCGAGGCGGAATCTTCTTTCGCACACCATAGCAGATTATCTTTAAAATGCACATTTCAATTCGGTATGGATTTTAAAAAGATTCCAGGAATGAACTTATAGTAATATAAGATAGTTGAGCACGCTGCGATGTCTTGATTGCTGCGATCCTTCAATGCTGGATTATATTATTATTGTACACAAACCTTTAGTTTTGTACTTAGGTCTCACCAAGAGGCGGACCGAATGTTAAACAAAACATCTGTTTATAAGCAGATATCTGTACCAAGATGGTAGTTACTATGGGTTATTGATGTCGGAAATACGGCCACTGGTTTTTGGGTACCTCGTCTCCTCTATGCTCGGCGGCTGTGTCGGCGGTGTGTCCACTGCTGCACTGGCGTCCTGGATGAACTGGACTACGGATGTAGACTTCTGGATGTGCGGTATTATTCGATGCGATCGGCTGTTTCCTTGTAAGATTAGCCAGTTTGCATCAGAGGTACTGAAAAAACCTAATAACAGATTCAGAATGCTGAATATTTCATAATTCATCCTTGTAAACTTCTTCATAGCTCGTTCTTATTGTTTTACAAGTCTAATATTTATAAAGTTGCGTATGTTGGTCACAAGTAAACCACTTTATAGTTTGCTTATATATTTCGCTTCAATCCCAAAATAATCGGAAACGTATGGAAGGAAACATTTTATGCAGGAAAATCTACAACTTGCAGGATGTAGTAATAATAAAAATAAAACATAGGTATTGTAGGTATACATGGTATACATTATAGATAATTATGATATCTTGATAAATATCTAATGGTGATTGTTTGTATTATTTATAATGCAAAAGTAGGTAGGTATTATGCATAATTACTATGCATAAATCACCAAGTAGGAACTACTCTATTCCATATTTATTTTTCAAATAAATGGACGTTAAGTATAATATTTAAAACAATTTAATAATTACACGTAGGATAAACCCAAAAGTATATCCGAATGTGTCAAATAAATTTTACTTGTGTAACACTACACTGTAATAATGTCAAATCTGTATTTGTGTTTTGTTTTGCCAAAAGTGCCGTATGGCGATGGCCTAAGAATAGTGCCACCCAATATTTTCCCATAGATTTCATCAAACCGACGTAGGGATATGTTTATCAGACGATAGGCTGCAGCGTCATTTGTGTAGGTAGGTACTTAACCTATCAACTCACTGTGGTAAATTAAATTTGCCGCTAACAAACCTTTTAGTGTGGTGGATACACAAACTCCCCAATCTATGGGGTTTATGTTCATCAACTCCATGTCCAGTTGCAATGAGGGAAGTAGAATAAGTGAGACAGCCCATAGAACAGCTCGATATAATTCTCTTCTAAATATGTTGTACAAATGCGATGAGTCAGCCCAAAGATCAGCTCGAGTGCATTAACTTGTTAATTTGATAGTCAATATGCGATGAGACAGTCCTGAATACTGCTCGAATGCATTGTATGACTGTCATATTACATTATTAGTATAAATACGTATTGTTGTACACAGGACTAGCACAGTATCTGTTTTCAATAATCCACATTGTAAATGCGGGTAGCGCTTTATGACATCATTGTTGCGATGAGGCTGTCCGATGCCCGAATGTATTTTTGTTGTTTTTGCGCACGATATGAGCTACATAAGTAGGTACGCTTGTAATAATAAATTGACTTTTCAATAAACCACATTGCAAATGCGGGTAGCGCGTTATGACATCATTGTTGCGATGAGACTGTCCGATGATCAGCTCGAATGCATTTTTGTTGTCTTTGCGTACAATATGAGCTACATAAGCTTTCAATAACCTACATTGAAGATGAGGGTAGTGCGGCATGACATCATAATTATGAGACTGTCCGACGATCAGCCCGAATGTATTTTTGTTGTCTATGCACACAAAATAGCTAAGCATATTTGTAATAATAACTTGACTTACCTTTTTCAATGGTATGATTTGGTTCCGAGTCACTTGGACTCAACTTGGATTTTTATAACAAATTTTATGATTTGTAGTTGATCACTTACGTAAGAATGGCAAATTAAACTTGTTTTGGCCATGATAAAACGTAATTATATTGGTTCACAATTGTTTATTTTACTAGTGCGAAACTTTCGCAATTTTACGTGACGAACGGTTGAGCACTAAAATGCGAATGACGTACCAGCGAGAGAGGCGGCAGGCAGTGACACTGACAGCGACTAAAGATTTTGATTAAGAGGCCTTTTACCGGAAATCGCGAAATTGTTCGGTTTTCTCGTCCTAATTCTATGGTTTCCGTTAGTTGTTTGATATTACAATTACATCTTTATAATAGTTCGTTTTCTCCTCTACAACAGTAGTAAGAAACATTTTAGATAACTTGTTTATATATTGAGTAATAATCATTCTCCGGATACATGTTTCGTAAAAAACGCTCGAAGACCTGTTTTCTTAGCTCTAATTTGTAGATTCTAACGAATATGGGCGATCAAACTAATTTTTATTATGTTACGTATATCCTATTCTTCATTTAGAGTAGAGTACATTTTCGTTAAATGCTTTTATTCTAAAGATATACCGAATTTAATATCGACCGAAAATGCTTCGAAACAAACCTCAATAACTCCGAAGTTCTAAATCAATGGGACGTCATATTTATATCAAAATATTTATCAACATTTGCTTAAACTATGATATTAATTTTAATTTGTAGAACGGTTTTGGTAATTTTTTATGAATAAAATAAAACTACCATAATTTAGTAGTTTTTTCATTCCGCCGGCTTTTTCCATTTAGTACCGCGCGAGCGCTTGTCGAGGTCGGACCTATGTCGGTTGTTCTTGAATAAAATATAGAAATATTTCGTAAAATGTCAGTGTGTGGGACTGTCAATTGCTGTAAAAACGCTGTTAGTGTGCGTGTATGTGTTATTGCGATACTACGACCGACATAAGTTGATCCGTTGATAACGATCAATTGTTATTTTTATTGATAACGATCAATTATTGTTGTTGCTGGCCTAAGAATTGTACCACTTGTTGCTGGCCTAAGAATTGTACCACATCATTGTCATCTTGTTTAACCTTATTTATTTGGAGGTTATGCTGTAGGATGTGGATTGCATATCTAAAGTTATCTATCCTAATTAAAAAACAACAAGGCAACTTTTTTTGGTGAAACCGTCCAACGACTAAATGTAATTATGCCTATGATTTTTTTAGATTATGACTAACTTGCCGACCCGCCGACAGCTGCGCTTGCGTTTTTACGTTATTTACTAGTTTATGTTTTATAGCCTTTTTCGATCATTTTACTATCCAATACTGAAATCATATTTTAAATCGGACCCGCGGTTCCTGAGTAGCACGTTCAAACAAATAAACAAGCAATCTCCTCAGCTTGATAATTGTAGTATAGATTTCCATAATTAATATTTATTACAAAGAAAATATTCCGTAATTTTTTGTTCTTATTTTTACCGAGTATCCAATATGTAAACAAAAAATAATGTACCTTTCTAATAAATATATTATTTATTGTAAACATTAAATATGTACCTTTCTAATAAATACAGGGCGTCCCAAAGTTATGGGCCATGGAGGGGAAGTACCTTAAATATCGTAGATAGTGAATTTTGCTCAAACAAGACTTCATTTTATTTTTAAAAGTTAGTAATTCTGCATTCATTGATTTTCTAAAAATTACTTGCTTTGTCTGGGAATCGAACCGACTTACATGTAGAAAAAAAATACTCGATTTTTATGATACCAATCGAAAGAAAAGCTAAAAAATAATAACTCTGCTTAAGTAACATAGTATTTTAAAAGAAAGGAACAACGTGAAATTAATTATTTTAATCAAATAAAAAACATGAAACATTTTTTTTTGTAAATTAATTAATTAAATTACTTACTTTTTAAAATAAAATGAAGTCTTCTTTGAGCAAAATTCACTATCAACGATATATATGGTACTTCCCCTTCATGGCCCATAATTTTGGGACGCCCTGTATATAAAATAACACCCCTATTCACGTTCCCACTGCTGGGATAGGGACTTCTCTCTTGACGAGATAGATTAGGCCTTAATTCACCACGCTGGCCAAGTGCGGGTTGGTTTTTTAGGGTTCCGTAGCCAAATGGCAAAAACGGAACCCTTATAGATTCGTGATGTCCGTCCGTATGTCACAGCCGTTCGTCCGTCCGTCCGTCCGTCCGTCCGTCCGTCCGTCCGTCCGTCTGTCCGTCCGTATGTCACAGCCGTTTTTCTCGGAAACTATAAGAGCTATAACGTTGAAATTTGGTGAGTAGATGTATTCTGTTAACCGCACTAAGATTTCAGAAAATAATTGAAAAAAAAATCATAAAATTTGGGGGTCCCCATACATAGGACTGAAATTTAAAAACTTTTTTTTAATCCAACCCATACGTGTGGGGTATCTATGAATAGGTCTTCTAAAATCATAACAATGTTTCTAAAACCATTTAATTCTAAACTTAATAGTTTGGACGTGAGACTCTTCCAAAGTGGAAAACAGAGTGTCCCCCCCCCTCTAATTTCTAAACTAAGAGGATGATAAATCTAGAAAAAATATATATTATACATAACCATAAAAACTAACAACGAAAATTGGTTTGAACGAAATCTATCAAGTAGTTTTTTTATAATACGTCATAAACTATTTCATATAAACAATTGCTGCGGAAGCCTACATGGGCGAGTCCGACTCGCACTTGGCCACTTTTTTTAATATATAAATGAAATATTTTCAATAAGTTCGTAATAAAATAAAAATAAATATAAAGTTCGAAACTACAAAGATAATAGCTAAACATAATGATAATAACATGGTATATTTGTGTTTGAATAAATAAAAGTTTCGTTAACGAAACTTTTATTTATTCAAACACAAATATACCATCTAACAAAACAAGCAACTTAAATATATATATAGGTAATATAATTTATTTGTTTTGTTATAATTAGAATTTGTATTTAGTCCGTTCAATTTAGACTTTCGAACTTACATAAAGTCCCAACATTCGACAAAAAAAACATTTAATTACAAACCTACACATCAAATTTCAGAAGAATCGGTTTAATAATGAGCCCATAAGATGAGATGAATGAGGACATTTAACTTCAATAAGACTATTTTCAGTTTTATTCTTATATAGATAATTATTAATCATGAATGTTTTAATTTAAAATTATGTACTTAATTGATTTCAAATAATCAATCAGATTTAAAATGAATATTGATATAATTAAGATAAAACATAATTGATTCAAATAAAAATATCCGCCATTTTGAATTTAGGAAAATATATTAAACACCTATCAATTAAATAAAAACATTAATATAATAATTATTTCAGAATGAAACTGAAAAAAATCCACTCAATAAAATGGAATTTATTCGATGCCATTTTCTACAGATCTAAAATAATTATTAGTATATTTGTATGTTTTAGATCGACGAAGTATCAAGATCATTTAGTATTTTTCATAGAATTCGCGTGACGCGCCGGTCACGTGGTGCATAAAATATCCAATTTCGCAAAACTTCAAAAATTTAACAGGGCTCTTAACGGTGCACAATAATGCATACTACATGTTGTATATAATTATTATTTCAGGACTTATTTCTGAAGGAAAAAACGCTAGTATAATGTAATGTAAACACATCAGATTGATGGCGACTATAAACAAGCCTTTGATACTCTGCGAGATAGCAAGTCGGTAAACCTTTGGGTTGTATGTTATGTATCCTTCTACTCTGCTAGATTAGTTTAGGTACTAATAAGCCTCGCTCCCGAAGCGAGGTCAACCCGACTCACTTTCCATTGAAGCGAAGGGTCCTCTAAGCTTGTTGAGTCACAAATTCCTTCTCATTTGCCTATACTTGTAACTTGTAAACAAAAACCTTGAAACGTTTTACTATTGTGCTAAAATATAGGTAGCTAACTCGTATTTTCTTGAATGAGAAACATCAATCATATTATCGAAACTGTTTTCTTTTTTGCTATACATTCATTTTGTATGTTTTTATTTTGATGTAAGTTAATATTTTTGTAAAAGGATCGGTGTACGTGTAATATAAAATGATTAATGTATATTTTTATGAAGAGCCTGGCAGATTACATAGTTAAATGGTCTGTGTACCAGTAGAGTTTTAAATAGAGTAAATAATAAAACAGTTATTTCACTGACGACCTAGGTAGTCCAGTCAGCAAGGTTGCGGCGCGGTCACATCGCGCCTTAAAACCGCATGTGCGTCTCGGGCACAAATCAGAGTAAGCACGTATTTGAAGCGCACATAGAATTTCAAGAAATAAATTCCATAAGTGCTGAGTGAGTTTTGAACACACCATTTCCGGGTGAAACTGGTTCCATTCGAATAAATACAACAGTTTGGCTCGTACAAGTGGGTCAAAGTAACACTGTCCGGTGTTTTAGTAAGGGGGTAAAAAGAATTGAAACAGATCCGGTAAACACAGATAAGTCTACACTCAATTTCAGTTTGACTACGAGCCAGATAGTAAAGGTACTTGAGTCCAAGTTGGCACGCGTTTGTACCAGAGAAAAGTTTGAAGGCGACATGTTTTATGAAGACTCTCAAATTTATTGAGGGCCAAGATTTAAGAGATTAAACGGCTACCGTTTTCATTTTTAATTTGAATTCCAATATAGAGAATGGAGTGTAATGGCGTGTAGTGAAAAACATTTAATTTTGTAAGTATGTAGGTACTTGCATTCTAAATTCAATGAAGTTTTACTTTCTCCAATAAAAAGTTGAATGATTTGGTCAAATAATATCTATCTATGTATGTATATTATTATTATATTAAGAATATAAGAAATCTTGTACCTACCCGTAACACAAACTTCGAGCTAACCACGGGGCTAGATGTTGCTGAGCAATTTTATTTATGAAAGCATTGATACATTAAGATTTTGCTATTTGGAAAGGAAACTAGGTAAAACGACTGAGTTTTGCTAACACTCATTTACTTTATTTGAAAATCTATAAACGGGGTTGATAAAGCTAATTTCATTTAGATGCCTATCGGTGTATCGGTAGATGTAACAAAAATTTAACTTTAACACGTGTAATTAAACTACATATCTTACCAACATAGAATGTCATAACCGTAGACAAGGGAATCGTAAAAGTATTGGAAAGAGATCAACGAACGAATGTAAAACAGAAACGCGGAGATCCAAAGCGCGTGACTGGTTGCTAATCCCTGAAGCTAATCCGAAGATTATGATTGGAAGGCGGAGGGATCGACCTACCTTCCTAACCCTTCTAATTGAGTTTACTAGATGGAAAACTTAGCCTTTGTGAAATTATATTTTATTAATTTACAGAAGATATTTTTGTTCGAAAGCTGACTTTTGATACAGTGTTCTCTGTCGTCTAGGGAAAGACGATGTATGGAAGATTATGCCATCTTCTAATGTCCTAGATACTATAGTCTTGAATAAAAGCTGACTTTTGATACAGTGTTCTCTGTCGTCTAGGGAAAGACGATGTATGGAAGATTATGCCATCTTCTAATGTCCTAGATACTATAGTCTTGAATAAATAAATACTAAATAAATATTACTGGACAATTCACACAGCAACATCTAGGCCCCATGTAAAATAATTACGTCTCTGTTAAATAATAACAACTGCACTTTTACTCGTAACAAATGGTTAAAGTACCAATTGCTATTGAATATAAGTGAAAACAATGTTATTTTCCCAAACTCATTAGCGAGCACTTGGGACCCACCGTTTATAAGTAGGTATGTTGTACATCTATCTACTTGAAAAAACTCGGAGGAAAATTCCTGTAAGCGAGAAAGCCTCTTTGTTGAACAAGTTACGCTCTTAACTTTGGTTCTCTGAATACGACTTCAGGAATTTCGTCACAGAAAAATATTACTATTTCTACTTATTACTCCGGCTACAGTGAGAAGATCTTACAGTTTTTTTCCGTTTTTTTTAAACGACATTAAATCATCGTTTTGCAAAAAAAAATCGATACATGCACAGGCAGTATGCAAAAATATTGGTATTTTAATTCTACATTTCTCATACCTACAGCTTGTTAGCTGTAGCATAAGGACTAAGTACTGGGTATCTTTGGTTAGCCTATCACTGTCAGGAATCTGTTTGTGACAGCCAGTGAAACTAAGGAAATGTCTGTGTTTTGTCCGATAGTCCTATTTAGCCCCGTCCCTTGTTATTCATGTTGTCACGGTCTAATCTTCTCATTGTTGGGCCGGAATATCATATGAATCATCTTCAGCATTGGCTTTTGATAATTTGTGATCTTATAAAAAAAATATACCTACTTACATCAATAATGTAGTTAAGCACGTGTAGTTTTAACAAAAATTAACAGTTTTAATGATTAAAGGATTATTGTTTTATAAATAACTTTACTTACGTTAGTGATTCCTTTCAATTTATTCTCATCAATTTAATGTTCAAGTCTTCATGTCGAGACAAAACGAAATCAATAGAGTAGGTATCTACATTTTATTTAAGCGTTTGTTTAAGGACCATTTAGTTCCAGACATTGTGTTTACACCTTAATAGCACGTCGTTAGACTAAGAGACATCTTGTAATCGAATTATTCATGTTATTGTAGCAGATTGTGTGAATGCTTAAGCAGAATGTGCTTAAACTGAATTGAGTGCATGCACTGCATGTAGGTACACTCCACGCTCTTGTTTGCTGTCTTCTTGTTAAGGCTTTTAATTAGACCTAAGGTGTTCACGGCATAGAATCTCACTGTGGGCGGCTAACTAAATTATTCATTCGAACTTCTTTCAAATGTTAAAAGTTTAACAAGAGAATAAACTTATTTAAAATTCGAGTCTCATGAATTGCGAAGGAATTTTGATATTAGTCTTATGAAGTTTCGACGTGTTTCCTGGTAAACTCGTGCTGATGTTGAATGTAAAAGAATTCATTATTTATTGCATAAAAGCTTAACAAACATACATTTTGTGTTTATAATATTATAAGGAAATTTCAAGAAGTCACAAGCAGGCAATTGGTTGCCGAACACGACATTGTGTGTCGATTCCTTATTTCCGTTCACCGGTAAGAAAGTTTTGTGGAGTTTCCATTGTATTTCCAAGGTACACTGAGCCCTCACCTACATTATTAATGGTCCACCTTGAGACTGTTTTCTGACACTTCGAGGTAAGTCTCAGATGATTAAGGCTCTTCCTTTTCCAAGACGGAATAATTAACAAAATTCATAGGTACATGGAGCTTACCCGAGAACAATCTAACGTAAATACCGTATAACTTAGTATTTTGCATTACTTAGTATTTACTTAATAAATGAGTATCTACGTACCTTGAACATTTTATAGACTGAAATATTTTAATATTTATCAAAGAATCAAACAACAAGCTATATATTGTTTATAAATAAAAGCTGCTGTAAAAATTTCATAAAGAGCGAGAAAATGCGAACACTTTTATGATAAGAAAGAATTTCATTATTATTTATTGTGAAACAAATTAACCGTCCCATTCAAAGCCTTTTCAAAGTCATTTCGAACGAGAATCCTATTAATATTAGATAATGGACGGATGGATAGATGTTAGTTATCATAGAATGATATTAATTACTTTTCACGTAAAAACTCAAATCAATTTTAGGGTAACTCTAGATTTATATAATGTTTTAGAACATAATAACGTACAAGCATTTTTTCTGCGAATAAAATCACGAAGTGATAGTTCGTAGTTAAATAGTTTCCTTTCGCTCCCAACTCTGTCAAAGCAAATACGTTGCTGTAAACTCAATCACTTAGATAAAATGCGTGACGTCACCTTATGTGCTACTACATTATCTTTTATCGTAGGTATATATACAAAAGAAAGTCGTGTTAGGTTAGTTAGGTTACGCTATTTTTAACTCAAGAACGGCTGAAAATTGGCGGAGAAGTATCTTAGAAACAGGAGAAGGACATATGATACTATTTACAGGAGGTAATTATTAAAACGCGGTCGAAGCCGCGGGGCGGCGAGCTAGTTTAGAATAACATATATTTTATTCGTTTATTCGCTGGTTTATTGCAACTGACATGAGAATGTGCCGCAA
Organism: Chloroclystis v-ata; assembly: GCA_963691955.1. Classification (NCBI taxonomy): domain Eukaryota; kingdom Metazoa; phylum Arthropoda; class Insecta; order Lepidoptera; family Geometridae; genus Chloroclystis; species Chloroclystis v-ata. The sequence continues at coordinate 8,262,881 of OY829899.1, forward strand.
TCTTCGTAAAATTGTAATCTGGGCTTCAGTTTGAGGGCAAGATATAAAACGAACTTTTTATGTGAGCATAAAAAGAATAGCAGATTATGAATCAGACATAAGAATAAGAAAGGTCTTTTTTGTACCAAGCACAGTAAAACATCTCCGAAAGAATTCCATTAGATATGACAAGCAAATTCTTTGCTTAGCACTCACACCTTTGTAACTAAAAATATAATTTTATATTTATTTACGTAGGTAGGTAATCTTATATATAATAAAACTGACCTAGAGCGAGGACTCGCCCTTAAATAAATTATAATTATAAAATTTTATACTTTTTTGAGTAAGAATAATTCAATTATCAGAATATGACAAGAATATTGGATTAAATTGCCAACTTTCAGGAAAGTAAAGTGAAAATTCAATCTTGTATTTCAGACACGTTTACTGAGAAAGCTTAGCAGAGATTTATTTAGAATCTACGTTTAAATTAAACTGTCAATAAACGTATGCGGGGTAATCTATATCTATACTAATCTATACTAATATATAAAGCTGAAGAGTTTGATTGTTTGTTTGTTTGTTTGATCGCGCTAATCTCAGGAACCGCTGGTCCGATTTAAAAAATTCTTTCAGTGTTGGATAGCCGGTTTATCGAGAAAGGTTATAGGCTATATTTTATGAAAAAAAAGCAAGCGAAGCTGTTGGCGGTCGGCTAGTAGTCTTATAAAACACTACGATTTTGTGGAGCTATTTGTGAACTTATTTTTAATATTTGCAAAAAACTGATTTTCGTGGCCTTTGGACAGTTTGGACATTCGTAACTTTTTAGCCGGCACGATATCGATGTCGATTTTTCATCTTCATAATATAGGTAGGTGGAAATAAAGGTGTATACAAAAATTCAGCCCAGTAGGAATTTTTCCCCAGATGAAACCTAAAAGGACTGGCTGGACTATAAGTAACTACACGATACGTAGAAGACAAGATCCTGATACTGTACTTTTCTTTTAAAAACAGATTTCACCTCACCCCGTTAAACTTATTTGTAATTATCACGAAACTTTGAACCGTTTACGTTCTTAATAGAGTTTCTAACTATTAAGTTTGCTTTATAGCATCTATTGAGAAAACTTAGATTGGTTCGCTTTGATGCCAGTATTCTTTAGGTGAGAAGTTGTAAGGTGAATACTCAGATAATGATCTTTGATTACTCAGACACAAATAATAGTATGTCACTCGCGGCTTTGTCGGTGTATAGTTTTTCTCTTTGTAAAATATGTTCTAGGTATATGCAGGAGAGAATTAATGTCTGTTTTACATAAATCGGTTTTGCGTGAAAGAGAAACAAACATATAAAACATAATAATCAAACAAATCTTTAAATATATAAGCTTGCTTTGATAAAAATTTATAAATGAATTATAAATTTATTTATTAACTTATTATTTATAAAATCCAGAACATCACATCACATTACATTTTTACCAATCTAGGGACATTGGTAAAAATGTAACGTGTCGTTTGATACGAATTTATGCATTTCGAGAGATTCTACATATAAAATGCTATGAACTTTTCTTAGATTTTAAATTAATAAAAAATTAGATTAACATTATTGAATATCTACCCACAATAAAAAGTATTCCTATAAAAGGTATAATCTCATTAATACCAACCCATAGATAAAAAATAAACAAAACAAAGGAAGAAAACATACCCGCGATATTGCACACGACACTAAATCCTCACTGATTAAGAGCAATCGTCAGTAATGGCGCGAGATGAGAGATGTCATCACATTCGGCCACTGGTTGTCGAAGTTTCGCGCGGTAAACGCGCGGCGGTGGACGGGGCGTGCCTCCGCGCCGGCTCTCCAAGCACCACTGGAGCCTCCCGGATGCCTTCCCGGGCACAACCCCGGCCCGCGCATAAACATGATAAACTTCAGCATTCCTTGGTAATGAATGACCGTTCGAGCAGTTACGCATAAGATATGTACAGGTACCTATAACTTCCTTTGCGTGAACTTCAGAATTAGTTTCGTTGCTCTATCCGCGCATTCAAGATGATAAACTTCAGCATTCGTTGGTAATGAATAACCGTTCGAACAGTTACGTGTTATGAGACAGGTACCTATAATTTCCTTTGCGTGAACTTCAGAATTAGTTTCGTTGCTCTATTTTTTATGCAATAGTTGTCGGGTTTTAATCGCATATTTTATATTTGCGGTTCCTGAGTTGATCGTTTCAACAAAATCTCCATTATGTAAAAAATATTGTGTTTTAGTTGAATTTATGACCATAGTTAGTTAAGTTTTACAGGAATTCCGCAAGCACTTTTTGATGACCTACAATTACGGTACAATTTATAAATTTAGCGAAAATAACTAAATAGCGACTTACATCATGCGTTGGACGGTAACAAAATATCAGTTAGGTCCTGGATTCTGCAATGTCTAAAACAGAATAATTCATTTGGGTTTCTTTTAGTTTCATGGAGCCCAAGAGCATGTAACAACCTTATAACCTCAAAACAGGTGTCATTTTAGCGCACAACACACTTCGTAGTGGTTGTGGCTGACTTTTGACATTCATTTACCCTAGGTTCCGGAAACAAATTACATAATCAGGGTAACGGTTTCACTTTCCAAGTCTTGTTCCCACTGTAATTTGTCGCGAGTTTAGTTGTTGTACAGCAGCTGCCTAATGAGCTGTGTATAATGAGTCTTTTTGAGCAAGTTCGTTCCTTTGTGAGAAAGTCTTGGATTTCATACATGGTTATTCTTGGTTATAAAGACTCTTGTGTGAAATTTACGAGGTCAGTCGACAGCTACCGCCGACTTACATTGCTTTGGACGTTTCATTGATATTTATTATCAGCATTTTTATTAAAGCGATAATATTAACATTCATAATTTTTAAAATCTATTTTCAGTAATGCTTCAAATATTACGTACCTAATCATTATTTAAAGCTAGGCTTAATAAGGTCCCAAATGTGTTCTTAATATATTTATAAATGGTACGTAAACGTAACCATTCTAGTGCAAATAATAAATAAAGTCGCACGTAGCGTTTTACTTATTCTTTTTTAATTAGAATATCTTCTAAGTTATTTTAAAGATAACTATCATCGTTACCGACCCTTTGTATTTTTGTTCATAGTTATTTATTCATAATGTACACCGGTTACACAAAACTACAGTGATATTAACACCCGTTTTTTTAATCTTTCAAAAAGCTTTCAAACTAGTTAAAATCGCGCACAAAATACAGCTAGGATTTTCAACAATATTTACCCATTGGTAAGCTCAATGTTTGAGTAAAGGAATTAGATATGGGTTGGGTACTATGATTGATCCGAAAGCCGTCATCTCTTGGTCTATTTGTACTAGATTATACAGCTACACTGCTTATTGCGAACAGGCAGCTTTTGTTCTTGCGTTGCGCGTTGCATTTCAAACAAAACATCTAGCTGTCTACTCTGAAGAGTTGCATTCTGAGCGAAACACGTTCACGAGATGATTTCTTACATCACAAATGTCGGGCGTGTGGTATATTTTATCATAGTGTAGGCACATACAATAAAGGTTATAGTTAGTTATTGCTTATTTCATATTGTGATTTGAACTAAGCTCGTTAACTAGGTAAATATTATCCTGAATAGCAAATATTGTAAAAACGCAGATCCAACTTATAAACAGACACTATTTTGTGAGTTAATATCAATAGATATATACTGATTAAAGCTCAACCTTCTTTCAGAGTAAATTTAAAAAACGCAAGATAAATCAAAGTAGAATCTACATAAAATGTTCCATCCGTATTAAAAGATTCATTAGTAAAAAGAACTTACAGTTTGCATTTTACGTAAAGGATTCATGAATAAAGCAATTTGAAATCCTTCCTGATGAACTCGGCATAATATCGCTCTACTTCAATCCAGAAGCTTTTTTCATTTGAAACTCATTTAGATACTTCACATCGAGCCTTGGGAGTATATTAACAAACATGATACATACTAACATTTATAAATAAATATTACTGGACAAATCACACAGGTTGTTGTGTTAGCTCCGTGGTAAGCTCGCGGTAAACTTTTGTTACTAGTTATTATATTATACATACATATAGGTACCTATTATACATATCGACGGTGGAAAGGAAAAACACTTGAAGCGACACTTTGGTCGAAAATGACTTTTTTACATATTTGAAATCAGTGAATTTTTCTGCGTCGATTGGTCTTGGTTTCGTGGCGATCTGACCACTTTGGTGTCGCTTCAAGTAATGGCACTTTTAGGCTCAATTTTTTCAGACGCTAAATGAAGTGACAAAGAATTTCAGCAATTTTGGTTCATTTACCGCTTGAAGTACCGACCATATAGTTAGATTGTTATTTGATGTATTTTTCCTTTTTTGTTTCGAATCTTATAGGTTACTTAAATTGTTTTTCTTCGCCATATGAAATCCTATTTTAAACACTGAAGTTGTTTTTGCTTACTCCTATTGCGTTGGTGCCCGGTCGCTACATTTGTTTTTCCTTGCTTACCTTATATCTGTATCATGGAGTTCATGCGTTTTTCCTGCATTATTGTTATAAAATATTATGGATTTCAGTTATTTCGACAATCGCTGTAAAAAGCAGTGGTGTCGGTAAAAGTAAACATAGACAAAAATACCACATAAATATTTAAATTAACCGACATCGTCTTTTATTCCCGAATCGTCGGTTAATTTAATAAATGAATTAAGACGATAGTCGGTTAAAGTAAGTATAATTTACGATACTGTGTATTTAAATTAACCATTCAAAACAAGTCTTGTCGCTACAAGCAATGAAATTCGGTCTCTTTTGTGTAAATGGCGTCACCTATATAAGGGTATTGCACGTGACGTGGCGCTTCAGTCATCGGTGAACCGCCGTTGAGGCACGTCAATACAGAATACTAATAATACGTATAATACAGAATTTAAAGTTTTTGAAAAGTCTTAGTAAAAGTTATTAGGTTTATAAGTTAAATATAGGTTTGCTATACAAAAGAGTGTTATAAACGAGCAACACAACGTAGCACTTTTGTAATATGGTCTTATCAGATCACTCATAAAGATTTTGTGTGTTGCCAGTGATGACATACGGACCCGAAACGTGATGCTTCACTATATGCCTCATCAACAGACTCAGAGTCGCTCAAAGGGCTATGGAGAGGGCTATGCTCGGGGTTTCCCTACGAGATCGAATCAGAAATGAGGAGATCCGTAGGAGAACGCGGGTCACCGACATAGCCCAACGGATTAGCTCTTGGAAGTGGCAATGTTGTGTTGTAAACGACCAACACAACGTAGCGCTTTTGTATGATTTGATCAGATCACTCAAAATAGGTAGTGATTTAGGTATCTATGCTTCGCTTGAAATGGTTTTTTAAAGGCAAAATGTTAAAATATCAGAAGTTTTTAATAAATAAAAGACTGTTGTATCTCAATAGTCTTGTTTTTTTTGGTATCTTTGGGAAACAAAGTAGGGACTTCAGTTAAAAACATAGCTTTAAATTATTACATAGCTGGCGCTTATCGTGTTTTTCTTCTACTTAGCATACTATGATTTTCTTAGTTAACTGGTTTTTCCGGAACCCTGTATGTTATGGTCGATACGCTTCAGTTATTTTACCTCCTAGTTAAATCATACATAGCTCGTCGCTTAATGTGTTTTTCCTTGCGTTTGTCAGAATACTCAAGTTGCATTTAATGCGTTTTTCCGTCCGCTGTATTCACCATGAAATAATTAAGCGACGCATAAATCAATTAATGATGGTTGTATATTTTTCGAAGTTTAATAGTAAGGTAGTAAATAAAAAATAAAGAAACTATATTTTTTCCTGTCGCTCTAACTTCAAATTTAAATTTGTTATGATTTATTTTCGGAAAATAAAAACTTTGATCGGCTCTCCTGTAAAGTTTGAAAATTGTCGGTTCAAGGGTTTTTCCTTTCCACCGTCGATATTATGTATTTGTAACACCCAGATATCGGAACAAATATTTGTAGATAGAAAAAAATCCCAAGGCTTATTTTCTTAACACATACATACATGCTCGTATACTGTTTGCTTTCTATAGATTTAATGGAAAAGGATAGTTTTATAGTCACTATAAAACATGCTTCGCGTCGTACCAACAAGACAAAGTGTGTGCTGGCGTGACCAGAATTCTAATCAGTTAGAAAAATGTTTTTTCTTCAAAAACGAACTTAGCTAACCTAAGGTACCTAGTATTAATTCCGGAAGCACAAAAAAACGCTGTTTTTCGCTTTTTCTTAGAGATTTTCTGAAGCTTCTTATTTATTCACCACTCGAGTGGTAACTGTGCTGCTGAACAATGAAATATTTGGCATTGATACGAAATTTGGGTCAGAGTGTCTCTCAAAGCAGCATTCTTTTGTCCGGCAGTGTACAAAGGGAGTCCACCCGGGTTTGACCGCAAACACGGAGCCCGCCCACTTGAAGAGCCACAGCCATATTTACTGAAGTGCGTAACTCTACATATAGGACAGGTACTTTTAGAGAATAAAGTTCTTACTTCACATTAAATCTCACTATTGTGTGCAATGTTGCGGATAGCAAATAAATAGTTTCATTATATACTATTCATTTTGTACCGTTATGCAGTGCATTTTACTGGGAGTGCCTAATACTTATAAGGAAATTATTGAAATAAGTGATACATAAGTGAGTTCATGTTGTGAACATTTGAACTTTATTTAGCAAATGGCACGAAGAAATAACTCCGTTGTGAATAATGAAGGCTTCTGCGACCATAAATCTAAGTAGATCGCTTCGATTTCATATTTATCGTTTCCATTTGTTACGAGCACTACAGCTGTTTCATATGTACACTGAGAAAAAAATACTGTCAATTTAACAACAAAACTTTGCGGCTATACAACCCACAAAGGGACGTTGTGGCTGAGTAAACGTTTTTATTGTCGCCAGAGCTTTGTCGATTTCACAAAACTACCGCAACAACTTCAATATTGTTATATATACAACGTTACCAACGTTGTATATATAACAACGTAAACATTGTCAATATAACACATGTATCGGACCATGAATTGAGAAACATTTGTCACTCTAACAATATAAATACTGTCAATATAACAGCAGAACTTTGTCACTGGAGCAATGTATCTGACCATAAATTGAAAAACCTTTGTCACTCCGACAACAGAAATATTGTTAATATAACAGCAGAACTATGTCACTGTAGCAACGTGTTTGATAGCCTGCCATTTAGATGTAGTTAACGTAGCAAATGTTTATTGTCATTTTAACAACAACAATATTGTTTAAACTTTGTCACTGTATTTACTTTGAACTTTGTTGTTGTATTTATTTTCACTTCGTTAGGAGAGCAAACTAATTGTTGTGGTTACAGTAAAAGTACGTTGCGAAGTTGACAACTCTATGAACAACATTTAGTTTGCCATTCCAACAAACCAGTTATTGCTACCCTACCAATAGCCGCTCCTCCTTCAGGCCGTACGTATACGTCACGTATCACGTTGTTGAACGTACAATAAACGTCCAACTACATGACGATACACACACGGCATGAAGGTTTATTTTTGCAGCTGATAGGGTAGTAACAACTGGTTTGTAGGAATAACTTAATGCTGTGTTTACAGAGTGCCAACTTATAAATAATTTACCGTTACAAATAACAAAACTTTAAACTATTAACAAAGGGAGTAAGCGAATAAAAAACAATAGTTTGCCCTCGGTGTCTGATATGAGGGGTAGTAGTCAAATAAAAAATTGTCTTGAATCATAATTATGGGCATTTATTGTGAATAGATCCTATAGTTCCTAATTAATCGAACGATTGTACGATTTTGAATTTACAGCCAGCTTAAATTGCACAATACTACCATTGATTTGAAGTAGTTGCATTACTTACATTTATGTACTTAATTTATGTTACTCACATATTTATTTTACTTACATTTATGTACTTAATAACTAAAGTTGTAAATAAAACATCACAATTAGTAAATTACATTTTTATGGAACTATTACACCATCTTAAATTCAGAGACTAATTCGGCATACATTGCTGGGCAGCTGGGTTTTGTTAATTCCAATAACATTACTTCAACCAGCAATGTTTGCTGAATTAGTCTCTGAATGCTGAATTGTGGAATAGATCCTATAGTTAAGAAATACATATAAACTAATGGAGATGCTACATAATTATATAGTACTTAATACAAAAAAGTTATTACAAAAAATTTGCAAAATGACATTACATCTGGCTCACTATATTTTCTAGCCCTATTTAGCTAGGTATTTACTGCTTTAAGAATGAAGATTGTTCAATTTTATTAATAACTAATGGAGGTGTTCATTTCTTAATACAAAAACTACAAAAATCACAAAGGCTTACGCAAAATGACGTATTTCAAAGTCCGCCCACCATGGCTCATATTGATTAGATTGCAAGGAAAATGATACTGCATTGTATCATAATTAAGATACCTGGGATCATCTTCAGGAGCATCTTGGACACAGTATGCAAAATAATGGTCATCAAAACCTATCGTATGTATGGGTAACACTTTAAAAACTATTCGACACTCATTGTATACACACTAAAAAATCTGTGGTATTTAGGTAGACCTATATGAAGTTCTTATGAACTTAGAACTTATGAACACCTCAGAAATAATCACAGTCCAGGCACGCATTCGCACTGAAGTATGACACCGAATGATGCGTGTACGACAAAATAGTCAAAATACAGTTTCCCCCCGCTACGCCCCGCACCGCGCGCCAAGTTGTCAAATTCTCTAAGCTAACTTTGTTGCATCGCAGAGTTGTGCCCACCTCAAAATAAATTATGTGAAATCCTTTACGTTGAAATTTTCGGTTTTCAACAAAGTTAAGATTTGATCCTTCGTTTAAGTATTATTGTGACCGTAACAATAAAATATTGTCAGATTGTTTACGTTGAACTTTGTGAACTTCGAACAAAATAACTTTAACAAATTCACAAAGTATTATTGTGATCGTAACAGAGGAATTAACAAAAATTGTTAATTCCTCAACAAACAGCCTCACAATAATAACATTGTATTTGTACATAAATGAACTTGAATGCATTGTTAAAGTATTTTGTTACACAAACAATAAAAAATCGACAACGCTAATATTGTGCTTTGTGAGCCAAAATTTTTCTCAGTGTAGGTATTTGAGCGCTAACGGCCATCGTTATCTAGGTTGACATCAAGATCTAAGTATAAATTACTTTTAATTTAAAAGATTAAAAATTCTATAATAAACAAAAACGTGAAAATCAGAAAAAATTGCCTCATAATGTTATTTATTTTTAGTGTTAAATTAATAAATCAAAAATAATGAGAACGAAGTTCTAACGTGGTTTCTATATTATATATAAAATATATTTTAACTCAAAGTTTATTATTACGTGTATGGAATTTTAAATAAGGAAAGACATCTACATTTATCTGCTACATTTCGGGTTATTGTACTTTTGCCACAAAGTTAATTCGTACTTATTTGTAGGTATTTGAAAGATACTCTGACTTGATTCAACCATTTAGTCTGAAAGGAAAGCTTTTCCCATAACACCTTAGACATATTATATTAGTGTTGGCAACGCAGATTATTTTATTACACATTATGGCAAAAGTAGGTTTTATAATTTAATACAACGGTTTTGTCCAGTACCTAGCCCTCACGATATTGTAAAATTATATTTCGCAAGGTGCTACGAAGTGGAGAAAATACTCAACAGACCAGAAAATTGTAATAACATTCCATATTCAGGTCACGTGAGTATCTGTATTTGATGACGAGCAAATATTTTGATATCGCTTACAAACCGTTCTGAAATTTGCGGTAGTTTCCTAAACTCGTTGTATTGCGAATGAAATCTAATTTATGTATTATTTATATTATTATCCATAAGAATAAATAATTAATTATAATATATAAATTTAGTTTGCAGTAGTACATACTTTTATTATGCATAATGTCTGTGCTAGCTCTGTAGGTAAATAAAATCTCAGCGAGGAAATAAAAGTAGACGAAACAAATTGCGGTAGAGTTGTAGTTGATTTCGCTGGAAATCTGTTTACCCTCTTTACTTCGTGCAAATTTTATCAGACGGTGGACCGCGACAGCCAGCCTCCACTTGAGCAGGCGTTGTTCACCCTCTGATTAAAAATTGTGGGCTAAAAGGCATTTTCTTTGTCTTTTCTCGGTCAGTGCGCGAAAAACATTCCTAGAGCTTATGATTGAAATATATAATGTGATGTGTAAGATGTTTATAATAACAACCTTGTTTAGACAAGATTATTATCAGATTTGGTTGCTCTGTCTATATTAAGTTTCATTTTTAACAAGATCATAGTTGTTGTAATGACCAAATGAATGAACTGGCGAGTGGTATAAATTATCACAATAGATCTTAAACACAATATAATGCATATTTAATGCAACATTTGCTCAGATGTCACAGCAAACATTAAGAATTCTTGAAACATTTTCACAGAAATAATTAGGGTAATCTAAAGAAGTTTTCTAAGTTATGTATTTAAAAATAAAAAACATAGTTCAATTAGGTTTTAATTTAAAGCCATTGAAAGATCGCTGTGGTTAGTCATGTCTGTACAATACTTTGTAGCAAATTTTTCAAGTAGGTAGTAGGTAATTTGAAAGTTATAATAGAAATGCTCGCGGCAGCAGTGCAGAGGTAATTGAAATTCTTATTTTTGTTACTCGTTATTTTTCTAGAGTGCTTCTAATACTATAACTTATTTTTAATTTTCTTGAAGTCTACAATTAATTAATCTAACCTTCAAAATGTGTTTTTTTTGTCTGATTCGATTACGAGTATTTCTATAATGAAGATGAGAAAATCTACTTAAAGAACAGTAAAATCTCATAATGGGAATGTTTGTCACAAACATTTGTAGCTCGCAATAAAATCGATAGCCGACAACTTATCTTCATTAACCCTCGTCCTTTCAATCCCAGCGAGGTGACACCAAGGACGGATTTAGATCTGACCTGTGAACATCATAGCTTTTAATTATTTAGAATCAATACAAATACCTACAAATAGTTCATGTAGATATTAATATTGAAATACAATGAAATAGAATTCAAGAGATATCTTGATCAAGCATGAGTTAAGTCTCCATTTTATATAGGTATTAGTAAAATTAAGAACTCACACAAGAACTTTTTCTTTAATTAATTGTTGATTTCTATAATACTTTATTCCGCGTAAGGTTGAGTAGAAGGCAATATATAAATATTGGTTGTAGTTCACTCAGTTTTGTGTAAAATACAGAACCTACAGCGATATTAATAAATGTAGCTCCCTCTTGTGCCTTAAAATAACTCAGTTATTTGTGTGAAGCACATACGAAAGTTGTTACCAACACAATTTTGGTTTACCGTCCAACACAATCTAGCTTCAACAAAGGTTGTTCTACAAGGAATTCCGTTAGATGGGTGATAGACGGGCGAGCACAAGTTTGCGGACTTGTGACTTAATTACTTTTATGGCTGAGTGTCGGTCAAAGTAGTAGGTATGCGTACTTTAAAACTGCCGAGAATCATTCGGTTCGTTGGCGATTCTACAAAACGTGGTCGACAACGTTATAAATATTATCCTAACCTAATATTATAAATGCGAAAGTTCGTAAGAAAGTATGATTTTGATGTAATCTACATAATAATGTATGTAGATTACGTAAATAAAAAGTAGGCTAATTAAACAAATCCACCAGGGATGAATTATATTAGACCGGGCCGTGTCCGGGGCGTGCCGGTCCGTGGCCCGGACGGGGCACGGATTTGAAACGTTACATACATTTTATATGAACCAGTTTATATTACACCGGCCCGGACGGGACACGGACACGGCACGCCCCGGACACGGACATGCACTGTGTAATATAAACTGGTTCATATAAAATGTATGTAACGTTTCAAATCCGTGCCCCGTCCGGGCCACGGACACGGCACGCCCCGGACACGGCCCGGTCTAATATAACTCATCCCTAACGCAGGAAACTTAATTAAAGCGCGGGCACGGGTGGAAAGCTTGTTATAAATACCGAAAGAGAGCGTCACGTGTGTCACCGACGTCAAACCGAAGTTCGCGATCTTATGTTCGCGTTCGTCTATCAACCCCCTTTAGTTTAGTCTCACCAAGTATCCCCGATGGAATCCTTACGATGGATTCTCGACCCAATTCAATTATAGTCTCCTTCAGTGTTTTACGAATCAACTATATTTACTATTTATCGAATGAGATTTGTTTATTTCGAAGATCATACTTTTATTTAGAATCCTCTTTACACTTCTCACATCTTCACTTGATTAATTTAATTATTAATTTCTTTATCATAGGGCAGGAATTTTATAGAAATAAATGTATTCAAAAATTATATATTAAGAGAAGTTTCACTTAAATATAAGTTGCAACATTATCCAGATTATCCTCTAATAAAAGTTTTTACTTACAAAATTATACTAGGTATATTTGTTAATCCAAGCACGTTACTAGAGAAATATTGTCTGGCCTAATGCCAAATCGATAAGCTAAGATCTCCACCAACATTTTCTAAGATAGAAAGAACATTTTCAAATTGCTCTGCGAAGGCATGCCCAGCTTAGATGAAAAACAATATATCAGAGTACCTAACTGTGTAGGTAATGAATGTCTGTCTCAGTGGTCTACGTAAAAATAAATTGAATTATTTGATATTCAAACTTGTTATAAAGTAAGAGGTTTCATTGAATGGAAATTCAAACGGCGAGACGGGAAATTTGCCTAATTTCGCTTAGGAATACGTAATTTACTTATGTGTTCCCGAAAATGGCAAGATGTAACATTCCTGCCGTAATTTATGATTTTCTCGAAATAAAACTATGGCATATTGATTTCGTTGTGAATGAAACCTAGTTATAGGTACCTTAGGCTACTAATGACTAGGTGGGGAGTCCTAGGTTTAGTTTGGGGACTCCTTTTTCCTCAATTAGACTCAAAGTTTGTCCTTTTTGCGTGGTTGGGAGCCCTAGGGTACTAATTTATTGATTCGTGCTGTGAGTGGACATATTCCATATAAGCATATTTATGAATTTAGTATTCATTTATTTGTACAACCATTTGAAGAAAGGTTCATGTTCTGTGTGTAGGCTTCTTCCAGTAAATTGCTTAGGTCTATTCTGTTTGATCTAATCTTTTGATATCTTGATTACTATGAATCTATTTGTTTTTATTTACCCTTGGAAGTTCGCCAACGTTAGGTCTCTACCAGAATTTATTTATATTTTCATAAATATCTGAAACATTGTTTTTGACCCTTGATGTTTATTTTGCCAAGTCTAGGAATGGAGTCGTTCGTTTTAATTTTGTAATTGGAAATTGATATGTTTTCAGGAATATTTTTTTTAAGTTTATTTTTATTATTAATTCCAGAGTTCAAAATTAACGTAATACGTATTACGTACCTACAACAAAACAGGCCAATTTTTTAACTTTTTAATAATTTTAGCATGGCTTACCTACCTATTTTATTTTTAACGCCTCAATTTCAAAATTCCCATGTAGATAGTATGTGAGGATTTAAAGATCTCTGTTGTCTAACAAAGTACGATGTATGCGCGGTATATGCCACACTTGCCCAAATGTGTTGTCACTTTTACAAAACCGCGAAATTACGGTTTCGTACCGACCCGAAGTCGCTCTCATAAACTTACAAAATTACGCTTGCTTAGCCTAGCCCTGTATCCAAGTACCTGTAATGTGTCGTGTCTGCAGAGCGAATATAACCCCTCGTTTGACCCATCCCGCAAATTGACGAGGGTCCATTTTATACTCGTATCATTCCGTTTTTAGCGCCGAGTACTAACACGGTTGACCTGTCATAAAGAACAAAAAAATCGATAACAAAACTCATTTAAATTCCACTCTTGCCCGCCATATGATCTACTCCCTGAACGATTTTGATGATAAATGTTTTATTTCTAAAACACAGTAAAACACTAGGTACAGTTACGGTTACGGTAACGGATACGGTTACGGTTACATTAAAATAAAAGGTACCTTTCGTGGATACTAACATTAATAAACGGGAAATTCATGGATATTTTTTAGGTGTTGGATTTGGTTAACTGTTTCGTTCCAGAACGTCGGACATCTTCAGGACCAACAAGGCCACTGATCACGACCGCTCGCCGGTTCCCAGCGCATCAAATCCAACGTCATTACATTCACGTAACGTACCTAACGTTATACATTTTTTTATTAACTTTTACTCTACCTATTATTTTCACAAACTGAGACGGGATAGAGCTAACTTGTTGTTATTTATGTAATCCGTGTATCCGAGTGGGCTCGGGAATATGCCAAAATAAATATTGGTACACCAGCCTACTGAATACAAAAAGAAATCTCTACGTACCTTGCCTAAGAAAGTTAGGTCAAGCTAATATATTATACAATATATTTCGGCAAAGTAAATAATTCGGTTTATTTGAGCCCTAGGAGAAAAGTGAAGAGTTGTGTGTTTACTTATTGTGGCTGAGTAAATTGAGACAAACTTAGTTTCATTGGGATTAGTGGGATTTCGTTGACTGCAGAGTTTGTGAGGCGAAATGAAAGCAGTGTGTTATCCTTCTTTTATCCCCGGGTCAATCTAACCGAACGGGCCACTTGAGAGCTTCGAGTTAAATTGGTCTTCTGTTTCATGAAATGATTCTGAAAATATCGCAAACTTCAAACTAGAATTAGTTCCCAACTCCACGACATTTATTTTTAAACTAAAGGATAGATGATAACCTATTTTATAATGTATCAAAATTAAATTTAAATAATTTATATTGTTTGGATTAGCTGCATTGTTTATGCCCACTTTGGGCTCCAAACCAGCTTCAATAAAATAGTATATTACTTAATGTCAAGTTGTTTGTTTTTTTATAATATACATTGTATGGTATAAGTATATACATGCATTAGGTACCTCCACTAAACAAACTTTGGGTATTTTATAACCAGGAACAATTACCTACTAAAGTAATTCTCATTTTATATTAAGCTATCATCGTTCGTACCCATTTCCGCTGTTATTTGCTTTAAAAGCATTAAACTAATCCCAAAGGAATACTAACATTCGCTTTTACTGGAATAAGTACGTTCTTTAAACGAAGTGGTTCGGATACGAATTTGTATGCAAGGCAATATCGCTTAGCATCTTATCTACGTGTGAGGAATACCTCTCGAGATTAGTGAAACAATTAAGTTTAATCCGAATGCCAAACTCCTGCTTTTCTGCTACATATACCACTGTACGTACCTACTACAAGTTCATTGTTTATTTAAAACATGGTGTATGTTATACTCGTAAACAATGAACTTTTTTTGTAATTGGAAGTTTCTCTTATTACTAGGCTTTCTACACTGTCTTTCCAAAAATAGTAGCCTATTTTACCTACCCGAAATAATGGAATGAACGAAAGCTTTGTAATTTTCATAAATCCCTGGCTCATACCTCCCGTCACCCGATACCTGTCTCGAGACGGTTTTATTACTTTCCTTAAGTGCGTATTATCACATAATCTCGAGTTACGACCTCATGAAGTCATGACTAAAAATACGAGGAATGCAATTTCCTCTAAATGTTGTAAATCTTCAGCTTGTCTTTCTCAATGCCGTTTTCATCGTTTCCTTTCGGTTGAATCCCTGATATGTAGGTCCTTGAAGAATTTATAGGAAGCGCTTTATTCGGAGTCTACTTTAAAAAGATTTCATTATCTATTTAAATAATCTAAAGTTGTTTTCTCTTTATAAAGACTGGGTGTGAAAAGGTGAAACAGTGATTAACAAAGCAGACTTATCAAATTACCTATTAGTTACCTCGACTCCTCGTTAAAGTTGATGTCTCTAGTGAATCTAATTGATAGTACCTACCTACTCGTAGTGGTCTCCATTAGTCTCCTCAATTTACCTATTTATTAAAATATATACCCCTCCTTCTAGTTCATTCCTGTAAAGTCCCTTTTACTTAAACTGACCGCACTCCGGCATCAAAGCCCAAAATACAATTTGCGACGAACTTGAATAGTTATCTAAGGATGAGATCATATTTGACACAATAACAATATATTCGAACACATGCCCTAAACACAAACAAAGCTCACGGTATATTTATTACATTCACTGTCACCTTGATTATTATGTTCACTAAACCGCGCGTTACAATTACACCAGAAGTAATTCAATTCACGTTTCAATAGTGGGAAACGCGTGGAAAATGTCTGGTTCGCTGCTTATGTAAACGAAATAACGAGCCAAACAGCGTTGAATCAAATTCAGCATCAACAAGCCCGGCTCAGTGAATCAAACCCGTGCTGCAAGTAAAGCGAACTCATGGTTTATGGTTCCGCCTTTCTATGTCTGATGACGTGTATAACAATTTGAATCTTCTCTTTCTCTTATTCTAACGGACTTTCTGTATGTTATTCTTAGGCGTGATTTTTGTTTTTCGGAATGTAAAGGGTGTCCAGCGGGAAATTTTCAACTTTAAATTGCAATTACCGAAATAGTAGCGGGGTGAGATAAACGGGAGAGGTATCATTCGAAGCGCAGAATTTGCGGATTTACTAATCACTATGAGTCACTGGTCGGGGGCACACCGCGTGTTTGCGGTCGAGCAATTTTTGAAGTGCTCTGAATCATTGGTACGCGCGCGTCGCGCTTTTTGTACGCATTTAATATTCGACGACTAAGTGATGGGCCGAGCACGCAACTTATCTGGTCCTGGGTACAAAGATTCAGGCAAGAAGGGACAATGGTCAATAGAACTACTCCTTTACCATCGACGTCAGCAACAACGCCAGAACATGAACATGAAATTATTCGAAATCCTGGTAAATCGATAAGAAAGATTTACAGCTTCCCTGTGGAAGCTGCCTGCCATAAAAAATCAACTGTCCATGTTATTTTCAAAGAAAAATTAAAGCTCTATCCGTACAAAACGCAAATTGTAACAGGTTCTCAATGAAAGTGACTATCCTTTGCGAGAATCCTTCGCAAGAAAACTGTTGGAACGTTTTCGGACAACACTTACGCTTGGAAACGTTTTATTCAGTGACGAAGCACATTTTCACATCGTTGGATATGTTAACAAACAAAACATGCGATACTGGTGCCCTACCAACCCTAGAAAACGCCACCAAAACCGGCCCTGCAGAAGAATATTCACCGTGAAGTTGAAAGCAAAACTCCAGTGCTTTGCCGTCGGGCAATCGCAAAAAAAAGGGTCCGACTCCAAGAGTGCATTGAAAAAAAACGGCCTTCATTTGGATGATATCGTTTTTAAAAATTAAAATCCGCATTGTTAAACTCCATTTTGGTGAAATAAAAATGAATAAAAACAATGTAGTTTTTTATATATTTAATTTTAAAGTTGAAAATTTCCCGCTGGACACCCTTTAGTAGTGCTTGAAATATTTATAACTCATGCATGTATATTTATACCCCATAAAAATCAAAACGTTTCCAAGAAGAGTTTTAAGTCTATTGTAACAATAAAGTCATCCAAAATATATCGGAATAGATTTTATTAGCATTATTTTTCAACTTACTCTGTTTGAACAGAATAATTTATTTATTAATAACCCACGTCAGCTGCGGATTTTCAGGTCGTTTTTTACAGATTTCACACGGATTGATTTGAATTGAGGCTATTCGGTGCTTCCAATATTGGAAAACGCTTTATTTCGCTCTTAACCACTCAAGTTCTGGGGTTATCTGTAATGGCCTATAGCGTTTTTTATACGAGTTTGTTCCTAAACGATACGTAGGTACCTGCTAAGGCTGCCAATATTTGTTTGCATAGTTTTACTATTTTATCTACTTATGGCTTTATCCTTAATAATGTGGTAAGCTCATTGTTTATACTTTCTTTATTCTCTATACAGTCGAAAACGAAATACTAAAGTCGAGATAAAATCTTTTAGAAGTGTTTAGTGAGTTGAGTTTCTTTGACTGAAGTTCATCTTTGACAGCGCCATTATAGACTAAGAGCCTGTGATGGCCAGACCTTCCTTTAATTCACAAGCGTGAAAATTCTTTCATGTGTATGTCTAACATAGGTAAGAATAACCCCCAAACATGAAACCTGGATCGCGGTTCCTTTGGGAGATAACAACCTTTTACCTGTTATCTCCCAAAGGAACCACGATCCAGGTTTCATGTTTGGGGGTTATTCTTACCTGTGTTAGACATACACATGAAATAATTTTCACGCTTCAGAATTAAAGGAAGGTCTAGCCAGACAGGGCTCTTAGTATAGACTAATAGCCTGTGATGGCCAGACCTTCCTTTAATTCTGAAGCGTGAAAATTATTTCATGTGTATGTCTAACATAGGTAAGAATAACCCCCAAACATGAAACCTGGATCGCGGTTCCTTTGGGAGATAACAGGTAAAAGGTTGTTATCTCCCAAAGGAACCGCGATCCAGGTTTCATGTTTGGGGGTTATTCTTACCTATGTTAGACATACACATGAAAGAATTTTCACTCTTGTGAATTAAAGGAAGGTCTGGCCATCACGGGCTCTTAGGTTATTAGGGGCTAGTTTCTTTCAGGGGTCGACCAACCTATTTCAAAACTTAACGAGCTTTTAACGACTTGAAGAACAAATCGTTTTTGCCTTAAAATTTAGGAGTCAATTAACATAAAGTTTTGAGTTGTTGGTGAATAACATTACACAATAGGACATTTGATAGCGATTATTGAAGGCGGATATTAATTTAACCATCGTAAAATTTCTTGTCGGCTGGTAGGCGTGGTGATTATATTAATTTCCCAAGACCAGTTATGGATTCTTTTTGAAGATACTCGTAGTATGTAGGTATTGAAAATTTATTAACATATTTAAATTTATCTACTAATACAATACCTTACGAACATTACATCCTCCCTATATCCCTATGTGTGCTTAAATCTTCACAATTACTCAACGTATTTTGATGCGGTATTTTTTAATAAGTAAAGTGATTTAAGAGGAAGGTTTATAAGTATAATTAGGTACCCGAAGCGTAGCGGTAGCTAGTAATAATCTACTAAACTAACTAATATAAGAACAAATCAGAATGTATAAAATTGTCGTACCCTGGAAAGTTTTGCACGTAAGTAATTACATTACAAAGCCACTAACGACGATCTTTTAAAGTTGCTGGGACCCCAATTCACAAGTAACAAGACGTGAAATTGATAACAGCATGTGGAGTTGGGAAATGGGCAAGTTTTGATGGATCGTGTGCGAACTTTGCGGCAGAACTTTGTTGTGTCCTCGATATATACTGTAAGAGTTTAAAGTTAAGACGTGGTCTTCTATTATTGATCACAAGGCAAACATAGATGTTCAGGTGCAGACAAACTAAGAAAATTCTCTAAACCAAAGTTTTAATTGTAACCATGCATAGGTACATAGATAATAGTGTTGGTGTACCTAAGGTTCCCATTTCCCAATATCATGAATAAAAATAATATTGCTGGACAATAAATAAAGCATGTTGGTTCAGGATAAAATCAGGTTTCTAAATAACGTGCATGTAGATTCCGAAAAACTTTGCTCCCATAAATTTAATTAACGTTGCTAAAAACGGGACGTGGAACGTTATAAATGTGGCCATTTATAAAAATTCTTCACAAAACGTTGTAATGAGAGTTCGTCTGCTAGGCACAAAGAACACGTTTTTTCGGGTTTAAAGGTTTATAACGGATTTGAAATTCCGTCGGGAAGGTGTCACCCTGACAGTGGAGGACTTAAAGGATTTCCATAAGCTTTATGTTACCAGCTAAGATTACAGCTACTCACAAAAAAGTAACATAAGGCTTTGGAGAGAATTATACACATAGATTACTCACCATGAACTTTCACATACATACGACCAAATGTATATCAATTATAAGTAGATATTCATTCTTTAGCAAAACATGGGCCTGCTAAATTGGATTTGATATAATATTATCAATTTAATCCAATATCTAGTCACCCAGGTACAACAGCGTACAAAATGCGTATAAGCCCATTTTATACTTGCTAGCTTAAAATAAATCATCTACCGATGATCCTATAGATGTAGTAGAATTGTGTACTAGTTAGTTCTACGCCAAAACTGTTTATTTGTTAACGTTATTTGGTGCGGTCGTTGTTTGCAGAGACCTATCAAAGCATACATAACATGACAACAGATCAACATTCCTAGAATATCATAACTAAGTTGAATATTCAGAACTCAGAGGCAAATCTGAACAACAGGCGATAGTGCCCAAAATGTTGGAACCAGATGAAACTTTCCTGCAATAGTTCACCTGAATTCTCTCCAAACTTTGAAATCCATTTTATAAAGGCTATTTGACCAACAAGTTTGGAAAAAGAAAGTTTGCAAACAAAACGGCATGTTTATTTCATACCTAGGTACTAGGACTAGAATTAAAGTGGGAAAATAAGTACCTAATCAAGAATCGGATTTTACCATATTTTACACATTAAGCCAGCATAAACTCATCAAAATCATCAACAAAGCCGATGGTTTTATCATCGTTTTATCATAATAAACTCATTACATTTAACGGTACATTGTAATATTTTATCGAAAAACATAACAGCCTTAACAACTTTATGGGAGTCACGCCGTGTTAGGTACCTATGGTAAAATTTGATGGGAATTCTAAACGACCTTTTAGTTTGGAGTCCCCATCAAAATAGTTTACTGAATAAATTCAGAAAACTTCAACGAATACTACAAATAATCATACCGAAATAACTTTAGTAGGTACCAAACTTTTTTTTTTAAATTAAACCTGTCTCTATTATATTAACCTACCAACCTTTATGCCACCCATAAAAAATAATATGTAATAGTGTAACAACAATGGAAAAGCAAAATATGTCGAGCCCGCTGTGGACGTCTGGCGGTCGAAATGATGATGATAAAGATAAACCAATCATCCATACTTATTGGCTAAATAATAGATGAACTTTTGGGTGGTATCGAATAAACCACCTCGTAATTATGACCGGTTATTATATCAGGTGCCAGTTTTAGGAGAAGCCCCAGAGATAATTTACCTCTAGGGCATCTCGTATAGTTACCAACTTTAAGAGTAGATACTGAATGTTGTATATTTATTTATAGCTACCCTGCGGCTTCGCATACATTATAATATAAGTAATTTTAATATATAATTCGCGGAATAATATTTTCGGATAAGAAGAGTTATATAGAACCTACTCAAATTAAAACTCTGAAAATGAATCCACACGAAGTCCTTTTGTACAAAAAGGACACTCAAATTGAAAGTAAACAATTAAGAAAATGTCAGCATAGCGCGGAAACATCTCGGAATATAAAAATATTATTCCTAGCTCGGGTTTTTACTGTCCGTGTAAATAAAATAAATTGAGTTTGTCAGCTACTTACGGAATAGCGCTGGGGATTTCCGTTTGAGTCAGCTGTTTGGAGATTAAATGAAATAGTTCATGCCTCAGTTGGTTTCCAATCTATAACCTGGGCTCTAACTTAAATATTTATGACCCTGACATATACATGACCCTGTTTTCATATTTATTGGGAACAAGAGTACCTATAGAGATTACTTTCGACTGGACAATTTCTCCTCTATACAAATCTTTCAGTAAATATTTGAGTGCTTAAGCCTAGCAGTTTCTAGCTTTACAGGTAGCTGAGATTTCAAACTTAGCACTAATATTATTATTAAGTAAAAGTAAAAGTTGTTAGAAGAGAAATTTATAAGAATGGAATAATATTTTGTTGCCAGAATATAAAAACGAAATGCTAGCCAAAGGACCGTAATCGGATATGTTCATCCACTTAGCCCGCCCGATCCGGTTTATGTACTTACGAGTACCTACCATTTTATCTGTTAAACGACAAGAGCCATCCGATACCCAAGCCTTGAGACCTTCTATAAATAAAAATTGATTGGAAAAAGTTTGGTGATAACCGAACAGCAATCCATAATTAAGATTATGGACGTGTAACTGGGTCTAACCTTCGAAAGACGGGTAACTATGTCGCGTAAGATAGTCAAGTGCCAAATAATTTCTGCCCTAATGCATCAAAAACAACAATAAATTAGCACTGAAGTTTTACTACTTATCATTTGGAATTAATTATACTATTGATTAACTGAGCATGTTGCTTGAAATCTACTTCATCATACTAAACGTAGAACGAAACTGCTCAGAACTTCAACGCAGAAAACGTTTTAGTTCAAGAAGCCAGTCGACGATTTGAGCAGTAAGTGTTCATAATAGCTTCTCAAAGAGAAAAGCGGTCGAGAGTCTAGCTGAAGAGCTCTGCGCGTCACTTCACGTCTCTATAAGTGCTTACGTATCCATTACTCGCCCCACACAACGAATAGGTACCTAACCTATTATAGTAAAGAGTAGGTACCTACTCATGAACACATTTTTTTAGTCACAGTCACAGATTAACAGACACACAAACAAAAAAATCTAAAAGACTACATATTTACCTATAGTATATAAGCTTGTCTACATTATCTTACAAAGTATCAAACGGACTTAATATTTAATATGCCTCAGAATTATAAAATCAAACATGAATGATATGATTGTAGCGCACAAATTCATCCAAACACCAACACACATTCAGTCCACCACTGTTAAAAGCTAAAAGCCTACTACTAAACACTTTTCCACACTTGTGTGGTGCATGCTGTGCGCGTCGTTTGTCGTCGCTAAACAAATCGTCCACCATCGATAAATCCACCCTTACGTACCTACCGCTACCTGCGTAGCATGCTACGAATCTCGTATAACAAGCTTCGCATTACACAGAGCCCGTAGCAAGCTACGAAATTCAGTAATGTAACGCCGGAGCGGCCGTAGAGAATGTAGGTAATAATAGTTTAGTTTGCATTAAATTTACATGAAATTCCGGAAGTGAACGTAAACTACAATCCCCTCATAAAATCGAATTCCATCAGAGAACAATTAATTTCTGACTGGCAGCGAAACACCGCCTTGAGGAAAATGTTACTTCATTGAAAGCTTTTAATAAAACCGTAATAAATCTGGTTTTATTACGGTTTCGAAAGGACTAATAAAATTAAATTCTATATTTCATTGAATTTTGCAATTGATATGTTGCGCGGTAGTACCTACGTTTATATTAGTGTGCATGGTACCATTTTGTTATCTGTGATACCGGCCAACAACGCAGCAATGCTCTCATTCCGTGCATAAACTGGACTACAGAGCGTATCTGTAGTGAATGTTGTGGTTCATCGCTCGCAGGTATTTCTCGGCTTTCAGTGACTAGGTCGAGCTGTGAATTCCGTCGGCACAGAGGGCTTATTGGCCTTTGAAGTTATGCAGAAAGGGAACGCGGTTTTTGTTCAGTTTGTAGCATGTCACAGTATCTATCGTAGTTTCAAAGGACGCCTTTTATATATTATAAAGTATTTCATATTGGAACAAGATTTTTGGAAATAACACACAATATTTATGACCTATTAGAATGGGAGCATAGCTATTCTGTGTTAGTTTGTAGCTTTTTACAATAATGTATCTAAGTTAAAAATTCTAAGGGGAAAAAACATTTAATGTACAGCCTCAGGTGAGATGAGTCCCTTTTCTATCTAATTATGTACTGGCGTTATCAGATGTCCCCTTGTTACTTAGAGGGTGACAGCTTCTGGACGGCTTCAGGCAATCTCTGATCCAGTGATTTAATGCAAAGCTCAATATCTCGTTTAAACTTTCAGTTTTTTATCTCTTTATAAGTACTCTTTATTTAATGAATTTAAAGTTTAAAAATATTTGCCCTGTTTTACTTAATAGTACAAAAATAAAGCTATAGATACAAAAATAATGTTTGAAGATTTGAATAACCCACTCACATCAATCAGAACCCAAGAACACATCACATCACATTTGTGTAAAAATTTGTTAACGTAAATACTACAAAATTCCATGCTGAGGGTAAAATAAAATTCCAGCAAGTGGTCTAGCAAATACCTAATTGAACAAATTAAGGCTGCATCCAGTATTCATGAACTTTTTGTTTGTCTTCTACTTTGTATGAATACGCAAATGGGTATGATGTTCTGTAGATCTTGTGTTTAAAATGTATTTAGTAAGTTTGATATATAAATTTCTTACGTAGCCTACGGAGAGACAATGAAAATCCACCCACCGGTTATTACTACAGTAAACTAGTTGTTCAAACGCCGCTACGGAAATAAAGGAATAAAGGAACAGCTTCAGAATAGAAATAACATAATATACAAATACAAAGGAACATGGGAAGGTAAAGCTACCTGGAAAATTATTTACTGAATTCGCACAAACTCTACGTATTGGATTTAAATCGTTTTTTGTGAGGATAGAGCCGATTTTTGGTAAGGATGGAAATATCATTAGACTTTTTATTTTTTCATATTATTAACTTATCTAGGTAGGTAGGTAATTATGATTATAGTATCAATCACGATACATTTACTTTATGTTGTTTCAGATTTTGACTTGGTGAACAAACAATTTTATCTACATAACAAGACAAAAATACTCTGACGGTTGCAAATAGCAACAAATTAAGGTACAACCTATAATTTATGACGATTTATTATGAGTCAGATTGGCGGGCCTATTTCCCAGCTTTTTCACCCGTATCCTGAAAGAGAATGTCAATACGTCTTTTGAACTGAACAAGTCAATTACCTAAGACCCGACCAACGACGCCGCGATTTTCGCTACCTTTCAAGTATATTTCCTTTTCTTGTTAAGACAGAATAAGAACCAAACCAGTCACGTGAAAAGAAGCTTCGTTTTCGATGGTTTTACGTAGACCTTTTTGAACATCTAAAAGCTTCTGAACAATAAGTAATAATTCGCTATAGGTATGTAACATAGTTGTCCCATGTGGAAAATCTTATTGCTACCTTCGAAAATTACTACCTACTCATTAACCGTTATGGCGCGGGTAACCCAAAAGCACCCTAAAAGTAAAAAAAAGACAAAGACCCGAGAAATGAAGCAAATAAAGGAGAAAATGTATTGTGGCTCTATTAAATGAAATGTCGAAGCGCAATTTGCAGGAATCTAGGAGAGCTTGGCGCTCGGCCAACTGCAGAAACAAACAGTTGCTTGGCTCGAACTTTGACTGCATTTCTTATGACGACAAGCGCCACTCATCTCACATTACTAAAGGCATTAAGTACAAGTTTTGGCTCTTTTCAAAGGCATTATGAAGTTTTGTTTCTTGCTTTATAGAATGAATAGATAGCGATAAGTTAAAATATATATCTTGTTGTGGGATAAAAGTTTTTAATTATATCTCAAAGCAACAATAAATTTAAGTGTCATTATAATAAATTAAATTGTTTATGAGATATATTTAAGAGGCACGTTTAGGTATCTCTTCCTAGAAATTCCGGCAAAACTACGGGAAAACTAGTGTACTATTTTAAAATTATTAGGTGGCGTTTAGACTAGGTTACTATTTTACCCTAGATACGGGGTAAATTTTGATTAATCTGCTCGATCACCTGTGGAGCGAGGCGACACTTAGTTGGCAAATCGCCAAGTCTGTAAGCTCGGGGTGCAACCAGGAATTTATACCCGGAAAATACATTTCAGCGGATAACTTAGTTACGTTTTACCTTCTTCCGGCTTCCCGCGTGATTTTTCCTTACTGTGCAGTTTTGCCACAAAGAGTATAAATTAAATTAATTTCAATTTATTTCAGACAACATTAAGTTAAAGCGTTCTGAAAGCGTTATGAATAAACCCATCACTGATTATTAAAAATAACTTCCTTCTTCATAACTTCACGGTTATGGGGTTCCCCCCATAACCGTGTATTTGGTGCAGTTCAGCATTTTTAGACTTATCCAATGTACCTACCGAGACAAGACCGTAGGTCGTACACGTAATTCTTTACGCAGGGGTTTACAACCCGCGTATTTTAATTATAGATTAAAAGTAATTTTATAGAAAAAAAATCCATATTTTAATAGCTCAATAACTCATACCATTTTAATGAGAAGGTTCTGAAATTATCCAAGCTAAGTTAAATTAATTAACGCGTAGCGTAAGCGAAATTGGAGTTGGTAATAGGCTGATATCAAATAAAATTAACCACGCACTCATTTATTTATGAGCACGTTATAGCGACATCAAAATACCTTGTTGGCTAAGTGGGAGCACACTCGATTTTCATTCCGAAGGACGTCTAGAATAATAAAAAAATCTTCCTTTTACAATATTTCTGAAATGTTTCGACTAAATAACGACGACATAACGACTAAAATGTTTGACTTCGTTCGTTTGACAAAGTTCGGAAATAGCGAGACTTCTGTTAAAGACCATTTTCACGCTGGCTGTCTAGAATAGCTACATACTTATTAGAAAATGGTATGAGAAAAATTACAAGATCAACGTAACCTTGGCCTCTTGAGTTGGATTTGAACCCACGCTACCTAGTTTAGCACTGGTTGCACTAAAACCAACATTAAGATAGACGTCTTTACTTTAATCCGTCAATTTACATATTAACCTACACCCCACTATGTATAATGTAAAGAAACTAATACAGTAGAAGGTACTTTACCATGCGCCTACACATATCTGTGTTACGCGAAATAAAAGATGAAATAACTAACTTACCTATTAGTTGGAATAAGGTGTATGCTCCTGGGATATATTAATGTTTTCTGACTTACGGTAATCCAATAAGTTAGTACGTAACCTACCAATAACAATACAATCAGACCCCGAGGGCGTTACAAGAGGTCCATTCCTAATTAGATAGGTACTAACTGAATTGAATATCCTCCATCTATACTATACAGTATACATATACCTATCTTATCATATAAATATATACAAGAGAGACGTGGTAGTTACACAATTATGTAACTCAAGAACGTCTGAATCATTGTGGCTAATAATTTGATATCTTAGAACCAGGAGAGGGACTTTTTGACGCGGGGAAAAAAGCATTTCCGCGATAAAATCTAATATAACGCGGGCGAAGCCGCGGGGCTGAAAGCTAGTGTAAAATAAAAAAGGCGATCAACAATTTTAATATTGTCGAGGTATTTTGAAAGTTAGCAAATCAACGATTGTTTTTCCGTGCGCTCTCTAGTTCTTATCCACTCGAAGCTAAACTAATTAAAAGCTGAACTGAACTGTCCAAGCTTGCTCGTTAACTCCTATGACCTATTTTTGTAGTCTCTTGTTAAAGTAACTACTAAATGGTTCGAGTACCCAATCATACTTAGGTAATGTTTCGAACCACTGTAATTTAATTATGCTTTTTCACCAGAACTTTGCGGTGGTTTGGGTGCGTTTTTGCGGTGGTTTGGGTATTTTCAAAAAATTAACAAACTCAAACATAATCTGCATTGAACATTGGTAAAGCTTTGGTTTTAATTAGTTGATGAAACATCTTGTAGAAAGTTACCTACACTAAATAAAAATTAAGAGATGAGCTTTATTACGACGACATTCACTCTTACACAAAACTTATTATGCTTCTTGTGGATATGTAATAGCCAGTTAAATAGTATATATGTATCTTTTTTGTTTTTATATAATATCAATATTAGTAGATAATGCGAAAATTTATAGTGTAATCTTTATTATCCAGTAACCAAGGAGTTGGGCGTTGACACTACCACACAGTTTGTAAAGCTTCGGTAGTGTCATCGTTTCAAAATGTACCATTTGTGCATTAATGTAAAAATGTTATAAATAAAGATTTTTTTATGTGTATGTATTATAGAAATATAGTCAGGTTTGTTGTGTTAACCTGCTTGACGTCCGTAACGTCAACAGCCTAGGTTTTTGGCTGAAAAACAGCGCTGAGCGGCCACCGCTGAGCACATGCTGAGCCAACGCCTTATTCGACGCAGAGTCATATGGGCTAAGTTGTGACCTAATTATCTTCTTAATAATCTTCATAATTATTTTATTAATTATTTTTATTGCATGTTTCTTAAAAATATTAATTAAGGCCTATAATTGTATTTTGTTTTCTTTTTATTGTGTTGTCTGTGTTTCGAATTAAATGTTTTTTCTATTCTATTCTATTCTATTATTTTATACACATCCACTAAATTAGCTGTCATGCAGATGATTTGCATGCTGCAAGACTCTCAATTGAATTTATTTAACAGAAACGTTTCAAGAAAGAATTATTACACCCTAATTGTCCTATTAGTTTATTCTCGCAACGTCATATAATTTATAATTTTCATTTTATTATTTTTTACTGTACCTTATTTTTATATCAAATTAAAGCTGCAAAAACTTCTTCGCATAATGAAATATTTAAACGATCGATGTTTTATTTCAATCGGCCCAATAGCATTTTAAAATTTCAGAGTATAATTGTTTCGCAGAATTTCGATACATACACTTTGTAAACCATTCGCAAAGAATTTTCAATGGATCGTCGTTCGAATGGGCATTTCGAAGTTTGTCATGCCGATAATTAATATCATATTGATTTTTAAATAATAATTATCCTATTCATAATCACCTCTATTTACGTTCCCACTGCTAGGACACAGGACTCTCTTGACGAGAGAGATTAGACCTTAATTCACCACGCTGGCCAAGTGCGGGTTGGTGAATGACATTTTTTACTTTTAGTACATACGATGAATTTCAACTTACGGTAGTAAATTATCAACGTAATAATATTAGAAAATAAATTATTGTTTTAAGAACGTTTGCTATAAAGCGTGCTTTATATAAATACTTACCTAATAAAAATGTAAAGGTGAAAAAATATTCAAATTGTATTATTTAGAATGTTATTAAAAGTCAAAAATGTGTATAAAATGTGTATATTTTCAATTCATTAAATAATTCACCATGATAATATGTCTAAGCTTACCTATTCATAAAATACAAATAATCACACGTAAAAGTTACACGTAACGGTACGTTCACACGGAGACACGATTTTCTCTACCGAATCGGTTTTTTGCAGGATTCGGTTTAGTGGCCTATGTATTTCAATGAAGGAGTTCACACATGCATTCGGTTTCAAGACACGACAAAAAACCGAATCTTGCTGAAGTTGACATCCGATTTTGCGACTACAAACCGATCCGGCGATACTGCAAAATCCAGATCCGATGCAGTGGTATAGGGCATTCAATACATGCGTTCATAAGGGCATTCAATACATGCGTTCATACGATACACGCAGGGGTAGATTCGGTTTTTTGTCGGATCTTGAAACCGAATGCGTCGCACAAGCTGGGAACTGGAAGGAACTGTGCGCGCTCTTGCTAATAAGCCGGATGGTGAGTTCACACGAGATCCCGATACGAGGCCGTCGGATACGGCCAAGCAAGATGTGCTGTGTGAATACAACATTCGGTTTTTCCAGATCCGATGAAAATAAGATTCGGCAAATCGTGTCTCCGTGTGAACGTACCGTAAGGTGTACCATACACAATAATTACATTAATAATTATACATTTAATTCAGATAAAATTCGCAATAATACAATAAAAATATGGACCATGTTATCTGCAATAAAATGATTTTAATTTAAATAAGATACTTATACTCAGTGGCATAAACTAAAAATTATAAGTTTAAAATGTCTTGATTGAATTCGTTAAAATATAAAATGGTCTGTAAACAGAATATTATTTAAACAAAACAGCACTATCAAGCGTCTAAAAGTAGGTTATAGTTTGTTGTGCTTCATATTCCAGTTTCCCGTCGTCTTTCTTTAACGTAAGTTCCGGCCTAGAAAAAACAAGAAGAATATAAATCGTAGCTTAAAACATTTATTGAACAACTTCCATACATTTTGATGTCGATTTATGGCAAATCAATTCCAATTCCGTTACATTTAAAAGACTCGTGATTGACAGCGTGATGGATCACTGAGATAGACCGAAATCGATTCGCTATGACATTATCGTGGTTTCGTGGAAATCATGGAAATATAAATAAAAAATGAATAAAAATATTACTGGACAATTTTACACAGCGACATCTAGCCCCGTGGTAAGCTCGAAGCTTGTATATATATGGGTTTTATTTTTTTGTTTGAGATATCGATTTAAGGAAAGTTTCTTTTTAAGACGCAAAGTATTTAAATATCATAGTATAGCTTGTGGATGTGGTAATTAGGTATTAAAGGCTACTCACAATGTAATTTCCACAGTTTGATGTTGTACTGAAACAAATAAACAAAATTAATACTTCGTTACCTTTAGTAATAAAGTTTACCTATCTAATTCAGAGCCTAAAACTCTCAACAAATTCATGAAGAACCTCAAAAACTTCTTAAATAATCAAATACAAATTCTTAACGTATTCTGTCCTTTAGCAGAAATTAAAATGTTTATCTAATTCTGAAATTCATTAGTCAAGTTCGATAAAAACGTTTCAAGGTTGAAACAAAGGCGACCTTTAGAAAAATATTCTAACATTTTTGAGATACGTTTTTGTACTGTTAATGAGATTATGAAATATCTTTGTCTAATCCAACTGGTCTCAAAGTTCTATTAAATGGTAGAACGGGCGTACTGTGTTGTTACAATTAATTGGTGTTTATATTCATAACTTTCATCTCATAAGTTATGTTTTTTTTATAGCCTGGCTTATAGAAAACTATTACTGGAAACCTACTTATTTTAGCTTCGTCATTTTACGACTTTGTCCATGTGTTTTGGCCTTCAAACTAACAATGTAGTTAAATAGTGCGTATTGACAATGCTGCATCGCTATGACTAGACTGCGTACAGATTTGGTTTACCGGAATTGCGGATTGTAAAATTCAGCCGCTTTGCCAAGCTTCCGAAAAGCTTTTAGTTTATGAAACGCAGTTAAACCACTGCTATTTTAGGTGTTCCTATTAAATGTCTAGTTTTAAATGTCTGGTCGCTGAAATTCATATAGTGTAATGTGAGTATAATATATGAATTTACTAAAACGCGAGGAAATCACAGGTCCTTGTTGCTGAAAAAATCTAGTTGGCTGGTTTAAATGTAAATTTTAGAGCCGCAGATTTGACGATTCGATCATAAATTTAAGAAGGGATTCAAAAGCCATGTCCAGTACACCAATAAATCTTACACAATACATTTCAAAATCAGCGCTAATTCTGCAGACCGTTTCGGGCAGACTTATTAGTGTAGAGATAAAATGACAGGCGGGCGTGACATAAGCTTACACATTGATTGACCGCCGCTTTACTTAATCCTCGGAGTGGATACAGTGATTGATTGAGCGTCGCCGTTCCATCAATCCTATAATGTTTGGTCGATTGCGAAAAATATAATGATGTACAAAATTATAAATGCATTTTTTTTAATGATTTATAATGAATGAGCAAGATTTGCAGTTAAATGTGTGTTTTAAAATTCCTATTTTATACCTAGTTACAATTTGCGTTGAACCGAGAATCAAAGAGTACCTTAATATTAAGGTTTCTCAAAGCAAATTCATACCTATTGGCACCATTACCATGTAGTACTGGTCATTTGAGAAGCTCTAAAAGGTTTGAATAATAGCGCGGTACAATTTTACGACTATTGTGTAGATATATTTCAACACGAGACTATCTGTCTCGTCATAGAATGAGTTTTGGAAGTGTTATAACTTTTGTAATAAAAAACACAAAAAATGAGAGAAATCGAAGGTTACGTAGGTTATACAACATTTGTATACCTACATCATTATCGTTAAAAAATATGTAGGTAAATGAAAAATGATTTTATGGGATAATGTATATACGCTGCAAATTGTATAAAACAGTCTCTAATTAAATCTTTAAAACTACTAATTGATAAATAACGTATGAATATGAAATAACTCACCCATATGCGGTATCTGCTGCTGCAACAGTCCCGTACCATCCGTGAAATAAATCTGATTCTGACAGTACTTATTAGGGTCCACGTCGATATAAGCGGCCTGCAGTATCTGCGTGGGCTGCTGCACTACAATCTCGTGCGTTTGCCACTTGTCCATGTGGCATGCGTCAGTGACGGCGGTCTCCTGCACTTTCTGCATCCGCTCCACTTGTTTGTAGGTGGGCTCGCCGCCGACGTAGTCGCGCTTTGTGCGGTTGTGCGAGCGGATCTCGTGTTTGCGGAGGTCTGATCTGTAGGGGAGTTTGATGTTTATTTATAGGTTTATTACGGCTAGTTGCTATGTTGCTGTCTGAATTGTACACCAATGGGAAGGAAAAAGTTTGTTTTCATGTATATTGTTTTTGATTTAAGTGTATAATAAAGTTATTTATTCTATTCAATATATAATTGTTCAATCAATATATCAATCAATAGGTATCGAATTTACAAGTCATTTAAACTGTCTTTTTTATAATGAAAAAGAATAGCATATAGATAGTATCAAGTAAGAATTTATATATATTATTATATCGCTGGCTTAATTTTCAAAACTCGTAACTCATCAAAAATTGATATGATATCAATTTTTCGTAAATTATTGGAGTTACTAGTTTTGAAAATTAAGCCAGCGATATACTCTATGTAAATTACGTAATAAAACATAGGTCACCTATAGCAGAAGTCCCGTCCGCAGTAGTTGCAGGTGTGCTTGATGTTCATGTGCGAGGCGCCGAGGTGCTCGCGCAGCGCCGCGTTCGTGCGGAACGCCTTCTCGCACATCATACACTGAACAAATTGAACATTTATTAACTGTGATGTATGAGAAGTTACATTAGATTTATTTTTGAGCAGTTACTTTTTCTGATAAAAAGCAAAATCGTGTGGCGTATTGCTCAGTAAAACTTTTAAAATATTTCACACATGCCACTTAGAAAATTTGCTTATCTTATGGGTAAAATACCCTCACCGAACTGTGAGGTGTGCGAGCAACCAGAAGACGTGCACCACGTGCTGATGGAATGTGTCCGGAACCAAGCCGAGCGGCGGCAGGTTCTACAAGAGCTTAATGTTAATATATTAGATGTTGGAGCTTTGTATCAGATACTCGCCTATCCTAACAGCAAACAAGCTGCTTTATTGTACAAATTTGTTAATAGTAAGTAGTTAAGTAGTATTATGTAGTTATCTAGAAGTGTTTTAAGTTTATAGTCATAGAACATAAGAACTTTATTTTTGTTTCCTATTAAGTTATTTATAAGTTAAATTTTAGTTAATAAGTTAAATTAGTCAACCGTCATGAACCATGTTGTTTAAAGGTTGTTAAATCTGAATAAAAAAAAAAAAAAAAAAAATATATATATTTATTTATATATTATTTATTTATTTATAATAATGTGCACGGCATTTAATTAACCTATTACACAAATTATTTACATTATAGAAATTACAATCAATTAATTTTTTAATTAACACGGAGCATGGCGGGACGCTCGCTCCTCCTGAAAATGACTGCTCTTGTCGTGGTCGAAACGTCGCGAGTGTTTAAACTCTTTGTAAATACGTGAGTTATTTTCGTTGTTATAAAATGAATTAAATTTATCATTAAAACTGTACCTTAAACTGCTTCTCTTGGTGCGTCAGTTTGTGTTTGTTCAGGTTGGAGGGGTTGACGAAGGTAGAGGGGCACTGCTGGCACTTGTAGGGCTTCTCGCCCGTGTGCGTGCGCATGTGCGTCACCAGGTAGTACTTGTGCTTGCTCTTGTACGGGCACAGGTCGCAGAAGAAGTTGAACGTGTCCGAGTGGACGACCCTGCAACAGTTAAAAGTTACTTTATATTACCGCCAACAGCTTCGCTTGCTTTTTTTTCATAAAATATAGTATAACTTTCCTCGATAAATGGACAATCCAACACTGAAAGAATTGTTTAAATCGGACCAGCGGTTCCTGAGATTAGCGCGTTCAAACAAACAAACAATCAAACTCTTCAGCTTTATAATATTAGTATAGATTGTTGTCGTTATGAAGAGTGGATGTAATTCATATTGAGATAAACGGGCTATTCACGAACCTTATTTACGTTGACTTTTGATCAACCGTTTCGTCCCAGAACGTGGGACTTCTTCAGAATCAAGGACATTGCAAGGACACGGATCACGATCGCTCGCCGGTCCGCAGTGCAATAAGGTTCGTTTTGCCCGTTTATCTCAATATGAATTTATCAAACCACGACAGTTTTTATAGTGAATATAAAAACTACTATGTAGAGTAGGTACAGTATTAATGCATGGAAGACAAGCTAAACCAACCAAAGCCAACTGATTTTGACGCTTTAGGGAGTTTTGTCGTGAAATCGAGGGATGTTACATGGAGTTTACATTATCTATACTAATATTATAAAGCGGAAGAGTTTGATTGTTTGTTTGTTTGAACGCGCTAATCTCAGGAACCGCTGGTCTGATTTAAAAAATTCTTTCAGTGTTGGATAGTCCATTTATCGAGGGAGGTTATAGGCTATATTACATTTTCAAAAAAAGTAGGGATCCGTACGGAAAACCCAAATATGTAACCCAAGATGTAAAAAAAATCCTTATATCGCATGCGCTGCGAAAAGTATTCATTTTAGAAATATACAATGTACTACAATTTTGTAGAACACATTAATACCTACAAAAAATGTCGCGACAGCATATATCTAACTATTATAGTTATGTCACAATAAGTGTTTTAATTTTCAATATAATTAATTTATATGCCGCCGCTAGGAAAAGCTCTATATTTGTATTTTCAAATAAAAAAAATTCAAAATAAATTACATTGTAATTACGATTATTTCAATATCTCTATACAACTTTTTAAATTATTCAATTCGGACATTCCATTCGAAAGATATCAGAGTTTAAAAATGTAAGTACCGAAATAAACCAGCCCGTTCGGTAAGGCATCATGCTTTGGTACGGGGACTCAGTCAGTACCTACTAAAATAAAGTTTTTAACCGAAAGTAGGTATATGGCTATCGTTTAAGATTGATTCACTTTTATGATAGTAAATAAAAAGTGGCCAAGTGCGAGTCGGACTCGCCCATGTAGGCTTCCGCAGCAATTGTTTATATGAAATAGTTTATGACGTAGTATTATAAAAAAACTATTAGATAGATTTCGTTCAAACCAATTTTCGTTGGTAGTTTTTGTGCTAATGTACATTATGTCTTTTTATTAGCCTTATCATCCTCTTATTTTAGAAATTAGATGGGGGGGGGGGGGCACTCTGTAAAAGTATATGGCGAGACGAAGTTCGCGGGGGCAGCTAGTATATTATATAATATTATGATTGAATTATGCTCACATGTGATTCTTCAACCTAGCGAGCACCGAGAACTCCTTGCCGCAGGTGGGGCACCGGTGGCAGGCGGCCTGCTTGTGGACCACCTTCATGTGCTGGCGGATGCTGACCACCATCTCCCCGCAGACGTCGCACGCGCGCCGCATGCACGTGCGCTCGGTGCGGTGCTCTAGTAACAGCTCCTAGTGGTAGAAATAAAAACATTATGATTGAGTAGTTGAGGGGGTTTTGACGAAATGTGAATAAAATAATTATAGATTTTGGGGGGATAAAAGTTATGAAGATGAACCAAAACTTTCTAAATATAGTCAAGAGGATGTTTCATTCTACTTAAAAACTGACACTATCAGCCCCCAAGACGCACTAGCGTGTACTCGGCCGCTTGCTACACATCTTTATGAGCAGCATCCCAGTGAACTGGCATTTAATATGTTAAATGGCGATGTTTGTTGAGTGTTTAAGGGCTTCTTGATGATATCACATATTTTTGTCCTTTACCTTAGTAGTGAAAGTCATTTCACATAGTGAGCACTTGAACTCTTTTCCTTTGATCTTCTTCTGCTTGGCTAGATGTGCTCTTTGCCTTTCCTCTTCCACTTTTGCCCTAGCTTGCTTCATCTCATACAGAATAGTTTGAAAATCATGTTTTGAGTAAGGATATGAACTCCTTGCTGGATCACCTTAAAAAGAAATATTGCTGGATAATTCAAATAGCAACAATAAAAAAAAACAGTATAAATCATTGTTAGAGTTTCATTGTTGCGGGTTCTTTCCGCCAGAAGCATATGAGGATACATAGTATATATTGGATATTTATCAGCTCCATGATGTAGCGGAGTAGGACCTTTAGTTTTTTTACAGACATCTGTTTCAGCATATCTGAGGATGTAGTCCATGCATCAATTTAATTAGGTACATAATTGAATTTATAATTAACTTACCCATAGGATTTAGTATAGTCTTGAATTTCTTTTCAGAAGCCTGACAAGTTTTTTTGAACTCCAGAGCAATACTCAACTTCTCAATACAACTTGTACAAATATATTTAGGTAATGAATCATTAGTTTCAATCTAAAAACATTTCAAATAATTAATAGAGATAATCATCATTATTTTCAAAAGAGATTTATATCGAAATGTGTAAGATAGAGCCATCTTTAGACTTAGGTCTACACACAGATCACCAAATAAATACCGCATGAAAGGCGACGATTGTTTGTTGTATTTGTTTTGTTGTATTTGTTTTGTTGTATTTTGCTTGTTGTATTTTGCTTGTTGTATTTTGCTTGTTGTATTTTGCTTGTTGTATTTTGCTTGTTGTATTTTGCTTGTTGTATTTTGCTTGTTGTATTTTGCTTGTTGTATTTTGCTTGTTGTATTTTGCTTGTTGTATTTTGCTTGTTGTATTTTGCTTGTTGTATTTTGTTTGTTGTATTTTGTTTGTTGTATTTTGTTTTGTTGTATTTTGTTTTGTTGTATTTTGTTTTGTTGTATTTTGTTTTGTTGTATTTTGTTTTGTTGTATTTTGTTTTGTTGTATTTTGTTTTGTTGTATTTTGTTTTGTTGTATTTTGTTTTGTTGTATTTTGTTTTGTTGTATTTTGCTTGTTGTATTTTGCTTGTTGTATTTTGCTTGTTGTATTTGGTTTGTTGTATTTTGTTTGTTGTATTTTGTTTGTTGTATTTGTTTTGTTTTGTTGTATTGAAAACGCGAAAGTTTGTGACATAAAAGTACCTACTCTAATTCAATCATCCGAATTTATTATGATAAGACACAAACATAATTTAAAGCGGACAAAGTCGCGGGGACTGCTAGTTAAATCATAAATGTCAATAAATCCTATCATACTATCCTGTACTGTTTAAATATTATTCAGCGTATCTGTCAAGAACCCTTTTCTAGTCCTTAAAAAGATCTATGTTGGTACTTGCTAAAAGGTACCTTAACCTTCTATTTGTGTGTTTAGATGTTCAGGCTATTCTTCCGATAGTGTACTTACAACAAGATATGGTTATGATAACAAGATTGTATGGGGACCACGTCTTATCATAACTGCAGCAAGAATTTAAATAGCCTATCCTGTGTATAAAACGTATTAATGTTTATCTACCAAATTTCATCAAATTTGAACCAATGTTTCAAATTTGATGAAATTTGAACCTATAAGAGTTATGGAGGAACATATTCTGTATTGAGCCAATAAACACAATATCTCTGAAACAAACTAACTTAGGTACTCCATGTCCCACCCTTACAGATTTATCCGAACTTGGCTAAACGCACGAATATGAAAAAATAAACAAATAGTACAAAAGCCTTCTTCGATCAACTTTTTCCTATTTTATCGTTATTTCAAACAACGAACGAAAAAATGGTGGTTCTAGGCTGGCGCCAGAATGTATACGTACAGAGTGATATTTATGAAATATAATAATATGGTGTATGGCGGATGAATACCTACAACATGATACATATACTAAAATATTATAAAGAAAAGAAACCGACTTTGAACTGTAGATGCAGTATATGGTATTTTAAAGGCTTTTACGATTTTCACATTAATATTTTTGTCAGATCTGAAAATGGAAAGGGAAATCATCTAAATAATTTTCCGAGGAGTTTATCCGTATACTAAAAAACATTCTTAGTTGAAAAACGATGGTAACTGCATTAGTTATAAATTAACTGTGTCGACACCAAAACACAGTTGGATCGGTATGTACTGGAACAAAGTCCCGCTCTAAACTTAACTCCAAAGTCATAAACATTATTTCCATAGAAACAGGGATTTACATGGATACCTACGTCAAAGAAAACTTAAAACTACAGAGAGATAACCCGTGTTTATGGGTACTGATTATGAAAAGCCAGCATATTCCAGTGATGTCATAGCAAAGTACTTAGATTATAATAATTGATAGAATTAGAAGATAAGTATTATTGTGACGGACGGACGGACAGACAGACGGACGGACGGACGGACGGACGGACGGACATGACGAATCTATAAGGGTTCCGTTTTTGCCATTTGGCTACGGAACCCTAAAAATGAGAGTGAAGTTACATAAAGTCCCAACAAGCTGAATTTCAGTGAAATTGTCCAAAATATAATTATAAAGAAAGTCTAGAAGTTCCCCATAAGGAAAAAAATATTCACGGTCAAAGTTAAAAAAAAAAGAGTTTCAGCATAAAGGTAAGTTTTGTCATAATAGTACCTTAAAACAAATTGTAAATCATAAAATTATCTATAAAAATGGAACAATACTTTTTTCTTATGAGCCACCATGGCATGCATAAATTGTCAAGGCCGGTCATGCTCTAATATTCAATCACAAAAAAAACGTGGCTCGTAAGAAAAGTATTAATACATTTTATGTTTAAGGTACTTTTATGAATTGAATGAAAAAAGTATAAGTATAAGTAAGTAAATTATAATTATATTTTGAACAACTTCACTAAAATTCAGCTTGTTGGGACTTTATGTAACTTCACTCTCATTTTTATGTCTATATTGACCGGGCTAAATGGACTATAATATGTAAAATATAATTATGATAATTATTAAATCAGGAACTAATTGCCGTATGATTCATTCTATTTGCCTTGACAGTCGACGGAAGTAGATAAGTAATATTGTGTTTAAAGACTTAAAAATTATAATTATGATAATTATTAAATCATGACGAATGTTGACTAAGGTAAAATAAATAAATAAAATATAATAATGTAAAATAAATAATATTAAATAATATATTAAAAATATAATATAGGTAATATAAAAATAATATATATTTTTATATTATATATATTTTTATATTATATATATAGTATATATATTAAAATAAATATTATTTATTATACATTAGTCAATATTCGTCATGATTTAATAATTATCATAATTATAATTTTTAAAAGTCTTACACAATAATACTTATCTAGTTCCGTAGACCTTTGGAGCTCCGTACCAGAGGACTGTCGCAAATAGAATGAATCGTACGGCAATGAGTTCCGCCTTTTAAAGGCGGCCCGACAATACTCGATCGAACAACTAACATTGTACAATATTTCGATATACCGTATATTTCGTTAATATTTAGTTAATACCGTTTTAAATGGTTTTTATCTATAATATAACATAACAGATATTCTAATTTTAGTTTAAACTGATAATTAGTTAGTTCTTGCTAAGTTTAAACACTTAAAACATGGATTTACAAATCAAAACAAAAACATAACCTCATTTAATTGTAAAATACAGCAAATGGTAATATTTGTTTAAAAGTCTGAGCATAAACATAATTTTAAGGTATTTTGTATGTTTCACAACCAAAATACATGTTTATTACATGACTTATTTAGTAATCTATCTATCTATATCAATAAAAATGAATCGCCGTTCGTTAGTCTGGCTAAAACTCCAGAACGGCTGGGCCGATTGAGCTGGTTTTGGTCTTGAAATGTTCGTAATAGTCCAGGGAAGGTTTAAAAGCTGAAAAAAAAACAAAAAAACTGGCGAAGCCGAGCGGGGTCAACTAGTATTTAATAAAATTCTATACTTAACGCTCGTATCTACGGAACAGTGTGGCAGTTCAAAGGCTGCAACACCAGGGGGTGTCAACTTCGTATGGGACACAATGATTAATTAACTTAAAACTAGTACAAAAAACATAATATAAAACTGTAACAGTTAAACAAAACTAAAAACTATATTCTAATAATTAATTATTATTATCATGTTATCACCAATCTCAATAGAATCTTACATGTTTTTGTCTTTATAGAATTAAATATTTAGCTACTTACAGATATATCAGTAACCAACCATAGTGCATGACTGATTGTATAACCATTGAGAATTTCATTAATAGGGGTACAGCCATCTCGACCACATACACGGCATATCAATGCTTTGGCCAATGGAATATTGTGACATCTGGAATGTAAAAATTCTATGGTAGGTATTTATTTGGAATATTAAGGTTCAGGTGTTTAGTTTTCATAGCATTTAGCTACAATAAAGTAGAATTCTGAAATGCTATGTGGTTTAGGTAATTTTCAATAATTAATGTAAATGGTTAAAAGATCTTTAAGTTCATGAAAAAGATTATACTATTTAAAGAATTATAAAGAATTTACTTTATTTATATATAGAAATTACACTACATTATATTTGTATCTTACAGGGGCGCCTAATGCAATATTATTTGTAATTATTTCTAGTTCCATTTATTTATAAACAATTATAAAAGCCCACACAAGACACTGGACCCTATCGAATATCTTA
The DNA here is from genome assembly GCA_963691955.1 of Chloroclystis v-ata. NCBI lineage: Eukaryota > Metazoa > Arthropoda > Insecta > Lepidoptera > Geometridae > Chloroclystis > Chloroclystis v-ata. Next base: position 8,303,476 of record OY829899.1, read on the forward strand.
GTAATTGTAAATTACCCTTCAGAATACATTTTCCGCCAATGATCATTGCTGATATTTTCGTTTTCTGTATAGGAATGCGCTGGGTATTGGACCCTGTTCATTCTGGCCAACATTGACTTGGTAGCGTAGACTGCCATGATAAAATAATCGTGCAGGTTTCTTCTACTGATGCTCAACTTTGATATAAGCTGAGTAAATTTAAATTGTCTTTACATCATGACGGAGAGTTTCAATTTCCAATTTCTCAACCAAGTTTCTGCACAGCAAAGAGAATATAAATAATCACTATGTACATACTGCACAGCACAAACATACACAAAAAAAACAAACAAACCCCCATCGGCCTCAGACCATCGGCCCATCCAAAACATCAAACATGCATGACATTTGATTGTTGTTTGACACTTGACTTGACAGTGAGAGACGAGATATAGAGTAAAACGTGAATAAAATAAATCTTATTGCCAAAATAGCGATCACACAAGTATAATAACAACTATATAATTTTGTAAATTTATAAAACACCTAACACTAGCAAATTGTGCTTAATTTAGCGTAGGAACCATTATATTATACAAAATAACTAAAATAAATCTTGTCAAAACCAGGAAATGTTTGAGTGAAGTCAGAAGGAGATGAGTGAAGTGAATGGTCAAAGTGATGCAGATAATTGAATGAACATAAAATAAATCAAAACAAAACAAATCGAAAGCTTCGATTTTAATGTTTAATTAAATTGTAAATAATTCTGGACGCTATTCTAATAAAATGACATCGCTTTTGTTATTGAAATCCATGTTAGTAGCTAGCGCATTATCTAAAACTAAGAAAAAACGAAAAACAACGAAAAGTAAAGAAACTCCTATGGTCATATCGTACGTATACTTTTCCTGAAGCTTCTTTTTCGAAAGTAAATCGTTTCCTTCACGCTATTTAAAATTTTATAGATTATTCAGTAATCTTGTAATTTTTACATTTGTAGTTTTGTACAAATTCAAAAGATATTCGTCGTTCGAATGAATATCTTTCAGACTCTCTTACGCTAAAGTTTAAAAAAATCTTACAGAAATATAAGTGTTTACATCAGGAATGAGTTAACGTAGTATTTTATCCTCGAAATTAGTAGTTAACACCGCATGCAAAAGCGATTGTCGACGAAGTGATTTATTATTATTAAAATTATTTCAGAAAACCGGCTAAAAAATCACATTCAAGTTTGAGTATTTGTAGAATATGCAATGAAGAAGATGGAGTTATACCAATATTCAACAATTTGATCCATCCAAACTTGTGTGAGGATATTCATATATTTTCAGGAGTAAGGGTGAGAGCAGTTTAATATAAAAATTATGACATTATATCACTTAAAGTTATTTATTATTCATTTATAACAATTATTATGAATTAGTTTAAGTTTGGTTTCATGCATCTTGAGTAACACCTTCACTACCTGAAATGGCTGAAATTCTTTACTAACAGCTTTTGACAAAACTTACATTAATGTGTTTAAATTTTGGCAAAGCCATTCTTTATAATCTTGAGATCTTTGTAATCTTTGTAGTAAGCCTAATTTTACCTATTTGACATCAATATTATTTTAGATGGAAAGCTCAGATGGAGTATCCAACACAATGTGCCAGAACTGTTTGGGTCTACTAAAAGGCTGCATTATGTTCAGAGAAATGTGTCAAAAAAGCAATAAAAGGTTCCTGGAATGTGGTATTAAGAAAGGTAAACAAGACATACTATAAAACTTACCTACTACTTACCAAAACCTGTCATCAAATCTTTATGACTTTGTATCTATATTTTAAATGTACTAAAATATCCAGTTGGAAAAAGAAAATGTTTATGCAATTGACATTGGGATGAATTAGTGATTAGATTGTATAACATCATTATAAGAATGTCTAATATCAATCTATGTAAAGGATATATCTAGCTTATTACCATGAAACTGGATGTTGCTGTGTGATTTGTCAACTTATTTATTTATACTTAATTATTACTGTTTCAGAAATTGATTTGGATTTAGAAGAAAATGAATATGAAAAAAACAATGAAAGTGACAACTCATTTAACATTCCGTCTCCAAACTTCTTAGAAGAAAATACTGCAGTAAGTATCAAACTAAATCTCATGTATTATGTGTATGTATCATGTTTTGTGGCTTTACTTACACACTCAATGGTCATCTAAATTAAATATGTGGTAATAGCCTGTCGTGCTAGATTTCTAAATTAACATTCCAGTATGTTCAATTAGGAATCTCCATATTTTCTTTTGCCAGTCCTATAAATAAAACGAAAATCAATATACCTATTTATATATCTTCTTTACAGAACATCGAACCGCCGAATGTGAAGGATAAACCGAAGTTACTTATAAAAAAACAGAAATCTTTTCTGTGCGATATTTGTGGGAAAACCGCAAAGTCAAATGCAAATCTTTTGATGCACAAGTAAGTACAAGTACACTGTACCTATTTCAAATTATCATTATAATTAACATATATTTAACATTTACATGCATAGTGGTTGACATTTACATGGTTTTAAGTCTGGCCTGAGTCAGATCTTGCATTTCTCTCTTTATTTTTTATTAAGGTTTAGGTTCATTTAGGTGAATTGTCTTGTACTTAAATTTTTTATCAACATAATATCACACTCATAAAAAAGAAAGGCTACACCTGAAATGACAAGGCAGTAGGATTGTATGAATATCTTATTATGTCTTTTTACTATTAATCAATGAAATAATATCAAATAGTTTTGGACTCAAAATGTATGAATTCATAATTCATGTACATATGTATTTATTTGCAAGTTTTAGTCTGAAACTGGCAAAATATGTATAACATTGTGATAGTACTCCTGTAAGGATAGTGTAATTTTTATTATTAATAAATAAATAAATAATAAAAGATTTGCATTTTCTTCCAGGAGTATCCACCTCGAAACGTTTCCGTACAAATGTGACAAATGCCCCTATAGGGGGCGTTCATTCAGTCTCCTGAAGGTGCACAAAACGTCCCACTTGTCCGAGTCGGAGCTGCCGTACCGCTGCACGCAGTGCCCCAAGGCCACGACGACGGCCAGCAACCTCTCTAAACACATAAAAAACGTACACAGCCGCGACAACAAAAACCGCTTCAAGGTAAATAATTGTAGCATTTTTCAGGTTAACTCATGAGAGTGTGTTCCCGTTCGCGTGCGCGCTGTGTGCGTACCGCGGCCGCACGCGCGACCTGCTCGCCGTGCACGCGCGCTCGCACCTCGCCCCGGCCGAGCGGCCCTACAAGTGTCCGCACTGCCCCAAGGCCACCACTTGCACCAGTAATCTGTATAAGCATATGCGATACATGCATAACCCAAATAAAGTTTTTAAGGTAGGTTACAACTGACAAAACATAGGTATGTCTATAACACGACTGGAGAAGACTATTTTGGGTTATTAACTGACAATTTACTAAGTTAATTGTGATGAGGAAACACACTCTTTCTGTTATTGAAAACGTTCAGCAACCGCCGTTAACTTAGTAAATAATAAGTTAACCACCCGAAATAATATTCTCCTATGTTAAAGAAAGACCTGTACCTACACTTGACCCCGTTTAAACATACTCCTAGTCCTAGTGAGTGTAGGCCTCTAGTCAATCTTTAAACTCCCAGCTGTAGTATTTTGCCTAAAATATATTTTGCTTTCCAGTGTTCGTTCTGCGATAGAGCATTCTCCTTCCAACACGACTTAAACCGGCACATCAAAGAGATACACCTGCGACAGGGCACAGTGGAATGTAATGTTTGCTTCAAGAGATTCAATACAAGGTTAGTGTGGCTTTTTAAAATAACACGTGCTCTAACGGCGGATCAAACATCGTGAGGAAACCGGCTTGTGTGTCATTCACCAACCCACACTTGGTCAGCGTGGTGAATTAAGGCCTAATCTCTCCCGTGAAGAGATAAGTCCCTGTGTCCCAGCAGTGGAAACGTAAATAGTGGTGATGATGATAAGAATAAGAATAATTTATTTATCCAAAAAAACATACAAAAATCTAAAGTGCTTAAAACTAGGTATATTATGTAAGATAATATATTTGACCTTTATATTAAGGTTGATCCACAATAGCACAAGATTGTGATACATGGAAGGGGGATAGGGAGGCCTTTGCCCTGCAGTGGGACAATTATGGCTGAAATAAATAATAATATTCATATTTATATTTAAGAGTAACACTGGGGTTTGTGACGATTTGTTTGGGATGATGATGAATTGATCTATATTAATAATTACGTCAAGGGGTACGGTAACTACGGTAGACTGGATCGAAACCATATATGAATAACAAAACAGTAAAAAATATTGATTTTGAGTCGACAACATATCGCAAAATTCGGATTATGGAGAATTTCGTAAAATTTCACCCGAACGAAGCCGGTTTTTATCTAGTTTATTTAATTTCAGGAAAATCTTACGCGGCCACCAGTTCAAAGTGCACAAGATGAAGGGAGCGCGCCAGGGCCGCCTGCCCGCCTACCTGCAGGCCGGGAACGGGGGGGAGCCCGACGGGGGGGACGCAGGGGGGACCGCGGGGGACGGTGTGGGGGGGGAACCCGCCGCGGACATCGCCAATATATGAATGGACTTACTTGGTAATTAATGACGGGCTTCATGTAGCTCTCTATAATTGCTAGGCAGGTATATTCATATCTATATTAGGCAGGAAATACTATGCACAATTTCGACTCTGGCGGGACTCGAACGCACGACTCTGTCATGCCAGCACAGCAGTTTATTTATTCAGACAATTATTAACCATAAATTATAATTAAAATTATTACAATAATAACAAATTCGAAATTCTGGTATTATTTTAACTTTGGGTTAAAGCACCAAGTTAAGTTAACGTCTGATGAAGTACTTCGTTCCTATGAACCGGACTTGCAGAATGTATTTTGGTACTCAAATATAAGTTTATTGGTAGGACGTGAAAACTACGTGTTTAAAACACCTAGCAGTACATTATCAGTTGGTCAATCGATGGTTTTTTCACCACTATGTTTTTAAAACTAATTGCATTTGTAGCTGTAAATGTATTCGTATTTATATTATAAACTAAGTAAGAGGTATTATAAATGAGCCATATTAAGATTAGCGATTATGTCATTAAAGAGATATTGTAGTTATTATCACTGTAAAGTTTACGGAGATAGCGGGATACACCCCCCAGCAATAATACTTTTATTACTTTATCTTAGTTAATATTAAATTATTGATTATTAATAAATAGCGACAGCTAAGTTTTGTAAGATATAATAGGGTCCATTCACACAGAGACGCGACGCGACGCCATATAAGTACCTACCTAGGTATAACATTATTTTATTTCAAAATTAAACATTTCATTGCAATAATTAAACTCCTTAAATGGTTGACCGTGTGAGTTTTTTGCTGTTCAAGTATCGTTACGTCGCAATTAAATGTGAACTGACCCTAAGAGTAGAATTATTATTTAAATGAGGTCAAACACTTGATAATGTTAAGTACCTATCTTTTAAAAATAGCAGTCATTGTATAGAATCTCCACTAAGAACAATCATGTGGCTAAATAATATAATATTTTTACTATGTCTTAAAGTTTGTTTTACTTTTGATATTCCAAGAAAATGTGTTTCCGATTTAATAATAAACAATCAGCAGTACAATATTTCTGAGACGATCGTCCTAGATGAAAATGTTTTACCAACAGACGCCCACTATGATACCTATGGTAACTTATTTTTCGTCGAGATATTTCGAACAAAAGACGAAACCTACCTTTATAATACCTTTATACTAAAAGACGAGACATCTGTACCACAAAAAATCGCAGGTAAGAAATGAAGGTGTTCCATCTTAACAAGCTGTATAAGTTTAACTTATCTACGATGTTTTGTTCCCAATTCTTTGTTCGCAGGTTTACCTGAAGATATCAGTTATTCTATAGCAGTAGACATAAGAAAAACGAAAGTATACTTTGGTACAGCCAAAGGAATATATTCCTACGACTACGAATCGCTCACAGCGGTTCCGCTGACTAACTCTTCCCTTAAGATGGACATGATCTTTGTAGATAAAAACAGTAACACATACATTGTAGAGAATATGGATGGTATCGAGGAATTCTACTTCATAGATGGTGATTTTAAAATACGCTGTCACAGTTTCGAAGCACTTAATGAGATGGCTATTGACAACGACAATAATTTCTACTTTATAAGAGATGAAAAATTGTGTGTGCTTAAATCTAAGATGGAATCTCCTGTCTGTATTGGGGATGTGAATTATAAAGGGAACGCTCAGATATCATTCTATGAAAGCAACATCTTTGTAGCAAGTGATCAGTTATCTTATTTCCACGAAAATGATTCTGGGAATCTAAAGTTGGTAGATAATGTACCCGGTAATGTAACAGCTATAGCCTTCAAGTTCAATGGTGAATTTATACTTGGTGTTCAAGGTAAACTAGTAAAATATAAGCAAAACAATTGCTATTTTCGTCAAAATGTAATAGATATAGAAAGCTGAAGTACCTATTATATTAACCTAAAATTTTAAAGAGAACCAAAATGCACTTTCAAACATAATTTTTATTCATGAAATAACTTACACTTATACTGCGATATTTTTATTACAGCCGCAAGTAATTCATACTAAGAATAATTTAATGTCTTAACTTAAACTAAAGCCCCTAGCTTGGTAAATCATCTTTATACCTTAACTTACAATAAGCCCAAGATCCTACCACTGAGTTTATAAAAATAAAGTTAGTATACTAATTTTTTCCTAGTCTAACAAAACGCGTATTATATCAAACCAAGTCGTATACATATTAAATCTTGATCTACATACGCAATCTAAGTATACATATAGTACCTAGGAAGCCAATGTTTTAAAAAGTATTTAATCAATCTTAAATACCAAATTAATCATAGCCTTTTTTTTTACAAAAAATTTGATATTGAATGTTTAAAAAGTTTATAAGTACCTACTGATAATAAATTTATACATCAACAATGACGTATTTTATTTACAGCAGCGTTATACAGTACATATTTAATTTAACCAAGTGTACATCAGTTCTAAAATGTATGAACAATCAAACCAAAGATGAAACAAAATTTGTTGTAAACTATCATCTTACAATATTTTATTAATTTATTTAATCTAATGTGGCAAAATATTCTGAGATATCATGGGGAAGGACATCGGCTGTGCTTGTGAGTTTGACAAAGCCATTGGTTGACTAGTGCTTGATATAGTTATCTGTTGTGTGGATGTTTGGTGTACCAGCTGTTGTGCAGAAGGCACAAGCTGTTGTTGAGCAGATTGCTGCGCTGCTAAATGTTGTGCAGACTGCTGGGCAGCTAAATGCTGTGCTGACTGATGTGCAGCTGCCAAGTGCTGAGCATGCTGAGCAGACTGCTGTGCCAAATGTGCAGACTGCTGTGCCATATGCTGGGCATTTTGTTGAGCTGCTAGCTGAGCGGACTGCTGAGCCAAATGTTGAGCAGACTGCTGAGCAGCTAAGTGTTGTGCTGACTGTTGGGCCAAATGCTGAGCTGACTGTTGAGCCAAGTGCTGCACTGATTGTTGTGCTGCAAACTGTTGAGCTTGATGCTGTGGTGCTAGCTGGCTTTGTACCAATTGTTGCACAGTAGTTTGTGATGCATTACCAATTAGTTGCTGAGTTGATGGGGCAAGAGTTAGCTGAGCAGGCACAGCCACCATAGTTTGTCCTCCTCCCATCAATGTACCAGAATCACTGACTTGCATTAGTTGTTGGGCTCCTGCACTAGTAACAATGAGGGCTCCTGAATTACCAACAAGCTGTTGAGTTGTACTGACAGTAAGTATTTGTGGGGCTGGAGTAAGCAGCTGGGCCCGAGATGCAGCCGGGGCAAGAGTAAGGTTGGGTGTTGCAGCAGTCGGCACCAAAGCTGGTAAAGCTCCTGCTAGGCTTACAATAGGAGTAACACTAACAGTAGCCAAAGAAACAGGAGCTGAAGTTCCATGCCTTGAAGTTATGACACATGGTTGGTCTCTCACTGATGCAGTCTGTACAAGTAAGATTTCATTCATAGAAGTTAGCTGTATATTCTTCTCATTTAAATCTGCCACTTTTTTCAATAAAATATTGAGGTTTTCATGAAGTAACTTAACTTTATGTTCTAAAGTTTCACAATTGGGACAAAAGTTAGTGTTTGTTAGAACTTGGTTTTCCAAATCACAGTTTTCATGAGTGAGTCTTCGGAGCTTGGCCTCTGGAGGAGAATCATCATCCTGTAGTTTGATCAGTACTCGCTGCAGTAGCTGTGGAGGTGGCATGTTCATTGGGGGATACATTGATTCTTGATTCATCATATCAGGTCGTCGAGGAAGAATTCCCGTCTCATAGAAGTTATCCTCAGCTTCTTTGCTACTGTGTATGAATTTACAGTTAGGTCTAAAGCATCTTTTGTTCTGAAAGTCATGACAAAATCGAAAAAGTTCTTTCAGACATGCGGGTGGTGGTAGTTCATGAATAAAACGGCAATTCTCTCGTAAGCAGCTACCGCGAAGGAAGTCCTTGCAGAATGCACTGGCATTTATTGTATCACTGTTTTCTGGCATAGTGGACACGTCTGGTTTCTTGGGGATCATAATCTTGTTACAAAACTTTTATTTTCCCTTAGCTTGTAACACAAACTAGAAAATCTGAAATTTTCGAAGCAGCGGTCGACTAATATTTTTCAGTAGTTTTTCCAATGGTGCAGCTTACAGTGTCCGATACACATGCTCCATAAAGTCACAGATTTTCCATTTTACTTAATATTTAGTGTTTTGACAAAGAAGGTCGTCTAAAACGCAAAAACTTGGAGAAAATCATAACAAGGTCTCCATTTTAGTAAGCATCAAAATCAAAACAAACCATTTCAATCACAATCAGTCATTCACAAAACATAGACAATTCTCTAGTGACATAAACAAAGGGTGTCAAGTCAAGACCGAAGACGGGAAAATTTTATCACCATGAACGAACGAATAAAATAATATTACAAATCTCTTGTATGTTCCGTTCATTTCGTTCTTTCATTCGTGGCATCGAAAATCAGCAGGAGGCGAAGTATTTTCAATTTTCAAAAATTTAATTATTTATACAAGTGTTTTTTAAAAATTTCGCTTGTAAAATGAACCGAGTAAGGTCAAATTCACCAGTTTAAATTCTATACGACAGCTAGATTATTGTTTCCATTCATAAAAATGAGGTAAGGCAAGGTGTTTGTACATTGTTTACGAACAAAGCCATGATGTTTTTAACGAAAGAAACGAATTTTAGGTAGCTGGTGAAGATGTTTAAACAGCAACTATCGCCGCGTAGCGTGCACCCGTATCAGACAACAGTTGTGCCGCTGAGTGAGCAACAATTTACATCTGCTGCGCATCAGAGGGCGAAGTACCCGTGGGCAGAGAACGCTCCCGTGTACCAAGTTGCCGGAACTGACAGCTCTACCTCAGACAATGCCTATCAGGTAAAATTTAATATGACCCCCACAAAATTAAATAAAGAATAAATTTTAAAGTAGCAGAAAATCAACGACTACAAAATTCGCCAATATGTACCACCTATAACTTAATTTGTTATAAAGTCAGCTATACAACCTTATCAGACATCAAAATGAAAACCCTTAAACCTTATTTTTTACAGACACCTCATTACAATGGCACATTGAGAGAATTTGGCCCACCTTCCCCTGTATACCACACTCCATATACCACTGGTACATGGCGTAGCTACCATAAAGGAGATAATTTGAAGGCACCTAGAACGGCACCATCTGAAGCATTTACCTTCCCACAATGTGCCTCAGCATTCTCTTTACCATTGTGTGATGAACCACACAGGATAGCTAGCAGATCTCCTGTCCCTACAGGGTCTGTGAGTCCTGAAGCACCCATAATTGGGGCTTGTGGAGGCCATTGCTCTGGATTTGAATATGTGTGCTACTATATTTTACAGGTTGGTATTGTAAAAACTTGTCATGAAATTATAAATTTTGCTTGTATGTGTGGGCATTGAATATATGTTTAAAAGCAACAGGATATTTCAAAAGGATTATCAACCAAACAGTGTCTAACAGCACTCAATATATTAGCTAATAGTCTGCAGAGATTGATTGCAAGCTATGAAATAAAATGTACCAGAACATTGTATAAGCACATCATACTGGTCCAATTGTCTTCTGTTTTATAGTTGTAGTATTTAATATTAAGGTATCATTTTATAATTTAAATAATATAACAAAATGTGTTTATTTCAGGTTGTGTTTGTAGTAGGTGTATTGACTGGGATTTCCTTGTGCATAGCTGGAATCGTTCTGAGGCGTACCAATCGCAATGGAGATCTTGGAGTATTAGTGTACATAGGTGAGGTTTTTATTTATGAGTATCAGCATGTATAAGATATAATAATAATCAATTTATGGATAGCTTAATCGATATTTTTCGCTGCTGTGTTACCGTAAGTATGCGTACTTTAACAAGCAAAAAAGCTCGTCGAGCCACAAGTTCGCCAACTTACTCGCACTATCACCTATCTAAAAAAACAGCTCAATTTTATTTATGTTATTTAATTTGTTTTCTAGTAAGAATATAAGTATAGTAAAACCATTCTAAAAATGAACTCCCCTCCACAAAACTGTGATGATTTCAACGTGTGAGAGGAAATACAGAAAAATAGAATAAACAGAAAAAAAAAATACAGAATTCGGTGGAGGGGCGTTCATTTTATAAATGGTTTTACTATACCTATTAGTACACCCCTGTCGTATTTAAATATCATCTCTCTTTTCCATCCAAAGGTTGCTCTTTAGCTATAAGGCCGCCTTGTACTTGTCTCTTTTTGTGTTCTATTCATGTGTTTTGTTTTTGGTGTACAATAAAGTGTTATGTGTATTGTTTGCAGGCAGCTTGTCGTCGTGCGTGTGCGGCGTGCTGCTGGGCGTGCAGAGCTGCGCGCGCCGCGAGATCCGCCAGCGGAAGGTCCGCGCCAACACGCACATACCCATGCAACCTATACAGGTCAAGATAAGATAGAGGATCTGTAAGATAGGGAATTATCTATACCTAGAATAAAATAAGCATCATAATTCGCAGGAGCAAACAAACCTTCCTAGGCATGTTATGTTAATATTAATTATAATAGTCCGGGATCCGTGGAACATGGTTAGCACTTGATTACTATTAAGCTGATTTTTAGTGAGTAGCTTCGTTTCGATGAGACGCCCAAAAATATCCTTTACCCAACTCTCGATTGTGGTAGCTAACAGATATATTAAGGATTAAAGACATCAAGGATGTAGGACCGGGATAACGGACCACGAAATTTGTAATTCTTATAAAAATATTTTACGAGTAATACCACGGCAAGGTCGCATCTTAGCAGATTTTTAAAAATCTTCTGTTGTTTAGTCTGTAGTGTAATTTGGATCCTTTATTTAGCTGTTTTCTATTGATTCTGGTTTAATTCCTTATTTTTGTTATAGTTTTACTACTTTTATTCGTGAACCTTTGATTGGCTCACTGTTTTGTATTCCATATTTTACTTGTAATTAATTTTTAAGCTGTTGGTTCTCCTTAAAATGATAATGCAATATTTTTTTAATATTTCAGGAAGCACCCGCCCCTGCTTGCCAATTACTAACGTCCACATTACCTCATACTCAAGTGTATAGGTCAGTATTTTTACTTTGTTATACCATAGATAGACTATTAGCCTATAGTCAGGGATCCGTAGTACATGAAAATCAAGTGATTACTAACAAGCTAATTTTTGGTGAGTAGCTTCGTTTCGATGAGACGACTAAAAATATCCTATACCCAAATCTCGATTGTGGTAGCTAACAGAGATATCAAGGATTAAAAAAATCAAGGATGTAAAACTGGGATAACGGACCACGAAATTTGTAGGACAATATGCTATATCTCAAGATAATCATCTAAATTATATAAAAACATGTTTGTCCTGCAAAACCTATGGTTTGATCAAAGAGTCCGCCATTTCGAAAATGTATCGAAAACCAGGTCAATTTAAATGATTACTATGATTACTAACCAGCTGATTTTTTGTTGTATACTTAATTACCTCTTGACATCGCGCGGTAGTTCGCCTAAAAACCGTTAACATCGCCGCGTTTTTTGCGCGCGACTCGTTTTTGCTCCTTAAGTGTTATTTTAAGTGTAGCGATGGAATGCTTTTGAGTAGGGTAACTCCATTTACGTTATCTGAAAGCTATTGAAATAAACTATAATATTGCATATAAATGTTTTGCATTGTTTTTTTAGTTTATTTTACAAATACCATGCATTTGAGAAAAAGTTGCAAAATAAGCATATTTTTGGAAAAAATAGTTTGTTCAACGAAAATTAATCGTTTTTTAAATTTTTTTTTTAATTTTCTAGAATAAACATCATATTTACTGTCTAAAATAACACTAAAATTACATAAAAAGGAGAAATTTGAGAAATTTGCAAGTTTTGCAATTTCGCAAATTCGCGATACCGGAAGTTGAAATTTGATCCCTGACATGACGCAATTTTTGTTTTAAAGTAGTGGCTGTTATTGTTTTATTCAAACGGTTGGTTCATCTGGCGTAAGTTTAACATAAATCTTTATAGACATAGACCTTATTTTAATCAGGATAAGGCTCAAAATCAACATACGTCGGAGTAAGTTATATGGCTTACTGCGATGTTTACGTAAAGATCGGAGTAAGTCATATGGCTTACTGCGATGTCAACGGGTCTTGATTTCTCTGTTAGCTACCACAATCGAGATTTGGGTATAGGATATTTTTAGTCGTCTCATCGAAACGAAGCTACTCACCAAAAATTAGCTTGTTAGTAATCACTTGATTTTCATGTACTACGGATCCCGGCCTACTACTCAAGTGTATAGGTCAGTATTTTTACTTTGTTATATCATAGACTAATAGCCTACTCAAGTGTATAGGTCAGTATTTTTACTTTGTTATACCATAGACTATTAGCCTATTGTTCCGAGGTCGGAATCAAACCCACAACCTCCTGGGTCGCAGATAGACCTTATCCCGCTGCACCACAGCTGTCATCGAGTTATAACATATTTACCACCCACTCTGTACAAATATTGGTAGACAGCACAAATGTTATAATGTCGCCTAGTGTTAGTTGTCTCATTGTAAAATGTATTCGTTATTTATTTAGTTAATAAAGTTCTGAACATAACAAATATATAATTTCAGGCCTACAATGAACATGAGTGCCGACGGAGAGATTACGGGAGTTCCGTGGTGGAGACGCGACAACTAGACTGATTAGCTTTAAGTTTACATGTGCTGCTATTAACTCCTATTTAAACTGATATAATTATACATCATTTTGTTATTTTTATAATAAATTCAAACTAATTAAACTCTTGTCTGTTACTGATATCAGAATATCACATATTCCTTTTATAAATCTCAATATAAAAATATTGATGGACAATCCACACAGCAATATAATTAATAAAGCACCATAGTAAGCTCGACGCTTGTGAAAAAATTAATATTATATTGCACCTAAAAATCTTCATAGCTTCATAGCTGCTTGTTAGCAGGGGACGTTCCACGATGAAATCGGTAGGTTATACTAATACGACTGCCCATGACACACGCTCGTATCTACGGCACGGTGTAGCGGCGACGTTGAGTTCGGGCATTCAATGTACTATAGGTACTTAACATACGTCCCGCTTTCAGGCAGGCTGTCCCTAATTGCCCGAAATTGTTCCGCTTTTACAAACAGACCTAACGATATTATAGGTTAATTGATCGAAAATGAGACAAATTATTCAGTAAGTACTTAGTTTAATCATGAAATTTCCAGATATAGGTACCTATTTGTAGAATAATATAATTGAAGACAAATTGATAGATAAATAAACTTTTTAGGCAGTGTCTTAGTAAAATTATTAAATAGATTTATATTTTGAATCAAACTTATCAATTTTAGAAAATAAAAAATAAGTAAGGCGACCCAGCGCTTACTGTACAATTACCGAAAACTCCACATTAACCATTATACAAAAAAATTAACCTGGTAGCTTTTATTAAGGTTATTGAAATACATGCTATAATATTACAAAATGCTTTTTAGAATGCATTTAAGGTGCCCTTTTATATGTATTTTGATTAGAATATGAAATATACAATCAAAAAAATAAAATATACTTAGTGTACAACATAAGGGATATAATTTAAAAGGCTGATACTATAATAGTAAAATATAAATCAAATCTTAGAATAATCATTCGCCTTAGTGTAATTACATTATTTACGTCCCTATGTATCACTAACAAACTACTGATAGTTGATAATAGCAGCGACAATAACCATACTTAGGTTAAAAGCAAAAGAATACAGTTTAAGATCGAATTCGTTTAAATGTTCGCGTTTTAAAATCATCGTTATCGTATGAATCTTTTATTTTGCAAATGTGGCTATAAATTGCAAAATTTATAGGGAATATAATATTAAAACCAATTTGAGACACTGACCATAAATGTAGTCCACTGTTCCTGTAAGGAGTTAACAAAGGCGTCATCGTAAATAGAAAATAATTGTGATCGTTGACAATTTAAATAAGTTTCATTTCAATATGTGCCCCTACAGTGGAACAATAGAAAAAAATAGAAATCAAAATGGTTTGCGATTTTCAGATGGTAATCAATTTATAAAATAAGGTTAATAAATTTCAGCGTCTTATAATTTTCGAGAAACATTAGAAGGCGGATAGTTTGAAAATAATAATAGAACCTAATAAAACAATGTCATTTTACATATTTTATCCTGTAATCGACAACTTAATATATAATAAAATACTATCAATACTTCATACTAATAATTTTAATAGGTACTTGATGTACCACCAATATATTTTTACTTATTTCTACTACAATGCACATTCTTATCCTTACAATCTGGACGATAATTTGGCCACTTGTCTTTAACTAATTACCGATTAAGACAAATCTAACCAAGCTTCATACATTATTGCAAAAAATAGAATGTGTTACACACCATACAACTATTTATAACATATTTAGATAAATAGATTGTTTTACATAGTGAATAGTTTAAGAGTCAACTGAACACTATTAATAAACATTAATGCATATTAAATTGTATGAATTTAATAAATATTGATTGATTATAATTTACAAGCTAAATATTACTTAAATAAAATCTGGGGAAACACAAGCAAATCTAATGAGACAGTCGTGCAAACAATACAATATCACACGAATAAGCACACTTCATTAATATACCCTACTACAGTCGCTCGTACTCAACCATACATTACTTTGTACCAAATGCAACCTTACATAGTGGACTCTGAAAACGAAGCGGTATTGCAGATCGAATCGTTATAATACTTAGATATCATTATGAATGTCATAAAAATAATATATATCGATAATTCATTTACGGCATGGCCTTTATTATTGCAATACCACTATCGCTGGCGGGTTGGCCTACAATCTAAATGATTTATGAATTTGATTCGTAGATATTACGCCACCGATGGTCTGCCGTCCAGCATCTTGTCGCTTTCTTCTGCACTGCTTAGGCTGAAATAGAAAACACGGTTAGGCGAAACTTTGAAGAAACATAAGGTCATCTAACTGGAATTTATTATTATTTAGCTAAAGTTGCGTGTAAAAGTTATTTTTAGGGTTCCGTAGCCAAACGGCAAAAATGGAACCCTAAAGGCAGAAACACATTTGTAACACCCGACGCCACCCGATGAAACGTGATGCGTGTTGAGTCGAATCAAATGTATGGTTTTCTATAGACCAGAAACACACTTTGAACACGCGACCCGACGCCACGCGCGCACACGCCACCTGATCCAGACGTGCCAGATCTGCGTGTGCGTGTTTACCCCCACCATGCGTTCCCATGGTGGGGGTAAACACGCCATCCGACGCGGGAGCGCAGTATGTTTCTAGACAACACTCGACGCCACGCGTCATTCGTTCGAGAACTGTCACTTTATGACAATTTCATATTAAATTTTTGCATTTATTTAGTGAAATGATGATGAAATGCTAGTATGTCGTGGCGTCGCGTGTTGGTAATATGCACGGTGCACGTCGGGTGTCGACACGTCGCGTCGCGTCGGGTGTTACAAATGTGTTCCCTGCTTTATAGATTCGTCATGTCCGTCCGTCAGTCCGTCCGTCCGTATGTCACAGCCGTTTTTCTCCGAAACTATTAGAGCTATAAAGCTGAAATTTAGTCAGTAGATGTATTCCGTGAACCGCACTAAGATTTCATAAAAAAATAGAAAAAAAATAAATTACATTTGGGGGTCCCCATACATAGGACTGAAACTTAAAAACTTTTTTTTAATCGAACCCATACGTGTGGGGTATCTATGAATAGGCCTTCAAAAATCATAACAATGTTTTTAACACCATTTAATTCTAAACTTAAAAGTTTGGACGTGAGACTCTTCCAAAGTGGAAAACAGAGTGTCCCCCCCCCCCCCCCTCTAATTTCTAAACTAAGAGGATGATAAATGTAGAAAAAATATATATTGTACATTACCATAATAACTAACACCGAAAATTGGTTTGAACGAAATCTATCAAGTTGTTTCTTTATTATACGTCATAAACTATTTCGTATAAACAATTGCTGCGGAAGCCTACATGGGCGAGTCCGACTCGCACTTGGCCACTTTTTTTCATTTGCTATGTAACTATTCCTTATGTAAACGGACAATAAACTAATTAATCTTTCCGTACTATAAATATCTTTTAATTATCTTAATGATTGATCTATGTAACGAGTGATTAAAATAGGCGCATAAAGACGAATAAGTTAACATACCAGGTTGAGTTTATGCAATTATTTTAAATTCTTCATATTAAATTACTAAATACTATCGTGTGGTACATTAGTTCTCAGCTCACTTTTAACCTTTCAATGGGACTGTTAATTTCTTTACGCACGTCCGGCGTTTGTCCACAACCTAAATGCGATGTTTGAATAATGTAGAGTCGAGTAGGCATGGTCACGTCACGAGCTAGGAACAAACAAGGCGAGACAATGCGTAATATCACACCTTGAACCGGCTTCACCGTCGACACGTGCTCCAAGAAACAGCGAGAAAAGTACACGCTGAGGAGCTCTTTTGTCTTACAGTTATATTATTGAATTAACTAACCTACCTATTGGTTGTTAGTTAGGGCCCTTTTGATACATATTAAAGGTTTGAGACAGACTTTACATACTCCATGACCGACCCATACAGATTTATTATAAGTATAGATATCTTAGTCGTATAGGCGACTACATATTATGTTTGATATGTAATTGAATGGCTAAGTTTTGATCTTAACTATTCAAATGTTTTATGATGCCGATATTAACCTTGAAAATAATTCTTTACTCAAGTAGGAAACAAAAGTCAAACTACATTTCAGTGCCATTTGCACAATTTTCATAAGGTATCTACTTAGTTGACGCCGAAGCTACAACTAAAGTGATTCAGTCTAACTGGAACGTGACACAGACAAAATTCTTTGTACTAGGTGCTAACAAGTCTAATAGACCCATGACGTTATCTCCTATCGTCACCGTGGTCTAGACATCAATAACAAGTTCCAATGAACACAAGAAAGTGGAAAATAAGAAAGAACTAGTTACTCTACTTTTACTAAAAGACCGAAGCCACGAGACCATTAGAATATCTGTGATGTAGCCTAAAGAAACAGACTTCAAGGGTGACAGGATCCTCGCACAAGTTTATGATCAAAAGCATAGCATACATCACATACATGTCATAAATTTGAACTATTGCTAGACACAGCAACATATAGCCCGTAGCACGCTTTTATCTCCCTCGTAGTATTTATTTATTTACTAGCTTTCCGTCCGCGGCTTCGCCCGCATTATGTTAGGTAAAAACTACCCTATGTCCTTCTCCCGGTTCTAAGCTGCCTTTCCGCCAAATTTCAGCTAAATCGGTTCAGCCGTTCTCGAGTTATAAGTGAAGTAACTAACACGACTTTCTTTTATATATAAGATTTGTCCTGGACGCCTGGGTCGTGCGTGTTACCGCCCGTCCGCCGCGCCACTGATGTACCTACTCGTGAAGTGAGTGAAGACTAACCCCGTAGATTTCCCGATACGGCGATGTGGTCGCTCAGCCTTGAAATATCGAGTAGATGCGTGATGTTACTGACCATTCCTTGTTGTCCATGAGGTTGCGCATCTCGTCGTCGGGCGCGGGCGGCGCGTCGCGCACCGGCGCGTACTGCGCGGCCACCAGCGGGTCCGTGGAGGGGTTCAGCGCCGTCAGCGCCGCGGCCCCGCCGGACGGCGCCTCCTTGCCGCCGCTGATGCGAGACCAGGCCCAACCGCCTATGCCTGGAATAAGCATTCTTCAGTTTAGTTTGGGGACTCCTTTTTCCGCTATTGGACTCAAACTTGATCTTCTGTGCGCGGTAGGATCCGCTAGTATCTAGATATAAAATGTAAAACCAATTGACCTATAATATTTTTTATTAATAAATAACTATTATGACTAGTGTAACTCCGCCCAGAAGCACAGAATCGTCCTGGGGTCATTCCAGGCTACACGGAGCGACCTCGGTGGAATGAACGTTGATTTTACTGTCTGTCCCGGAGATTTGTGTGCTTTTATCAAAGAAATACCAATATTCTCTCACTTTTCAAGAGAGCATATAGAGCTGTCCCAGAGCGGTGGGAACATAAGTGCAAATAAATGTTAGACAGGGACAGCACCGTCCCTCTATGTACTACGAAATAACTGCGATCACCTACCTACGTTTGGTAAGTAGTCATTTTACCTAATCCCCCAAAACCAATGTGGGTTATGTTAGAAAGACCCGTGCCTAGTCGTGGGACGTAATAATTATGATGACGAAGAACTTATTTAAGTATTTATAGACGAAACGATAAAACACAATCTAAAAATATATACCACATAAAGCAATAAACTCCGGTTCGTTGCTGTCTGATTTCAGTTTTCATTAACCATACCATAAGATGCTTCAATGCGCAATAAACATTTACCGAGGAAAAACGAATGCAATGATACAATATTTTTCCCACTTCCAAGAGGTTTGAACTTGGAAACTTGGAAGGGAAACCGGTCAAGTAACAAACATATTTATGGCAACATTCAGCTCCTTGGGAACACAGGTTTGACTGGATAACCCTCCGATTATGGTAAAGAGGACTGCCAGAAACAATTACCAGTTCTAAAAAAGCTTTAATAAGTTTAAGATGTGATAACTGTTCCCCCAAAAACTACAAAATGGATTTTATTCAATCTAATTTCTTACATTCATCATACATTCATACATCAGAATAACGCATATTACGAGAATCGGGAATACAATAAAACGGAGAAAAGACGTGAGCGGAAAGCTAGTTAAATAATAATTAGGTTGTTTATTACATCGTCTGTGTAAATTTACTTGTAAACATAGTTATAACCATTCCATTACTACCTCATAGAGCTTACTTAATTTTATGCTCATTGCCGAATAGAAATACCGCACGGCAGTTCGTAACTCGTAAAACATAAATTACAATTGAATCGTACCTTTGACTATTACCGCTGCAGAAGTATTACATCTAATGATGTATGCCAAATAAATGAAAGGCCTTGTGCCTTATCTATTAGTTAGACGATGTTTACAACGTCGGCTACTGAACTCGATGAGCCACGGGTTATTATTATGTTTACGATGTTTTAGAGCACACTAACCTATTCCGAAATGAGAAATAATTTAGAGACTCATCCACCACCACTTACTAAGCTAACATGGCTTCTGGGTAACCATAACCAACCATTTCAGTCAGTATTAAGGTAGATATAGATACCATAAGAATTTATCCTTAACAGATATTAGAATTAAGTTTTCATTCTCAATAGTACAAACAAATCGTTGCAGTTTATATTTGCTTTTATCAGAGTAGGTACTTATTATTTATCAGATACTAATATAAATATAAATCCCCTTAGAATTGCAAGGCAAATGCCGAAATATTTTACATATCAATGTTATCGGAGCTGATAATCTACCCTAAGGTCAGGCAGTGGCAGATGTTATTACGGCTCCTAGATGGGAATGGGGATTAGAAAACGTGAGCTCACGTGTTTAAGCTGAGATTTTGAGATTCAAATTTGTATTGAGCTTTGGGGTTGGTAAAGTCTTTTTACGGAATGGAGACTCATAAATATAGTTCGAGACTGCTGTGGTCAGTCAAAGAATAATTGTTTGAGCCATTAATGCCAAAAGTAGAAGTAGAACTCGATCAGCTTTGTTTGCGACTTGATCTTATTATTTTCGTGTAAGTAGAGCCTTTTACTGTGATTAAAAATTGTGTTTTTCCAGGTTATTAAGGTTATTCTCAAGTCATTCTTGAGGCGAACGTTCGGAACTGACATAAAAAGAATAAAGCAAGTTAGAAAAGGAATTCGTCAGCAAAGATTGCTGACTTTTTGTTATCACGAAACTTTTTTAAGTTTCATTGTAAATCCAGTATCAAACTCGGTGAAAGCGTTACCATCAACACCGTACCCAAGTAAACCATTCCCATTTGTTATACTAATAGAAATGAAGGTGCTGGAGAAAGGGCGTATCGGCAAAGCTATTTGTCGGGCGGGTTGGCTGATTACGTGAAATGCCCTGCACGATTTATAAACATTTACGACTCAGCTCGGCAGTGATGCTGTTATGTTATTTTTAGAAGATTTAACGTGACTGGGGAATTTACTCGCCTTTGTTATCATTATCAAGCTTGTTTTGTTGCACACGAATAATAATGTATATGTATTTATCCAATAATAATAATTTAATTTGATTTTATGTTTTTGGTCAATTAGTATAGGCATTTTGTTTCCAAGTTTATTATTTTCAGCGTTCAGCCTCTCTCCGCGATCTTAAGATAATGGGATTACTGTAAAAAGGTTGTCTGGAAGAGATTGCTCTTTAGCGATAAGGCCGCCCATTGTACGTGTCTCTTTTTGTGCTTTAATCGTGTGTTTTGTTTTTGGTGTACAATAAAGTATTTTTGTATTGTATTGTAAATATTGTTCTTCTGCTGTTGAACTTTGAACTACAAATAGTCCATTGATTACAACGTTAACAGGCTACAAATGTCCAAGGAACCTACCTGCAAACAGTAGTCCAACGCAGAGCAGCACGCCTCCAGCGATCAGGGTGCCAGTGCCGGTGTCGGCGCCTTCAGGCGTCGGCACGGGCGTGTTGGAGTACTCCACGCCGCCGGCGATCACCAGAGCTAGACCTGCAACAAACAGAACATTCATACAGTACACAGATAAATACAATTCGTTAACTCAGTTCTGTTTCTGATTTGTTAACTGCGTTGGCTTTGATGCTGCAAAACACTGTAATGTACGAGCAGTACATTTCAGAAACTCTAACGTTCAAAAACACTGAAATGTAGAGATAACAATAACAGGTGTGAACTTTGTTATACCCAATTTTAATGGAAAAATATGTAATGTCTATTGGCTTGTCCAGTAGATAGTGTCTTTAAAAATGTATGGTGTAAAACTAAAGATATAAAAATTATTTCTTTCAATTTCAATTATTTAAATAATTTTCAAAGACATAGTTGCATATATCATGATCAAACGTAGTCTATCTATATCCCTGCAGAACTGCAAGCTTTATTTCTCGAAAGTTCAGTACTGTTACACGATGGTCAGATTCGATAAGCCGCAGGGCTCCGGAATCGCGCAGATGGTGGCATTTAACCGAATAAGGTATTTGCAAGACAAGGCCCATCTGGTACGCTACGTAAGAACATTATAAAGAAAACGTTGGCAGAAACAGGCTCCGAAAAGTGGTTTCACTCGAGGAAGTGATAATGGCAACAGGTTCTTATATGGAATAGGAATACCTGATTTTGGCGTCAGAGTTATTTTAGTTGCCAATTTGTGTAATAAAGACAGTAATGATTATGGTGCGGGTATTGAAATGTCTAGCCAATAGGAATTACGTTCTTGGCATAACTAAAGTACATAAATTAAAGCTTGTTTTTATGAGTAAGAAATTGACAATATACCTACCTAAGTTGATATATTTAAATCTTTGGCTCACGATAAATAAATAATTAATCGTCTTAAACTTAAACCTATTTTTGTGTGAATGAAAACTTTTACAAACATACTGTGAGAAATAAATAGTGCTTCTGACTGTACCTCAAACAAATTGAACTTGTCTCAGCGGCACTGTCATTGGCGCACGATTACATCTCATCTGTATTTTTCCTACAGGATTCTTAATATTCGAGAAAATAATTGTTTAAAACTTTAAATGCATGACAATACTATGAATAGGTAGGACGTAATTTAATGTTAAAAGGATTCATTGGAGCGTAACGACAGAACCGATTCACCTTGAGACCAATGGACCTACCATTTGCTAAGTAGTTCTGTCTGACATAATTATTATAATTTAAATAAACTAGAAAATCCGGTTATTCTATTGATGAAATCATAACGATTCCGACAGGTAGAATTTTGTTCTTTCTTGGCTCCAAAAGTTGTGGAAGGTATTGTAAAATAGTTTGAAGTAACCTACAGGTTATAGGTACCGATAGGTAGTTGTACTCATAGCAAATTTATCTACTACGATGACTAAGATTGATAACATACCACAGGAGTTTTTGCCTAAAGTAATTTAAATCTTTTTTCCTGCCAAGGATAGCAAGTATCACTTAAACTGATGACTCAGAGCCACGTAACAAAGTTCATTGTTCCCTAAACAGAGATGAAGTGTTTTTGTCTCGTTGTGTTCACAAAAAGCGTACAGGAAACGTCACGTTCCAGTTTGTAAAGGGGCAGATAATTGACGTAATTATCATAACCTGAACTAAATAGCGAGCACGGCTAATTAATGGGACGCGTAACAAGTTAAAATAATTGGAACGTGCACTCAATTTTACACAGCTCTGACTGTAAAGGAGTATCATGGTGTGTTTGCGTTGCAATCTGTGAAGTATTATA
This sequence comes from Chloroclystis v-ata, assembly GCA_963691955.1. Taxonomy (NCBI): domain Eukaryota; kingdom Metazoa; phylum Arthropoda; class Insecta; order Lepidoptera; family Geometridae; genus Chloroclystis; species Chloroclystis v-ata. The sequence goes on from OY829899.1 coordinate 8,326,597, forward strand.
TGAATGGAGCGACTGCGTTTTACGATTACAGTTTGAAGTGGAACACAGCAACTGTAGTGCTAGGCCTCGCCCTAATCCCTATTTCTCTTTATGACGCTTTCTAAGTAGGTAAAGTTCTAAGGACGTATTATATGAAGGATTTATTTTACTGAGTGATATTAACCTATTATAGAAATTGATACAGGGATTCAATATTAAGTACCTACTTGTGTACGAAGACTTGAAATAACCCAATTAAAACAGGATAAATCCCTCTTAAGTTCTCAAGTTGGATAAACTACCACCTAAACTTAACATTATAAACTGTATTTGTATGCAATATATAAATAATTCAATTCCAATTTATTCTACCACTACTAGGCAAGACGCACATTGGAATTTCAATACCTGCTCCATTATCATACATTACATCACAGTATCATCAAAAGATGATTAACAAAGTAGGTCGAACTAAGCACTCTACTTCCGAGATCTTGTTAGAATGTCCATCGTAATTGCAATCGATTGACTCATAATGTTTTTGTTACACAATGTTGAATATTACACTTCTATAATAGATGTGTAATCGTGTTCTAGTACTATAAGTATAACTAGATGAAAACGTACTTTTATGCAACCTTGTTTTCATTGTACTCGTATATTTTAATTAAATGATAAAAATGCATTCACTTGTCCAAGTAACCTTTAGTATTTTATGGATATAAATGACATAAATCCTAAATGTGTAATTTTAAATTTGTTACAAATCAGCAAAAACTATGTGGTATGTTTCACTTTATTTACGAACCCTTTTAATTTAGCTTACAAGTCATGTGTAGAACAAAAAATATGGTATGGTAATTCAGTATTTTCCCGTAAGACACACTATGGACACAAACTTGCTAGTGTTTCAGGATTATTTTAACTGCTTTGCTCTGCTTTTAAAGGATATCTATTCCCACAGGATTCAATTCATTTTCTGATAATTATGTTCAGCCGTTTACAAGAGTTCCTTAATAAATCTATACATGGCCATTATCAAGTACCTCCTATTTAAAGTACCTACCTCACTTTGTTTTCCAGTAATTTATTCCGGCATATCATTACATAAAATGTCGTTTCGTAAACAATATTGCCATGACGAAAGATGACTCAAACACTCAAACCTATTTTAAGGTTCTATTCAATACTAAACAACAACCAAGCTTAAAACATAACATTTCAATTTAAAGATGTTTTTAATTAAGGCATTTAGATTCTTAGGTATCTTAATAAGTATCCAATTGGTTGTTTCTGATTTCTCTAATATAATAAAACATGCACAGTGTTGTCAGTGTTTCATTCAAACAAACGATACCTACCTAATGCAACACGATATTTACGCAACGTCGCGCCTACGGATCAGGATTAAGCACCGGTACTGTGGGCGGACTTCCTTCCTACGTGTTCTGCGTACGAACAGACGGACACTCGATACCACCTACCTAACTAGTAGTACCTCACGGCTGAGCGGTTGAAATCGAATACAACCAGACGGAATCGATAACCACATGACCAGCATATTCCCCTTTTATCTCGGTCGGTAGCGGATTGGTAGCGTAGAGAGTGGTTGCGGTCGAGAACCAGCACTTCGGTACTTTATTTATTGATGATTCATTGGAGGATTGGAAATTAAATATTACATATATATCATAGACTAGCGGCCCGCTCTCGCTTCAACTCGGGTAGGTTAGAATAGAAACCTAGTAATAACATACTTTAAAAGCTGAAAAGGAATAACCTACTGCAGCTTAAGTTTCTTGGCGAAATAACTCTCACGTAGATATTAATTTACTTTATTAGGAATAACTTCTAATAAAGAGAAGTGTCCAGCTTCCTTATTACTCTTGGTGCCTGACATGGCAAAAATCACGGCGGCGCCGGGCCGCGGCGTTGCAATTGAGAGAAACATTCAGACCATGCAGTCAGCCTGCGAATCATTTAACCCAGTAAATATTTCAAATATTTATATATATCTATATACATTTAAAAAAAATATTTCGTACTTACAGTATATTTCAATTAATTAAACACATGCAGGAAAGAAATCAAATTACAGACGAGGTAATGGTAATTATGAGAAATGATCGCTGATTGGCTGGTATAAACGACAGTGATAATCAAAACCAGGTAAAATCTTAAATTAATATTATCCTTACTAATAGATATCCTTACTTATACTTATAATATTATAATATACTTATAATATTATAAATACGAAAGTAACTCTGTCTGTCTGTCTGTTACGCTTTCACGGGTAAACCTCTGAACCGATTTTGATGAAATTTGGTACAGACAATCTTTAGACCCTGAGAAAGAACATAGGCTACTTTTTATTTCTACGCGGGCGAAGCCGCTGGCGGAAGCTAGTTGTTAATAATAAGCTAATCAAGTATTGAATTAATTAATCTAGCTTGCCGCCTTGCGGCTTCGCACGTGTTATAAATTTTTCCCGCTGTGAAAAGTATCCAATGACTATTTCCTGGTTATTATCTGCATTTTCAGCCCAATCGACTCGGCCAATCTCGTTATAAATAGGAGTTAAGTATAAATAATAACGTCGAGTTATAAATAATACAACTAAGTAGGTACCTTACTACAGTTAAATTAAAAAAAAATACTGTTTTTAAAGTAAAAAAATAGAGTTATGTTCTTTATTAAATGCATATTTTGTAAAATCTTTCGATAACATAAAATTACGTAATAACAACATGAAATTAGAACACGCACTTCACATTCAAAGACAATCAATTAATTGACACAGATCTTCCAACAAGTTCTACGAATACTTCATGAAGTATGTACTTACCTACTTACGAGTAGTTAGCTCATTGTTATGTGGTTAGATGGTGCCTCATTTAATTTATTTTTAGTTTAGGTTTAGCTAATCAACAACGAAGTAAATCACAAAAAATCTTTTATCTTTCTACGGTTTATCGTGTTATGGTGTGTCATACGGTCTTCGGACTTGCAAATACATTCAAAGTGTATAATAAAATTACGTGACTCACGTTGAACACGTATTCTCTTTGTAAAACATGGGTTTACTCACAAAGGTGCAACAAAACACGAATAAACAAGATTTAGAGGTTTTAACAAAGTCAGAAGGAACGCCGTGTTATGTGGGTTCGATCGATTAGAATGTTTTTTTAATTCTTATATCGCACAATGCCTCTACCATTGTATACTATGTTTGTAAGTTGGTTATTTTCCTCGAATAGTACATTTAAAAGAGAATTGTAACTACCATTTATTCATTCACTTCACAAACTGACTCACTAACTGTTCCTTCGCCATTTTAGGGATACGTAGTTAAGATTCTCAAGGGAAGCAACGGTACTCTACCTAGTCTACCGTCCGTCTGCAATTCTACTTTTGAATAAATAAAGCCCGGTGATCATTCTGTTAACACATCTAGTCCACAACCAACCCAAGGTTTCTGGGCATTTTGTGTATGTCTTTCGCTCAGTCCACGCGGGTCGATATCAGCTGCATCATGCTCAACCTCAACAATCCTAATTCATAGTCTAAGCCCTATTGGTATTTTGTTATTTCTTTAAACTGGTTTTTGGTATGTTAGTATATTGCAATTCATTTCATAAGACTACACCGAATCATTCAAGCCTATAAACTATTCAATAAGGCTCAAAGACAACAGAGGCAGTAGGTACTCTAACAAAACAGAAATTAAACTGGGGCGACCGGTTCGAGTAAAGCCCGGAGCGTTGCGAAAATGGGCCGCCACCGCTGCCTTACTGCAGCGGATGCAGGCAACCCGACAGCCAACGCATTAGACATTCATTAGACCGGCTTTCACTGGCGAAGTGCCGATGGAACTGGAACAATATACGCCTACACAAAGGTTTATAGCATCGATTAACTATTCTTAGACACTCAAAGAAATAAATTTAGCCGTTTACTTCCCACTCGCTGACAAATGCCTTCCCTGATACTGTGATATAGAGGACAACTAACCTTCATATAGGAATCGATGTCATCCCGTCTTTGGTTGAGGATACAATCAGTTGACTTCATAGGCAATAAATCCTTAAAAATACGCAGACATACCCTACCCATTTGCTCCACAGCTTTAATACCTCCCAAGTGATATCGGCTATTTGCGTCCTGAAACGCATTATTCTATTTTCATTCAGTATCCATGCTATGAACACATTTATAGTTCAGAATAAGGGAGTCTTCATAATTGATAATGTTACCTAATTTTGATGAATAGCACTCCATATTCTATGTCAAATATAAAAAATACTAGTGAAAGAATTACTTCGATACATCAATTAGTTTCCGATTTAGAAGTAAAACAAGTTGTAACCGTACGACGCGAGCCGCCGGTTACGGTGTGACGTCATAGTTTAGCACGATCAGTCTGGTTCACTCAGTCCGCTTGCATTCGCTTGTTATTGTGACGTAACTATAATAGTTAGAAATATGCTGTCGCGACATTTTTTGTAGATATTAATGTGTTCTACAAAATTGTAGTACATTGTATATTTCTAAAATGAATACTTTTCGCAGCGCATGCGATATAAGATTTTTTTTTTACATCTTGGGTGACATATTTGGGTTTTCCGTGCGGATCCCTACTTTTTTTGAAAATGTAATATAGCTTATAACCTTCCTCGATAAATGGACTATTCAACACTGAAAGAATTTTTGAAATCGGACCAGCGGTTCCTGAGATTAGCGCGTTCAAACAAACAATCAAACTCTTCCGCTTTATAATATTAGTATAGATTCGTATAGATAAGTGTATAGAAGCGCATAAACAAGTTTTAAATCAAAATAAACGGCCTCACGCATATTGTAAGTAAAATAAATACAAATAAAAGTGGCCAAGTGCGAGTCGGACTCGCCCATGTAGGCTTCCGCAGTAATTGTTTAATATGAAATAGTTTATGTTTATGACGTACTATAAAAAAACTACTTCATAGATTTCGTTCAAACCAATTTTCGTTGTTAGTTTTTATGGTTATCTACAATATATATTTTTTCTAGATTTATCATCTTCTTATTTAAGAAACTAAAGGAGGGGGGACACACTCTGTTTTGCACTTTGGAAGAGTCTCACGTCCAAACTATTGAGTTTAAAATTAAATGGTTTTAGAAATATTGTTATGATTTTTAAAGACCTATTCATCGATAACCCACACGTATGGGTCCGATTAAAAAACGTTTTTAAGTTTCAGTAGGTAGGTACTTCTACTATTTGAGTTATCTTCATCCATTTTATAAATCGAATAATATTTAAGTACTACTATTAAACTATTAACTTAATACGCGGACGAAAACACAACAAAATACTGCGCAAGCTATTGCACTACTACTATAATCTGCTGGCGACTTGATACTAAGCAGGCCGTGGCCCGCGCGACGTTAAACTATGACGTCACAAGCGCTCATGTGACTGTTAGCGAGACTCGATATTTTTCGAAACTTTGAATGCCTATAAAATCAAAACTACTAGGTACTTTTTAACTAAACAAAAACTAGTGTATTTGTATACACGCAGGCTTTACTGATACAACATTTCAAGCGATTTGGCATACCTAGTAACATTACTTATTCCTACACTATTCGTTCGGTGCCATTTATTATTTAACACTGAGCGAGGTCTTAGTTCAACATTGAGTTGAAGGTACTTGGTAACATAAATTATGCCCTTAGCCATTGCCCATAATGGAGTGAAATCGGAAACACTTTCTCGAAGATTCTTATGCAATAAAAATACATACATAATAATGTATGGTTAATACCTAATTAAGATTTTAAGACTTTTCTAGTTTTCCTAGTTAAATATTACTAACACTGTTTGAGGAAATATTATGAAGTTATTGTAAAAGCTTCAGGATAAGTGCATAGCATAGTACTCGTAAAATATTGTATGTTTTAAGTACCGGAAATTTAAGAAAAGAGGTCGAACTTCAGCGTGACGCCATTAAAATTAAATTCTTCCTCATTTCTTCTCTCAATGCCAAGATTTTTTTATTACATTAATAAGTTAAAGTAACGTCGTTAGTTTACCTTTTGAAACAGGTTTGTGAGCTGTGTTTTGGTGCAGACAATAAAGAGAAGAATAAAGATTCTCTCACGACATTTGGTACCACAATTGGGTTTGTAAATCGAATGGAACAAAGCCTGCGGTTACAGTTAGATGTAGGAAGGAAATAATGATACGTTTGGTGGGAATTTATACCGTTAATGACTCAATGCTAAATGAATGGTAGTTCTTATAATTATTTTAATAGAATAGTGTCATTATAAATACCAACCTATCACCATGCGGCTTTGCCAGCGCAGTGTAAATGTTATTTTATGTACGAAATATTAACTGGTTATAAAACGTAGCTAACGCCTTCATTGAAAAATCGGTAATTTAGTGCTAAAAGATATTTGAAATTCCTTTGAATCCTGGTTTTGGCTTAGGTAGCATCATTTCAGTCATCATCATCAGACGATCACTGCTGGGCACAGGCCTCCATATATGATTTCCAACTACTACGGTCACATAGTTACTTACGGTTAAGTAGTTCCATGGACATAATTCAGATTTATTAAGGTGGATAAATTAAACGGTTTTTTTTTATTTATGTGATTGTCATTAATTCGTTTAAATCTTGAGGTGAGGTTAAATAAAGGAAGGAAGAAATCACGAAGTGCATTACCATCCTTCGTAGCGGCAGCCGTGGGATGTGAAATGTAAATTAGTTGGCGATTAAGGAAACTTCTGACGGTGTCATGACATGACGGTAAGGTTTATCGACCTTCGCTCGTCTGCCTGCCTTTGGCATCACTTAGAAATGTCTGTTCAATTATATTTATAAAATAGTTATTGAGCTTACAAATCTAACCTTTATTATAATCGCGAAAGTTTGCAAGGATGGATTTTTTTTGTTAGTCTCCGAAGGATAACATATTTGTACAAAGTTGAAAGAAACTAGTTAGAATAACGTCACACACTCAATGGTACATCGCTTTTACTGCGGCTAACAATATTATAACATGAGAAAGCTGGTGTTTAATAGGCAAATGTTTTGTCTGTTTTTATGATATGATGTTTGATGTTGTCAAATTTAGTGATGTGATAGTGATAGCCGGAAAATGACCCAGTTTATTTTACCAAGAAAAATGGATCTATGTAAAATCTCTATTATTAAAATGCAGGTGAAGCCGGGCACGACTAGTTAGAACAAATTGAGAAGAACCAGGGCCATTATAGTGGGTCGTTTGTAGTAGACTGTTATGAGATTTATTAACTTGTTTGCAAATTGTCTGGCTAGTTCAGTTGATACATTAAACTTTTGGGTGTTAAAATATAGAAGTAGCTATAGATAAATCCAAATCTAAAGAATGTGACAAGGACACATACACAAGCCACAATACAGTTCACAGAATAAAAGATGCAAAACAAAGCTTATTTTATTAATAATTAATATCATCATTAACTAATATTTGTCCACAGCCTCTTCTAGTGAACACCAAAGTGAAGTTTTGGAACCTTTATATAAAAACTAACACTACACCTGTTTAAATAAACTTTGACTTTCAGTCAAATAAGTAGCAAAGCAGAATGACAATCACTTCTCTCCGGAAAGAAACTTAAATTCATGTGAACATAATTCATAAATGTACTACCAAGCTCTTAGTTATCTACTACCGTAACACAAGCTTTGAGCTTTACAAACTCAACTATCCAGTATTTATCTTACATAGAATTTAATATACACCAGTTATTGCGTTAAGTCACAAAGAGTGGAAGGAGGGAAGGGAGGCCTCTGCAGTGGGACAGTAGTGCAGGCAATAATAATAATAAAAGGTTATAACTAGTATTGAGAAACATTAGAAGATAATTACCTAATGAAGATAAAGAATGACATATAGTTTCACAATCATAGGTTTTAAATTGAAAATTGGTATTCGTAAAACTAGACTATGCCTCTTGGCTGTAAGGTTTGTTGTAGCATCATAGCATTGTGTGTCAAAATAATTAAGAAAAGAAAAAGAAGGCTCTATACAAAGATAATATCTTTTATGATAATTTTTTAAATAACCACTATAAATGTTTGTTATAATATATTTATATAAGCAAAAATAACTTGTAAGTTTGAAACTAACTTACAAGTAACTTTTACTAAATATAGGAATACATATTATTATTTCATAATGCTGGTTGAATGCTTCAAGGTCAATGTAATTTGCATCACTAAGATGAGATTATAGGTAGGTACAATAATTTTAAGTGTACACTGTAACAGAAGATGTAATCATATTTGCTATGGTGTGCAAAATTATTATATTAATTTTACTTGGTGGATAAAATACCACAAGGTTTCAAAGTGAATTAATTGTTATGTTACAAAAATATATATTCTTGTTTATCTGTGTCTCATAAAGCTAGCATGAGTAAGTAGCACTTTGAACTTACCAACAATGAATAGCGTGCTGCCGAGCAGGCATAATCCAATTCGAATGCATACTGCTCGATTTAGACTGCTCGTGACTCGTCGAGAAAAGTAGCTTATTGGGCAGTTCCATCTCTGATCGTTGGGCTGTTGCTCGTAGGTCACGGTGGTGGGCTGGTAGACAGCGCTTGTGGGCATTCTGATCGATCACAGCTTAGCGTCGCAAATAGAACAAAACACCGACACTGTCGCTTATTCCTTCAAAGCACTTCACTTCACTGTTACAAATTGTAACCAGACACAGGTAGCGCGATCATTCACGAAGCTATAATTATGATAAATAAACCTACAGCACGGTACAATACAAACCAAACGTAGCGAGCGATACACAACAGAAAAGTGACGTCTGTGTGATGTGACAAAGAGAATATAATCACTACGTTATATGATGTGAGTGATTGATTTGATGGTGAACTTGCGTGAGTGAGAGCAATGAGCAAAGCCAAAGCGCAGCGCAGCGCGGAGTTCAACCTACGAAAACAAAATGTCAATGTTGCCAACCATATCACACTGAAAAACGGTGAATACACTATCTTTACAATACAATTTATTAAACAAAATGTAATTGATAATTGTATGTATTGATATTTGTAATTTATTTCATCTGGTTTATTTACAAACCAAACGTAACGTAGTGGGATTGGCAATATAATAATAACTTGGCTGTTTAGTTACATATCTTCTTTGTAAATTTATAATAACTGTCAGGCTATTGTAAAAGGTAATTTGACATCTGGCTGTTTTTTGGCCGTAAGCTCAGGTAGGTATATGAAAAATGTTATGTAAATATATTTAAGGGCTGTGGATTTTGTTGATTAAATAAATTTACAGTAATTGTTTATAATTTATATTTATTTATTTAAATCAAATCATAATAGTACTCGTACCGTATAATATATATTTTATAACAATTTGTAATCGTAATTGAAAATAGTTGCAGTTTGTTCTACGTTGTTAAACTTTTGGACTGAAAATTCTTCAAGAAGTTCACTAGTTTCGATTGTTACGTTGTCCTACGGCAATAAAAAATCTTGTTGTGAATTTATGTTCCTAATGGCTATACTGTTTAGGTAACAATCAGTTTTGCATGGCCAGGAACGTAGTCCATAGTTATATTTAATAAGCCTGAACATTTTTGTGAAATAAAAGCCTGAAATTTTTTGTGAAAAAAAAACTTAGAGTGATTGCTGTCTTTAACGACATAATTTTCTTGGTTGTTGGCAGCACTCTTGACTTCAAAATCTATTTTGATTTCCAATCAGTCAACCTCAAAAAGAACATAGACAGTGACATAATTTAAAAGTACAATAGGCATAAAAATGGAAGGACCTACAGGTACCTACAATATCATAACTTTTGACCTCATTTCATATTAATTTCTTGCAAATGGGTATAACATAACTGAAAACTGAGTAAGTAAGACCTCCAAGATACCTGCCTGATAGCAGATGATGGATGTTCAGGATACATTCCGAGACATTATCCAGATGTGAAATAAAAATGAATTCATTGTGCAAAAATAATATATTGTTTATCATAAATTCATTAGCATAAGTTACAGAATACAGTTGCTTAATTCTAATTAACTAGCTAATTGTAAAATTAATCTATATATCTTAAAAGGCACTTTTCTTAAAATAAATAATATCATCTTGTTAAATAATATGTAAATTCACATGGTCTATGAGTGATAAATATTTATAATTTTAACTGCAACTCCCCAACAATATGATAATAACAACCAAAATTACAATACCTACCTAACAGTATACTTTTAATTAATAATATAGTATTGGGATAAGGTCACTGATTTTTTTTAGTCCCAAGTCAAAAACAAGGCACCAACATAAGTCAAATACATATTTAGGCCTCTATTCAATCTTTTAAGAAACTGCATGGCTTGATTTATTTATTACATTTCATTTGTACTGTAAAATAAACATACATTCTATTAAATAAGCTCTTAGCTATTTTGTACGACAAAATAGTGCCTGTTTATTATGCTACTTAACTTATTTCCTGGAATCATTATTGTTAAGTTGTGGAAGACCGCATTTAGCAGCTAAAGTTAGCAATCTAGTCAAACAGCATAGACTAAAAACTAAGTAATATGGGTAAATTGAATAAACAAGGTTAAAATGCTAAAATTATGTGCAAACCATGGGTCCCCCAGTTTATATACCGGTTAGGTATTCACCACGCAAAAATGTAAATATTATTTTTATGAAAGTTGAGATGTCACATTCAAATATGGTCATTTTCTCAGTCTCATTTGTAGCAGCCAATATTAAATACAACTCAAAAGACTTATTCTTCTAATGATCTACAAACAGATTCTCCGATTCATCCATATCTCACAAATAATTGATGATGTGTCTTATGAAGGTAAGTTAAATTTAGGCTTAGTTACTGAACATTCATTCAGTGCAGGTTTATTCGTCACGCGCATCATGAGCAACAATACAATAGTAAAACTTGAAAATTTCAAGATTTTATTTATCCTGTTTGCAATAAAACCTTATCAAAAATAAGAGAGACAAAATGGTAGAATAAAGCTTTAGGATGCCTTTTCAACAGAGTAAAGCAAAAGAGTCAAGCCATACTACATTATTATGGACACTTTCAGTATTTACAAATTTATACCATAGATGTGATTTTACTGCAGTTGATTTAATACTTTTAATACCTCGATAAGCATAGTAAGTCACAATTTGAAAAAATTGCATTTTACTTCTATACCTTCTATACCATGTTTGGCAAGAATTCTTAATTTTGTTTTAAGTTATTTGATATTAATAAATGAAAATCACAATGGTATGACTAATAATGTTAGTGGCAAAGAACCTCTAATGTAACAAATATCAAAAGTACATGTTAAACTGCAACTCACTCCTTCAATTTTGTAGTCAAGTTTTTGTACAGGATGCCTTGGCTACAAAATTCAAACAGTTTACCATCAATAAATTAGTCAGGATACCTCATTAATGCATTGAGTCAACTTGAATCCAATTGAAAGTTACCATTCAATTTATGAATTAAGCCATTATTGAATAGAAGTCACCTTCACTCAACCGCAAAGCCGGCAGTTTCAAGCACAGCTTGCTTGAGTTTGTCGTGGAATTTTTCTTTGCTCGGATAAGGGGGAAGGTCGAGGCGATTGAAGCATGTGTGTGCTTTCGGCAGTGAATCAGGTGACGCGTCTGGTACCAAGTGAAGTGTGAACAGTCTAGGAGCTGCTGCTCCTGTGGAACCCTGAAATGATTATAATAATACTGTAATATGTTATGTATAATAGAAAAATATGTATGCATGTATATCATATTAAGTATGTCAGAAATCTAGCACCAGTAACATAAAATTTGAGCTTTTTTTTGTGTGTACAATAAATCCATACATTTATGATTATAATTTATATAGCTTTGCTAGCGTAAGGATATTTTCTACTAAATATCTGTGCCCAGTTATATGGTTTGTCCAAAATGCAAAATGTCGCACACACTAAAAGGTTCTCCAACACCTTAATAGCAATTTTTTCTCGTTTTAAAATACATAGTTTAAAAATTTCAAGCTGACGCTTACAAATTACACTTAATTTGACTATTACCTGTAAAGCTCGGAAGCCCGCGAGTGGAACTCTCCTTGATCCGGTCACAAACTGCAGCAAGCGCGATCTCATCTCCGGATCGAACTCTTCAACAATCTCCCAAAACCAGGCAACAATCGGAGCGTCGGGCGTCACGTGTTTCAGCCTCGTGTGTCGCTTCCAATCAACCGGGTCCAAATCTGCGCGACCAGCCAATAACGGCTGTAAGTCGCGAGGGGATAATGGTCTCAGTAGTTGTGAAGGGATGATGTCGGCTAACCCGCGTTGTAGAGCTAGCCATTGTCTCTCCGCGCCGCGTGTGAATCTGTGTGCGACATAAAGTCGCACGTATTCACGCTTGTTCGCGTCAGTGACTGTTTCGTTGGCGCCGCCCGGTCGCAATTCCATGCTTCGGACGGCTCCGAAGGAGGAGCATTCAACTGAGAAAGTTGTGTCTATGACACCGGCAATACTGTTATCGCTGGAACGAAAGAGAAAATTATCAATACTCAAGCGCCAAAATCGAACAAAATATGATTTTAACATTCTTTTATTAACCCCCAATAGCATAAATTATGCAAATTTGACATATATATACGAGGTAGATGTATTCCACCACACTTTGCCGAAATTAATGGACTTAGCACAATCAGTTCTTAAAAAATTATAGTTGGTTATGGATAAAGCCAAGCCAAGCCATAGCACATTGGTATTTTACTGTAATGTTATATTCTGTATGTAATAATAAATAAATAAATATGTCTGTCTGTGGCATCCTAGCCGTTTTTAGGTTCTCAAGTTGACTGAACCAATGTGCATTATTCTTTTTTTAATATGAAAGCAAAAGAAGTCTATTTGGTTATGTTTTGACAAATGTACTTGTCACATACAAGTTAAGAAAAGTAACTTACTACATCCAAGACAAGGAGCGGTGCAGTTCGGGGTCCACCTCCTTGATGTCCTTCAGATTGATAGGTCGTCCAAGTAATTGTTTGTAGAAGGGCGACGTGAACGCGGCGTCCAGCTGGTGCCCGTGGAACAGCGCCACGCCGAGGATGCGACCAGCGAAGTGGAAGTAGGAGAGATGCTCGGGGTTTACCTGGAAACATTAAACTAAGTGAGTAATTAAGTGATCAATGGGGCCAGTTCCAGGATCAGATGCAGTTTGCATCTAGCGTGGAACTTGAAAATCATTAAAGGAGGCCTATGTCCATCAGTGGACGTCTACTCATACGTCTGGCGTATCGCAAGACGAATAGCGACCGCATTGTAAACATAAACTGTGTTTATTTTCCATGTTGTCATCCACATGAATGTGTAAATGCGGTATACGAATGTATCAGTTCCATATTGGTATAAATAATTCTACCTTCCAAAACTATGACATAGAAACATCAGCATCTAAGCCAGGGTTTCCCAAACTATGGGTCGCGACCCACTGCTGGGTCGCGAGCGAATATTGAGCGGGCCCTGACGACTGATGACGCGCGATCGGAGCGCATGATTTAAAGATTTATATCATTTATTTCCATAAAATCCTAAAGATCACTTGGACAAGTCAATAAGTACAAAATATTATTTTTTTCGCATTTAAATGAACTCAATTTGTATTTGCAAAGTTCAAACGGGTCAGACATTTTTGCGGTTCACGATAAAATTCGGGCGTCTATGTAAAAGCTTTTCCTGTGGAAAAGTTGTATTGAGGATGAGAAGTACGATTGTTTAAAACACTTGAAACGTTTATTGTTGAAAACCAAGTGCAGCCAAAGATGAACGTAGTATTTGCAATTTCTGCCCATTTATCATTAAAAAAAGCGACGATTAGGTATTTTTTAATTTATTAATTTATGTTTGAATTGTAATGTATTTAACGTGTAATTTTTGTTTTATAATATGTAAATAACTTAATTTCCTATATGTATAAGTACCTAACATTTGTAATTGGTTTTATAAATCGTGTTTGTTACTCAATAAATAATAATAATAATAATTTGGCGAGGAAATCAAAAAGCTCTACTTGTTGAATTGGATTTGATACCCATTTCAAGACCCCCAACCAACTGGTATGTCAACAAAAGCAGGTGAAGAACTAATTGATTTATCAGAAGATTCGTCACAAAAAAGTAGTTTCAATCGTTAGCAATTAACAAAATTTCGGCTCTCGGTTGCTGGTCCATGCCTGTTTGATGAAGCTATGAAAGTCCTCCTCCCCTTTCCTAGAGGTGGGTCCCGAGTTTGTAAACTTATATCAGATGAGTCGTAGCCCAGTCAACTTTGGGAACCACTGATCTAAGCTATAATAAAATAATAATAATAAATGTTTGGGCAAGGCTCGATGTTTATAAGTGACTTTACCCCGGAGTCACAGTTGATCTGCAGTGCGTATCGGTCGTCGCCCGCGTTGGCGTACTGGAACAGGCCGTAGTGCGGGTTGAAGAGCTCGCGGCCCAGCAGGTGGAGCCACTCGCGCGCCACGCCGCCGTAGTCCAGCCCCTCCTCGCCGCGGAACTTCACCAGCAGCCGCTTTCGAAGTTCTTTACCTCGCAGCTTCATCACAAGCCGGTAAGACTCTTCGAGAACTTCGTTTCGTGATATCTGTAAAAAAATATATTATAAGCACCCACTACTACTAATGTTCCCAATGCTAGGATACAAGGACTTCTCTCTTTACGAGAGAAATTAAGCCTTAATTCACGCTGGCCATGGGCAGGTTGGAGAATGCCGCATGCCTTAAAAAATCAATGTTTTCTGAACATGTCAGTTTCGAGTCTGAGTAGGTATGTAGACAAGTGATCCTAGGGGACTGTACCTCTATTCGACAGTGGCCAGTCTGCGGCTGGAGCGCCTGCAGCTCGGCCCGCAGCACGCGCGCCTTGGCCGCCAGGTCGCGCTTGTACTTGGGCAGGGCGTCGGCGCCCGTCGGCGAGGACGCGGCGGGCGCGGGCAGCGGCGCCGCGGCCGGCCCAGGCGCGCCCGAAGGACTCTGTAGGTCATATTTCAGTTAATAAACTTCATAGATAAAATATCTAACTTTTAAAACTATCATGGTTTTTAATTTTGGGTTGGCAACCCCACGGAATCAGCTTGTTCAAATTTGCTTCCTACCAAAATAAATAATTTTTAATTGTTTTTAGATAGAATTACGCTCTGTATTCCAATTTCATCGCATAATAAACGTATAATTTGTATAATTAAGTAGTTATAAGTGTGAAAAGTTGTGTAAAATAAGTGTATTGGCCTAACGGATTTAGGAGTTTTCGGTTAGAAACTTCAAAGTTATTTTGCTAGGTTTTTGTGTTTTACAAAGTGTTTGTGCTGAATCGTGAGTACTGTGATATAAGAATACTATTTCTACTACGTAACAACCATATTAGCACGTAGGTACAACCATTTTTGAAACGCAATATCCTAGACACTGTGTGTTTTGAAACTTGGCATTTTTTACTTAGAACCTAGTAAACAAAGTATTATGATGACTCGCAAAGGTCTCTCTCGTCAAGAGGAACTCACTAAACTTCAAACAGCTTTATTAGAGCTAAAGAAATCCAAGGATCAGAATGCACAGTTACTACAAGAAATAGAAGACAATGAAAAAATATTTCTAGACTCAGTACAACAAAATAATAAGCTTAAAAATGAACTTTCCGTGCTACATTCGTTAAATGAGTCCATAACTGAAGAGCGTGATAGGCTACAGGAGATAATTCTAAAGTTTGATCAAAACTGTGGCATAGAGTTTGAATCTGCCCTGCGTAGAACATCTTTGCTGGAAAGAGAACTTTGTGATGCACACCACCTTATCACACAGTTGGAAGAAAAGGCCCACAACTCTATCATAGTGTCCACACAAACTTTATACGATGAGCTAATACCGCATAGTACATCTGGCCAAGTCTCTGCTGAAAGCGATGACATGAACTCCGCTTTGATAACAATTGACTTAACTAAGGACGACAGTGTAGGTCATGTGGCCGCTTCTAGTAGAGGCAAAATACACATGAAAAGTAGAAATAAGTTAAAAAATATGTAAAAATTAATAAAATTATTAAAAAGACTAAGAAAATGTTAAAAATGCACAAAAATGCTGTAACAAAATGTAAATCAACTGGAACACTATTAACTAAATTGAAAATGTATACCACAGAATTAAATAGCAATAAAATTCAATATGAAGACTACATTAAAGTCCTCACAAGTAAACTTAGCTCCGCAGAACGTTCTATGAACCATTATAGTCTTTTGTATCAAAAGTCTACAAATGAAATTCGGGAACTCAGTCTAGCAATGGATGCTGTTCTTAATAGCCAAGTCAGTTTAGAGTCCAGAGTTATGGCTGGTTGTTGCTGCAATGCTGGTCTGGACCGTGGGGAATCTGGTCCGGTTAGTGTCTCTAACCAAAACCATGAGGAACCTAATCTGTCCAGGGTTGCATCATCATCCTTAACCATAACAACAAATCCAACTACACCCTGTAAACAAACTGTTATGTACTGTGATGAAATTGGAAAAAGCATTGGTAAGTTTTTGAACATTGGTATGAAGCATTCTATAATAAATAATTGTTTCCCTAACTCTGATTTACATCAAATCATGAAAAATATAAAAAATGATAATTCTTTGACTAAAAATACAAATTTAATAATTTTGATTGGAAATAGGGGAAATGTAAAGAAGTCTGACCTAATTAATTATATGGATGAATTATTTTCTCTAAAAATAGGCGAAATTGTATTCTATACATTTCCTTTCAGTCAGAAGTTGCCACAAATAGAAAATAATATTAGATATAAGCTTAACATGACATTGCATACTATCTCATGCAATAACCCTGTACATGTGATTGATACTAACAGTATAGTTAGTAATAAATTTTACTTGACCAATGGTAATTATTACCTACCTAATTTTTACACTCGACAATTAGCTGATTCGCTATGTTACTATTTTAATATAACAGCCAATAATTTGGCTATAAAAAATGCTTCTTTTGAGCATTGCAATATAGTCAAGTCCTTGGAATTTTTTCCTAGTTCTTTAAATTAGATTATAAGACAAAAGAGGAAATCTCTTGCCAATTAAATAAAAGTAATAATAATTTTCAAAAAATAATATCTAATAGTATGAATCACAAAAAACATAATCAAATAAATAAATGTAAACAAAATGCAAAATGTTATACCAACTTGGTGCATCAAAATATTCAAGGATTAAATAGTAAATTATTTGAAATAGAATTGTATTTAAACTCTTTTAATATTGATATTATATGTATCACAGAGCACTGGCTTAGAGACCATGAGCTCATGTTTAACTTCCCCAATCACCAGGTTGGTAGCTCATTTTGTAGAACACATGTTATCCGAGGAGGCTCTTTGATACTCATTAATAAGACATTAAAATTTAAAAATAGACAAGACATTACATCCTTGTCAGTAGAAAGCCAAATTGAGGTAGCATGTGTAGAGTTGGAGCGGAGTCTTATAGTAAGCGTATATACACCCCCTTCGGCATCATATGAGATATTTGAAAAGGTCATGGACCATATTTTAATGAAAATATGCAACACAAGTAAAAGTATCACTATATGCGGTGATTTCAACATAAACCTTTTAGAAGTTAATGCACTAAGTACTAGATTATGTAGTTTATTCAGTTCTTATAACTTGTTTCCTTTGTTTTTGGAACCAACTAGAATAACAGAAACTTCAGCAAAATGTATAGACAATATATTCACTGGTCCTAATGAAAATATAATTGAGAAAAAGATAATCAGTAACTTAAAATCAGACCACCTAGGGCAATTTGTAAAATTTGAAATAAAAGATAGACCAAAAAGTGTCAAAAAGATAATTAATTATGTACCGGTCACTACCAATCGATTTGAGAGGTTTAAATCAAACTGGGATTTAAAGCTTCCTTTTGATTATAGTAACAGTAATCCCAGTCAACTCTATAGTACTTTTTTTAATGAATTCAATAAATTGTTTAGTTCAATATTTACCACTAAGTCAATGGTAGTGTCCGACAAACCTGGCTTTAGCGAATGGGCAACTGTGGGTATACATAAAAGCCGTCAAATACTATATGAATTGTATAATGAAAAGCAGTTTAACTTCTGTAAAGAGTTTAGAGATAAAGTCAAGTCATATTCAAAAATTTTTAAAACTGTTTGTCAAATAGCTAAATCAAATTATATTAGTTCAAAAATTAAAAATAGTAGTAACATTGTTAAAACTACCTGGAAAATAATTAATGATGAAACCGGTAGAACTCAAAACTCTAATACAGAATTTAAACTGAAAATAAATGATATTGTTATTGATAATGATCATGATGTAGCGCAAGCTTTTGAAGGCTTTTTTACTGACATCCCTGTGTCTACAACTAGAACATTGAACTCATCACATGTCATTGCAGAGTCATTATTAAAAGAAAATGTACCCAGTTGTAAAATAGATTTTCACTTTAAATATGTAAACACAGAAGACATTTTAAAAGCTTTCAAAATGATTAATGTAAAGAAAACCAAAGATCTCTGGGGAATCTCTGTACAAATACTTAGATCACTAGTACAGACATTTGCGTCTGAATTAGCTTACATATTCAATAAATGCATTGATTGTGGTGTATTTCCTGACTTAATGAAACACAGCAAAATTGTACCTCTCTTCAAATCAGGTACTACGACGGATCCAACTAACTTTAGGCCAATATCGGTACTGCCAACGTTTAGTAAAATATTTGAGAAACTTATTTTAATACAAATCTCACAGCATTTTCATACTAATAATTTATTACACAATAAGCAATATGGCTTCACCAAATGCAGGTCCACTACTGATGCTGGCGCAGAGTTGCTAACGCATATTTATGATGCGTGGGAAAAGTCGCAAGATGCATTAGGAATTTTTTGTGATTTATCGAAGGCATTCGATTGTGTAGACCATGAAACATTAATCAGAAAATTACATCATTATGGAATTAGAGACAAGTCTTTGGATCTTTTTGCTTCTTATCTAAGTGAAAGGATTCAAAGAGTTGATGTTAATGGTAAGAGGTCCCCAGGAGCTTTGGTTTCAATGGGTGTACCGCAGGGATCAATTTTGGGCCCGTATCTCTTTTTAATATACATAAATGATTTACCTCATCTTGTAAAGAATGATCACGAAATAGTGTTATTTGCTGATGACACCTCTCTTCTGTTTAAAATGAATCGACGTACAAATAACTATGACAAGGTGAATAACGCTATTTCGAAAGTAGTTCATTGGTTTAACTCTAATAACTTGTTACTTAATGAAAATAAAACCAAATGTATAAGATTTACATTACCAAATGTAAAACAAGTTAAGGCAGATATCAAAATAAAGGATAAAAACTTAGAGTTAGTAAAAAGTACTGTATTTTTAGGCATAACACTAGACAGTAAGCTTCAATGGGACGCTCATATAGATAAGTTATCGAAAAAGCTCAGTTCTGCGGCTTTTGCTGTTAAAAAAATCCGCTATTTAACTAATGTAACTACTTCTAGACTGGTCTACTTCAGTTACTTTCACAGTGTTATGTCGTATGGCATATTACTCTGGGGGAGTGCTGGAGATGTACGACTGAATAATATATTTGTGCTTCAGAAAAGGGCTGTTCGATCTATCTATAAAATGAGCCCAAGAGAATCCTTGCGTGAAACATTCAAGGAAATAAACATATTGACAGCTCCCTGTCAATATATTTATACAGTCTTAATGTATACCCACAAAAACATCAATAGTTTTCCTAAGAAAAGTAATAGACATAATTTTAATACTAGAAATAAGGAAAAACTAGCTTTACATATTACTAGGCTACATAAGGTTAATATATCTTTTAAAGGGCAATGTATACGCTTCTATAACAAGATTCCCAAAGAATTGCAAGAATTATCTATCACTAAATTTAAAAACTTAGTAAAAAAACTTCTTATTTCAAAATCGTATTATAAAATATCAGAGTATTTAGATGATAAAACTGCATGGGATGGAATCCGCTCCAATATTTTAAAGAATAAAAAAACTAACAGATTATTGTAATAAATTCAGATATGAGCTGATTGTTCTTTATGTTTCTCAATTCAGTGCTTAAAAAAATGAAACATATTTTTATGTCAACATTGTTTCCATTGTATATTTTTATTTAATGTTAAGTTGTAATAATGAATTGTATTTATTGACTTGTCCAAGTGATCTTTAGGATTTTATGGAAATAAATGACATAAATCTTAAATCTTAAAATCATGAAACGGGTAACATACCATGATTTGAATGTTTTTGAGTTTTGTCAAAAAATTCAACACTTGTCTTGTAACGGTATTTTTGGAATCTGGTGGAATATCTAATTCAACTTACGAATCTGGTTACAAGTGCGAGCCTGGGGTCGGTGAACTGCGTGGTCCGGTTGGTATGGTCTACGAAGTAGGGGCGGCCTGAGGGCGCGTGCCGCATCTCCCAGCCCGGCGGCAGCGGGCCGGCCGTGGCCGCGCAGTGCCGCAAGTGTTGGGGAACGCGCGGGTCGTGCCACGTGGACGCGCCTGTTGCGCTGTTGTAGAAATACACCTGACCTTGTGGCGTGGTTCGCATTTCTGAAAGGATCAAAACAGATTTTAATTTAGTCTTTTTTATTCATTCTGAAACACCCCTCTTCACACAGCTGTTGTCAACCTGGCTAAAGGATTTACCATCTTACTGCAATTATCAAACCATCTGGTATACATGGTGATTAAATCAAATCTCCAAAACAATGTATTTTATTTATGAATGCTCAGTAATGTCAATATTTTGTAAGAAGACTGACCGTATCCAGGCGGTAGATCGGCGGTGGTGCTGGAAGGCGAGAGCGCGGGCGCGGCGACGGGCGGCTGTGACGTCACAGGCGTGGCGGGCGCGGGCTGCCGGGATCTCACTGCTGTTTGCGGCTGCGGTTCTGGTCTGAAACAAGATGGAAGATGAATGCTTAGCTTACATTCGAAAATCTATATATTTTTTAGATTAAAGAGAAACGATAATATTAACCTTTATACAGAATAACATTCAGAGGACTATTTAGAAATATTTGATTTCCTAAACTGGATTTACAGATTTTGGAAAAAGTGATGTAGCAAAAGTATAGTAATTTAAGACAGAAACCTGAGTGATATGGACGTGGCTAGCTCTGGCTCTGAGCCGAGCGAGGCGGGGGAGCCCGGCGAGGCGGGCGACATGGGCGTGGTCGGCGTCAGCGCCGGCGCGGGCGACGACGGTGGAGTGGACAGCGCGCCCGGGGAGCCCGGCGCCTCCGCGGTCGGCCGGTCCCACTGCGTGCGGCACGTCGCGTGGTTCACGTAGTATGCTCTGGAATACGTTGATATTTTTATGTGAGCATCTACAAAAAGTAATATTTAACTTGTACCGGGTGGCCCAGAAAGACCGAAGTGGTGTGAATTGCTTATAACTTTTTATTTAAGAGATATTTTTTTAATTTTTTTTTTAAATACATTAAATTTATGGGGAATATTTTTGGATTAGTTATTAAAAATGATATCCCGCAAGTGGTGGCCATATTCTGCTTCGCACAAACAAATAAAAAGTTATAAGCAATTCACACCACTTCGGTCTTTCTGGGCCACCCGGTATTAGCATAAATGGACTTCAATGGAAATTCCATTGAAATCCATTTATGCATAATTTGCCTCTAAAAGTAACTTTGATAAATCAAATAAAAAGCTTTTACCGAAGAGTTTGATTCATTAATAATCACCTTTCATCACTTTAAGAGAACACTATAAGGTATAAGTTGAACAAACCTGCCCCCAGGAGTAAACCGCTCCTCCCATTGTTGCGGCAGTGGTGAGTGCGAGCTATTGTTGGTGTTCCCCGGCGGCTCCCTCGGCGCGCGGACCTCGCCCGCCGGCCCGACCACGGCGAGCGGACTGCCCTCGCCCGCCGCGGACGCTGGCTCGCCTCTAGTCCCATCTCGCGATAGCAAAGAGACTATGACCTGACCGCGCCCACTTATTGCTTCTCCAGTGCCGTCGTCGCGAAGTTCCAAGCATTGGTCTGTTTCAAACAACAATTTTGACATAAATATAAAGTATCTAATCAATAAAATGTATATTTAATAAGATGTTGATAACATGTTGTCCAGTAGTATTAATATTAACTATTAACATAATTATAAAGCAATGTATTTGTTATTTACTTTAGAAAGTTGCCACTCTGTATTATGATAAAAGACTTAACAGACCAATCAACTGTTATGAATTAACATGTAACACTTTATTTAAACTGTTGTGCCTGAGTTTGTCAAAACGAAAATACTTACATCCTGTGTCTTTCAATTTGTGCACTGTTGAAGGTTGAATGCGAACACAGCCGAGGAAGCCAGAGCCTTGTCTTTTGTGAACTTTGCGTTGATTCCAAACACTGAAATGAAAAATGCATTTATTTCAGTAGCATACTTACCAAAGACTTTAGTCTTGCCTGAAATTATCAACTTAACATTTTCGTAAAGAAACGTAATTTTATGTCTTATGACAGTAATTTTAATTTTTTTTAATTTTTCAGAAAGATCACTCATAAATGGCTAGAGAAAGGCATTAAGTATAGGCGAGACAAGATTAACCAATCTTCTAGGATTATTCTTTGCATTGATACAATTACTCTTTGTTGGTTTCCAAAATGTTATATTGATGATATTAACAAAAATTTGCCTAATTTGTTGCATAAATACCATTAAACTTGAGTTGTCTATTACAATAACTTAAAACTCTAAGATAAACGCTAGATAGATGTTGCTCTGTGTGAAATGTCCACCAATATTCATTTATTACTTGCATTAATAAAAAATTAAAAAACTTCTGCATATTTAGGCATATGTTTGTGTTACAGTGTCATTGTAAATGACTTTCACAACAACTTTCCCAAAACAATCATAAGTAAATATTTACTGAAAATTTGCTGGAATTGCAAGAGCTATTTGATACCTTTATAAATAAGATGTTTGATATATATTCATAAAAACTAAAAGTATACCTACTAATAACTATAATCTATTCAGGAGATTACATTAAAATATAATAACTCACTACCAAGTGCTTATATTACAAAGCATTCCCACAAATGGAACATGGGGACTTCTCGCTAAAATAGTAAATCATATTGAATTAATGAAATAATATAAAAATACTTTGATGTTATTAGATCTTCAGATCCATACCTTATTGTTATTCCATCTCCTTTAGTCAGATACAAATCATAGTGTGTATTCCACTTAGGGTCGAGTGTTGCCTTAACAGCATTGGTTGAGTACACTTGACCACTACCATCAACGGATATCTTGGCGAAAGGATCCGGTAAACCTGTTGAAAGAGAGGCTCATCATC
Organism: Chloroclystis v-ata; assembly: GCA_963691955.1. Classification (NCBI taxonomy): domain Eukaryota; kingdom Metazoa; phylum Arthropoda; class Insecta; order Lepidoptera; family Geometridae; genus Chloroclystis; species Chloroclystis v-ata. The sequence goes on from OY829899.1 coordinate 8,350,067, forward strand.
ACACACACACACACTATTGAAACAACAAGTGCCATAAGTTGGGGCATTCTCACCTTGAAATTATTATTATAATAATATGTCATTAATAACAGAAACTTACGAAAAAGATCCTTCCGGACCAGGTTCCTGGCGCACAGAACTAAAACAAAATAAAAGTTTGGTAAAAGGAATGCGATGCGAAATTGAAAGCAAAATCGTTTTCATTTAGTTTATTTTTGGACATGATACATACTAGTTAATCGTATTTTTTGAGCACCATATTTGCGATTTGGTATCGGAGTGGTCATTTTAATAACTAATCACAGGAACATTGGGACTATACAGTATTTGTAAAGTTTTTATACACGATTTTCACATAAACTTTCGACCACCATTTTCAATGAATGAGTAATGTAATGACCGATCGAATGAATGAATGGAATAAAATATATAACTACAGAATTAACAAATGAAATAGAAGTGATCTATAAAAAATCCAGAGGTGGTTCGGTGGGGTAATCCCAGATCAACCCACAACCATCAAAATGAAAGTCGATTCTACTCTCACTTAGCCAAAGCCAACAAAGCTTTTAACCTAACAATTTATATTAAAGCAACCGCTTTCAGCATGTATCTAATATTGCGATAGTTATGTCACCAGTCGACACATTCGTCGCTGCCTTGAAACCTCAGAAGAAGGAATAAAATAATATAATTGGTATAACCTGCGCACATATAGAAGCGAATTATAAATGGCGTCCGCTCGCATGCGTTCTCGCTCACTCTCTATCGCTGTCTATACTCACACAGTGAAGTACGCGCTACAAAAAAAAATAGTCAGTCAGGCCTAATTCGCACGAGAGCTTTTTTAACGTCCGTTAAAAAAGCGTTCAAATAGAACATAATAATTATGTTCTATTTGAACGTTTTAGGCATACCCAAGTACGTGTTCACACGTCGGCGATTTTAGAACGCGACGCTTTTTTATCGAGCAGTGTTGCATTTTCAACGAAAAGTGCTGGTAATAGGCCGTATGAAACTTTTTATTATTATTCACACTATTAAAAAAACGCCGGCGCTGCGATTAGTACTATGAGTATTAGTAGAAATATTCCAATAATTCGTCAAATCTTGTATACTTGTCGAATCTTCGTACAGTGTCACAAACTGTTATTTTAAGTATCTCTGTTCATTCAGAGGATGTACCCAGAATGTCCTTTTTTTCTTTCTTCTTCTAGCAACACAAATCGCTATAGCTAGTTATTTAGCAAAAAAAAATTCCCACGGCTTTCTAAAGCGAGGGACGAGACGAAAGTGATTTAAAAGCGTTCGTATGAATGATCACATTGAGGACCTTTATAAAAGCGCCGGGTTTATAACGCAAAGTTGTTTAAACTCTTTACTTTACTTTACTAAAAAAATAATTTCATTTAAAATAAGTATTTTGTAAAAAAAACTCTGTAGGGACCTAGATAAAAATACTATTTAGATAATAATAATACAATAATACCGTGGAAATATGCTCGAATTACAAATAATTTTGGTATTATGTTTGTATGGGAAATTCGTCGTGACGCCGGCCTGTTTGAGAAATTGTTTTGCCAACCGTACCATACCTACCCGCCGCCATTTACAGAATTCACTTTTAATTGCGCAGGTTATAATTCTATTATCTAAGCTTGAAACAGATGCGCAAAAAAAAACTGCTTGATAGATTTCGTTCAAACCAATTTTCGTTGGTAGTTTTTTTGTTAGTGTATGTAGCCGCGGAATGAAAAGGTTCGTCAATTTTCAAATTGATTCGTTCAACGTATCGCGAGCACATAAGTATTACCTTTTGAAACTAAGAAACCTTTTGTTACAGAATAGACTCGGGTTAGAGAAAATAATGTTTAATTTCGATACTAAAGTTCAAAATTATTCAGATCAAAGTTGTTTGACAATGTAACTTGTCACTAAGATTAGTATGTTTTTTATACCTTCTTGTTGGTTCAACCTGCCATTTCTTACGAACATACGGTATAGAATAAACAAGCAAAACCTTATTCGATAACTTTTCGTTTCTTGTACTGGTTTATCGTATGTTGGCATAATTGATTCTTGCCGTACTAGTGCAAGCGATAACCACCTCTAAGGTGACAAACCTTTTCATTCCGCGACTGTACATTAGGTATATATTTATTTTAGCTTTATCATCCTCTTATTTTAGAAGTTAGGGGGGGGGGGGGGGATACACTCTGTTTTCCACTTTGGAAGAGTATCTCGTCCAAACTATTTGGTATTTTGCGGTTCACGGAATACAATCATATCGTCGGTGTCGAGCGAGAAGTCACTAATTGCCATTTTGGCCAAAATGACTTAATGATGCCAAAGTGTTTTTAAACCTATAATCTACCATGTGAGAAAATAAAAAAATGATATTTTTATATATTATAGAAAATATAAAAATGTCAGAAATCATTAAGTGCCTGTAATAGCAATAAACTGTATGATTAAAAGTAACTAACTTCACTTAAGTATTATTAGACTTCAATATTTTGGTGAAATGTAGAACAAACGTTTCTCACTAAGGTCACTTAGTTACTTTTTAATACATCACGATGCCACGAAAAGGAATAAGCATTTGCGTACAAGTCACTAACTGCACTTAGTTATTATGTGCATAACTAAATTCTCGAATTTTGTTACTATTTTAAATGACTAATTGATCTTAATGACTTCATACTAAAAGAACACGTGCATCCTGCGATTTTCGGATGATAAAAATAACTAACGCACTTATATGAAATCAAGAATTACGAAATTTATAGTAGGTACAATTCATTTTTAATTATGTATTGTCATTTGATTATTTATTATTTCCATCACTGTACATTATAAATTAATTTTAATTTTTTTGATATAATGCAAATACCTATAACTCACGCAAATATTTAAGCAATATTATATATTTTTATAGTAGGACTTTGTAAAACATCTGGCACATTTATACATGTAATGTATACCTACTGTGATTTGAGCAAAAGTATAATCTTATGTTAATGTTTTTCATTACTTAATACCACCATTACGTATGTCAAGGTAAAAATACATAAAATTTATCTTCCAATACGTAATAGGTAACAACAATGTTTTAACACTATTATTATTTATTTAGCATCAATAACAAATTATTCAAGATAATTATAATATCTAAAAACACCCAGAAACCACAAAGGTTTATAAATATATAACTAACAACGAACATTATTACAAATAATAACCTTTCATAAAAACTTTAAATTATGAAAAAATAACATTAAATTCTCTTTACCCTACATTCGTTAAAACATAATCAATATTATAAAAATACCTTGGATAGGCAGCATTATTAATTTAGCTAGACACTCTTAACGATATTTTTTTAGTAAATGAGAATTGATTGATCAATGAGTGAAATTTAACAGGAATAATAATATTAGATCAGTATAGGTTTATAAAAATGTTTCTTTTCCTTTGCCCATCGTATTTTTAAGAAAGAATCATTCGTTTTTGGTCAGTTCTTATCACTTATTCCTTGTTTCTTTTGCTGTATCAAGGACATTATTCGCTATTATGGTTGTTATGGAATATTTTATCAACCTATACTGAACTGACATAATTCCTATTGAATTTTACTCATGGTTCGAAGTAATAAAAGACAATGCAGAACCGCTTTCCGAACTAGACACTTGAGAAGAAATGCAGAAGAGGAATATTAGATCTTATCTAAAATAAACATTGACATACGAGTCTATAGCTAACTATATAATTTTTTTATGCTGTGTTGATGGTTTAAATAATGATGATTGTTTTTAACTTATTGTTTGTAATGTTCGTTGTTAGTTTTATAATAGTGTTTAAACATACTTGTATTGAAAGTTAATTTTATTTAAATGATGATGATTGTTATTTGATGAAATCTTATTCTTTTAATCAAATTAATATAATTAAATAATAATATTCACTGCTTGTTTTCATAATAGTGTTAAAACACGCTTATGCTTTTATCATCATCTACTATCATCATCATAATTTCAGCCATTGGACGTCCACTGCTGGACATAAGCCTCCCTATATGACTTCCGGGTATTACGGTCGGATGCAACTTGCATCCACCGTGAACCGGTAGCCTTTATAAGATCATCTGTCCACCTTGTTGGTGGACGTCCGACGATGCGTTATCATCTCATATAAAAGAGATTAATTAATTTTTCATAATTAGTGAAAAACACTTATATTAGGTCATAATCGCGCTCAAATCACAGTTAACACTATTAAATTAGTTGCATGAATAAATCACTAACTCAACAGAATGTTTACACAATATCTGTATGCAGTGTTTGGCAAAAGTCATTAACTGCTCTTTTTTCAAAGATTTTGTTATAATTACTCACTAAATATGGTTATTTCAAATATTATTGAAAATCTTATTATTGGGATAAATTTGCCATAATTTCCTCAAAGAAACATATTTGCTATCTATTTGCGTTACAGAGATATTACGGCTTAAAGACAAAAAAAATCTTAAAACGCGTTTATCTCGGAACACGGTTTTTGTAGTTAGTGACTTCTCGCTCGACACCGACGATATACTTACTAAATTTGGACAATAATTAATGGACGGACATGACGAATCTATGGTTACGGGTTCCGTTTTTGCCATTTGCAATGATTTTATATAGTATAGATTTGTTACAAGCACGCGCATTGTAAAGACTCAAATAAAACCCAATTGTAACTTTTAGTTGTCAGTCTGCGTCGAGCGCAATCACGAGCTTGACATGCCGTAGGTTATTGTGTCCTTGCTAAAACAAATTAAAAATGCCATCGTGTGTGTTTCGGAAGTGTACCAATTACGATGCTAAAGTAAACAAAACACAAGGAATCTCGTATCACATGCGAGTATGCAAAGATACTTAGATTATTTATTTTTCCAAATAATTATAATAATTGAGGCGCGGACATAGATTAGTTAGTGTAGATGCGAATATTGATGGCGATGTAAATTCGATGTAAATGTAAATTCTGATCGAACATTCAACACAGGTACCTACCTATTTTTAATCATCGCGTATATTTGATTAAAACCATAATTCATAAATACACAAATATTCGTCTCCATTCCGCACATAAAAATAACCCCGAATTAAAAAAACTTTTAAAGAGACAGAAAATAAATAAATAAAATCTTTTTGAAGGTATTTAGAAAGTGTGTTTTACTAATTTATCATTAATTATTTCAATTTCAATAAATATGATTTACTTTTGTAAGGTGTTTAATTTCTTACCTATTACTATACATTTTACTCAAGTGTCCACTCTACGAATATAAATGTTACTCTATGAACTAGTAAACATTTGACATCTTATGTCAGTTTTGGATTCACGGAACAGATTTCAAACTGCAATTACATGAAGGTAACATATCTATACTATATAAAATCATTGGCCATTTGGCTACGGAACCCTAAAAAGCAGCAAGTCATAAACTAAGAAGAAGAAGAAGAGAAATGAAAAAAGAAGAGAAAAAGTTGTAGGAGTACATAATCAAAGAGAATCTAATCACTACCGGGGTCGAAACTGCATTGTTTATATGAAATAGTTTATGACGTATTATAAAAAAAACTACTGGATAGATTTCGTTCAAACCAATTTTCGTTGTTAGTTTTTATGGTTATGTACAATAGGTATATTTTTTCTAGATTTATCATCTTCTTAGTTTAGAAATTAGAGGGGGAGGGGCACTCTGTTTTCCACTTTGGAAGAGTCTCACGTCCAAACTAATAAGATTAGAATTAAATGGTGTTAGAAACATTGTTATGATTTTTAAAGACCTATTCACGTATGGGTTCGATTAAAAAAAAGTTTTTAAGTTTCAGTCCTATGTAGGTATGTACCCCCAAATGTAATTGATTTTTTTTTTCAATTTTTTTATGAAATCTTAGTGCGGTTTACGGAATACATCTACTCACCAAATTTTAGCTTTATAGCTCTTATAGTTTCGGAGAAAATGTGGCTGTGACATACGGACGGACGGACGGACGGACGGATATGACGAATCTATAAGGGTTCCGTTTTTGCCATTTGGCTACGGAACCCTAAAAATGGCTGATTGACGTTGACGGATTGAATTTGACTGTCATGTCATTTCATCCTGATTTTTCTGCCGAACGATTTGTTTGAATTGAGAGAACTAAGTATAACAAATGCAAATTTATTCCGCAATATTTTGCAAAAGTATCGCTTATTATGAACTGTGTGTGTTGTAGCGGCCGATTCCATGTAGGGTACTTCTAAGTACGTACCTAAGTAGTAGGGTCTTTGAATAAAAATTTAAACTTTTTAAACAGGAAATGGAAAATAAAAATGACTGTACAGTTAACAAAAAGAAGTACAATAGAACCAGCACCAGGAAGTGTGCTATTTGTGACATACGAAAGTTGCCCAAATCTAATGTATTGTTTGCACATTTTCCTCTGAGCCCTGATCGGTAAGTGCGGTAAGCAGGCATCCACTATGTTTTCGGCCTTAAAAATTTCATCATATTATGAACTTCCTTTTTAACTGGAATATTTTCTAGGTGCCGATTATGGGTAAAAGCATCGGGTATTGAAGATCTGGTACATCTCCCAATTGAGAAGTTGCGTGAATTGAAATATGTTTGTGGCTCTCATTTTGCCCCAGAATGCTTTAATTCACAAAGGAACCGATTACTGAGCTCTGCAGTGCCAACATTGAACCTCAAAAGGCCATTGCTGTCTGATGCCCTTTTCACTGAGTTTCCTTTGCATGTTAAATCTTACTATGAAAAAATTGAAAAAAAATCAGGTCAGTAACAAATTAGTGAAGACTTTTAATGTGATTTAAAATCCAAGATATTTTTTGTACACAAATAAATGTCATGAGATGTCTCTGTCAACCTTTTTAGGGTTCCGTAGCCAAATGGCAAAAACGGAACCCTTATAGATTCGTCATGTCCGTCTGTCCGTCTGTCTGTCCCACACGGTTGTTACCTACTTGTGTTATCACACAAGTAACAACCTTATAATTAAGTAAATTTTTAAATTACTTGACACTGGCAAATTGTGCTTAATTTAGCGCAGAGACCATTTTATCAAACTAACTAAATCGTTTGGTGCGATTTATAATCCAAGATATTACTTATTTTATTGATAAGAAATGTGTGTTGGTTCATATTTAAACATAAACTGTAATGACATATTAGAAATAAAAATTTCAGGTGAATCTTCTGAACCTAGTCAGGCAGAGATAAATTTGGCTGTTGAAAGAATACCTAAACAGGCACTGAATTTAACAGGTATTTAGGACTAGTTATTTCAATATTTGAACAAGAAACGGGTAACATACCATGATTTAATTGTTTTTGAGTTTTCCGATATTTCGACACTGTTGCAAGCGCCATGTTCACGGACAAACGGACGGAGTTTGTCCGTGAACATGTGGCGCTTGCAACAGTGTCGAAAAACAATTAAATCATGGTATGTTACCCGTTTCTTGTTCAAATATAGTTAAAAACCATGATAGTTTAAAAAGTTAGTTATTTCAATATAATTGTAAGCCACATATAATATGTACCTACTAATAATAGCATCACTCATCATCACACAGTTTGATCTGGTTCCGTAATAATATTAGCTTAAGCACTTGTGTTAATGGAGGTATTAGAAATCTAATATATACTAGCCTTCCGCTCGTGACACGACTACACGATTTTATCCCGTGGGAATATTCTCAGCCCAATCGGTTCTGTATAGATTGTAATAAGTATAGTGCTATCTCACTACTAACTAATATTACTTTGAATTTTAGATGATCAGGTGATTGTAACTTATCTTGTAAATAATCCATCTGAAATTGATGATTCTAAACCAATTCCATCAACATCAAAGACCCCCAAGAAGACATTGAAAAGAAAAAGAGGTAAGAAATATTATATATAGGTACTTAATTATTTAATAAAGTTTGGTGTTCTGAAAAATAATCTCTGTGGAATGATCTGACTATTCGCGGGGTACAGCAATGAAAGTTGAAATACCTCTGTTTGCTATACATACTTGTATATGCACTTATAAAAAAGTGGCCAAGTGCGAGTCGGACTCGCCCATGTAGGCTTCCGCAGCAATTGTTTATATGAAATAGTTTATATAAAAAGATGAAAAAAGAATTCCACCTCTTAGTGCCTAAAGTGACTAAGATAGTTGTGTACTATAATTTTTGTATTTTAATTTCAGCTGAAAGAGCTGCTCTTACAAACGTAAATTAGATGGCCAAATATAACATGTACCTACCTTTTAATAATACGAGTAGCATCATGATCACTCATCATCACACAGTTTGATCTGGTTCCGTAATATTATTAGCTTAAGCACTTGTTTTAATGGAGGTATTAAAAATCTAATATTCTATATACTAGCCTTCAGCTCGCGACTTCGCCCGCCTTTTCTACACGATGTTATCTCGTGGGAATATTCTCAGCCCAATCGGTACTGTTCTATAGATTGTAATATAGTGTTATCTCACTACTAACTAATATTACTTTGAACTTTTAGGTAATCAGGTGATTGTAACTGTAAATAATCCATCTGTAATTGATGATTCTATACCAATTCCACCAACATCAAAGACTCCCAAGAAGACATTGAAAAGAAAGGGAGGTAAGAAATATTTGTATAAATAAACGCTGAGCGGCCATTTTGGGCTTGGCAACTTGGGTCCTATCTAAAAAAAGGTCTGGCAACTGAGGGGATAATAAAGTTCGGGTTCTGAAATATAATCTCAGTGGAATGATCTGACTATTCGCGGGGTACAGCAATGAAAGTTGAAATACCTCTGTTTGCTATACATACTTGTATATGCACTTATAAAAAAGTGGCCAAGTGCGAGTCGGACTCGCCCATGTAGGCTTCCGCAGCAATTGTTTATATGAAATAGTTTATACATTTTTATATAAAAACAGGAAAAAAGAATTCCACCTCTTAGTGCCTAAAGTGACTAAGAAAGTTGTGTACTATAATTTCGTATTTTAATTACAGCTGAAAGAACTGCTCTTACAAAAAGGGAAATAAGAATAATGAAATGTTTGCAACAAGCGAAAATCACAATCAAAAGCATGGCAAAATCATTACTTGATTTTGATAAATTAGACTCCGACCTCCTTACATCAAATTCAGTAAATAATCAGAAGAATGGAAAGCGGTGGGATATAAAAAAAATTAGTGATTATATTCTCTTTGTACTATGAACAGTGACTGTATGTGTCTGATAAGTTGATAACAGAAACAAACATTGTTATCAATATTTATTACATTTTACTGCCTGTTGTCTTCATACAAAGAGAATATAATCACTACGTTATAGCTTCGTATACAGATGTAAACCTTGTTCCTAAAATATAGTACTTATAATTTGTTTTGTACAGCAAAAAATTGACTATGCAGCCAATTATTATCGTTCATGGTGGAGCTGGTGATATCCCGAACAGCAGAGTTCAGGGGAAAATAGACGGGACGTTACTTGCCGTCAGAGCTGGATACTTTCACTTGCGGAAGAAAGGAGGAAGTGCGTTGGACGCTGTCGAGGCGGCGGTGCGAGCCATGGAACTAGACGAAAACTTTAATGCTGGTGAATATTATGTTCATGATCTATTATCCTGCTAACATATATTGAAATATTCGATGAAAGTCGTAAGAAGGATTCTCTTATTTAGTTGCTCGCAGGTATATTATCCCGAATAGAGAAATAATTGTTGATTATTAAAGATTATTTATTTAAAAATAACATTATTTCTAAAATTACATAGAGTCTTATTATCTAAAAAGTTCATATTACTTACTTAATCATAGTCTGAACTAGGTTTATCCTGTGTCTCAGGCTACAAAAAATATAAATATAAATATAAAAAAACTATACAGTAAGTGAATATGGTGCCACCCCAAGGTTGCCTGGAAGAGATTGCTTTTAATGATAATGCCACCCATTGTGTCAAGTTGATGATGTTGAGGTGCTTACGGAGCGAATATAACCTAATCATATTGTCATAGTGGGTAGGTACTTATTGAAATTTTCCTTCTCTACTAGGTTACGGATCCGTTCTAAACATATCAGGTGAAGTGGAAATGGAAGCGAGCATAATGAGTGGAACCAATCTGGACGTCGGTGCCGTCACTCTGCTCAAGGAGTTTTTACACCCAATCAGCATTGCGCGTAAAGTTCTATCTGACTCTCCACATTCTTTGCTAGGGGGAGATGGAGCTAAATCTTTTGCATTACATAATGTAAGTTTGTGAAGCCTTATGTCCTGAAGTCCCGTAAGCATAATTCCTTTTACAAAATTTCAAAAATCTATTAACGAAGCAACGATTTTAATATTTTGTAATTCAGTAGACATTTGGTATCCACTTCGATTTAGATTATGAACGTCTTGCCCCCGCCCCATTAGGTATGGATGTTTACATCATTTTACTATGAACTATCAAACAAATAATTTGTTTTAGGGATTTTCAGCAGTACTACCAAGAGATTTGATCAGTCCGCATGCAATGGAGGCACATCGTAACTTTTTGAAACATGGAGAGTTTGGAAGAACTGAAATCGGCACGAGCGATGATGTAAGTACTGTTTCATTTCATTATGAATCTGCACTATTTTTAACATCAAATAGATAGAATAGAAATAGATTCAATAGATACTTTTCGACGGGATCTTAAAATTTAATGCATGTATCTTTGCTCGGCTCGCAGGGTCTGCACTAGATGACGTCGCTAAAACCATCTAGGTAATAACTTCACGCCCTACATCGTCTTACATCGTTTATTGAGCAGTTTCTGTCGTTGTGTTAATCATTCAAATAGGTGTGTAGTTAAAAACCTAATTAATCAAACTGCCTCTGTAAAAAAACTTACATACCCACTAGGCGCCGTACGATTTTTGAAAGTTCCCCTCGAATTCTTTGGTCTGCCAGTATCAAACCTTTGAAATGTTAAAATCGGTTTTTTATACGACGATTATGAAGTTTATACGAACACATTAATGGAATGAATGAATGAATGCCTTGGAATCAATCTGTATGTCATTCAACAAATAATAAATAAATTAAAAAGCATACCTACATTCATTTTAGGTAGGTGGCGGCGTCGGAACTGTGGGTGCGGTGGCCGTGGACGCGCAGGGCCATATCGCAGTGGCCACCAGCACCGGCGGGATGAACGGCAAAGTTGTGGGACGCATTGGTGACACTCCTCAGATTGGAAGTGGCACTTACGCTGATGATAACATTGGTGGCGTTTCTACTACAGGTAACTTAGACGAATCAATATATCATATAATATAAACAATTTACAGCGTTTGTCTCGCTATAACTCAAGAACAGCTGGGCCGGCATGTGGTTTAAAATGTTGGTCCTACGACTACCAATATTTCATTTTATTTTATCCATTTATTTATCAAGGCACAGCCCACCACAGCCACATTACAAAAATTGATTACAAGTTATTATATTGAGGACTTATTCTTGTACCTATTATAAGCTAGCACAACATTTTTAATAAAAACCATAGACTTATTGTACATTAAAATAAGCACAGATAAGAAAGAAAAAAACAATACAAAATATAGCTAAATTAATAAGTAGGAACCTAAATAAACAAAGCACAGTTAAGAACTTTGCTTTTTACAAGTGAAAAACGCCGCAAATATTCTTGCTTTCGTTTGTTTATTTATAGGTTACGGAGAAGCAATCTTGAAATACTGCCTTGCTCATGCTATTGTTAAGAAAATGGAGTCAGGTGCGGATGCTCAAATGGCTACAGAAGAATGTGTAAACGGTAAGAATACGCATCAACTAACAAGCTAGCAATGTAATGTGATGATGAGTCATGGTAAAAATTATGCATCAGAACTGTTTCTTAGGTAGGAAAGGTACCTACATTACAAAGACCCAAAACGCAGTGCAGCGCTTTGCAGGCATTTGTGGTGTAAGTTTGCTAATTTTGATGGCGAAAAATTTGCAAGTATCGATTCTCATCATTATTTATTTATTTAATATTAGGAAAACTAACAGCACAATAAAACAACTAGTTACACAAGGCTAATAAAAAGTTTTCAAGTTTATTATTGTCTTAATAATAGCATTGACTAAATTCAGGGTATATTTGTCTATGATAATAGGTAGCAATTACCTTGCTATTGACAATGTAAAATAAATACTTAAAAGTGTTTGGCCTTATCGGTCAACTTTAACTGTTACAGTTATTAATAAAATGTATTTTATGTTTAATTTCAGGTATGACAAAAAGGTTAAATAAAACTGCAGGTGCTATAACATTATCAAAAACTGGTGAAGTCGGAGTCCATTTTTCTTCACAGCGTATGTCCTGGGCATACGTTAAAAACGGCCAAATATTTTATGGAATTGACCAAGGACAAGTTTTATCACAAAAATTCAAAAAATAATGCTGGCTAAAACATTTGTTGTTTTTATTTCGAAACGCGCAAACCCAATGTATGTATAATAGTCCGGGATCCGTGGAACATGTTTACCACTTGATTACTATCAAGCTAATTTTTCGTGAGTAGCTTCGTTTCGATGAGACGCCCAAAAATATCCCATACCCAACTCTCATATAAGTACAAATTTCGTGGTCCGTTATCTTATCCCGGTCCTACGTCCTTGATATATTTAATCCTTGATATCGAGAGTTGGGTATAGGATATTTTTGGGCGTCTCATCGAAACGAAGCTACTTACTTAGAAAAATTAGCTTGATAATAATCAAGTGGTAACCATGTTCCACGGATCCCGGACTATAATATTATTATATGTGTAAATTTTTGATTAATTTGCACCTGCATACCCCTAAATATATTATTCTATTGAATAGATTAAGATGATAGGGTATCTTATAGAGTTATTTGCTCAGCCATCCACTAGGTATTTATACATACCTAAATATTGTTAAAATATAAATATTACTGGACAATTTTACACAGCGACATCTAGCCCCGTTAATAATTAATTGTTTCAAGTTATTTCTTAAAAAAATGATCCTACTTATACACCATTAAATTATTATTTGAAATTGGGTGAAAATATAAAAAAATATATAAACTTTTTATGTAGCTACCAGCGAGAAACCCTCACGATCCCATGAAAAAAAAAGAACTGACACTGACCTGTGTCAAATGTGTCAATTGAACAGTGACAGACAGTGTACTGTCATGTCATTTATACTCCCTCAAGACATTGTTTTGAAAAACAAATTGAGAATTGGTTGAGTTGTGTGAATGTGGAAAGTTTTCTGAAGATTATTTCATTTTGTCAATATCTTTTATCACTAAGGTGTGCCAGTGTTGTCGTGTCGTGCATATGTATTTCAATGTAACCTAAATTTGTGTACCACCGCTATGCTTATTAATGCCAATATGCCGATAAGATTTAAACAAGTGGAGCTGCAATACTTTAACTGGTTGTACAATACAGGACCATGTTTTCCTGTGAATGCTTCTAAAATAAATATATTGAGCGATCCAAAAACGTTTTACGACACCTTGTGTCATAAGTTCCGAAACGCTAATAAAAGAATTTCTATAGCCAGTCTTTACATTGGTACTGGGAATTTAGAAAAGAAGTTGCTAGAACAAACCAAAGAAAATATTGGAATAAATAAGAATGTTAAGTTTGAGGTCCTGCTAGACTATCAAAGAGGGACGCGTGGTGAAACGAATTCTGTAACATTACTTCAGGATTTTGTAAAAAAACCAGAGCAATGTAGAATCAGCCTGTACCAGACACCTCGCTTGCAGGGCTCTTGGTCCAAAGCATTGCCCTCTCGTTACAATGAGATTGTTGGCTTGCAACACATGAAGCTGTACATTGCAGACGACTCGGTCATGTTGAGTGGGGCTAACTGTTCCAATGATTATTTTGGACAACGGCAAGACCGATATGTTGAAATAGAGGATGCTGACCTCGCTAACTTTTACAGAGATCTTATAGGTATGCAACCTGTAAGTTTGAGATATTTTTGATTTATTTATCACTTGTGATTTTCACCACTGAATATTAAAACTATCAGAGTATACTTAAGAGTTGTTACAATAGTGATGTTAATTCTCTTCTCTAATCTCAACTTTTATATAAATTGACAAAAAGCTCTAATTTTTAAACATTTTGTTTCAGATAAAGTGAGTGATTTTAGCAAATCATGTCTTACAGATGAAATACCACCTAACACTCAGAAAAATAAGAAAATTCTGGGCACTGAGATACAGAGTCAAATTGCAGAACTAATATCTAAATGGAAAGAACAACAACTATCAAAACTCTTACAAATTGATAGTAGAGATGGTAATAATAATATATTGCACCTAGTTCTAGTGGCAAGGTTTCATTGCTTTTAGTCTAACATTTCATCATGATCTTCACCCCTATTTTTACTTTCTGACTTCTGGGACATTTATAATTAAGTATAATAATGACCCTGAACTGTTATATTTTTTTTTCCACAGCTTATAACGATACCTGGGTCTTCCCTCTCATACAAATGGGTGAATTCAACATAACACAGGATGAAGAATTTACTAAAAACTTCCTGACTTCTGTACCAAAAGGTTCCTATATCAGAATGGCCACTGGTTACTTTAACTTAACAGATAACTATGCAAAGATTTTATTAAATAAATGTAAGGCAAGCATAAGTATGCTGATGGCTCATCCAAATGTAAGTATATCCCTAATATTTCCCAGATCCGAAATTTTGAATTGCATTTAGCTTATTTTTCATCATTATCATGTCAGCCATTGGACGCCCACTGCTGGACATAGGCCTCTCATGATTTCCATTTATTGCGGTCGGACGCGACCTGCATCCTCATCATCTGTCCACCTTGTCGGTGGACGACCGACGCTGCGCTTGCCGATCCGTGGTCTCCACTCGAGAACTTTTCGGCCCCATCGGCCATCCGTTCTCCGTGCTATATGGCCCGCCCATTGCCACTTCATAGCTTATAATTTATGATGTTTTAATCATTTCAGGCAAATGGTTTCCTCGGAGCTTCCGGTCCAGCTGGTGGAATACCTTCTGCATATTCATTAATAGCGAAAAAGTAAGTTCAATAATTATATTGTTAATTTAGAAAAGATTTTTCCCCTGCAAGAGTCACAACACAGTCTTTCAGTACTTTGAGTCTAGCCTGACACGAAATTTAGCATTCCATTTATATTTTATTTTAACATGATGCATTTTTGTTTATACTAAACTAGCTTTCCTAGCCCGCATTGTAATAATTATCCACTGTAGAAAGTGGTGGATTAAACAACCACCAATATCTCCACCAATATTCAGTCGTTATTGTTTTATAAATAACACGACTTTCTTTTATACGTATAGATTTAATGTCTTTGGTTTCAGATTTTGGGACAGGGTAGTTGATTCAAACCAGTCTTCCAGATTGCAGCTGCTTGAGTATGAAAGGGCAGGATGGACTTTTCATGCTAAAGGGATGTGGTTAGTAAAAAACTTCTAATTTTGATACTCCTACTTACATATTTTATTTATTAATTTAGTTATTCTATCCAATACAAAGTTGACAGCGCTTTTAATATTTTTCGTCGTTCCTAGTACCTAAGTCCCAAAGAAAAAAAATATATAATATAAAATATATATAATGAAAGAGTCAGTAGACTCTTTCATTTAATAGCCTTTTATTTTATTAGAATTTATTTTATTTTTTTTATTTCGTACCTTACCACGAGCTTACCACGGGGCTAGATGTCGCTGTGTAAATTGTCCAGCAATATTTTTTTTAAAACAATTTGATTGAACATGTAAAAATAAATATTAATAAATTTAATAATATAAACCTTAAAATATCCTAAAGTTTTATTAGTATGTATGGGCGCTACTAATGTCCTAGTACATTAAAGACACTCAACTTTATTAAGTAGGCCCAAATCTAGGTCGGCAATACATGCTGATGTGATGTAAACTCACTGCAGGTACTACCCGCCGGGCAGCGGCGTGCCCTGGGGCACTGTGGTCGGCTCGGGGAACCTCGGCGAGCGCTCCGTCAGACGGGACTTGGAGGCGCAAGCCGCTATATTCACGGCCTCGCCTGATTTACAGGTTAGCCTTTGAAAAAGTCAATTATTTTGACGTGAATTGACGTGATACGATTTCGACACTGGAATAAATGTTTGTAAAATTCTTTGATGAGATTTGTTTCCAAAAATATCTTTTGTTTGTCTATCAGATATCAAGTACCCACCCACCCGTTATACAATCTTAGAATTAATTTTTTTTTTGGGATTTGTAATTTTCCGTTGATACTTAGGTACCTAATATTCCGTAAATACCCATTTAATCTTCAGTAATGTTCTCATGATACGGGTCTTAACACGGTTATGCCCCTGTTTCGCAATCTTATCTCTTAAAATTCAGTAAATGCAACCATGAATTTAGCATATATTAATGTAGCTTTGCATAAATTATAGACTTGCGCTCGATCAAGTTGGGAGTGTAACATTAACCCCCAAAATGCTACGTTACTTCTTCTTGTTTTGGAATGGTGTTGTAAAAATTAATATTTTGTTGACTTACTTAATGATAATCCCTTATCCGCTTATTCCCTCTTGTAAAATCTCCAAATCCATTTTTATCCGTAGGTTACCTAGTATATTTTATAAACTGGCCAAACTGGGGCAATTTTGTCAAACTATAATGTAAATCTAACTGCCGGCCGCCGCGTCTATCGAATTCACTTCTAAGAGCTAAGGGGGCATAGGCATTCAGAATCATCATAAGAACATAATTGTGGAGACCCCCAATATTGGGATTTAATGAGTTCCATTTCCCGAGATATTTGGTAGGCGGCTTGATGATGGCAGAAAGTTGATAAAGGTATTATAACCGTTACAATTATATCACTATTCAACTGGCGGTGTGATTTTCAGAAAAGACTTCACGAGGAGGCCACCCTTCTTCACGCATACGCCAAAGAATGCAGCGACGAGCTACAGAAACGTGAGACTCCGCTGTGGGTCAAAGCTAGCGTTGGCCTCTTTAGAACTTATTTCTAATTATATGACGGTAGACGCTGTTTAGTGAATTGATGATATAAGACCATTTTGTTAAATAAATTTGTTGCAATGCTTGTACACGGTATTTGCAATTGTAAGTATCTATGGATTCCATTTTTACAAAATGGTTTCTAAGAGTGTGTTGTTTTGCTTCACAAGCAATATTCTTTGAACGGCACCAAGGTATGACTTGAACTAACATGTTACCTATTATTTCTTCGTGAAAGACTTTCCAAGAACGGAGTTTCTATATGTATTTAGTATTACCTATTTATTAGGCTGTTATTAATTTAATTGTACCTGTTATTTAATTTGCTGACCAAATAAAATATTTTACAAAATTTGGGTGTTTTTATATTCAAAGGAAACAATGTAATTTTTCAATATTTTTTATTCTCATTTTTCATTATAATCACATAATCATAGTTATTTATTCCGATTCATACTTAAAATAATTTTAAATAAATTAAAATGAAACACTGCAATATTATAAAAAAATCAGTCGTTTTGTGACGCAATTTAAAAATCAAATTGACATTATAATAATAGGAATCAGGCACATTATTATTATAACACTATTTGCTAGTGAGTAGCTGACATTAGTTGCTAAAGGTTGAAGGACAATCAAGTGGACAAAACTAGTGGCAAATCGAAATGGACGAATTCACATTACACACAAAATACAATTAAAATTTTTAGTAATCATTTGATCCCATAAAAATAAAACACTCGCTTTTGAGCATAATCATTATCCGATTAAAATAATAAACATTGCAATTGAGCAATTTAACTTACATAACAATCATTTTAAAATCAACTATTGAGGCATACTTAAAGTACACATTACACTGAGCAAAAGTGGAGGCTACAAAATTCACAACGATCATGAAAATATAAAAAAATAAAACCCATTAAACATGGTGCCAGCCAGGTTTACACTAATCTTTGGTGTGCTGGGCATACTACGCTGAACCTCGACCGAATGCTATAACATGTTACTAAAGCAATTATTGTATTATCCTTAAATTAAGTGCGCATTCGGTCGGGAATCAACTCACAGGGAACATCGAGTCGCGGTAACGCCTTCGTAACACTACGGACGATGATAGGTACAAAAATATTTCACCTATTCATTATAATTATTACTACTTACAAATAAGTATCGCGAGAAGGCCAAGTATACAAAACATGCAAGGCTGAGTAGATACACCGTAAATACCGCGAGGCCTCTCGTATAAGGGCCATACTCGCACCCGACTTCGCTACAACACCAAGAGCTAAATCGGACGCAGTAGACCCCATTAAATACTACTTATCGAATCACACTAAGGTAAATTGACTAGGCGTTTTGTGAGTGGTCCGCACGGTTCGACGCTAGTGCGGGGAAACTTAGGAAATAATCAGGCGAGGTCGTGTCCGGCCGACCACACACTCATCTCCGCCGATCGCGGATCAGCTGAATCGGTCGCGAGTCGGTCAGAAGCCGACATCGGGGGGCGGGTCGGGCGGCATGTAGTGCAGCTCGTCGACGGGCCCGCTGAAGATGTTGTAGAGCACCGCGAACAGCGTGCAGGCGGCGTAGGCCCCCAGCGCCGTCCACCACAGCAGGCGCTCCCACAGCCGCTGCTGCGCGTGCTTCAGCACCAGCAGGCCGATGGTGAGGCCGGCCAGCGCGCCCGCCACGTGCGCCGCGTACGACACCGGCGGCACCTCCTAACGGAAAACACAACGAGTTAGTTTGGGGACTCCTTTTTCTGTTACACTCAAAATTGGTCTTTTGTGCGTGGTTCAAACATAACGAGACTAAGACCTAATTTCACCACTATCTGTTTGTTAGTCCTGTTATGTTTAGACCGAATTTCACCAAGCTCTGTTTGTTAGTTGTATACATCAGGGTGTAGCACAGATAATCGCTCTCTTAATCAATGCTCTTGTGCAATATTCTTTTTCCATCCCAAGGTTGCCTGGAAGAGATGGCTTTTAGTGATAAGGGCGCCCATTGTGTATAACAGTGACTCAATGGGCGGCCTTATCACTAAAAGCAATCTCTTCCAGGCAACGTCTGTTTCTTTCATGTTTTGTCCTGTAGATTGTTGGTGTTACAGCAAAGCTATTTGTATTGTAATCACTGCTTACCTTAGTATACCGAGCGTGTACAGCGAAGCCGACGTCGCAGGACGCGACAGCTAAGGCCGCGACCAGCCGCACCGCGCCGTACCGCATCGCGTGGAAGTTGAGCAGTGCGTTGGCGAGGTGCGCGGCGAGCAGCGCGTACACGCCGCCCGACGCGCCCGCCAGGCACACGTCCGGGTCCAGCACGGAGGCGGCGAGCGAGCCCCCGAGCACGCCGGCGAGGTACACCGCCGCGCACCGCACGGCTCCGTGCACCATCTCCAGCGGTAAACCCACCTGGAAGGATACCTTTCATTAGATACAAGAATAATTATGCCATCATTATACCCACCTCTGGACACGGGCCGTTTACGTAATATGGGTGGGGTGGCACGGTAGTAAATTTTAGAAACTTCTCCAAAAGTTTCACTTTCAAAATTTTCTTAATTTTATAAAAACTGGAATAACGGGTTTTGAGGGTGTTTATTCTCCCAAAGTGGTTAAACCAAGTGAATGATGATGACGCTTTAGTAATTTAAACGAACAAAGATTTATTCTAGTTATTCAGCCTATTTAGGTTAACAAACAACAGGAAACAATAAGGTAGGAAACAGCGGTTTACGAGACAGGCTGACTCAACGACTGAACCACAAGGAGTTTTTAATATGGCTGGTTTAGTCTTTGCCTCGAAATAAATGAAAACTTCACTTTCCGCTGCAATCTGCTTCGGGAAACTTGAAATTTAGAAGTGCATTTACTAATCGTTTCGGCTGTAAAGACGCCCCAAAGTGGAAACATTAAATAACACAAACTTAGAGCTTATCACGAGGCTATATGCTGCTGTTGCTGTGTGAATTGTCCAGCAATATTTATTTATTAAATGGCAGATGCCCAGCTATTCACAACTTACAGCAAGTTGAACCAGCAAATTGAAGGCGAGATGCAGCCAGCCCGCGTGCACCACGCTGTACGTGAGGAACCGCCACAGCTCTCGTCGCTTGTCGGGGCGGTAGACGAGCGGCGAGTCCACGGGCACGGGGCCCGCCGCGGCCGCGACTCCGCCCGGGCTCGCGGCGTACCACGAGAATACACCCAGCTGAAACAACAAAATAATGTTATTAACTTCATCATTATCATCATAATTTCAGCGATCGGACGTTCACTGCTGGACATAGGCCTCCCTTAAACATCTCCAGTTGTTTCGGTCGGATGCAACTTGCATCCACCGTGAACCGGCAGCTTTGATCAGATCATCTGTCCATCTTGTTGGTGGACGTCCGACGCTGCGTTTGCCGATCCGTCTCCACTCGCTTTTTGGCCCCATCGGCCATCAGTTCTTCTGGCTATATGACCCGCCCATTGCCACTTCAAAGAGCTAATCCGCTGGGCTATATCGGTGGTGACCCGCGTTCTCCTACGTATCTCCTCATTTATGATTCGATCACGTAGAGAAACCCCGAGCATAGCAGTTATTAACTTACATTACTTAAATTTTCATTATAGTCGATCCTCATAACAAACGATATTATTATCCCCTTATAGGTCAGATCAACCAGAACCGTTTAATTATAGGTATTAGGCGAATTGGAATTGTAACGTTTACCGGGGGGGTTAGTAATCGGTATATGTATATAAATCCCTTAGTCGCAAAAGGTTTAACTATTCTAAGGCCAGCGTCACATTTTTTTACTAAATAGCTAGTAGGTAAGGTACTACTGAATAATACATTCTGAGAAAGTCAGACTAGTTTTTACATCATCGCTATTTCCGCCTTTTCATAGATTAGTCTGGTAGTGAAAAGCCTATATCAGTTTTCAATATGTGATACCTATTGTATAACTATGTAACATAGAAACATAATTAGAACGTAATTAGCTCGCATTAGCGTGTTCCAGCATAAATAAACAAATTATTTAAACGAAAGTTCAGTTCACGTGCTTCAACAAAGCAATTAGGGTTTCTATTTTTTCCATCGCATGCGAGTAAGAAGCAGGATCTGAAATCTACTCCTTAACCATCTGATTATTCACATTTTTCATTTATTTTGTGGAATAAGCAAAGAAACACAATACGGGGCGGAACGGTACATAAATATACTGTACGCAGGTTATATAAATATAGTGTTACATTAAGGGGCCATATTACGTCAAATCGCTTGAAATTGCTTTTTGTTAACAAACATATCTTCCACAATAATAAAGCATTTACTTTGAGATTAATATATGTTATAGTTCAGGATATATGCTAGGGGATTACAGTTACAAAAACACGATTACATAAAATTTTCTCGATAGAAAAATAATCCAAAGTTCGCTCTAAATTTTACAATAAATCGTCGCTATTCAATAAATACTTTAAAATAAGCCTTGATACTTTGTACAGTAAACAAACAGGTTATAGAGCAGGGGTAGAGCGTGTTAGATTGTTAAAATTTTTATTATTTTAACCGTAAAATAAGAATAACTAAATTTGCGGAAAAATTCACGCGAAAACTGACCATTCGGGCATCTTCGTGCCTCAAATTCAGTCTAGCCGCGGCTTTGAAACTGGTAACATGTATCGCGTCGCTTCTTGCATTCAGATCGCTATATAACGCACTAAATACGTAAAAAATGAATTGAAAAATTATTGTACTTGTTTGGTTTTTATTTCAAATATGCGAAATCTGTATAATAAGTGCAAGAAGCGACGGAATCGTAAAAAGATAAAGTAACCTACATTCGTTACAAACGTAAACAAAACGTATAGACAGTAAAGCTTTCATGACATTTTTGACACCAAAGCATTTTTCGCCCTTTGGATTTCAAATTTCTGTTTTGTCTGTGGCTTATTGGACAATCCACACAGCATCATAACAGAGCTTATAAAGTATATGGCGAGACGAAGTTCGCGGGGGCAGCTAGTATACATATAATAATAAAGTGTAGGTAGGTACTTATATATTATAATAAAATACAAGAGGAGACTTCAAACAATAAATTCATAAGTAATACATGGATTATGACTTAATAAAACTTTTTTATAGTTTTGAGATCTCAAAGAGTTTTGATTTATTTATGATAACTGTCATAAATTATGTCATGTCAATTCATGAAAAGTAAATTTAAGATATTTCATAGAACAAACAAATCACTACGTTTTTGTGCTTCTTAACCCTACGTTGCTATATCACACACAACCAATATAACTATGATTTTTTTAATATAACCTGCGCGTATAAAGAATTTATCTATAAATGGCGTCCGCTCGCATGCGTTCTCGCTCACTCTCTATCGCTATCTATACTCACACAGTGAAGTACGCGCTACAAAAAGCTTTTTTAACGTCCGTTAAAAAAGCGTTCAAATAGAACATTTGCATACCCAAGTACGTGTTCACACTTTGGCGCTTTTAGAACGTGACGCTTTTTAGGGTTCCGTAGTCAAATGGAAAAAACGGAACCCTTATAGATTCGTCATGTCCGTCCGTCCGTCCGTCTAACCACGCACAAAGGACCAAATTTGAGTCCAATTGCGGAAAAAGGAGTCCCCAAACTAAACCGTCCGTCCGTCCGTCCGTCCGTATGTCACAGCCGTTTTACTCCGAAACTATAATAGCTATAAAGCTGAAATTTTGTAAGTAGATGTATTCCGTGAACCGCACTAGGATTTCATAAAAAGTTTTAAAAAAATCATTTGCATTTGGGGGTCCCCATACATAGAACCGAAACTTTAAAAATTAAATTAAAATTATTTTTTGATTTAAAAGCGTTCGTATGAATTATCACATTGAAGACGTTATAAAAGCGCCGACGCCGGGTTTATAACGCAAAGCTGTTTAAACTCTTTAGGTACTTTACTTTTTATTTAAAATAAGTATTTTGTAAAAAATACTCTGTAGGGACCGAGATAAAAATACTATTTAAATAATAATAATACTACAATAATACCATGGAAATATGCTCGAATTAAAAATAATTTTGGTATTACGTTTATATGGGAAATTCGTCGTGACGCCTGTTTGAGAAATTGTTTTGCCAACCGTACCATACGTACCCGCCGCCATGGTCAAATATCATTTTTTATTGCGCGGGTTATACCTATCTTATAAAGTCTTTTATTACTTAAAAAAAAATTGACCACTTTCCGCATGCCCTGCGAATGATATTTTAAAATATAGGTAGGTGACTGCATGTTTTGCCATATATTATATGGAACTAAATATAAAAACAGTTTTTCCCTTAAACTCAATTCATATGAAATTTTTAAATCAATTTTAAATATTTATAACTTACTTTACTTTATTTATCTAAAAGACATAATATGACCATCACAAATTTTAAGAAAAATAAATCATGCAGTTAAGGGTTAAGGTTTAGGAACTTATTCTTTTATAAATTCACTTTTATCTAATATTGAAGTATATCATACGGTTTGACTTTTCGTTTATAAAATTAATCAGAAATAAGAGGCAGACTATGAATTTTAACATTTCATGTGAAATTTAGTTCAGAAAACTTTATTTATTTATTAATAAAATCCCCAGCCCTTTCATTTTTCTTAATAACTGAGCTTACGACCAAAAAACCTAATAAATAAAATTGAACCAATAAATATTGCTAGTTCCTAGACAATTCACAAAGCAACATCTAGCCCCGTGGTAAGCTAGAATCTTGTGTTACGGGTGCTAGATTTCTGATATATATACTTAATATAATATACATACACATTTATGAAAGTTATTTAAAACACGGGAAAAGCCGTGTGTGGAATTTATACTTTAAACTTTAAAAATACACATATCCGCTTAAAGATATATTTTAGCGCAGGCGAAGCCGCGGGGCGGAACGCTAGTATTACCTTGTATATCGTAGGGTCTACAAAATGAATTTCAAATTATAGAAGTAATTTGATGTGTCAGATTTTTGCGCGAAATACATACTCAGCTCGGGCTCACGCGCCTCTCCTACTTATT
Source organism: Chloroclystis v-ata (assembly GCA_963691955.1). Classification (NCBI taxonomy): domain Eukaryota; kingdom Metazoa; phylum Arthropoda; class Insecta; order Lepidoptera; family Geometridae; genus Chloroclystis; species Chloroclystis v-ata. Next base: position 8,374,226 of record OY829899.1, read on the forward strand.
TAGCCGAACTTAGCCGATCGTCGAGTTTGCGCTGATGGGGGGTGCATCCTTAAATTAACTTATTGTGCACTAACGGGAAGCCCAGTGACACAGGAGTTTTAAGCCGAGCTTGCATACTTTCTAGATGTTTTGTAGTATTACCAACAGTTAGAAAACTTATGTGCCAATAGATTCATAAAAGCCAAGAAAATATATTAAAATCTGTAGTTTTATGACCAGATCTATAAAATATCTAGATAACAGTAACTAAAGAGTATGATTGAAGCAACGAGGAGTCAGTTGTAATACATTCTGTGTTCTCAATATAACTTGTAACGTTTTTTTTATTTCTACAGCAAATTGTTGCGAAAAACCGTTTTTATTTCATGCAGAATGCAGATGCGTGAAATTTTAGGAAGTATTGCCGGACAATTCACACAGCAACATCTAAGGAAGTAAGTAGGGTAGAGCGGGGCTAGTTGAGCATAGGGGCAAGTTGGGCAATCGCAATATCTCGAAAACTATTCACCGCACGCGTGGGCATCCTATGGCGGAAAGAAGGGGTCGTGGGAGGGGTATTCATTGCGCAACCACTGGTGGTGGCTCGACGAGCGAGTGAAGCGTACGCGCACATTGTTTATTTTGATACCAAAAAGTAAAAAATTCGTTCACCGCAAGTTTTCGTCTGTATTAGTCAAATGATATCCGTTTTCAACCGGATAAGTGTTAATCTTTTATAAATTTACTGTACTTTTGATATACATAAGGTTTCTGTGTACAATTCTTACCGTTTTTTCAGAATCTCGCTTTTGATTTGAAATTTAGGGGTAGGGGTTAGTTGAGCTAAGTTGCTCAACTGCTGTATAGGCACATACAAAATGTATGCCAGGTGCTCGACTTACTTTGTTTTGTATGAATTTCAACAGTGATAACGATGATTAATAAGTGATAAGTTCTAGATTTAGTAAGATCTTATTAATATAACAGAAAAACTGAATCTAATCCTAAAATTAATTTTAAGATACGTTGATGTTATGTTAATTCTATTTCCAGTTGATTATTCAAAGAAAATTAGCTTAAGTTTTGTCGCTAAAAGACTTTTAGTAAAGGGTTTATTGTTAAACCGAAGTTGTATTTCATTTCTATTTAACAGTTAATCCATGGTTTGGCTAGACTTTCTAACTGCTCAACTTACCCCATACCCTTGCTCAACTTACCCCACCTATGGGGTAAGTTGAGCATGCATGACATTTTGCATTTAAACCGCTATAGCTCTTAAATCCTACTTATATAAAGTAAATTACTATGACACTTTTGCAAAAGGATATATTACTTATCCATTAGGATGCGTAAGTACACATTGAGACTTATAGTTGAAGAGTTATATCGTCTCAAGTGAAAAATTGCTCAACTAGCCCCGCCCTACCCTACCTACTAAAGAGTGGTTTATGTTAATAGAATTGCACTTTTATATCAGCATAAATATGATATTAAAGTGCAATTATATTCTAATTCAATTCTGAGTATATATACTCAGAAGTCCTAAAAAAAGTGTCCAGTTAGTACCTACAAGTTAAAGGACTTGGTTTAGCATCACGTTTTTTATAGCCTACACAGCTAAGTTGAATGAGAAAATTAATCGGACGTGACCAGATTCAGAAATTAAGGCAGACACAAAAGGAAACACAAAAGCCTGAATGAACCAAAGTATGTCGTAATGAAAAATCCTGACTAAAAGCCGCGGGACTGTCAGGAATCCAAATTAGCGAAACTGATAACGTTATTCTGCGGCCGGCGCAAGGTGAATCAACGTGTGACGGCCTGCGCGCACGCGCACAGAACGATTGTTATGATTCACGTAAACCGCTTGTTTGCGCGGATGTGAAATCCGCTATTATAATTTTAATTAAGCGAAACAACTGGAGCGGGATCTAAGCGGTACTGGCCTGTAGAAAGTGATTGTTCTGTTTGTACTGCACGCTGTAGAAGACCCGAGAATATTTGGTTCTACAACGGGGGTTTAATATTAAGATATTGAGGGCTTGGATTGGAAAGCATCAGGGAAAACCGGCTATAAACATTTCCAAGGGGTGTTAGTATGTGTATGTGAATATAACGTGGGGTGAATAAAAATGAGGTTTAATCACTGAAATTTAAAAAGTGGAAGAAGCTTATGTTGAATCTAAGCTGTTTGATCATTTGTACTAATGGTGACCATTCCATATTACATAAAACATGAGACGTAATTTGAAACCCTCTTGTTAGATGTCTCTAACAAGAGGGTTTAGGGTGGGGTCTTGCCCAGCAAAAGGTATAAAGTCATTTAACGATACATCATCAGCCAATATACATAGGTCCACTGCTGGACACAGGCCTCCTCTAGTGAGCGCCAAAGCACCATATGCGTAAAACTGACAATTTGACGCATCCAGCAGTCGTCATCCCACATAGCTGAAGGGCGTCCTACACTCAAAAATCCGTTCACCCCAAGCAACGATTGTTGTAATAAAGATTAATTCACACTAATTCGTCGATTCAATGACACATTAAATACAATGAAGACATTAAACGGTCTAGTTCATATTCAGACCCTAAATTGAATCGAGGCCGCGTTGATTTGACCTCGCATATTTGCGCAAATAATAATGAGATCTCACGCTACTGTTACAGATTGTGCAATATGAAAGATCCTGGGACTTTTTTTTTAAATTGTGAAATAATATTCATTGTGACATACGACATTAATAAATGAAAGCTAGCTTAGCTGTTCATTCTCGTGTTCCATGATTTCCATTTTATAGATTTCCTACTAACATTTTCTAGTTGTCTGTAATTGGGATATTAACGTAAAGTACACTCACCTCTAAAAGCGTTACGCAGATGATGAAGAAAGGCGGCGGACAACAGGTATACCTCTCCTGATAGTACTTCCGGTCTCGCTCCTCTGGCAGCATCTCCATCGCGACAAGGTGCACCATTCTGGAATAGACAATACTTAATTAATTTATTACGACTGGCGAATTTCGAAAAGATTTGAAAATTATTGCTCAGGAAAGAACTACTTGGCTTATTAAATTAGCATGGATAATTAAAAACGAGCGGGCCAAAAGTTGTCGAATATAAACGATTGTTGAATGGCTAGGTTGGCTTAAGGCCTCCGTTATAAATGCCGATTCTCTTTCAAAGTTATGGGTAGCATAATGTTAGGAAACAATACTGTAATATTTTCGAATTGTTCGGTTTACGAAGACAGTGGTATTTACATTATTTACTCGATGGGAACCGAAAGAGGGCAATGAGTTCGACCTAAAATTGCAAAGATATTTAGTAGTGTTAGGTACTGCTGTACATCCTGTTTATAATTTGGAATGCGAGTTAAACTAAACTAACAGTATCTGTGACCATGACACACGCTCGTTCTAAGGCACGGTGTGGCCGAGCTTGGGCATTGAATGTGTTAACCTAAATCTTGGACTAAAAAAATGAAAAGCTGTAGCTGAATGCGTGTTGTTCACGCGATAACCGTAAAAGCTAAAATTGCGAAAGTTTACCTACCTGTAATCTCTGCATTGAAACATAGCTGAACACTTCTATTTCATTTCGTATTGTGTAAGTCATCGATCAAATAGCTTTCTCTGTGATATTCTCGACATAAAATAGTAGTTTTAACGATTTTATTGTACGAGAGCACACTACATGTCATTGTGACACGACAATTGATCGGAACACGATATTTTAGCAGTACGTTGCTTTGGTCGATACTTTAATGGAAAAGAACACAACATTTTCCACAACACTGAAATTTTGAAAAGATTTTACTAATAATTTACTAAGAGAACATATCACTCTATTTGTTGATCGCTGAGTAGAGATTTAACACGGCATACTCGAATTTTACAATAAATTTATGGGGATATGGATGATGTATACACGGTTTTGTTTACAAATTTACAAAACAATAAATGTCATTGTTCTTGTCAATTTCCAAAATTACTAAAAGTCAATTTCAAAATATTTAAGCGCTTTACCAGATACATAATAGCCAAAGAGTTAGTAGCTAGGATACGATAAAAACCTAGTTCAATTTTAAAATAAAAAAGCAATTACGCAGAATGTTGTGAGTTAGATTCCCGCCCGGGACTTATATGTCGAGTCGAAACTTACTACTTATACATATGTACGATATCTAAACTCAAACTTTATTCATATCGTCTATATAGTATATTATGAAGTTTATGAGATATCTAGTACCTACCCACCTACACAATCTTCGAGCTTACCATGAAGTTAGAAGAGCGTGTGAATTATCCAGCCACCTATAGTTGTTTAATTATTCAACGTTTCAGTGTTTTAAATTTACTGTTATCTACTTTTCTGGTTAGAATAAGGTACCTTGCAAATAATGTGGGATCTTCTAGTAAAAGATGGAAGTCGTTTTCAGAGCTGACTTCGCGGTCTCGGTGGTGCACCGCGCATCTATAGCTGCGGGTTCGCTTCCCGCTCATCTGAAACAACAAAATGTATTAGGTTAAATTGCCGAAATTGCAATTATAGATAAAGTTTAGTTGACACGTGATCATTATAAGGCTGATGTAATACGAGTATAATTTGAAAAAAAAAGCCGTGTTAGCTTAGTGGGACCACTCCAGACTTTCCATTCGAAGGTGTTGGAGTCAAAACCAGCCACGCGTGCCTGTTAAATCATATGACCGTAATAAAAATATTCAATACCTAATCGAGTCATTTTTTCAATAACCTACCAGATGAGAACTTCTCTTTGATCATATGGTAGGTACTAGAAACGGATAATAAATCAGATGGGAATAACCCAGTTTATAAGGTCTAGATCTAGAGTAATTAGAGGTGTGAGTGCGACATTGTTCCTAGTGTACCTGTGTGTCGGCTGGCGCGCGTCCAGCACTTATCGACCCCGCGCCGTGCTTCCCAGCCCCGCGGCCGCCCGCCCTTGAGACAACTTATTTTACATTTTGTTTTTGTACATTCCCGCGCTCTGAATCAATAATCAACTTAGTTTGTCTTTAGGCGATTTACTAAATAACGCAAATGCAATAATTGGTCTACTTTTTACCTACAATTGTTTGTTCGCATTCAATCCTTCCTGAATTCATAACAGAAACCAAATTGTTTTAATTCTAATAATTGTAAATTCTTTTATAATGTAGCGAACTGCTAAATTTTAAGGTTTATAACTGAAGAGGGTTGACTTAAACATTTTTATCCAGTTTTTAATTTAAATTCTTTATGTGATAATCTGATGGTGGGCTGAGATACGCATATGTTTTTGTAAGATTATATTGTAGGCAGCGGCCGGCAGTGATGCCCGCACATAGTCTGTGTGCCCGCAGAACCGCAGTGGCGTAGATTTCGTACTACTAGATTGTATGGTGCAGTGGCATTCATAAGCAGGCCGCGAGGTGGGCGGCGGTCGCCGGTGAACGCCTGCTCGCGATACACAACCGCATTGTCTCTGCAGTCGTTCAACTCCGTTTCCCACGAGACTGAAATTTCCAATGCCAAACCCTAAATACAAATAGCCTAGACGCGTCTCAGACAAAGCTATATCCGTCCCAGCAACAGCTTGTGTTAATTTAGAAGGCGTTTGCAAGATTTACCGCAGACACTGGTCTGTCATGGTGAAGGTAATACTGTACCTAACCTACCTTATAAACTGAGTTTAACTTATTCTCATGACACAGCTTGTTAATTAATAATCAATTTTACTAGTTCCCTGATCATGCGTAGATTTGGCTTATTTAGGAAATGTATCAGACAGTCTAATTCCTTCCTTTCCCGTCTTAAGTTTTGTGTTTTGATAAAGCTCTTTTTTGGCAATTTTAGTAATAAAGTACTAGTAAGAACATAGGTGGGCGCATTGAAATAGGCGCAATGCGTGGCGTGGGCGCCGGCGATGAGTCACTTCGACATCCGACACGTCCGATGTATCCGGAACCACTAACTAGGCTTGCCATCGCCGTTCCTGTCTTAATAATAGTAATAAATAATAAAAAAAAATTATGAATGGTCAAAATTAAATGGTACCTTTAGAAACAATAACACTAGCTTTACAAACTTCTTTGTCTTAAGGTAGGTACCTATGTACACAAAAACAACTTTAATGTTTATGTCATTTATTTCCATAAATCCTAAAGATCACTTGGACAAAATTACTATTACAACGACCTATTAACACGATGTTACAACTGCGGGGACACAATGTCACATATTTAGTAAATTTATAACGCGGACGGCGGGCGAAGGCGCGGGGCGGAGAACTAGTTATTAATAATCTCTCTCTAATATGCACTCTTTCATTATCTGTAAATAAATCTTATTCAAAAATTAAGACTTGAACAGGTTGGCACGTTTATAGATACATCGATTTATGGCAAAGGAACTGACTTCGGCTTCCTACGCTAACTAATTGCATACAAAATGAGCATCATCGTAGCGTTTATGAATGAAATCATAAATTTATTCTCTTACTGACTTGCTTTGCTTTGTAAAATTATCAATTAAAGGTGCGGAGCTTTGCGGTGAAAGCTTAGCATTTTAAACCGACTTAAAAAAAGGAGGAGGTTCTTAATTTGTTGCTAATATTTTTAACTTTTTTTTACGAATGTTTACCGAATGCTCAAAGACGCCTCGACCGATTAGTTGATTTTTTTTGTTTGATGGAGTATAATTCTCAAGCGGTCACATTGTAATTTAATCATGGTACCTTACCTGAAAGATTTACTTTTCCATTCTTCGGGAAGAATTTTTATTTCTAGAATCCGCGACAGTAAGATGAAGAGAAGATTGTATCAAAATCTATACTGTCTTATAGTATAACAATGCTGAAGAGGTTGTTTGAACGAGCAAATTAGGAAGTTAAGAAACCGCTCGCTGGTCCGATTTGAAAAATCATTTCAGTATTGGTTGGTATATCAAGTAAGACTATAATGTATAGGCTGTATATAAACTCTATGTAGATAACGTTAAAGCACAAGCGAAGCTGTCGGCGTGTCGGCTAGTCTAGCATTTGTTAGATTTGGTAGAACGATGTGCCGGAGACCTGGGAGTGTTCCCACGCGACACCTCCGCACTATTATTGTATGTATGTAACTCTTTCCATTATTAAAAGCCGTGAAAGTATCATGTGCAATTTGCAATAATGGTGATAGCTATTTATGGTTATTAATTATTGAATGAAAAATCCGATTTGATTGAAACGATTCAGTAGTTGTGCAATGAAAGACGGATCAGACAGGACAGATACCTACTTACATACATTAAACATTTTCCCATTTATAATATTGATACAAACCTATAGATAAATACTACTACATACTATTATAAAGCTGAAGAGTTTGTTTAACCGCAAAGCTGTCGGCAGGTCGGCTAGTATTCCGCTAACAGCTTCGCTTGCGTTTTTAAGTTATCGTCCTACATATTATATAATATAGTCCATAGCCTTCTTCGATAAATTTACTCGTAATTTCGAATTTTTAAAATCGGACCATTGTGCATCGGTTCCCGAGACAAACAATTAATCAAACAATCTCTTCAGCTTAATAGTTTTAGTAAGTAGCTAAGTACGTAGGTACCTATAGATGTATTTAGTGACACTTAATTTACTGAATCCACTCCACTTTGCATTACGTATTTTTATTCCATTATAACCTCATAGGTAGGATGTAATTCCGTTCCGTTTGATCAAGCTTAGTGCACATTTTACGCTCCATGATTCTTGTTTTAGTTTACCTCATTTTAATATTAGTATGCCTGTATACCTAACTTGCTTAGGTATTTTTAGGTAAATTTAGGGCCTTAATAACTGCATTATTATAAAATATAGGTATGCACCTACCTAATATTTAACTAATTTAGGTCAGTAGTTTTGATAATGTAAATTTTATTTGGTCTGGGAATGGCACGTGCCCTTGAAATGAAGTTCAATAAATAAATATTCTAAAGTAGGTAGGTAGCTAAAGTGAAATAACTTGCACGCCAATACCAGTGGCTACATGTCCACACAAGTTAAAGATAATCTAGGTATTCTTTTGTGTCGCTAAGTTTATAGGTATACCTTATAAATAAACTATGTTATATTTTTTTATAAATTATAGTATTAAAATTATTAGGTACTATAAACTAGGACCTATTTCCATTAGGTTTTGAACACATTTAGGTACCTTATAACTAAAGTAGGTATGTACTATAATCTAAATGAATTTATGTGAGTAGTTACCTAATGTTATGACAGGTAGGTAAAAAGGTACCTACCTATGAAAGTAATACAACATTATAATACATTAGGTATCTAATACCTATGTACGTTGTACTTGGAGTAAATGGTTATGTAATTAGGTATATTTTTGAGTTCATTTATTTATGAATAATTATCGATAAAAAATCTAGTTGATAGAAAAGATAAGTTGTGAGAACATTAATTTAATTAATTTTAAGTGAATATAGTGTTTAAGTATGAAAAAATAAATTCATTGGATTCTTGCATAAGTACATTCTATTACTCGGAGATGGCGCCCACATGCGAACCAAGTGTGGGCAGCGCAAGTTAGTCTAGTAGGTACCCACCTACCACTATCTACTTCATAGGTACCTACCTACCTTATTGCACATGCAAATGAGTAATGAACTTTAAATGAATAAATCTTAGTCTAATCATTTATATATTTATAGTAAAATAGTCGTCAGTTGTAAAATTTAGTAGTAAGGTACCTATTTTGGTTATTTACAGGTTAAATTCTAAATTTGAGTTTTAGTTCATTAAGTACCTAAACTAAAACGACCTGTAATTATAATATTGTTTTTAGCTTAGCCAGTGTCTGCCTGCACGTTTCTACAACAAGTACATAATTCATTATGATTTCTTTAGCGGATCCAGACTTACCTACTTATTGAACGTGTAATAGGTTAACCTAATTTTTTCCCTGTACCTATACATTTATACGGATATACATTTTTTTCAATAATAATGCTATTTTATAGCTAAACAGTTTATCTTTATTATGTAGTTAGGTATTTTATTATTTGTTTATGTAAATATAAAAGGCAGTCAATAGTTATGTAGGTACCTATCTACCAACCGTATGTTAAAGTTAATTTTTATGACTACGAAGGGGTGTTTGACGGGTTAAATATTTCATAATTATTAGCATTAAGTAAAATAAGTACAGAATAATAAAGCAAAATCTAGGTAACAAAATACAAATAACTTACCCATTTTTCAGACAAATTCAAAACACTATAAAATTAATCACCACACAACGAAACCCACCGATAGAAAAGATTTTCAAACTTATTTCAGTGTAAAGATGACAACATAGAGAACTTCGCGATTGAAACCGGTTGCGGTGAGCCAATCGCGCTACACTTGTTCACTCGACGCGCGCTGCCGGCTGACTGACGAACGAACGAAACGAAACGAAGTGTATGGTGTGATGCGTTTCGTCTGTTCTTCACTTCGCTCGCTTTTGCCGGAACAATAGTTACCTATTTTTTTGTGGCTTCGAGCTTATTGGTTAAAATCGCCAGGACCGCGCCGTACGGAAACGGATGCAGTTGAGTTGGTTTTTCCGGGATTCTCAAAAACATTTAAATCTTGGTATGTTATGTAGGTACCCGTTTCATGTCCTAGTCCTAGTATGGTTAAAAACTATGATCTTTTAAAAAGTTTCAATACAATGTATTAATTTTAATTTCAGAATTCCATGTAATGTCTCAGATATACTAGTAGGTACTTGTTTATACTTTTAGGATATACACAAAAAAAATTATACATGTGAAATATATAGGATATCAATTAAATCTAATTAGCTACAACAGTTATACTTACTTATATCACATTAAACCTACCTAAGTAGGTATATACTTAAATATAATAATTTTATTTAGCATTAATTGTTATTTTATTGTAGCTGAGCTATTGTATGAATATCTTAGACAAGTACTAAATTTACTTTAACGCTATCACACCCCCAAAATAACTAAGCGGGTAGAACAATAACGCCAGGTGTGCTAATCCGTTTGTATTGTACCTACTAAGTACCTAGGGTTGCCCGCGCAAACAATTAGTTCCCACGATAGACGTTTTGGTACAGAATCTAAACAATAATCTAAATTATAATATTGCTTTTAAAGTCCGCACACCTGTGGGTCAGGGTCTAAGCTGAAACAGATGTTGTTTGATTGTAAACGCTGATTTGAATAGGTCAGATAAGAAAATAGTCATGCTCCTATTTATTTTAATGGTTTAGGTACCTTTTATTGGTTATTCTTTCACTAAATTATTTAATTGCATACTTGGAATTATAACGTGAGAAATAAAAGTAAAGCTTTATTGTGTCAAAAAGAACTCTATGCTACTTAGAATTAAAATGAAATAGGTTTAGGATTTAAATCTTTAATAGAGGCCTATGTCCAGTAGTGGAAATTCAATAGCTGTGATGATGAAGACTGACATGCATTTCGATGTAATGGGTTAGTGCACGAAATATAGAATAAAAATTCATTTTTTTATTTGTGGTTTAGTATACCTACTAATGAGGATGACATTTAACGGCACACTGCCATATCTTCTGTCCAACACATGCTATTATCACGGAACAAAGCAGGTGGGCGACAGGGGCGAGGTAATTTGTACAATATTTATTCGCAACATGCCGGCCAGAAACTAATGGATCATTATAATAGGCGCCATTTGGTGCGGTGCCTCCGCTAATGCGGGGTAACACCGTTTTTTGGACCAGGTAGCGATACCTAGGGGACCTTTGGGCTTTGTCTTGATCCCAGTGGAATCTTATTGGTTAATTGTGATATGAAGCATATAAGATTCTTAACCAATTCTTCAATGTCGTAACGTAACGTCGTTTGATTTTACGGTATATGTTGTATTGTTCTGTTCTTTTATTACGTAGATTTTTTACGTTCTTTGCATGTAGTTTTTATAGTATAGCCTAGGTAACTTACCTATAGCCATCTTCGATAAATGACACTAAATTAATTTTTAAAATAAATAAATATTGCAGGATAATTTACACAGCGACATCCAGCCCCGTTGTAAGCTCAGTTATAAAATCGGACCAGTCAGCGGTTCCTGAGATTAGTACGTTCAAATAAACTCTTCAGCTTTATAATATTCGTTTAGTTATGTAGGGTTACCTTCCCGACTTGCGTAGAAACATAATTTCATTAAACTTTGACTTTCGATATAAGTACCTATAATAGAAATTTGATAAAAACGCATGATACTTTTTTCGAAGCTTTTTAGTATTCAGCCTTCCCCAACGAGTCCAACATATGCTATGCGGTGTATCAAAACTACGTTAATCTACTCAAAACAGACAGTCATCCCGACTGACGGCTCCCCTCCGTGATTATACACTTTTTTTAAACACACTGTTCTTTTCCAATTCGAATGTCGAACAACGAATAAATGGATTGCACAATGTTTCCGCAATGTGTTATGTGTTGCATGATCGAACTTGCTTGTATCTATTTTATGTTTATTATTAGGTACCTACGTTCATTTCTAAAGTTTGAGAACTGAATGATTGGTTAATCGCTATAACAGCGAAATCCTAACAGAAAGTCTATTGTCAAGGTTTAACCACGATTAAACAACAATTTTAGAAATATTATCTAATCGATCTATATAAGTACACAGGAGGTATCTAACTTACATAATAAACATGCAAAAATTATTAATACAGATAGGGCTATAATAACTTTGTATTGCAATGTTAATACAAAGGTCATTATACAATTTCGAAAAAGCCAGCTTAATAAATATTTCTGCACAGGATTAAAGCCTCTTTTAGGTAATAGTTAAAATCATTAGGTTAATTTTAAATTGGTAGGCAAAAAAATTTTACTAACTAGTCGTTATTTTGAAATAAAAATTTTTGAAATTTTTTTTTAAATAAAAATAGTTTAAATTAAAATGGTAGGTAAATACAATGCTGCTGGCATTCTGAATAACGTTGGTATTACGAGTTGAAAGTCCACGCGTGGCCTTTAATTTTCCCGGTACCTCGGTTGTTTTTTTAGCGCAAACCACGTTCCATTTCCGTTAAATCAAAAGCTCGTCTATTGATCTTTATTTAGGGCCGCACGCGTTTAGCGGAGCAGGTGTCCACGATCAATATTTAAAGACGCGGAGATTACGCTGGCTCATAATTTGGACAAATCGATTTAGATCGAGCGGTGCTTTTGTGCCATGATTTAGTAGCTCAGACAAATTGGACCAAGAGCGGTGGTCGGATCGATCCTCTCAACAATCTGGATACACCCTTATTCTGGATTTCATTATCGATGATATAATAGAATATAACAGCAGAGGCCAAATACTGAAACAATGATGATCCGTAATACTAAAATATGGTTTTGGCTAAACAGTGACACTATTGATCCTTAAACTAAATATTATAAATGCGAAAGTAAGCCTGTCTGTAGTATAAATAGCGAGTATAATAAGCGGGATTCATCGTAACACGTAAAACCTCTAGTAGAGTTGATAAAATTAACTATACGATTTAAAATGTTCAATGATAGAACATAAGACGGGTAACATACCATGATTTACTTTATTTACACGTTTTATGTTAATATTGTTAAAATTCATGATATTATTATAAGTTTAAAAATTTCAGTTATCGATTCAGTGAAAGTCTGTTTGTATCATAAATAAATACCTAATATCGAAGTTTAAATTAAAAACGTACGAAAAACGCACATCAGAATAAGGCTACTGAAGATGTGGTCAGCAATTACAACGACTTAAAAGTAAACGATCGGTAATTTCAAGTCGGGCGGTTCTGACGGACTGAGCAGCCTTTATTAGGACATTCCAAGCTATTCATGCAATAATGCCGGTAAATGGACATTTTATAACGACTCCTACTTTTAAGAGGTTATTCCCATAAGATCACGTGATCTGTTTGTAGTTAGAACTTGTTTATATTTCGCGATTTGTAAGCATCTAACTATTGTTTTATAACTTAAAAAGAAAAATCCACTGATTTAATTCATAAGAGATTTTATTTAGGATTACCTATACTTATTAAGTCGTAAAGAAGCTTGTTATGACTAGGTAGGTCATAAACAAAAATTAAAAAGAATTAACTATCTTTAATAAATACGCGAAAAATAAATCAATGTAAGTAATTAATTCTAAAAAGTACCTAAGACTTCAAAAAAGGTGGAAGTTCTCAATTATACTCTATTTTTTCTAAAACATCTACACTTTGAAATCGCAATTTTTTCGTCAAAAGATTATAAATCAGATGCAATTTCTCCGTAGAACATATCATAGGATCAGATGGGAATAACCCTTCTTATGCGTTATGTTGCTGCTTATTTACGATAGCGTATATTTGGAAGTCGCTCTACTTACTGCCTAATGAACTGGGGTTTATTGCTAGAATCGGTAATGTATTGGGAATCAGTAACGTAATCAGTTCAGTGCTTTTGATCGTGGATCCGCTTTTGGTAATGGTTTTTGATACCATAAAGTGTTATTGGTTTTAAATCTACTAGAGAACTTGACTTTATGAGAAGTGAACCATGACCAGAATTTTAGGAACATTAAAAATTTGCAAAAGGTTTTTGTACTTATTTGGTTAGTTTTCCACAAAGTAATTTTAATAATAACACTATTTTAAAATAAGTAAGTACTATTATCTATTTAGGTTTGACAGCTAATATTTTATAGAAAATGACTTGGTTTAATCCCACCAATTATACAATTATCGTTTTCTATATGCAATACTTACCTATTTTATATTTTCAATTTCCTCCAATCATTTCTATCTGGTGCGATATCTTTAGAATCTTTGCTAAACGGGTTCCTTATTATCCTCTTAAATCACTAAAAAAAATCCGAACCATCTGAGTCATTTAAAAAATCCGCATCAAATATGTTCCGTTTTTTTTAAATAAGAAGCATATGGATGGACAGACCGTGACTTTAGTGTTGTTATCTTATTTATATTAAGGTATACTTATGATGTTGCGCACAAATCATTGAGTCAAAGCTAGAAAGATCCTGTTGAAACTGATTCATTGGATATAGCAATCCCCGTGAGTCACGCTTACACCACGTTACGTAGATGCGCTGACCTAGACTCGAGTGAACAACCGGCCTTGTAAACATACCTACTACATGCTGGTTATGTTTGACAGATTGTTTTGCGCTCGTCACAACATCAATATTTGTGAATTCCTGACCTTTGGGAATGTTTTTTTATATAATAACATATCTATATTAAACCAAAATTCTTTTGCATTTTCTTGTTCCGGTTTCTTATATGTCCGGGAATCTTCTTGACCAAAGCTTTTTTTACTAATAAAGAAATAAAAAATCTGCGAACAAAAGAAAGAATACCTTCTAGAAGTATCTAGAAGATAACCTTGAAATATCATAGCAAAATAGCCACGTTCCTAATATGAGACAAAAGAAAGAGCCTGTAGGTAACACTCTAGTGATTAGGTAGTTTTCTACTGATCGAGAGTAGGTATAAAATTATATATTTTAAAAAGTCCCCCGCCACATAATCACATCACAGTGTATGTTGTTTATGTTATTGATAAAAGAAAATGAGCAACTGTTACTGTAGGTACTTTTACCGATATCGCTTAGAAAACATTAAGGATTTCAATAATGTAAAACTTGACCTATTAGAGTTGAGTATAACGACCTCTACCAACCTAATCAATGTTTACGAAAAGAAATTTGCATTCGAAATTGGAACGCGAATGGCACGAGTGCCCGCGGCGATGCGCTACTGAAGTGCAACGGCCTGCACGCGTTCCAAATTCAAAGCAATTTTCTTAAACTTTTATCGATTTGTGATTTATAAAAGACATGCACTAAATAGCTGGAAGCTAGAAATTTAAAGGAAATGGTCAATTTAAAAGTGATAGACAGCTAATGTGAAATAGGAATTATTAGTTCCGATTTCAAACCACTTAGGAAGGTTTTATTACGAAACGGAACAGGTGAAATTACCATAACAGATCTTTACAACCAATTTACTGTTTTAATTTTTGTTTTAATCAAATTATAATTTAAAATATTTAATATAAATTCTTAAATATTATATTTCATATACTTATTAAAGATTTTGTATGATAAGTATACGTAGTTTGACAAATTAATTAACTTATTAGATACTGCTTTGTTGCAGGTTGAACCTTATACCTATTAACTTTAACACAATTAATGTATTCTGTTGGAAAACCACTAAATATAGTGCACTTTTCCTTGTTCCATAAACGAAATGCTTAAGTCTTAACCCTAAATCGCATACGATGAGCTGACGGCCAAGTATGAGTAACGACGTAATTTGTATCAATGCGCAGAACGCCCATCAAAGGTTTCAAAGTAACCGCCGCACCTGCTTAGCCATAGCCAATATCATGTAATAGCGCTATTTTCACGTCGTCTTTACTTACAACCTAAGCTGTATTTTTATAGAATGAAGGTTCCAAGTTGTTTGTTTATGGAAGGTTTTTGTTACCTTTGAAGTTTGGAGACGTCATTTTCAGCGGCAAACCGCGTAATGTTCGGTACGCGGCTTCCCAGTTACCTGATACTATTAAGTATTTTTGTACTTACATAGATATTTTTATTTTCAGTAGTCTAGTAGTAGTTAGGTGCTTAAAGCGTTCGTGTATCTTAGTAGGGCTTAGTTTTTTTGTTTCTAACATTATCTTTTAATTCATTAGTAAGTTAAAATCTGTTTAATCGTTGATTTAAAGTTCGTTTACCACGCATTGTATAAAAATATAATGTTTTAGTCAATAAGAAAACTGGTTTATTCTGCAGGTGAAAAAAATAAACTCATTAATTAACTAATAAAAATGTAGAAATAAACTTCATCGTCTTTATCACCATCACAACCACATGTCACATTTACAATATCAGAGCACGAAGAACCATAGCTGTGGGGCCTGTGGGGCGATGTTACACCTACAAAGGTAGATTTTGACGTAAAGTAGGTATACTTTCATTGTGATAAACAAGAAAAAAACTTATGAATAAAAAAAAAAATTTTTTTTTAGTTTTGCTGAAACCGTTTCGTTCAGGCCTTAAATAGTACATACCAACCACCCCATTTCTTCCCGTAGGTATGTGTCTTTAATCTAACTAAGGGATGTAGTAAACTAGAAGATAGCAGTAGCGTCGTTCTGTGTACTTCACCACGGCATCATAGGTTGTTTTAATGATGACGCTTCCTGAAATCAACAACTAAATTTCAGTCTGGCAAACAACCCACGACATATCTACATCCTCATGCAAGCTGTTACAGTATAAAGAAACTTTTTTCTGGACCACCTGGCTCGCCACCCGCGCCACATCCGAAGAAAAAAGGCCACAGAAAAAAACGTCATAATATTTGAATATTATTATAAAAACAATTAGGGTGCCGCGTCACCTGTCGTTGGCACGAGATACGCATTTGCATAGAGTCATAGACTATAGAGCGCGCCATAGATAATGCTGACATGCAACTAACAAAGGTTTTTTTTAGAATCATTTGATAAGAATTGGAGTATTATGACACTTTGATAAAAAACAGTTTCATAAAAAAAGTGAAAGTTTATCCAAAATCTCAATTGATTCATGACGAGCTTTTGTCCACGATAGCGAAATAATTATAAAAGGTGGACGGGTTTTGTCAAGCTATAATATTTCTTAAGAATATGAAATTATGATATATTTCCAAAATTAAACAAAAAACAATTTGCGACATAACTATGTAGGTGTAAAAATCTTTAAAAAAAATACTGTATAGGAAAATGGTTGTCTTAAGATCTTAAGAGCCATAGATGATTTGATTGGTCTATGGTAGAGCTAATTATTCTGAATGTAAACGCTGGCCCCGGCTATTGTCGTCAAGTCAACTGACAATCCCATGTTTTGGATGCCCAACCGCTGACTAACAGTACTGCACGGTACCATTCTTCTCTGTTATGTTTACATTAGAGCTCCTTTTGTTCTGAATTAGAAAACATTCGATTATCCACGTGAAAATGCAGAGAATGCTGTTTTAGTTTATGTAAATGTGGAAAGATCTCATTGATAACAAGCAATAAGATATGGTTTGCAGTGCTTATAATACGAGCATGTATTAATATCTGTATGAATCACTAATCAAACCTACCCTAGTTGAATTTATTTTATAAGCTGTATTGTAAATTATATTGTAAATTATGAATTTTAAATATTGTATTTAAATGTACATATCTACTTAGTATCTTTAGGTATAAAGTAGGTCCGGTCCATAAACGTCAAAATATAAATTACTATCCAGACTACTTTTTGATCCTTATAACTTGCATTACGAATTCTTAACATCTCTCCGCAAACGAAAGAATAGCGTGAGCAACAAGTTAAAAAGCAGTAAAACACCTTAATACTGGTTTCAAGCAAACAGTCGGGCACTATTAGGGCTGCGCTGCGCCGCGGTGCGTAATTTCGGGCTGCGCAGGAGTCTAATGGCCATAACCTAAGAGCCCGTGATGGCCAGACCTTCCTTTAATTCACAAGCGTGAAAATTATGTCATGTGTATGTCTAACATAGGTAAGAATAACCCCCAAACATAAAACCTGGATCGCGGTTCCTTTGGGAGATAACAGGTAAAAGGTGGTTATCTCCCAAAGGAACCGCGATCCAGGTTTCATGTTTGGGGGTTATTCTTACCTATGTTAGACATACACATGACATAATTTTCACGCTTGTGAATTAAAGGAAAGTCTGGCCATCACAGGCTATTAGTCTTTACTAAGAGCCCGGTCTGGCCAGACCTTCCTTTAATTCTGAAGCGTGAAAATTATTTTATGTGTATGTCTAACATAGGTAAGAATAACCCCCAAACATGAAACCTGGATCGTGGTTCCTTTGGGAGATAACAGGTAAAAGGTGGTTATCTCCCAAAGGAACCGCGATCCAGGTTTCATGTTTGGGGGTTATTCTTACCTATGTTAGACATACAAATGACATAATTTTCACGCTTGTGAATTAAAGGAAGGTCTGGCCATCACGGGCTCTTAGTCTACCAGATGATTGCGCAGCAGGTGCGCGCCGCACGCTACGAGCACACGCCAAGCGATACAACCTGCCTCTGGGGTAAACTGTTTCTTTATTCTTAACTGGTGCTTGGCGCAGTTTTCTTAAACGACAACTCTTCAACTTTTTATTAGCATGTGATGGAAAATAATTATTCCAATAGTAAATAAATACTTATTTATAGGTTGTTGCTGGAACCTACAAAAAAAAGAACGCAAAAAAGCACCAGGGTAACAAAAGTCACTGGTGCTTTTTTATATAAAATCATCAACATTTGATAAACTGACCTTATAATTATGGTCCCACTATTCTGCACGCGTTTTCCCGATTATTAACAGTGCGAACTATAATGAACAGCAATAATTTAATAATTTTTTTATTGAAATAGATTGAACTTGACCTGAAAATTTGCGGCCGAGTATGGTTGCAGTAGGATGTAAACTTATCGAAGCTAATTCTCACAATTGAGTGTACATCTCGGGGGGTCCACAGTCGAGGACGTGGACGATGTTTATCTCATAATTGCAGGTCCCAACGAATCCTTCATTAAGGCACAGAATACGCGATAGCGGATAGGCGTGGATGGGTTATGTTTGTATGTGTGAACATTTGACGACACACAATGGCGCCCCCCGCAGTCGGTCACAGATTGAATTAAATTTGTTTTTTTAGGAAGATAGTTTTAGGCTTTCGTGATTTAAAATGATTATCTTGGTCAGCGATATAATCGTTTTTAAGATTATTAGTGTAGTGGAGGTAGCTTAGATATTCGATAAAATCTTTAGAGCTCAGATAATTACAAACTGGCTGGTTAATTAGTTTATTTATTTAACCTTAACGCATTTTTCACATTACCTACATACTAATAGATATATTTCAATAGTCTAAATTGATTGTTTCTCATAATAAATGTTTTCTTAGAATATCGAAACAGTTTCCAAACAAATCCTGGCGGCGCAGTGCGTTCAACATGACTGAGGATGACTCAGTTGTTGAAAGCAATTTTGATTTTAATATGTAAAACATTATGCTAACTAGTCTCTTGGGTTCCCTTTTGTTGGGGCTGGATGTCGCCGAAATACAATTAGTGTCGTCAAAGTCAAACAATCGTGTCGCGTCATTTGAATCTCTTGACGCATTTTATACACAAAAACTTGACATCGAACATATAGTTATTATTGTTGTAGGTACGTTCACAGTTTACAAACAAACAAAACGTTCACAGTTGTTTAGTAACGTAGTGATTAGGTATATTATCTTGGATTGTACCAGAAAATATATGTTTTATAGTTTTAGTTTATGGATATTAGAAGTAAATCATAAATTCTGAAAAATATTCAATTTACCTAAATTTTCACCACACAGCAAGGTGACCAGAAGTATATGGTTAAAGCTATGTAAAGCTATGTACAGAAACAGTATTCTTAATGCCTCTTTAGTTAAGCAATTGCCATGGTCGAAGTCGGCTAGGACAATATCATCATCACCATCAAGGGTATTCTTCAAAGCTTATCCTGCAATAGACCTTTTAAATAGGTCTATTTCACTCATAGAGCTGCGCATCATGTAAAATGAAATCATCAAAAAAATCAAAATCCTTATCAGAAAGCTTGAAATAATACCCTTGGCCTTAGCCTTCTTGTTTCTTGTGGATTTGGAATAAGGTTTATTTTGGCGGTATGACATTCGGCCACCCTGTAAGATTCGGCTTGTTCAATTGGTGGCTAGCAAAAACTGCATTTGCATAGCGCTCGATGTGTGTCGCGATAGCTCTTGGCCACCGCGACTCCTCCAATGATATACGAATGAGTGGATGAGGCGATACAACAATAGCGAGCAACAATTTCAATTATATTCTGTCCCCCTAAAATGCAAAAGATTTTGGGAGGATGAAAGTTTTTTATATTCTTTCACGCAAAAATTCATATAGGTATAGTTCGTAAAAAAAAACACCAGAATAGCACAAAACTTAAACAGGACAATATCTCTAACTAAGGGAAAAGTTAATTTTACGTGGCCAAAGGGACGGTATTGTCTATGGTAGCTTAATTATGTATCTTATTGACAGTTTTTTGCTGTTTTGTGTGTTACAGGACTGCAATAGATACGTTATATATATCGTGATATATCTTAAGGTACATTATAAATGTTATTTTGACTTCAAAAAGAGAGCATACCTTTACCTCTTAAGTTGTACCCTTTTCCCTTGAGTTTCGTAGTTCTGTGGGCCCGGTGACAAATGCCGATGCCACCCACTGCACGCACGACCCTCAGACATTCAATAAATGAAGTAAACTCACTACACCGTGTTTTATTTAGACATCGGCTCGCTATATCCGAAAAACTCGCTATGGAAATGTATTCCATTGCTTTCTGTCAATTAGAAGCTTTACCTTCGTCTTTATTTACATCTATGTTTTGGCCAAACTCACTAAGTATTAAAAAATATTTCTTGTGTTAGCGCAACTACCTTAAACTGTTTCCCCTTACTTCGCTTCAAGAATACACAACCATGAGTATTATAAGATCAATAAATCGATTTTACCTCAATTTGAGTCGGTATATAGTCTAGGTTCAGAGTACGATTTTCTTGAAACCTTTTTGGTAATAATTAGTGAAACCGAAATTTATATGCAATATATTTCGCATTATATCCCTTGTATTCAATCAAAATCGCTTGTTTTCAATGTAAAAAAATCAATTTAAGAACTAATTCCAAAAATTACTTCGCTTGGATCACCGTCCATAATGTTCGGTGATCCAATTTCCATTTAACGTAGGTACCTCTAAATATGTTTTATTGCACACATTAATTGACCGGTATGTCGGCATGTAAATTAGAGGATAATACTCAGAATGTTAGAGGACGATCGGGATTATGATACAATTTATAGAGATTGAGGTCGCTGCAAAAAGTTTTGATAATGATACCGACCGTGTAGGTCACAGACAAGGAGGTTCTAAGTATTCGGTAGTAGCCGTCGCATTAGGACGGATATATCCTTATTTAATCATGGATGGCATAAATGTAGTTCTAACATTGATAAGCATATCTACAATTTTAAGATTTTCAGTTCAGTTGATACTTATTTATTGTTATTTTCCTGGCGTTGGAATGCTAAATTTAAGAATTTTGATTATTTTTATATTGAAATCCTTCAATGCAAGAAAGATGAAGACAAATAAGATCTTCTGATCCGAGTCATGTGAAAAATTCAAACATTCAAAACGTTTTGCTATAATTTTCAGTTAAAAACAGATTTACTATACCACAATATCCTAGAAATCGTATATATCGATGTTTTAAGTAGTTTAGTTTTTCAATTGGCTTGGGCCTATCCTTGTTGATATAAGAGTAGTTCAGGAGTGGTGCTACCTTCACAAATTAACATAGTAACGAAGAGGCGGAGAAGCCCACGCCCACAAAGATAAATACAGGAATGTGGAGCATAATGGCTCGGATGCCAGCGTAGTGGTTAGAATTACCTTTCAATCGACTGGAATGTGCTAAGTTACCACGATTATAGGTGAAAAAATATGGTATTTATATTTCGTTTTAGGATCTAAGTACGTTAATTATATTTCTTATTTATTCTCTTCGTGAATATTAATCGTAAGTTGGCTTGTCGGCAGTCGGTTAAATTATACGTACAATACGTAGCCTTCTAAGAAGCTATGTATATTTTTATATACAGTTCGTCTACCTAAATATGCAGGTTTTATGTTTTTGTCTCTATGTTATGCATGAGTCACGGTCATCATAATGGCATGCATGATTGTTTGGATATGTGATCATTATACGTTATAACAAGGTTTATATTGAATATAGCAATTCTCATATGACCTTTATTTGGTCTTATTGGCTAGACCCGTAACCAGTAGTGGGTTGATATGATTATGTTTATTTTTATAGTTTGCGTACAAAAATATCATAAAATAACTAGCCAACCCGCCGACAGCTTTGCTTGAGTTTTTTTACGTTATCGACATATACATATTTTAAATAATGTAGCATAATAGCTTATTTTGATTAATGTATTCCAATCCAACACAGAAATAATTTTTCAACGTTTCCTGATAGTAGCACGTTGAACGAAATAAACAAACTCTTTAGCTTTATAATATTAGGTATAGATTTTACAAAACTGAGTTGCGTGTCATATTCATGATGGTAAAAGTTCATTATAATAATAATATTTCTAAAAAATGCTTTAAAACGTCCGTACCTAGTTGTTTATCCTTTGTTATTGCCGCGTACCCATAGACAAAGCAAGTTGTAGACGGACACGGACAATGTAATTGGTTATTAAAAAGCGCATATATCACGTGGCGTGGGCCACAGAAGGATAGTGCTCGGTGATTTGTGTAGCCACGCCTCTTCATTAACATACTAAAGCTGGATTAACCACTAATCCGATTTTTTTTTCTAAATTTGAAGTTATTTGAGTTAGGTAGGTATGTATAACACTTTATATATTATGTAGGCTCTGGTTCAAAGCCTCTGGTGAAGTGCAAAAAAAGTATTAATTTGCTCCCTATTCACGATTTGATAAATCTAATTTTATTGTTTACAAAATGTTATTTAATTATTTTCTTTCTAACAAATTAATTGAAACATATTCAAAGATTTCTATTTTTGAATACATATATAATGTTTCTATGTATTTTTATGTTGGAACATATAGCTTTTGATACTACTTGAAACTTTTATTTTTTATTCATTTTAAGTATGCTAATACATTTCCTAATTATGTATTTATAAGTAATAGAAAAGAAAGTGATTTTACCTAATAAATATACTTCTGTATTTCTTATTAATCTGTATTTCTTATTTCATTTTTTTATTTATTTTGTAAACTTGGACGGCACAGAAGAATGGTCGTGTGATTTGTGTCCAGCACGCCCTTTCATTAACATGCTAATACTGAATATGGAATGCTATCAGCCTGAGCTGATAGCTCGGAGCTGACTACGTGACAAGCTTGGGAACCCGAAGATAGAAGAAAGACCTTGGTTTATAGGTAATATTTTTCAAAGACCTTAAATGTATAAATAAGATACTGGCGACTTCGAAAATCGATAAATACTTCAAGAGGATAGAGGCATCAAATGAATGTATGACGAGCAGTGTGGAAAGTTGGGACGTTCTGATTGGTCACTGGGTTCGGTGTAGGTGTATGCGTGTGTGGCCTGGACATTGAATATGTCATAGTTAGTGTCAGTAGTTGCCGAGCGCAGGACTGTAGCAAGGGCATTCTGAAAACCAAGATTATCGACTTCTGTTCCATCCGAATGCACGGTCTATTTCGAAATGGAAATAACAAATATTGTTCGTTAGATTGGGTACATTTGACTAAATTCTCCCAGTTTTTCTAAAAGATTCTTCTTCGCCCGGTTTTAATTTCTTTCACCTTTAGAACCTTCTTTGGACAAATACGAATATTTCAAAATCCGCTAAATCGGTCCAGCCATTCCGGAGTTTAAGCGAGACTAACGAACAGCAGTTGTTTTTTTTTAATGAGATTTAAAAAGTCTCTCAATCCATCTCTGGAGTATAAGGGAGGCGGTCCGGACAATGCGTGCCGTAATGTATGCGCACTGGGGAGGTCCCAGAGTCCCAGCCGTGGGAAGAGCCCAGCATTTACACTCGTAACGACTACGTGACAACATCTGTGACTTTGCGTTTCGGAATCGTTTCATTTGTTTTTATTGATTTATATTTATTTACTAGCTTTCCGCCCGCGGCTTCGCCCGCATTATATTAGATTTTAAAAAAGCAGTAAAAAGTATCCTATGTCCTTCCCCCGGTTCTAAGCTGCCTCCCTGCCAATTTTCAGCCAAATCTATTCAGCCGTTCTCGAGTTATAAGTTCAGGCACTAACACGACTTTCTTTTATATATATAGATAAGAGAGTATGTGAGAGAGGCAACAGGACAAGACTGGCACTTTATTCTATTGTAAAATGGCAAAAATTTTGAATTTATAAGTAAACAGTAATTAATAAGTAAACTAAATTAATTATTACGAAAAAAATTATATGACTATTTTGCCTTATCAAAGAAGTAGTTTTAAGAAAAGTTTAATACCCATTTTTTAAATAATAACACTCAGAATCACAGAACTGTAAGTTAGACATTTACATTCGCATCGCAAAGCCATTATTGAGTAAATTCCAAAGCTTTATATTTTTTCACAAACTGTCAAAAAATGCCAGAAATAATACAGAAGCGTATTTTTTCTTAGTGGCTACCATTTTATTCTACGATATTTTAGAGCTACGCAAGAGCTACGAGACGCCACAGACAATGCAGCAGTGGTGGCTACGGCGTAGCACCTGCGTAGCGCCATCGACTCTTATTATAATCTACGTCTCGGCGCCGAACAACAGTGGAGAATTTGCATAGGCTTTTTGTATTCTGTAATATGCGGCGTATTTTAATTGGCCGCGATTAAATCTTAATAAATCGGCCGGTGTTCCCACACGCGTCCCGGAGAAACGCGAATCACGAAAAAAATAAATCACAGATCGTACACTTGAAAAAAATCCTTTGAACTTCGATCATTGGCACCTTTCCTTATTCTCGAGATTTGATTTGGTAATTTGACAGTATTCATGAAAAAATATAGCATCGAACATCGTTAATATATTTGGTTATATAATTTCAGAATCAGACTACAAAGTAACAGTTATCTTCCGTGTATTGGTGTTCCTATCATAATAAAACCCATGATTTAATAAGTTTAACTCTTATATCTCAGTTAATAAAATATTAAAACAGTTTATGTTTAATAACTTAAAATCATACCTAAATCGTTTTTCAACTTTCAAGGCAGTTAGTTTATCAAGGGAATGTTCTACTACTGCTAGTCTCAGTGTTGTGTCTGAAGTCCAAAAATCTGGCAATTTGGCTTGCAGCGTGTGTTATAATTTGGCTATAGCCGCGGGCTAAGGGAGAAATTGCGAGCGCTAAACACTTGCATCGCGTGCGCAGACGGCACTTGAAACGAAACTCTCCAATTACCAATCGTAAATTCCAGCGCGACTTATGATTCAGATGTACTGGCCAAAATATGGTGCTGTAGCTCCTTTATTTTAAAAAATATGCTAAATTAAAAGCGATTACCAGTTTTTTTTCGGAATTTTTAGTTTAACCAGAAACCCAAAAATCCTTATTTTCGTGAAGGCTTCGACGTCTGCATCAGAATCATTAAACACCTTGGTCGTTTGTTACCTAATTGTTAGTGAACTAACGCGCTTTACCCAATCATTAAGATAAAGTTAAAAATATTCTAGTAAATAAATATTCAATACTTTTCTTGCGTTACAGCCTTAAAGTTAAAAAAAAGTCCGAATTTCTGTAATACATAGCCCCGTGATAAGCTCTCTAAGCTTTTTATACCAGAGTCTTGTTTACCATTTTCCTGTTAGAAATTACTTTAGAACAATAAGCACCTGCCTACTGAAGCAGCTAAATGTGGGTTAGGGGGCTATTTCGGCATAAACGGCCCAGAAGCAATTTATATCGGAATGTGATATACGCTCGGGCGGGCCATCGCCGCAGGCACGCGCCCTGTTTTAATCACCTCGCCTTACCGTAAACAACTTAGATGTGCCTCAAGTAGTAGTCAGCAGACGAGAATTAAGAAATCCTTTGTAATTTGTATTCAATTTTCATTTTGAGAGGAATTAATTAGTTAAAAACCTACTAGTTAGCTATATTTTTAAACCATAAATTACAGCTATATTTCTATCGCCAAAATGTAGAGTGCCCAGAGTATTGGCGACAGACAAAGTATAATTTCATATATTTATTTATCTAATCATTTTGTGTGTGTAATTAGTTATAGTGTTTGACTCTTTACTTGACAAAATAACTCCGCAGCGTTTGGAATAAATTATTGTTCCCAGAAAGAGAACACTTTCTGTAGATAAACGCAGAATCATATAAAAGAGCGATATACTTTTGAAGATATAAAAATATATACATATGTACAAATTACAACGTGCCTGTACAAATAAGTCTCGAAAAATCACGTACATGTTTCCATTTCTTTAATACCATACATTCAACGATAAGGTGCAATATTCGTGATGAGGGTACCTCAATGAGCTGCCGATGCCGGCGCCAGGCTCGGTCATAACCCATTAACTTCTCAACGCTCATCCGAGGTGTTTCGTTGACGTCTGAATGGTTACCCGATCAGATTGGATTACCAATTGAGTTCTGCATCTGAATGATTAGCGACGTTTCGCAGTATTTTTGAATTAACTTGCCTTAAATAACAAAAAAAGGGTTTAAGATAGGTATTTGAGACTTTTGTTTTGATTTCCAGGAGATGAAATTTAAAAAATGATCAATCATCATCAACAATACAAATACAACTTATTGAGTTGATTAAATATTGCTGTCTTAAAGATTATAATTAGTTATTATAATTAGTAAATTAGTAAATATTCTTCCTCTTTTAATAAGTATAGGTATTATAATAAAATTTATACTTTATTATATATATATATATATAAAACATTTGGATAACTAAAACATATATCTGTAGATTGAACAAAAGTTTGCCCGAGGCGGGAATCGACCCCGCACACTCGCCAAAGACCAACCGCGTCACAGAGGTCAATGAACGACTATTTTATTCACGAGACTCAACTCAAATTGCTCTATTTGAAACCCAACATACCTAATTAGTTACATTTCGATAATCGATTACAGCGATCGATATCGATCTAGTCATCATGGAATCGATTAATCGCCTCCCGTGACAGCTGACAGGTTTTTGCGCGGATTCCAGCTGTCAGTGTCACGGTCGAGAAGTCAAAGTGCGGATTCTCACGATCCGGCGCCGGCGCCGCTTAAAGGGAACGTAAATTATGTTCTAGTTGGCTCTGATAACATCTGCGGTTAATAACATTATTGTAAATTCTATAGGATAGTAGATATTTATGATACAGTTGGAATAGACTTGTCTATCTACTGTATTTATGATGTATTCGCACCTTATTAGACCAGTGCAGTTAGCTTCAAAAATGGTCAAATAAGGAAAAAAATAGTAGTAGAATGAAACCCATTAGAAAAGGAGGGGAATATGATAAAAATGAAAGGAAAAATAAATTACGGTCGATCTGAGTTCGGGAAGTGGGAGGGGGTGGGCTTTTAAGGGGAGAAAATGGTTTATCTCGATTTGCGGTGAAACTACAAGTCTTATGAAAAAAAGTTATATGGCAAAGTTGTAGGTAATATAAAGATCTACAACTTTTAATTCACAAGTTTTTTACATAACCTCAAAACTTATGTGAAAAATTCAAATAACCAAGTTTTTGGTTTTTTTTATTTATCTTTTTCAAAAATTGTTATTTTTCTACGAAATTTGGTGAAAACTTACCTATTTATGTCCCAAATACACTGTGATTTATTTGATTGAAAATATTATTGTTTTCACCTTATTTTGACTTAATTTTCAAAAATATAGACTAATTTTCAATCGAAAATTCACGTGTCAAAATATTATCTTTTTTATTAAAATCGGTGTGCCATATGTTCATTGAAATCTCTATTTTCAGATAATTAAAAAAAATATATACATTACGGTAGTAAATATTCTCAGAAAATGCACAAAACCGAAACAAAAATTTGTATCATTAGGTACAATTGCATCATAAAAATATGATTTTGTCTTTTCAGACTATATAATAATAATTATTATATAATAATCTGTTTGTATAATGTGCAATAAGTCGGATTATAAGCAATTATATGAAATAAAAATTGCAAAAATCACATTTTTATGATGCAATTGTATATAATGATACAAATTTTGTTTCGGTGTTTTGCATTTTCTGAGATAATTTACTATAGTAATGTATATATTTTTCTTAACCATCAGAAAATAGAGATTTCAATGAACAAACAGCATACCGATTTTTATAAAAAAGCTAATATTTTGACACGTGAATTTTCGATTGAAAATTGGTCTATTTTTTTAGTAATTAAGTCAAAATAAGGTGAAAAAATTAATATTTTTAATCAAATAAATTATAGTGGATTTGGGACATAAATAGGTAAGTTTTCACCAAATTTCGTAGAAAATAAAATGTTTTTGAAAAAGATAGAAATAAAAAACCAAAAACTTAGTTATTTGAATTTTTCACATACATTTTGACGTTATGTAAAAAAGTTGTGAATTAAAAGTTGTAGATCGTTTTATTACCTACAACTTTGCCATATACCTTTTTTTCATAGGACTTGTAGTTTCACCGCAAATCGAGATAAACCATTTTCTCCCCTTAAAAGCCCACCCCCTCCCACTTCCCGAACTCAGATCGACCGTAATTTATTTTTCCTTTCATTTTTATCATATTCCCCTCCTTTTCTAATGGGTTTCATTCTACTACTATGTTTTTCCTTGTAAAAAATTAAAAACCCTGGTCTATATTCATTGCTGTGATGTAAAGCCTTTACTTTAAAATGATTTATACAACGTCAGCAACTGTTCACTGATGTAGTGCCTAAGATTACAGGAATAAATCTTATTTAACACTAGACCCATCAGAAAATCAGGTATATCGAGTTATTATTTATTGAATTCGGCTGACTCATTTGAGAAGCTGGATTTGAATGGCTATGTGTAGGTTGTTATATATTTTAAGATTAACGTGTTAAATGTCATATTCACATGGTTATAATAACTGCTTTAATCATGTACCTACTTGTAACAATTTGATATTATCGTACAACCATCCACGTAGGTAACCTACTTTTTCGACGAATTAATATAAACTAATCATAAATTACTTTTGCCTTGGAATAAGGAGATTAAACTGTCTAGACGTAGAAATGTGTTTAGTTAGAACTTAATCAAAAAATATTTATTTCATGTCTAGACTCTTGACGCTATCAATGCCTCCTATCTCTACCACTTTCTATAAATAAATCTCTCTATCGAAAATAACAGTTTCGAATGTACTTTTCATTTCAAAGCTGCGTAATAAAACCCACACACGAGACAAAAGTCTGTCAAAGGCTTATCGTTTAAATCTATACTTACCTCAAATTATTTAGGTACTATGTATGATAGGTACCTACTAGATTCTCTATGTTGATTTTAAAATTCAATGTGATATATTTTTTTAAAGAAAAGAATAATTCTTAAGTTTGCTAACTTATACCGTAACGTAACTATTTGACCGCTACCTTCTTGTTTTTTTATCGATTGTAAAACAAAACCCGAACATTCTAGACTTTCTCATACAGCAGTTGTTTAACCAGCCAAGGCTACGCTCCTATGAACTGGAATGCTTGTGGTTTCCGAGTCGGAAGCACAGAGCGAGCCATTATCCGCTCCGCTGTGTAAGTAATCGACGTCTCGCTATACACCAATTACTTAGCGCTTTGCCGCGCCGACGTGATTCTCGGTTCACAAGATAAATTGTGTGAAGTCCTCTCTCGATTGTGTAGCTCCTGCTCGTCTATGTTACCCTGGTACTTTTGCTTGATATAGGAAATGGCTTGCATGTTAGAGGTTGGTAGACGATGTGGTTTTATGAACGCTTACTACAATTTAATATTTTAAGCTGAATTAAATTTGCAATAATGAATTAATACTATGTACCTAACTACCATTTAACCGTATCTGCTAGTTTTCTCATTTAGTGAAACAACAGATTATAGAAAAGGTGTTTTTAATTTGACTGTGTGTTCATTTTGTTATGCGCCAATTAGGTACACAAATTACGAATGGTTATGAAATTTATAATGTAGCGTGTGTATCTGAGGCGGACGAGCATAATCCATAAGCTACTTACTCATCATGACTAAAACCAATTACTCAAAATATAAACAAAGCGCTTTTGCGGAACATACTTTTTAAATGTTAACTAAAACATCGAACTTTTAAATCAGAATGTGTATGTTTAACAATAAAGGAAGTAGGTAGAGTTTTGGATAAAATAAATTGATACTTACGATCGGGTTTCATCCGACCTTCAAATTGAAAGTCAAGATCATATAAAACCACTAAGCTCTACATACGTGCGGTGTGTTTGATCCTACTTGATACTGATAACCGCAAATTTGCGTCATAAGTTTCACCAATTACACAGGTCGACAGGTGTGGCCTTTAACTTTATCATTGTACATTAAGTAGTAGGTATGCAAACGTACTCGTTAACTCAAGGTTACATTGACCCCATAGAATAATTCCTCAAACACTACAGCTAAATATGGCTGTAAAGAACAATGAACGCGGATAGCAGAACACAAAACCAATCCGGTGGAAATTCCAATCTTTGTTTTTGTCGTAACAATCGGTAACGGAAAATCTGAGCGTAAATTACTCATTACGGTGACACGGTGAAGTTCAAATTAGCGTTATGACGTCATCGTAGAGAAGGCTTTGGGGACAGAGAAGCGATAAACCTAGATCCTTTAGTTTATTTGTTTAGGAGCGGTCGATGCTAAGTCTACTTGTGACTTTGTTTGTTTCTATCAGGCTTTTGCCAGGATTTGAGATATCCTATCTCGAGTTTATGGAAATTCAAAAAAAGGATCTTAAATAAAATCATAAAGTAGTCGCAATTAAGAAGAATAAATGACTAATTTGTTATCTGGGGTTTAGAGCGAGTGAGATTGAATATTCAAGTCGGTTTATAAAGGAAATGTGTCTATTATTTCTATAAAACATCAACGTACTTAAAGTTATTGGAATTTCAATAATAATTAATAAAATTTATCACGATAAATTGAATTTTTTATTCATTATGATTAAAATTAGGTGTTAAATTAATTATTTACAAATTGATGTACCTTAAGAAATAAAATGCGGTCTATCTAACTTAGGTTCTTTTAAAATAGTAAAGAGCAATAACATATTAATTACTGCATAAAAATGTACTTTAATCGATTTGAAGGATGTTATCGATTCCTGGTAGGAGCGAGTTGTCAGCACGAGTCGGCGGCAGGTGTGCGCGCGCGCACCTGTGCTTCGAATACTTTGCTACAGTTCAAGGGCTAACTCGATATTATCATCATCATCATTATAAACACCCCTTTAAGTTCTAATGGGCACAGCGCTCCCCAATACCAATTATATTTTGACAGTGTCTTGTGGAACTAATAAATAAATAAAATTGAATTTAGTAATTATATCATGCTTACTAGGGGGATTTTGTATGTGAGGTGGCACATATTCAACAAACCAACCATATTCTAGTATTTTATAATATTGTTGTTATATTTCACAGACAATTACAGATTTCTAATTACATCTACGATGGCAATAACAATTGATTCCTTCAGTTTATTTTGTGATTTTCAAAATTTGTTTTTAATATTCTACCAAAATTTTATATAAAAGTAGGTACAAAACTATTTATTTGCAACCATGATACTGTCCTACATCATATAAAATAAATTGAGTAGGTACCTAATTAAAGTTATATAGGCAGGTTGTTTAGCTCCTAAACTATATAGTTGCAGGTTGCTCGATTGTTACATTCCGCTCAATCGGAGACTCGATTGTTGATAAGTAATATCGATTATCTCGAAAAACGCGTTTTTACTCGGCCTGTAATGAGGTAGCACCGAGATAGTCGTATGGTTCGTGATGTGAATCGAGAAAACTATGTTTGAATAAAAACTTTTCAATGACTTAAACGACAATGTTTTTATGTGCCATTAAAGTTTATTTTACAATAATGTAGGTCTTAATCAGGTACATAAATGCCATAAAAATTCACAAATCAAAAGGTATCTATATAGTTTTCTTTAACCTGATATAGAAAATATCGTCATATGCAGTCCCGCTTCGGCATTCGTTCGGGTAGGTCGCGCGCGTTCGTTCTTTGTAGCGATGGCGGACGATCCGAGTGATTTGGATGTGAATACAGTCCCAATAGAAGCGAGTACAAACGAAGAGGAGATGATACTAGTGACACATACTCGAGAAGGAAGAAAACGCAGCTTAGAGAGACGATCAGATGAGGAGAACAACTCTGAAGAAGAATGGCATCAAGTTCGAGGGAAAAAAGTACCTACCCGCAAAAATGTGACTAAAAAACAAGACGAGGTAAATCAGACGGATGACAACAGTGACAGAGAAGTTATTATCACAAATGAACAGCAACTTCCGAAACAATTCGCTTTGGCCCGCACTCTCAAAGAGAATAATGTAACAGGAATCTCTTCAATTAAATATATCAATCCATTTAAAATTAAAATGATTTTTGAAACTGAATGCGATGCAGTAGCACTTATTTCGAATCGTCATATTATAAATAAAGGCTGGAGAATGCACAAAAAATCCGAGGTTGGTTTCTCTTACGGCGTAATAAAGGACGTGGACATAGAATTAACAGACGAAGAAATAAAAGATAATATCACATGTATGGACGCTGAACTGATTTCCATAAGACGCCTCAACCGCCGAGATCGAGACAAGGACGAGTGGGTTCCGTGCGAATCCGTGCGTCTGTGCTTCAAGGGAAGTTATTTGCCTCACACCATCCAAGTACACGGTATCAGAGTCTACGTGGAACCTTATAAATTTCCGGTTTCCCAATGCACTATATGCTGGCGTTTAGGCCACTCAGTTAAAACATGTAAGATGAGGAAAGTTAAATGCCCTAAATGTGCTGGTGACCATGCTAACTGTGACACAAACATCTTCAAGTGTATAAATTGTTCGGGGGCACACATGGCGTTGACAAAAACATGCCCTGCCTTTATAAAGGAAAAGCGTATAAGACTTATTATGGCGGAACACAATGTGACCTACGACAAAGCGCTCCCTATGTACACAGAAATAATTGCGGACGAACCGGAAGTCATTCCATCCGTATCGACATCACTTCGTGATTTCCCACCTATCTTAAGTCAAAACATTAATTTGAACGCTAATGAGACTGGTCGTAGCTACGGTGATGCTGTTAAGAGTTCTGCAGCAGCTATACAATTGCAACCTGATAAAAGTCCTATTTTGCAACAACATGTTAAACAACCGAAGAAGAAGACTAAATCGGAACTTAACGGTAATATTATGCAGTGGGATGGCCCTTCCATGGATGAAGAATCCGTGCCAGACCCGACCGAAGAACCCCCGCACCGCGAAAAAGACATTACTAGCTTTAGTGAACTGTGCAGTAGAATAAAAGAAGTTGTGTTTATGCAGAAGTTGAGCGTTCAATCTAAAATAATGAGAGTTTGTGAAGTATTTGTTGAGTGGATAAGCACTGTGGCGGCGGGCTTGGTCTCTGACTGGCCCATCTTGAAATTTGTTTTTGGTTCTTTTATCGATAACTGTTCTCAGCCGTAGAACGTCCTTTCTGGACGTAATACGTTGTTAGTTGTTGTTGATGGATACCAGAAATAAATTAACGAGATTCAATATTTTGCAATGGAATGCACGAAGTATTATCCCCAAATTATTATCATTTGAACAATTACTCACTCAGGAGAAGGTCCATATTGCAGTGGTAAGCGAGACATGGTTAATATGCGATAAACAGTTAAAAGTTACTAGTTACAATGTATACCGAAAAGATCGTAACGATAGTTATGGTGGTATAGCTATATTTGTACATAAATCTATTAAGTCTCAATGCAACCCCTTATCAATAAATAACTTAGTTATCGAGACACTTAGTGTAAAACTTTACAATTGCTCGTACATAGAAAATATTGTAGGTATATATTGCCCACCTTTACCGACGCAAACTAGTCAGAGAGACTGGGACGATCTGCTGACATTATTTACCAGTAAAACATTGTTATTAGGTGATTTTAATGCCCACCACTTGGATTGGTCGAATAAAACAGACACGAGGGGCAATTTTCTCTTTAATTCTATTCTAAACAGTAATTTTATTTGTCTCAATAACGGAAAAGAAACACGCATTAGTTTAGTAAACGGTCAATTAAAAAAATCGTCTCCGGATTTGTCATTAATTACATCAGATATTGCGGTACACTTTAATTGGAACGTCTTAAATGAAAACTTGGGAAGTGATCATTTGATAATCAAAATAAATACACAGGGGTATATAAACACAAAATTCATTAAAAAAAGAAATTTTAAGCAGGCAGATTGGAATAAATATAAGTCATGTTTAGAAGATATTTTTAGCAAATCTGTTTTCTCGAATGATCTACAAAATGCATATGATAATTTTATTGCATATATTAATTTAGCAGCTGATTTACATATACCTTATGTTAAAAATATTACAACTCCAACTTCTCAATTTAAACCCCGTTCTTATTGGACTCCAGAACTATCAAAATATGTGGCAATACGCAGGTTAGCGTTATCCAGTTTTAGGCAAAATCCGACTCCGAATAACTGGGATGTCCTTAACGATAAAATAAGAGAAGCGCAAAAAAATATTCGTAGGGCTAGAAATGATGATTGGGAAAAGTTTTGTTCGTCTGTCAATGAAAAAACCTCATGCTCTGAAATGTGGCAACGAATGAGGTGGGTAAAAGGTTATAGAAGTCAGAAGTCATATATTAATGAAGAACAATCAACGAAATTACTCTGTTCACTCACCCCTGATTACGTAACCCCCATGAACCCAATGGTCGAACCCTTTATCTCACAATTAGATATGGAAATCTCCATTCAGGAGCTAGAATCATGTATTAAATCTAAGGATACATCTCCTGGATGTGATGAAATTTCATATTCTATGATTAAACGCTTACCAACTAATGCTAAAAGCGAATTGCTGCGATTGTTTAACCTTTGTCTCAAACATACATTTGTCCCAACGCAATGGCGGGATATTTCAATAATTGCGATTCCTAAACCAGGCCGCGATCCAAATTTAACTTCATCTCTAAGACCTATTTCGCTCATATCTTGTGTATGTAAGATTTTTCACAGTATTATTAATAAAAGTTTGGAATGGCACTTGGAAAAGAATAATATAATATCAATTCATACTAGAGGTGTGTAACTCCGGAGTGAAACGTCTCCACTCCCGGAGTTGAATGCTTCCACTCCGGAGTAGTGGAAGCATTCAACTCCGGGGGAGTGGTGTTTCTGGCGTGTCCGTGTCCGAGTCCAACTCCACCTCCGCGGACACGTTTGTCGCGCAGGTCTCGGTCGGTTTATGTCAAAGTCAAAGTTTATTTATTTCTCTAGAGAACCTTTGTGGTTTAAAAAACATAACTTTTATTAGTTAGTGAATGTTGTGTTATGATCGCTATTAAAACCTGTTAAATATTCTTATAATATTAAAATTCTAATAAATATTAAAAAAAAATTTTCTTTCTTATCTGTGCTTATCCTACTGTATATTTTTTTAATTTTGTCCGTTGTTTGTGTCATTCCTTTAAGTGTTGTGCTGGCCTATAATAGGCACATGTTTCATGTTTTATGTCTGAGTAAGATTTTGTAAACAATTTTTGTTGTGTGTGCTGTTGGCCTTGCCTTAATAAATAAATAAATAAAAAAAATATTCCTAATATAGGTACTCTTTAAGTAATTGCAACAAACATTTATTTTATTTATTTATTATATACCTACCTAGTTTTCACGAAATAAATACCCGTTAAATAATACTATAATAATAATGTGTGCAGTGCAGATTGCGTAAGATATAAAAAGTTAAAATCACTGTACTTGTCTTAGAGATATAATTACGTTACCATATTTGCCACTGATTCGTTGAATCCACCGAAACAAACGTGTCCTACATCAAACAGATCCAACGGACATGTGGAGCCGTTTGCTCAAAACAACTCCGCGGAGTTGTTACTCCGCGGAGTAGTTTGCTCAAAACAACTCCGCGGAGTTGTTTTGAGCAAACGGCTCCAGCTCCACATGTCCGTTGGATCTGTTTGAAGTAGAACACGTTTGTTTCGGTGGATTCAACGAATCAGTGGCAAATATAGTAACGTA
This sequence comes from Chloroclystis v-ata, assembly GCA_963691955.1. Taxonomy (NCBI): domain Eukaryota; kingdom Metazoa; phylum Arthropoda; class Insecta; order Lepidoptera; family Geometridae; genus Chloroclystis; species Chloroclystis v-ata. The sequence goes on from OY829899.1 coordinate 8,410,208, forward strand.
ATTATATCTCTAATTTGATTTGTTGAATCCGAAGCAAACGTGTCCTACAAACAGGTCCAATGGACATGTAGGAGCTGTTACTCCAGACGGATCCAAACGACTCCGCGGAGACGTCTCCGGGAAACGTGTCCGGAGCCAAGTGGAGTTGGAGTAACTCCACTCCAGCCGCGGACACGTTTAGCGCACGTCTAATTCATACCACAGGATTTAGAAAAAGTAAATCATGCTTAAACAATTTAAGTAGCTTAGTTACTAACATACAAGTAGGTCAATCGAATGGTTTATTAACTGCCGGTTGTTTTATTGATATAGATAATGCCTATAATAATGTGGATATTCCCAGTTTGATAGATAAATTAAAGGAGATTCGAGTTGGTCCCAAAATTTGCTTATATCTTTGGAATTTTCTTAGAGAAAGACATCTCAAAATAAATGTTAACGGAACATACATAACTAGATATACAGGATTAGGTTTAGCCCAGGGTTGCCCATTATCTCCTTTACTTTTTAACGTTATAACTAAAGATATTTGCAAGTATTTACAAGGAAACATTAATATTTCACAGTATGCTGATGATTTTGTGATATATAACCAATTCAATAACATTCATTTAGGACAGACCAAATTACAAAACTCAATAAATGAAATGAACAATATACTGCTTAATCTAGGCCTTACTATTTCTCCAAATAAAACTAAAATTTGTATATTTAGACGAGGTTTTTCTAGAAATACAATGGATATAAAGATAAATAATACTAAAATAGAGGTTGTTGACTGTGTTAAATACTTAGGATTATGGCTAGATTGCAATCTACGATGGAGAAAACAAATAAATGAAATCATTGTTAAATGTAGTAAATTTCTAAACATATTTAAAATGCTCGCAGGTTCCAATTGGGGCATTCACCCCAGCCACCTTAGGAGACTATACATCGCTATAGCGCGCTGCCGTCTTGATTACGGTAGCTATTTGTATGATAACTGTTGTCAATCCCAGATATCCAAATTAGATAAATTACAAAATACTTTTTTAAGGATTATTGGAGGCTTTATAAAAAGTACGCCTATTCATGCAATGGAGTGCGAACTGCACATTACTCCACTAAACTTTCGTAGATTCTATTTGGGAGGTAAATTTTGGCTTAAAAATAAATCCCTTAAAAACAACATTATTGAGTTAGTTGATAATCTAAACGGTCAGTTGAATAAACGCTATTGGAGACAAAAGAAAAAACCCTTATTAACCACAGTCCATAGTCATTTTCAATCAGAATCCTTGTATTGCAGCGATGAATTAGAAATGTTTACGTTAGATACTTGGGTAAATAATATAAATGTCCACGACGTACTCCAACCGAACATAGATGTGATAACAAAACCGAAACGCCAGTATAATACCTTAGATCTAAATTTAAAATGTACAAACTATATATTAGAAACATATTATAACTATTATAAAATATTTACTGACGCTTCTAAATCTCCTAATGGCATTGGAGCTGCCTTTCTAGACTACGAAGCGGATATACATATGAAGTTGTCTATATCTATAGATATAATATCTATTATGCACGCCGAACTCATTGCAATATCGGAAGCCTTATCTTATGTAGAATCTCTAAGGGCGGAACGCTTTGTTATCTACACGGACTCAAAAAGCGCCATCCAACATCTATCTCGATGTTCAATTGGTTCAAGTTTTCGTGGCATTCCATTGGCTTATAGCATACTTAAAAGTATTCTAAAAATACAATCTCAAAGAAAAGTTCTGAAGATTCAATGGATACCCTCACACATTGGTCTAACTGGCAATGAAAGAGTAGATTGTTTTGCACAAGAAGCTGCCATGGATGGTCAAACATTTGAATGTTTGCCTCTTTGGTCGAACTATATACCTAACTTAAAGCGTCATTGTTTAATTTTGTGGTCCGAGCATTTTGATGAAAGGTCTCTTACAAAGGGAATCTGGTATAAGACTGTTCAACCATCTCTACTACAGTATGTATGGTTTGACCAATGTGGGTTGAATAGACAGGATATAATAAACATTTTTAGACTACGTTCCGGACACATACCGTATAATAAATTCGCATATTTAATGAAAAAATCAACCAGTCCTAATTGTGAAACATGTAATCAAATTGAAGACGTTTATCACATTCTTATGGAATGTGGCCGGAATAATAGCCTTCGCAATACATTATTTGTAAATAACCCTACCTTTTGGCAAATGGGAGGCATTAATAGTTTCTTAGTTAATCCTCAATCAGAGGAAACTGGGAGACTGTGCAGTCTCTACAAAGAGTTTGCCAAAATACGGAATAATTAGTTTAGTTTTAGTTAATATCTTATTTTTATTTTGTAATTGTATTTTTATGTGTACCTACAGGGTGACATGTTCAACCTTGAACAAACCCAAAATAAATGATTTAAAAAAAAAAAAAAATCGTCATATGCCTCTATTCGTACAGACACTTTGTCTTCTTCATTCATGTAAGTCTCAATAACGAGTACCTATGTAGTGAAGTTTTGTAATTTTTTTGTATATTACTAATCGCGTTATCCATTGCAGTTCTATTCCAAGAATATGCGAGTCGTTTAAAAAAGGCGTGAGATTTATGTGTTCTCACTTACACATTGCGCAGTGGTGTAATTTGTGTCCTATCTATTTACGTCATTGGGCTTGCGGCGCCGGACGTGGGACAACGTATCCTTATTTCCAGTAGAGCACGATTATGTTAATACGTTCACAAGGAATGTGTGTCATATTATTAATATGCCTACTTTATGTACCTTATGATAATAAAACTGTGATAGTGATAACGTATTGTTTATTTATTTAATTTCCTTTTTGTTGACATGTTCACAACATCTATATAAGACTTTATTCATGATGAATAATGATTATTTTGTTTGTGTCCGATACATAGGTTGCAAACATTCTTCTAGAGTTATTGTTGTATTGTTAAGTAATATACAGGTACTATTTTGATGTTTATCTATAAATAAAAGTTGAGCATAAATAAAAGTTATTTGTCTATTTACAGAAAGGTCCCTCAAAAATAAAAACAGCAGAAAATATATTTGTAATTCTACATTGAGATTTACTACACAAGACAGGGGCGTCCACTGGCGCATACCAACAAGCCCAGTTCCGACACACGTCACATGAATTCTCGCACATTACTACGTCCTTTTTGCATAAACTTATGACGATCCTACTGCTAATTTTATACTATGGTATCCTTTTGAACGAAATATTTAAACAACATACTACAATATACTACACTCAACTCAAATGGTTCTAAGTTGGAAGGTTTTGTTGGCTTGTGTACTTTATAGAACTTTTACTTTAAATCCGATATTTAATCGTAAAGTAGGTTTTCTAGCAAGTAAAAAGTAAGGCCTAATATGGCTTTAACCGATGTTATAAATGGATCCGATGATACCTACAGATCTTCGCTGGTTTACTCACGATGTTTCCCTTCACGGTTTACCAGATAAATGTTATGTTTTATCGAAATTCTGTAAGGGCCTACTAACTATCGACCTCATGTATAATCAACTTCATCATACATTAGTGGTCCTAAACTATAAATATATCAGCATATGTAGCATGTGTCACAAAAAGGTGGAATTCCTCAGATCCAGTTATGCAAGCCAGTGGCATGCTTAGACCCGCCTGTTTGAAGTTCTCAGGCGATAGCTGCTATCTATCTCAAACACCTCTTGTTTGAACCAAAACCGACTATCTTACCAAAATAAACCACAATCACGCCTAAACCAACCTTATGACTATTTTAATAAAGACGTGTTTACAGTTATATTTGTAAGGCACAAGTGTATCTCGGTCTGTACCCATCTTCGACACGCGTCGTGGACTTATCTTGAAGATTTCAAGTGAAGTCGCGCGTCAATGTTTGTATTTGCATGGACAAGTGTTATTTGCCTATCGATTATCTATTGGGTCATTTGTAACAGTTTGTCCTGATAAGATGAGCGAGGGCCCATGCTTCTGCATCATTTTTTGCAATGTTACCTACCTTTTTATTTAGGCATGATATCTAAACAGAAAATATTATCTAAAGATTTTTATATTATAAGATTAAAGCGTTGGAAAAAATATTTTCGTCCGAACGGCAATCAGTTTTATGCGCTATACGGCTTGAAAAAGATAGGTAACTTTAGCGAACTAATCGCCTTTATTTCGTCCGTGGCTGTTTCTAAAAATTTCCTTATTCTGATCATAACCCTCTTGATACCTGAGTAATTTTATTAAAATTAATATTATAATACACAATTGCCAGTGAACTTTTTGTCCTCGACGATAGTCCTATACACCTGGTAGGCAACCTGCACTGCATCCTACTTTAATTAGTAATGTAGGTACTAGTGGAATATTGATAATAACGGGATAGCACAACTCAGCAACATTTTAGCTTATAGAAAATACATTGATTTATTTATTCATGATGTAATTGTTAAATCGCTCGCTTGCTACAAAACTAGATCTAGCTGCATTGTGCAGCGTAATTGAAAGCACCTGCTAATAAGGTAAAGGCCTATCTATAGGATAGGTCATGCGGCCTGCCCGCTACACGCTTCATATAACAAAGACCTACGCTTTCAAGGACTGTAACACATACGGGTACTTATTAAATGTATTTTTTGGTTTATGTTGTTAGTGATTTCTAAAATTTTTGGTTTGCTTTATTCAACTAAAAATTTCTTCTTTTATCCTTTGTCGATGCTAAAATGTGTAAGTTCGCGACAGTAAAATTTACATTTGATTGAATTTGTATACTTCTATTTTGAATTGACCTAAGCCATAAAGAAGATTTTATGACTCATGTGGGTGCGCTAAAATAATGCGGAACTACCTAGATCAATAAGCATCAGGTTATAACTTGTTATGTATTGTGTATTGAGTCATCTTAAATTATATCAATAGGTTAACGAACCTCTAATTCCTCTGAAAGAAATCTTCTCTAATTCCAACACTTCCTGTTAGTTATTTCAGCTTATTTGGGATGAGAGTGAAATGTTATAATTAGAGAAAATAATTTGCAGTAAGCGTTGTCTCCGCGACGTAAAGTACCTTCATGTCTAAAAGCAGCTGAATCCATGTGGCGGTCGTACTCAGAACTTTGTAATTAAATTAATCAAAACTATGGGCGATGGATAGTGCCGTATGGTGCTGTCCTATGAACATAACCACCCTATCTTCTGCCGCGAGTGTTTTCAAAGTTATTCAGGGATTTATTTACGCCCTTTTACTGCGTTACGATACTCTCGTGAAGAGATGGGGGTGGTACCTCTCAAAAGCCGGAAACAACTAAACGTAAGTAAAAAAAATGAATAATTTTTATCCTGAATTAATTTAGAAATTTATGAACTTCTTCTAAAATATCTTATCAAATTACTAACAAGTGTGTTAGCTTTAAGAAAAGCTTTGCGTGCTTACCTAAATAGGTAAGCTGCAAATTATTGCCGCTTGAACAAAGTTCTGGCAAAGTTCCATCTATCTGGCAGTTTGTTAAAAGGGCCTAATGCAGACAACAATTCGGGACGAATGTAGATTTTTGATGCGGGCCGATTATCACGTGACGAATGTGGACTAAACCGGTTTGCCAATAACAAAGAAATCGCGCCAATTTCCCCCTGCCTAGGTAACTGGAGTACGTACATCAACCAGCACTTAAACGGTTTCTCTTAGACGAGGCGCCAGACGTCCGTCCCTTTAAGAGCACTTTACAGCGTTTGGTTGTCGTCACCTTGTATCCTTAGAGATAGTTTTAACTATAAATTGTATTCTTTGGTGAAACGTAACTTGGTTGTTGCTAATTTAGTTTTCAGGTGGCTTGGGGTGGTCTCATGAAAGATTTACCTTTATCTTTCGCAAAATGTTTTGCACTCTGTGAATAATACGTACATATTACGATGTAATAATATACGATGTAATTTATTTCGATTTATTTAAAAACTAGAAGGCTATAACTCTATAAGGCTGGAATATTACAGCAAATTGCGTTTAAATTTAAAGATATAAAATAGCTAAAATTGCAATTAGATAAGTACTTAATAATATTCTAATGTTCCGGTAATGCCGAGTTGTCGCTTATTTTAACTGAATGAGATGAGCGAATGTAAATCCGTTTATTTATGTTTTACGACATCTGTAGGCCGCGATAATTATAAACGACTGTCTTGTCTACATGTCTTATTTTATAGCTTTCAACTACTCAGAAGTGATGGAAAGTAAAGTATAAGTCTTTTTTGATAGTCGTAGCCGGTACAATAATTTTATAAGTTACTAGCTGACCCGCCCGCGGCTTCGCTCGCTTTATTACATGTTTTCCGACCTTTTATTTTAAACCTTCACTGTGCTACTACGACTATTAAAAAACAAAAGCACTTAAATTGAGCCCGCTGTTTTTGAGTTATAAATAGGCATAGATAGATAAATAGATACACTACATATGTACTAATTGGAAATGTGAGCATCGGTGGTGCGAAATATTCGAGAAGTCATTGAACTACATGAGTTTTTCCAAGCTGGTCATATGATCCGTTTTGAATGCCATCTGATTGAAGAAAACGTTCCCATCAGATCATGATCAGATGCAACTCGCAGTAGGTGAAATGCGCATCAGAAAAACATATTGAGTGTAACAAAAACACTGATTGTTATTCTTTCGTTTGTATCTGTTTGTTTACCATTTCCCGTTTCAATGTTCCCTGCAGTTTACAGTGTCGACTCATTAAGCAGTATTCTGTAAAACATGAAAGACATTTATTTTAACCTGTACGTTTCATTTGAGCGGATGATTCATTGCCTTAAATATTGTTACTAATTTAAACTTGGAATAAAACTTTTAAAGTTAAAAAAGTTTATCTAATATCTACAATATTTCATCAATGTTACCCTAGTAATCTGTGACCCATTACCCCAGATTCCACAAATCAAACCGAAGCGAATGTCAATAAATAAGCTATTTGAAACTATACATTCCGTGATTCCGGCCGAAGTTAGTACATCGTTTTCAAAAGCCATAACGTTCAATGCATTTCCATTTAGCCCTTATTTTACGTTTACTGCAGAGCAAGTCGATGGTTAGCGGTAGTAACGAAAGAAATATGGAATTACTTTGAATGAATACGGGCTTGCTATTTGTTTATTAGAAAACACCGATATATTAGAAAATCCACAGGTGGAAAAATAATTACCTACATAGGTAATAGCTGAAACTACTATATAATAGAAGATCCACTACCTAAGTAGGTATATTTTTTTTCCAAATAATAAAATTAAATAAACCCTATTTATTTGTTATTTGGAAAAAAATGATACTGCGAATTGTCTTTGAAGGACTTTTGAAAGAGCTAAATGTCTTCTTAAATCCGTTTTGAAACTACATTCTTGCTCTGCAGTCCAACTTCAGTTGAACGTTAGCGTGCAGCACGCCACAATGCGGGGACGTTGTCAAATTAATACAGCAGTGAGGGACCCATGAATTTGGGCATTGACTCCCGACTTAATGCTTTAATAAGTTGCTTTGAAAGGGTCAACATTAAAGTGCATGATACCGATGTCACTGCATCCCGAAATTAGGGTTTTTTATTATGTTTACAATTTGTACGCCATTTACACGCGGAAGAAAATGTCCTGTGTTCTAGTGGACATTTAGCAATTCCATAAAATATCAAATGATCACTTGGGCAAGTCAAATTATGGAAAAAATTTAAGTTAATTAATTAAAAAACAATTTTATATAAAACAAAACTTAAATAAACATTAATTAAAATTTAAGAGTTTTTCTTTCTTCTCTTTATTCAACGATAACGACTGTAAATAATGGACGAGGACCGTTATTTCGGCATTCGACAATAACAAACATTCAACAATCAACCAAAATAACAATTATACTGACCTATAACACTCTAATTTAAATACAAAACAAATGAGTTTTAAAACTCCAAAATCAGATCTAAATATAACACATTTCTTAACTGATGTTCCCACAGATTTAAAGTGAAGAACAGACAAATTGTGGCCCAGTTATGGTCTAGATTGTGATGGATTGCTCTTGATGATACGGATCTGTTTAATCCCATGAACGGCGCAGACGACAATGGGTTACGAAAGCTAGATCTGAACACATGCTTTGTAAGATGCAATGCAATTATACCTGAGCGAATGTAGGACTTGGCTCAGCGATAGGTATATATAATATACACCTATTATAGCCTTGCGGATTATCAATGTGTTAGATGTGGTTAATGTTCATGGAACATGTACAAAATTAAACCAAAATTGAATTTGAAAATATCTCTGGTGAAGACTGAATTTGCGAAAGTATTTAGTATTAGGACGTTTATATACACACACAATAAAATATAATTTGACGGAGATTATCATACAATATAATATTTTATTTATTTTTAAACCTTATTTTACATGGCAAACCTCATACAACAAAATCGAGTAGACTCCAAATCTGTCATAATATTTATGCGGTCGACTGTCTTCGTAGCTGCCTCAAAGCTCGCATGTTCCCTAGGTTACAGTAAAACGATAAAGATTCAGGGCAAAGCAACGTTATACATACAGAAAGGGTAATTATCTGGTAATCAATGGTCGCTACGTCGCGTTCACCTGGGACAAGCCGAGGAGGATTCGTTCCCAAGCCGTCTACGACTGTCCCAGCTTATTTAAAACAGCAGATTGAATACCAATAGTGTATCAAAAATTACTGAAAAGATATGACATCCTTATCTAATTAATATAAGTAATTTTCTTTTTACAACATAAATCTTAACTAACTAAGTACCTACCTACTTGAAGCGACGACGATTACGACTAATGACTCCAATGCCAATTTACTAGTAAAATAAAATTGTCGCGTAGCAGATACAATCACATGCATGCCTGATACATTTATATACCTACTGGTGTAGGTTAATAGATACTCGATCATCAATACATTTTATTTTTGGTTATATCCTGTGCACCAACGGCAACTAAAGACTGTGACATAATTACTGTTGCACCACTCTTATCCAGCATTGTTCGACGTAATGTCTCCTCTAAATCAGAGCTCTCTTTAGTAAAGTGTGTATGGTCGCCACAGAGCACATAACAGTTGTTACGTAAATCACGTATGCTAAGCCCATTGTCACAACGGGTTCACACGCACTCACTATGCAGCTCCCACGATGCCGGCGAATAGTTGAAATAGGAATAGCCCGAGAAAATAGAAAACTTCCTGGATAGCGCAATATTCAAAGAAAGAGTTTTCTGCATTGAAGTTGTAATCATTTCCGAGAAAAGGTCAAGCGAGGTTACGTAATAGGCAGACAAAGTAACTCGAAATTCATTTTAATTTTCGAATGTTATAAAAACTTTTTAAATAATAAGTAATGTTACAAAGTTTTATTCCTGTTTTCAGTACAAAGGCCAAGTTCTATTTTCACACGTGCATTCCTTATCATATAGGATCGAAATGCTGGCTGGAATAGATCTACAATAGATGTTTTCACAAGTATGCAATAATTTTCATGGCCTCATCATATTCACTTTGAACCAAGGAGGACTGATTCGGATTTATAACGCTGCCGTGATTCGTACACCAAACCAAAGTTATAATGTTAAATATAACTTAGCTACTCTGTGGTAATGAAAGGCCGAATTTCTTTTACGCAACTTCAAAATGCGTACAGCATAGCGCACTTAGTGAGTTTACCTTAGCAAGCGATAATAAATTGAGGCAATCTTATGCAGTCTTACTAATTGAAACGCTTGATGATTTCGTTATATTTATTAGAAGCACGATAAAGCGTAACATTAACATAACAATGCGAGGTAGAAAGCGTGACGCTTTGGGATTTAATTGGTCGTGTAGTCGGCGCTTTAGTAGCACTTGTAAAAATTAATATTTTTACTTACCTTTGCTGGGGTCATCATGAATATTTGAAAGAAACTAAAGAAAAAAAAGATTTTTTCAAGATGTTTCAAATTAATAAATTTAACTGAATCCCTGAATATTGTGTAGTAAGTCAGAAGGTGTGCGAGTCAAAAAATATTTCATAAACTCATTATAATATAACACAAGTGTACATCGTTTTGAGTTGGTACATAATGTTTAATTACACTCGTTAAGCAACAAAGAAGCCTCATAAGTTGAATAACTGCGCACGCGACGAAGACAGGTGCGACATAATGTCCTGGATCAGTATTGCGTGCACGCTAGAATGGGACTTTTTATCGCGCGACCTGTGTAAGACTTGACAAAGAGCGTTACTCTGGCAATGTAATATTTTTTCTTTTTAAAAACTTTTAAAATGTTCTTAAATACCATTAATTCTTTTAAATACCATAACCGAGTTTTTACTTTGTTAGTAGTTTCTAAATATACCTAAAACGATCTACCCAGTAGAACCCATTATAGGTTTTGGGGATTTGGTATGATTAGGCTTACCATGCGCGTTGGTGATTGTAGTAAATTGGTACAGTACACAGAAAAACGCAGCCTGTCTACTGTTAGAGATACTGGTAGAGATAGAGATGAGGTGGTACTAATCTATGCCAGTACCACACGGCCGCCTGTAAACTAATCTATATAAATCTTATCTAAGAAAGAAAGTCATGTTAGTAACACTATTTATAACGCAAGAATAAGATAATTGGTGTTGAGGTAGCTTTTATCACGGGACGAATACGGACTAAATCCTTTATAACCAGGAGAAAGATATAGGCTACTTTTTACAGCCAGAAAAATATTAAAAGGCAGGCGAAGCCGCGGGGCGGTAAGTTAGTTGGTTATTAATAACATATTCAATTCAGTATTGATGGCCATAAATGTATGCCGTAGCCGTAGAGGATTACAAAATGTAATAATAATGGTAGCTCCTGTGACTGCGAGAAATAAGCAGCGTTCTTTCAGGAATAAGGACTCAGGTGATACGCAATGATTTATAAGTTAAAATATACCGTTCATTGAGGCAGGTGTACCGCATTTCGATGACTTTTTGTGATTTCCTTTTGAAATATTGAAAATGTTTTTGTATTAGGCCGGGATCCGTAGTACCTACATGAAAATCAAGTGATTACTAACAAGCTAATTTTTGGTGAGTAGCTTCGTTTCGATGAGACGACTAAAAATATCCTATACCCAAATCTCGATTGTGGTAGCTAACAGAGATATCAAGGATTAAAAAAATCAAGGATGTAAAACCGGGATAAAGGACCACGAAATTTGTCGGACAATATGTCCGTTAGATTTTATATGTCGGAGAAGTAACGAGGAGAGAGTGTATTTCCAGGAGGGCTTCTGGTTGGTTATGACATCACCAGGTCTAACGTCACCGTCGTCTTCATGATGATAATGAAACCACGAAGAAACGTTCATTATTTATTCCAATTTACAATGTTGATGGATGACGTCAGCAGCGCTGACGTCACTATCCTCGCTTTGGTGGCGCTTTGGTGGCATACGAAGTAAAACACGAAGTTGTTGTGGCACTTTTAGTTTATTCCATAGCAGAGGTGTTTTCCGTCCGACGGCTCGAACAAGAATGAATTTCTAGCTCGGCCGACGGCCGTATTTATAGCAAAGCTTAGGCTCGCGTCGGTTGTTCCGAACGCGAGCGCGAAATCGCCGTCGCGAAGCTAAGTCTCGACTTTTTACAATGTTGCCTTAACTTATTTTCGTGGTTATTTTTAGTAGTTTAACAATCAAATTAATTAACTAAATTTTCATATTGAAGCAACGTCTTTGCGCCGACACGGCCATACTGATAGATGGTGCGCGCTCTGCACCAGTCGTTTTTCGAAGTACTCGCGGAATTTCTTGCCGAAGTACTCGTGAATTTTTTTCATCAATATACTCGGGGGATCTCCTCAACGATATACTCGGGGATCTTCTCTACGATATACTCGAGGATCTTCTCAACGAGGTACTCGTGGAATTTTTCGTAGAGGTTAGTAGAAGGTAGTTGTCTGTTTATGTAAAATTTACAGCTCGCCAAAAATTTTTCTTTTTCTTTTCTTTCTTTTGTTTTGTTTTGGTTGCACATTGCTTAAAGTTTACGGTACTTGCTTAGTAGAAGTGCTGCATGGTAGAATTACAGGATCGTATTCATCCGCCTACACGGCCATACTGATAGATGGTGCGCGCTCTGCACCAGTTGTTTTTCTGGAAAAGATGAAAAAGTTTCTCTGAGCTAGGTATCCATTCAAAGGTACACTAGCTGATAATTTGGTGCAAGGTTATTTGTTCTGATAATTGGATCTCAACCACCAAATTATCAGCGAAAGTTTAAAACATGGTACTTAAAATGTTTATAGAAAATGGCTAAGGAAAGCTGACAGTGAGTGAGTTATTATTATTGTTATCAATGTTCATGCTCCACGTATTTACATTGTTTTATAATTTTATGGCCAATGCTTGCACTCCACGTACTTGCATGGTTATTAAGGTACTTTTGGAATTTCTCATAAAGTAACTCGCGGAAATTCTCGTGTAGTTGTAAGTTACATTTTCTATTGGAATAATTTTTAATGTTCTGATAAGTTGATCTCAAACACCAAATTATCAGCGATAATTTAAAACATGATAGTTAAAATGTTTATTAGGATAATGGATAAGGAAAGCGGACAGTGAGGGAGTTATGTTATTATTTTTATCAATGTTAATGCTCCACGCACTTACATTGTTTTTATTTTTATTTTTATGTCCAATGCTTGCACTCCACGTACTTGCATGGTATATAGGTATGTCCAATGCTTGCACTCCACGTACTTGCATGGTATATAGGTTGATGCTGGGGGCACTCCCCAGAGGCACTGAAAATGTTATGGTAGGACATGATTGTTATTGACTCAGTTACACAAACTGATTTCTTATTTGATGTTTAAGATCATAATCCGTATTTTAATATTATTAAGTTCTAATACTTATTAGTTTGTTAGTCATTGTACTTAAAAATGTTTGACATGTATTACATGACTATTATTATTATGGCTATTGACTGTTAATTTATATGGGTTAACCTTGCTTCATTAGTTTTTTTTTTATAGTAAACGAAGAGGCTGACCTTTAATTTTATGATTCCATCCGACGTGAAGCTCAGGATCGTCCTGGGGTCATCGCAGGCTTCAAAGAATGATCTCGGCAATCAGAGAATTTGAATTCGTTGCGCTGTTAATCCCTCGCATTCCAGGACTACGTGGGCAGCTGATTCTTCTTCGCTAAGACATCCTCTACAGAGTGGACTGTCCGTTGCTCCGATGGTGAATAGGTGTTTATTAAGGGTAATGTGTCCCGTGATAGTGGCTACCAGGACACGCAGGTCCGCTCTGTTTAGGTTAACTACTTAGTCTTGGTGACAATGTTGGCAGTGCCGCCCTAGCCTGTCGGCATTCATTTAGGTTTTGCCAGCGTTCATTATGTAGGTCCTTAGTACGGTTCTTTATCCATGTTCGCAGTTGTGAGAATGGCAGAGGTAGGAATGGTTGCGGACCTTCAATGGTGTTACCCGCTCCTTGTCGTGCCAGTTCGTCAGCTGCGTCATTTCCATGAGTATGATCTTGTTATTCCCTGATACATCTTCCAATGCGAGGTGGCACTCGTGCACCAGCCTAGAATTGCATTCTCGCATGGTAAGTGGATGGCACGGGCTCGCTTGCAGTAGTGTTTTGAGGACCTGGTGGATCATTTTCTTCCGCCGACATGGCCCTACTGACAGGCAGTGCGACTTCTCTCGGAGAAGTACTCTTAGTGCGGAAGTGAATCTGTAAAAGAAACTTAATTAGTTCTTGAAGAATATTTCATAGAAGGGGTTCGTAGGAATTCTCATTGGAATATTGATCCAATTATTTATTTGCTCGGCTTTTTCCTGATCAATTTGCGTTCCATCATTTATTTGATCACTTTATAAAGATGCAGGTAGTTTCAAAACTATGATCGACTATTGTTTATTTGCTCGGCTCAGTCCTGACCGATTTGCGTTTCATCAAACTTTTTTTTTCATCACTTTATAAAGATGCAGGTAGTTTCAAAACTCTGACGTTAGTATGATCGTCAATTGTTTGTTTGCTTGGCATCCCGGTCCCGGGTCAGTTTTTGCATCATTTTATAAAGACGCAGGTAGTTCCAAAAATATGTCGTCAGTATGGTTTAACTAAGCCATCTTCTTGGTTTTGGGTCAGTTTTTGCATCATTTTATAAAGACGCAGGCAGTTCCAAAAACATGTCGCCAGTATGGTTTAACTAAGCCATCTTCTCGGTCTTGGGTCAGTTTTTGCATCATTTTATAAAGACGCAGGTAGTTCCATAACTCTGACGTCAGTGAATGGTTTGTCTAAGCCTTCTTCTTTGTCTTGGTCATGCGGCAGCGTGCAGTCTCAAGGCTATCGAGGTTCAGATATATCGAAGTTCGGATCCCACTTCTGATGTCGGAGAAGTAACGAGGAGAGAGTGTATTTCCAGGAGGGCTTCTGGTTGGTTATGACATCACCAGGTCTAACGTCACCGTCGTCTTCATGATGATAATGAAACCACGAAGAAACGTTCATTATTTATTCCAATTTACAATGTTGATGGATGACGTCAGCAGCGCTGACGTCACTATCCTCGCTTTGGTGGCGCTTTGGTGGCATACGAAGTAAAACACGAAGTTGTTGTGGCACTTTTAGTTTATTCCATAGCAGAGGTGTTTTCCGTCCGACGGCTCGAACAAGAATGAATTTCTAGCTCGGCCGACGGCCGTATTTATAGCAAAGCTTAGGCTCGCGTCGGTTGTTCCGAACGCGAGCGCGAAATCGCCGTCGCGAAGCTAAGTCTCGACTTTTTACAATGTTGCCTTAACTTATTTTCGTGGTTATTTTTAGTAGTTTAACAATCAAATTAATTAACTAAATTTTCATATTGAAGCAACGTCTTTGCGCCGACATATATATATTAATTAAGTATACAACAAAAAATCAGCTGGTTAGTAATCATAGTAATCATTTAAATTGACCTCGTTTTCGATACATTTTCGAAATGGCGGACTCTTTGATCAAACCATAGGTTTTGTAGGACAAACATGTTTTTATATAATTTAGATAATTATCTTGAGATATAACATATTGTCCTACAAATTTCGTGGTCCGTTATCCCAGTTTTACATCCTTGATTTTTTTAATCCTTGATATCTCTGTTAGCTACCACAATCGAGAGTTGGGTATAGGATATCTTTGGACGTCTCATCGAAACGAAGCTACTCACCAAAAATTAGCTTGTTAGTAATCACTTGATTTCCATGTACTACGGATCCCTGACTATATGACGGAATGCACGGAAACAGATCGACAGATAAATGTAACTAAAAAAGTTCAAGTAAGATTTTAAATGTATATTTTATTGTGTGTTTTTAATCCAATTTTATTTGGTTAACAATAAGTTTATTTAAAAGTTAAATAAAATATTGTAGGTAAAACACATTTTATGCACTGCTTAACAGTTACTACATATCGTATAAGTTAACTTCATATCTGCTAATTACGTCAAAAAACAGTAAGTCACTAGAAAATGTTGTAATTGAATGGCACATTGTGTGGTTACTTTCTTCGGCGAAAACTCCCACGTTTTCCTTTATCAAACGCTTTCACTGCCAGATAAGAACGAATCGACAATAATGGCATAATCGATGAAAGTCTGCTGGAAAACATTCCAAATGCGATCTGCGACTAATCGGACGATCAGTCGCTTGATTGCCGTTTACGTAATCACTAGGTACTTGATTTTAAAATAAAATAAATATTTTTCGTCTGCACACTTAGGTGCCTTGGGTGGCGTGTTACTTTTCATAAAATTTCGCCAGCCATTGTAACGTTTTATTTAAACTGACATTATATTTTTATTGTAAAATTAATAACATTTTATCATCACTGTTAGAACAGACCATAAAAAACGATAAACAAGACGACATATTTTGCGAA
This sequence comes from Chloroclystis v-ata, assembly GCA_963691955.1. Classification (NCBI taxonomy): domain Eukaryota; kingdom Metazoa; phylum Arthropoda; class Insecta; order Lepidoptera; family Geometridae; genus Chloroclystis; species Chloroclystis v-ata. The sequence continues at coordinate 8,426,194 of OY829899.1, forward strand.
AGTCACGCACAATCACAAGAATTTCAATAAAACTCATGTAACACAACTGAAACATGTTAATTGTTTGTTTAGCAGTACATTTTATCGCTTGTAATATTTTTTAAAGCCCGCATGCTTAATTAGTTTGAATTTTCCGAACTTTATCCGGAGTATTTATGAGACCACCATAGCCATTACGGCTTGTAATGTTCGTTATGGTGCCTGTTCCATGAACAATTGCTAAAATATTCTAAACACCCAGTCAACACGGATAACTCTTCGAAACATTGTAATTTTTAGAAACATTTACGTTTAAATTCTAAAAGGTCACGTCATCGTCTTTGGTAATGTGTCTTTAATGTCATAAGTAATCATAACCATTACCATCTTTTCATAGGAATAATATTCAAGTGACTAAAACCACTTTTATCCTTTTGAGGCTTTCGGATCTGATACGTCACCGGACGTTTTACCATAATTTTTTAATGTTTTTACATTAAAAAATTATAACATCTACTATCTTACAAATTTCATTTTAAAATTGATCAAATATAACCTTATTTATTATGTTAATAGATTTGTTATTTAAGTTTATTTCCAACATAAAAAAACAGAATTACAGAAAAACCCCGACTCCTAATTAAGGCCCCAACATTTATCGTCAAGGCAAAAAATCAACGCACAAAACCTTACAGTTTATGACATGATTTTTCATCATAAAAACGAAATCATGAAAACTTTTCACCCCAGCCGGGTTAATTATATAGTAACAGATGTCACGACCTTAAATAAGGTCTTGCATGTTCTGAACGACTTTTTATTACAGCATTTGACGTGGAAATTGGTGAAACGCGTGACCACAGGTCGTGGCAGCCGCCTCGATGATGTGATTGACCGTCAATCGACCTTATAATTTGGAACCTTTTCATAACTACCACTATAGACAACCGTATGAATAAGTAATTCAAACGATGAAGTTATTTGTTCTATTACATGAGGTCAGTCAAGGGTAAAGTAAGTAAGTAAAGTTAAGAAATCGATGTGTTTTTGTTTTGTTACTTTATTGAATTATGTTGTAGGCTGCTTTAACCGTAATTTAATATTCAAAAAATGAAACAATAGGTCTAGAAAAGGTTGACTAAAATCGTATATATGCGTAGCTAGATTATATTGTTACAAAGTTGTTTTATACAATAGGGTAAAACCAGACACGGATCACATTGCAATAAATTCTGGAGTTGAAGGGGATATTGGGGGTAACAAACTTTTCCGCATTGCATGGGTTTCGTCTATGGCTTTAGCATAATATTTCCCGAAAAAAGGAAAATATCAAAAGGAAAAGTTGTCTTCTGCCAGGGTTTAGGAGATTTTAAACAGTTTGTTACTATAGTAGTTAGTTAGGTTACTATATACAAATAATTTTATTTTTTAATTTTATTATTGAGATAAAAATATGGAATAGGAAAATAAATAAAATAATCACCATTACCTATACCAGTCGTATATATCACATCCACTATTGAAAGAAGAAACATTGGTCGAATGACCCTACAAATATAAATAATGCATAAATTTCACAAATGATTATAACAATAATGCATTTCCAAATTTCGTTAAACAATTTTTGTCTCCAGTTAAAAAAAAAGGATAAACAACAGCTTGCTAATTATAGCAACCGACGCCACAAAGTCTCGCCGACTCATTAACTGTTGTTATTTTTTTTGTATTCACAAATAGCGAACCGTCTAAATATCATCTCATGCATAATACATCCGGGAAGAAACGGACATCGAGGAAACTGGAAACAAGGGTTTCCGAATGAAAATCAGCGTCGTCGTAACTTATAGCTATTACTCTATAAGTTTGCAGACGTAGTGTGGGAGCAGGTGTTGTCGCACTTACAAGACGGATTTATCTTAGATTATAATTTATCTAAGCGATTAATTTACACACAATTTTATTAGCATTGCATATACAGCTTCATAAAAAATTCGATATGCGAAAAAATAAAATAATGGTTAAGCGTTATTTTGAGTTTTTAATATCTATATAAATGTAAAAATAGCATCATTTAATAAAAAAAAAGTAATTTAACTAAAGTAATTGCCCTGCTTTGGAATAAAATGAAGAAATAATGAAGAATATATTAACTATCAAACTATTTCCGTCATAAACCCAAAAACGATTAATCCTTAAACGACAAAACTAGGTATAATAAAGTTTGAGTATAAAATAATGATGTCACCAGAATATATTCGGCTTCATGTCTAATATGTTTGGTATAACTTTCTAGTGTGAAGCCGGCTGGCATGTAGGATATGTGATATTTTCCCATAAAGACTATTTTATTAGGCAGCGTATCTAGGTCGACTGAATGGGTGATCTATAGTGCTTAGCTCGCCAGTCTACGCGGCGCCAACGTCCTTCGCAGAGGACTATAACATACACATTTATTTCCTATGTTTTACTTAGCTTACAGTCACGTCTTTAGCCGTGTTTAAAAAGAAATCATTAAAATAGCACAAAAGAAACCACTAAGGTTTGTGTATGAACTATATATAATATCTTTTTTAACTTAGTTTAAAATTAAACTATTAAATAAATTAACTTAAATGCGTATACTTTTTTGTTTCAAATAATATTTTTCTCTGATATTTTTAAACTATTTCGTTTACTATTATCAAAAGCCTACTAATTGGAAAGCAATTTCACCATTCCCCTAATATTATAGAATACAGAAGCAAGGAAATGTCCAACATACGACAGGTCCAATTAAAACCAATTACGTATGGGATCGTATTGTGCCCATTGTGATACAAATAATTCAAGGCTTTTTGAGCTTCTCTAATAACCGTGTAATCATGAAAAGCGATGAATGGTTGTTTAAATTCTAAATAGTTTCCGCTAGTTTTGACTTTAAGTTTGATCAAAAGCGCTTTAGAATTTCTTTAGCATTGTTTGAATAACCCTTTTAGTTTGGGCTTGAGTTGGTTGGTAACGCAGTCATCCTTCAAGGTCGACGGTTGATTGTAAAAAGTATTTTAAATAGGTCTCATACATCTACCTATGTATAAAATCAATGCCACTTAAAACGGCTGTGCCGAATTAAGAGGGTTTTAAAATAGCCGTAGTAGCCCCGGTATAGTTTAAAGGTGAGAAACTATGGGAATAAAAAAAATGCAATTCACAACGCTGTAGTGCCTGGAACTTTATTAGATGGGTAAGGATTGCCCAGGACCAGATTAAACGTCTATTGTTTTAAACGACCAGGATTTATCAAATGGTGTGTAACAACATTTTTAAACATTAAAACCTCTACCTTCGTAAATTCACATTGAATGTTTTCCGCTAAATTCCCCCGAAGTCAATTAAACACAGTTGGGTCCCATAATCCCCAGATCGTTCAAGAAGTTTCAATTTGCGAAATTGTTCCAACCGATAAAACTTGCATAGCCCCCTAGATTCGCATTCAAACTATATCCTCCCCTTGACTGTAAAAGCCATTTCCAACCTAACTTCCTTGAATATAAGATGTTTTTTTGTATGCTTGAGGACTGTCTTGGCGATCATAGTTTATTTACGAGCGCTGTGTCATGGGGGTTTCATTGCGGTAAGTATAAAGTGTGTCGTAGGGTAAACTGGACACATCAAGTCTAAATAGAAAAAATACGAATAAAATTAAAACAAGTTTTCTATAAAAATGTCGGCATGTACAAAAGCGTAACAATCGATCTTGCAAATACTAAATGAGTTATGTAATCCACAGAAAAATATGACTACATAATGTATATGTTTAATTATCAATTACTTAATAAATTTTACCAAAATGACTGTGCATATAAATTTTATAAGTGGAATGTGTATTTTATGCAAAACCGAAATATCTTGACACTTGAAAAAGCGAAGTTGCAGCATGTCCGTTCTGTCTCAGGGCGCGCGTTACGGTCGGGTTACTATAGCTTCAGGGGTAAGTGAATTGCTTTTATGTTTTTCATAATAAGCGGATCACAGTGATATATTTATTACGGTTATAAAACAAAATAAACATTTATGTAACTGTATCAGAATTGTAACTTCATCTTCCTAGATGATCTAGATTCTAGTAATGTTGTATTTGATTCATTTAATTTCAAATCAGAATGAATAATATAACAAATAAAATTATATATAGGTAAGTATTTGTTATTTTTATTAGTATTTAAATATAAACTTTTTATGAAGTTTATGAAATATAAATAATAACAACAATATTTATATTTATAGTAATTAGTCTAAATATTTATTCAAGCTGTAAATAGCTAATGAAAATCAGAACTTAAAATTAATCATACGCTTACACTTACTTGTAAAGTTTTTATTAAGTTACAGAAGCAAACATATTGGATATCCTGTTATGTTATGTTCTGGATTTTATATAAAATAAATAAATGTCCATTTTTGTATAAAAATACAGACATTATACATTAATAGACAAAAATCGTTGTAAATTATAAAACTGATGTATGTTTTAGAATAATTGCATTGAATATTTGCGAAATTTATACGGATATTGCAATAACTCGGCTATCAGACTTATACATAATGATTACAATTTTGTAAGCAAGTAATTGACAAGTCATTTAATATAAAACGAGCCACTCAGCTTTACCAAAAGGTGGCAACCCCGAAATGGGTTCATTGTTGACGAAGCGCAAGGTGATGGTATCGGAAATTGCATGTTTGCAACAAATGTGCTACAATCTCGACGCAGACGCACCTTTACCGAATTAGCCGATCGGTAGCATATGGCCGACAAAAACTTATCTACAGCTGGAAAGTGCACCCCTGCACTTAAGGGAGGACCCTATGTTAAAGGCTATGCAAAAAAACTAGGGCAATATTTTATATTGAACGGAGTGAGTTGAGAATATGTTAGCGATGTTTTATTTAGGGTTTTTACGGGTATAGAGTATAGTATAGATAGTAAGTAGTAATTCTCAACACGAGATGACTCTACATTTATTTATATATCCCGCCCGTGTATAATGCAAAATTTTCATAGGATTCTTTTAATTCTCATAAGTAAGGGTTCTGAGTATATTGCAATGAAATAAGAATTCAGATCATATTTCATTTCCTCTAAAAATTAAAAAAAAAAATATTTCCTATTCTCACGAGAATGTCCGTAAAAGACTACAAAATCATTTAATTAAAAAAAGGGTTCTTCATACAGATAATGTATCAGCGAGCAACACAAGTTAAAATGTACCGCGGATAAAATTAAAATGTACCGTCATACCGTACTACCGCGATAAAACCTTCAAACTCGGGCAAAGACACCGCGTAACCTCTAGTTAATATAACTTGCAGGCAAATATTAGGGTAAGTGCAGAATATTAAGCACACGTGCAAGTAGAATGGTTACAATGTGCACGGACACCTTGCCAACAGATGTTATCGTCAATTTAATGGATTATCTGTTTTGTTCGCAAATCTCGCCCCAGATACGGAATACAAGGAACTGGAAGTTACATTCAAAAGCATTCGGATATGTTATATGAGTTTATAAACTTTGGATGGATATTTGGTTTGTGCGTGCAGTTTTGTGGTAGGTATCTTTTATCATCATAATCTACTGTCACCACGCCGGGTTCACACACGGCCGGCTATTATATTTATTTAGTTAACAATATTTGGAAAACCAACGGCTAAAACATCAACGATATAAACTTAAATAAAAAACATAAAGCCAATAATAGGTTCTCATGAGCATGGGTTCTGTGTGCAGAACCATCTTACTGCAATCGGCAAGCCTGATTATATATAGAAGTATAATATCACGCTGTTCTCCCCTTTCTGATATATAAATTGCCGCCTTTATAAAAAATCTTAAGCATAACACGCGAGTTGAATTAGAGTGGTACTTACTATATTTAGGCCAACCCCACACGGCTACTCAAACAATTAAAATATAAATAATTCTCTAGCAAAATCTTGTAAAGCGGGCAAACCGAGTACCTACTGTTTATAATTTGTATAACTACGATGTAGGTGCGTCAATGTGTGAAGTCCGAGGTTGAGTAGGATATCCTTTTAAGTCCTAATTAAGATAGCGATGGCGGCGCATTGCGTAAGGATCGCTGGACATTCCTGGTTAGTCACCGTTGTTGTTTTTGGAACAGTTTGTCTAGACAGGATATTTGTTTGTTTGATTACACTGGTTTGGTGATATAATAATATTATATCTACCAAAACAATGTCAACAAACACAAAAATCACGCAATTCTAGATATATGTATTAAATACTGATTTAGTTATGCGCCTTTTTTATGCGAATTGCATTGTGAAGTAAGTTTGCGCGTTATCAGAAACCTATTTATTTACTTGTATTATTTAAAAGATTTTATGCAAAACTAGCTCTCCGCCCCGCGGCTTCGCCCGCGTTATAATATTGTCCCGCTATAAAAAGCAGTATCCTATGTTTAAGAAAACATTATTATTTTTAAAACATAAAAATGCTAATAAGCGCAAAACATAAACTAAGTATAAGTAGATCATCGGACTCAATCGGTCCAACACTTAGTTAATTAATATCAGATTAAACAGTGTATGATGGACAAACGGACATAAAACATTTTAATAAATTCCTATAGACCGAAACCCTAAAAAGCACAATAAAATAAAAACTTCTACCGATATCGGTACAAGATAACGCTATTGATAAGTCGTAATTGTTATCAGCGAATCGCAAACACCCAATTCAATGGATAAGCTGTAAACGAATGAATCCTAAAAGATAATGCTATTAGGCGAATAGAAGCTTATCATGTTTTCTCTATCGGTAGATAAGATTTCTGCTGTACCTTGGGTTAAAGATTATAGAGACACAGCTTTATTGAAGAGGTTGGTTCTATCGTGGTATTTTAAAATTATGAAAACTGTGACTTTTTTTATGAATGTGAGAATAAGTGCCGAGTTAATTAGATTTCTAGTCCGAAAGTAGTTTCTTATTATTTATAAATATTAAAACTTATTTTATATGAGAAATTTAATTTGATAAAACAAATAATATATAATAAAAATACGTCTCATTTGAATTAGCTTCCGATCAGAAATTAATCTTTTGTATTTTCTGGCGAAAGAGGTGTTTTCTAGCGGTAAATTGTATATCATTTTATATAGCTTATATTAATTATATATATAGCATATTTATATAACATATTTTATATAGCAAAAATAGTTAATAGGCGGCCGCGTGATCAAAAACACACGCAACCTAAGAACAGAAGCTTTTCATTTCCTACATTTATGTTGTTATCGAACTGTCTATAAATCCACTGTGGGAGATAGACCGGGAGCTAAGAGGCTAATCTCGTTTTACACCGCGAACAACAGTTGTAACAAGATTACATGGCGCTTCCATAGAGTATAGAATAGACGTGCCATAGACTATTATCTCACCGTGACAGTAATCGGAGACGTACCTGTAACAAAGGAGGTCATTATTTAACATTTTGTAAAGGCAATAAAATGTTTGCGTGTTTAAATCTGTGCGGACATTAGTACCTAGTTGGCTAAACCATTACACTTTTTGGATAATATTTAAACGGATTCTTAATTTTTTACAAAAATGCTATGCTTTTTAAATTGCAAAATTGCGCGGGTGGCAAGTTGTCTAACAGATTCAGTGATACTCTAAATGTAGGTATCGTAGCTGCTCTATATTCATGAATTTGAAACTGCTGCTTTTGTCTTTGAAAGGCTTTTGTCGGTGCATTCGTTCAAAATTAAACATTTGTATACGTATTTACGTAGATGTGATGTTTTGTAACGAAATAGATAAAATTAAGACCTTAAGACCTCGCTTATACGTTTTTGTACGAAATGTATGACTTTTAATAATAATATTAACGAATATTCTAACTCGAATTTAAAATACGAGGTTTAAACCCAGAATTACATTGATAACATTGTTGGTAATAGTTATACATAATTGTTATCAAAGATCAAAAACACTTTTGGGTGATTAAGATCGTATTTACATTATTGATGAACAGAACGACATATTGTAAACAAACTAAAGATTAAAACCCTGACAGATAAAAATAGACCGTAAAATATTGCATTTTGTTACGGGACGAGTCAGCTGATTATAATATTACTTTTGAGCCTAATCCCAAGGGAATAAAGGTTATGACATGAAGATAATTATTTCAACAGTTCGCCAGATGTTGCGGTACTTTTGGTCGTTTCAAGTGTTTTTATTTGGAAATTAGTTATTGACAGGACTCGAAAGGTAGCTGATACGGTAAACATCTGCGGGCTAAGTACTTGAGAGACTTGTTTGATCATTGTGTCTTCTGTTTGTCGTTGAAAGCCTTTGACGTTTTAATTTCAATCAATCAATCAATCATTTATTAACCAAAGAAAGTATCACAAATACAATTACAATAGTTTTACAAACATTTTTATTATAAGGGATTTTGCATAATCACGCTTACCAAGCGGGTTGAGTTGATATGGTAGGTACATACCTAATGGCGCCAGGAACAGGACTTCTTTGATAATTATTCATAAAAATTTACTTTATATGTTCCAAAATTGTAATCAAAACAAAAAAAAAACATCTTTACCATTCTATACATAGAAATGGGCACGGTCTGCGTTTTTGTACTACTGAGCGTACACCACACCGGAAGCAGGTTGGCGGAAGGCAGTTCCGAAGGGGTTTTTGTGCGTTGAGGGGTTTCGTAGGCAGTTGCAGGATTATGTTACCGCTAAGCAATGGATTAAAGGATAATGCACCTTAATGAATTGTATTGTTTTGCTACGTAACGCCGGCTAATTTACCTAGTAATAAATTGGACTTGTAATAAATGTTTAATGGTCAATCACAAAAGTTATCATAATTATTTGATGATTTTTTTTTGATTCCGTTTATTCCTCATCTCTCCATAATCATGAAATTAAATAAAAATACGTTTACTTTTTGAGCTGTACTTTTTCCAATCACGATATAATTCTTTGAGTTATAAATCAATACTGTTCTTTCTTTCCCGTGATCACTCAGGAAATCTATTAAAGTTCTAACAAAAGCAACAAAACATAATGTTTCCTGCTACAAATTTATAAATCTGGTATAAAATTCTCTTTGGTCGAAACTTATGAGAGCCATGATCGGTACGTCGAAGTGTCCATTTGTCAACGGCGAAACACTTTTAAATTTTCATTTCTCTTGATCTAATTTTAAACAAAACAGTTTTAAGTAAGCGCTTCCGTTTTAAAAACAATCTAATAAACGTTACGTTAAGACCGTGGCATTTTTTACTTGATTAAAATTAGTTTTTTAACATACCACTCCACATCTGTTATAAAAAGTTTAGATTTTTTTGTTTAGCTTATCCCCTTTGCATTTGGTTGTCTTAAAACATCATTATTTTAAATCCAGGTGATGAATCGGCGGAAGCCACTGTCCCCCAGGAGTTGGCTAAAAATAATACTTTTCGTTTTTTATCATAACTTTCTAAATATCTAAATATATGTTGGTTGTTTTATAACAGCACATGGATGCAAAATGTTAAAAATATATCTTTTTCTGTAGGGGCATTTTAATAAGAGGACTAAAATAATATTTTTAGGACTATTGAGTATCTTTATTACGATCTATAAATGATATTTCTGCCGTGGATTTCGCGATTTTTTTATTGCTTAGGAAAAATGGATTAAACACGTCCGTTCATCGCGGAGAACAAAGCGGAAATGACCTATTAGATAGCAGCTGTAAGCGCGTACGCAGCTGCGCCCGAATTTCGCCGAGAGATCGCGAAACGTGCGCCTTCCGTTTCCGGTCGATTGTACTTGCTCCTTCACTTAAGGGCACTTAGGGTGGACAAGAATTGACATACCAAAAGCCGCGGTGAAATAATCCAACGCATTTTCTTGCTTTGAATGAGTAACGGACGACAATTTCACAGATGCCGTTTTTTATGAGATTCCTTAAAGCTTGTTGGGCAATAAGGACCGGGTACTTATTGTACTCAGTAAATATAAATGTATGTACCTTAATATTACTGTATTATGAAGAAGTATCATTTACGTTTGTTTTTTTACAATAAAGATATAAAGATGTTGCTTGTAATAGGAAGTTCTTTCAATGTCATCAAGGATATTGAAATAGGCCATACTCGGGTTTGAGATGAACATGGTCATTAATTTTAAACACTTACGATTATAGTAATTACTTCTTTCTATTTCATTATATTATTAATTCATAGCTACAATCATCAGTAAGGTTTATATTTATACTTAACTTCATGAATATTTTCGCACTTTTGGGTTATTAATGGTCTAAGTCAAACAAAGCATGTGCTTTTGTTAATTGTACTCGTACAGTTAGAATAGTGAGTAGTGTCCGATGACAAAAACTTACGATCTGTGAAGTACCCGTAGTGACTTTGTCGACTCTTTTGTCTAGTGCACTAGATAAGCTACCAGGCGTGGATCTGAAACGCCTCTTAGGTCTGTTGTACTTTACCAGTACTTACTTAAATATGTTATGTTATACTTACCTACCGTTATTTTTTTTTTAATTCCAGAATGTATAATTGCTCTTCAATGTCCAAGATTCTAATCCGACTTATATAAATTGAGAACCAAAAACAATCTTCATCTCTGCGTGTTCATAATATCATAAGCACCAGTATTTACGTCCCACTGCTAACAGGGACTTCTCCTTGACAAGATTGGGCTTTAATTCACCACGCTGACCAAGTTCGGGTTGGTGAATGACACATATTCTTCAAACATTTTTAAAGTTCTCAGAAAATGCCGTTGTTTTCACGCTGCGTCTAGTTATTTGAAATCCCCGGTCAGTTTACTATCTGTCAATTTCCAATTTGAATTTTGAAACTATCCCAAGCATCCTACCCTATTGCCTCTAAGTAATTTCCCAACAGCGGCTGCAATGCACTAAACAATGGGCTTCAGTTCAGGTTCAAAAGCTGCGCATCATCCCGTAATGGCCGTTCTATTTATTCTGGCGCGTTTACCGTACTTATCGGAGCGTTAAATATTCCGACAGGTGTAAACTCAAATTATGACATAGAAGTCTAATCTCAGGGTACAGAATGCACTTTAATCCTACGATTGTTGAATATTTTAATAAATTATTATCTTTTTTATATTGGATATTCACTGAAAATCATTAATATTTTAAAATCTTTAGTATTATTCATCCACACACAGTAATCGTAGGTACTTACTAGTTTTTATTTGAGTTAGAATTAGCCATCCAATGAAACTGCCAATTTATGAAACCCATAATGCCAACCAACCATATACAAGGTATAAGAAAAATGATATTTGATTAAGTATATGGGCTGTGGATTTTGTTAAATAAATAAATAAAATAAAATAAACCTTATTGGTTTTGTATATGTCATAATGTGAAAATGAAAGTGCATATTGATTAAGTTTCTTTATTCTCGTGAGATTAATTAATTTTATTAATTGTGGGAATAATTTTACTAATAATTTTAACAAAATTCGTTTGAAATGTCCAGGTTGTATGGTAGGCAGTGCAGAGACCGCAATGTGGCTTCGAAAGGTTACGGCATGTTAACCCGAGAATGACGCCAATTTTGATGATTCCTTATTTTGCTCTAGCAGCTTTTTGAAAAAGGAATAGTTATAGGGTCTCGTGGTACTGAGTAGAGATACTTAGGATATTTATTTTACACATTATATCTAGTACTGTACTAGCTGTAGAAATTAAATAATCCCTATACCTATTAATTTTTAGTTTGTTGAAATTTACTGTTCAGTAAAGTCCTCCTTAGGGTAGGTAGTGGAACATTGTTGTTATAGAAACTTTTCACTAGCGAATAGCAACAATAGGTTTAACATAACAATTTGGAAAAACGCTACACAGTGATGGATAACAATCTGTATAAAAATTGTTGCTACGTCATAGCATATGTAACTCTGATGGAAAAACATCCTATTTTAGCGTTATCCTATCTAATCTATAGATATAAAAACAATTTTCATCTATATGAACACTTTTTGTTTTGTATTGAAAAGAAAATGGTTAATTCAATTGGGTGAATTAAAAGTCCTTACAACAAAGAAGCAGAGTCTAGCAGCTGCATAATTTAAAAATATTTCTCAGAAGTAAGTTACTGCAGTAACTCCTATTTTCTGTTTGGTAACCATTTAAGTGGTCACTTGTATTTTGTGGTCACTAATTTGGTCTGGATACGGAATGTTGGCTCGCTACCGATATGGACATGAAATGTTTTACTGACATTCACACTTCTATTTTAAGATAATCATTTTGTGAAACCATTATATTATGTTACTAGAAGATATCTATAGAGTTGCTGAATGATATCTAAATTACAGTCTGCCAAATAATAACAAAATTGAACGATTTACTTACATTAAATGGGCAAAATCAATATTTATTAGCCAAACCACCTGGTAAAAAAAAGTTTTTAAGATAATAAAATGATTATTCTGATTTTTTATGGCGACTTGTGATTAATAAACAAATCGATGTTCACCTCCACAAAGTCGCGGCCAAATAAATTAACATAACAGTTCTAAAACGATTTCACTTTTCGATCGATATACAGATAATTACCATTCAAAATCTGTATATTTTTTATTCAAATTATATTTAGTTATCCCGAGGGTGGAAAGCTGCGACGCACGTGCGTGTGCGCACCTGCCGAAGCCCCTGAACTCTCCTACTGCGCCGTGTGCCGCGGCCCGTGGGGGTGTCGCGAGAAATAATTTAGTTTTTTCGACGATTCGGTAAAAAGGCAAAGGGATTAAAACGCCTTTTTTAATTAGAGGATCATGCTCTTTAATCTGACATCTTTTGAAGATATTATTTAAATTTCAGAACGTATTAGAAACAGATTATTTTGAATTTTCAAGGAATGTTAAAAATGCTTAGCCTAAAAGTTTTATTACTTTTGGGTTAATTTCTTCAACAACTCTTTATACAACGGCTTATTAAACGCCTCAATTAACACAAGGTTAAAATCATATATTTTTCTTATTATCATAAAAAGATAATGAGTACAATTACCGATACAAAAGTAAACAAATACTTAAGCAATTTGATGCCTCACCCAAATCATAACCTCGATTATAGAGCCAATAACCAACCAATCAACTGGCGCAGAGCAGGGCTGTGCAGTGTGTGGTAATTGCTTCTAAATTTGTGAGTAAGGCCGGGACTCCACCTAGCCAGAGACGTGCGTGGTGGGTTGTGTGCTGTGCAAGAAGATATGTTTCTCAACTCGAGTGTGAGGCGTTGAGTGCTCAGTACGTATTCTAGCTCGAAAAGTAGACGTTGCACAATATACGCCGCTCATCTCAGTTTTAGTTGAGTCCCCCAAGCTGAAAAACCTCTTTTCTCGCACAGCAAATCGTGCAGACCACATTTTCGCTTCCATCACGCCATACATACACACCGCATTGTGATCTTCATTGAAGCTAAGCGGAGAGGATACCTATGTATAAATAACGCGATTACATTGATTGTTTAAAAACATCTTCTCTCTGCTCGTCTCGTCTCTGTTTTGGTGGAATCCTGGCCTTAGGGCTCCTTGCTCATGGTAGGGCTAGGGACAATGGCGGCGGAAGTGCCTATGTCCGGCGGAAGGGACCACACAGCCATAGGATATCAAAATTATGCCTGAATTGGTTTTGGTTCATTGTCCTTAGACATTTTGGTGTTATGAGATATTTTCTTTTAGCCTGATATAGTGTAACGAAGTCTAAATAGGAGTTTTCGCGGTGGTATTCTGTTTAGGTAAGTAAAGACCAGCATGATTTATAACTACAAACGAAGCCTTACCCGCGTAAATGAATTAAAAATTGTACTACATACAATATCTGAAAATTCCAATTCACTTAGACCAGATGTTTGGGATATTTACCTCTGCGACAGGACAATATTATCAAGTACTAAATACAATAAGTATTTGTTTGTATATGACTAAAATGGCAAACCAGAACTATATAGGAGCAAGTGAAGTGTTTATTTTTGTATTTTAAGCGAAGATTGTGCGACAAAAACAGTTCAAATAGTAAAATAAAGTTTCACGTTTTGTTTTACTGTTCCAATATTATTTGAATTCTCCCGAATTTGTATAGATCGCTTTCAAACCTTTATTTGCCTTAACAAAAGTCACCAAAAGGTAGAAACGTGCCATTTCAAAATGATCTTTCCCACGGTAACGTCAATTACACCCAAAATCATTACGTGATTGTATGCAAGCTCCGCAGCTTAGTATCAATGGCAGTAATAGTTTATTATTGTTTACGATCTTTGTGACGCCGCCTACAATAAAAACGTAGAGTTTGTCTGTCGTGTGCTCTTATGAAGCACGTACAAGTGAAAAAAATTAAAAGAGCATGGAAGTAGCTTGTTCATTTGTATTTCTCAAGGAATTTAGAATAATTCATCTTTTGAAATTAGAAAACAGTTTACATAATCCTTAAACAAAGCTAAAATAAAATATTTGTAAATACTGAAAATCCAAATGGTTTAATTTAATAACTATAATATATAACTAATCAATTTATTTCAGGCAATATATAAACACTGACTTTAGAATTATCCCTAAAATGTTTTGTTTAAGTTCACCAGCTATAAATCTCTAAGCTACGTCTAGCACAGGCTTATCTAGTTTCACCCAGGACAGGGACACCGAAATTCTCACGTTCCTGTAAATAGCCGGTGATACCTTTGTTTACTCTCATTGTTCCACCCAACGTAAACAATTGGTTATTGTTATTGTAAAGTTTGTAAAAGGTTTGTAATTTGTATCTGTTGTCATTGTTGCGGAAAGAATTACAGATTGTATGATAGTGTCGAGTTGTGAATGAATTCATTCATGGTTTTGTGTGGCTGTGCATGAGTAGTGGAGTCACGTCGGAGCGGACCGGTTGCCATTGTGAATGATATTGATGGCAAAGAGCTGAGGTGTAGAGAGGTCTGACTTTACAGTCAGTGTTGTTTACAAATATACTGTAAGCAAAAATAAACATTTAAAAATAAAAATGTAATTTTAAAATTTGTCGAATGTTATTGTGGAAACGAGATATTAAATAGAATAAAATGCTCTTCATTTATTTGATTTATATATTCCGCCGCATTGACTTTGAAGCCATGGCCTCCGAAACAAAAAATAAATTCAACAGTTTATGCCTAGATTGATAGTCTCCTGCAAGAGGTAGAGGCCTAAGACATTCTTTGACAGAAGGCCCGACGTCACAAATCAGTTATGTATTCGAATTGGCGCTGACAAGTTTTTATCTGTCCTTTCTACGTCAGTATGTACATCCGCGCCGACTTCCGGTGACTCACCCCTTAACGCATTCAACACGATACACATAGCACAGGATTGTGCCATAGATGGAGTGTGTAAAGATAGAATACCGAAAAGATATACCATTATGGCACAATCCCGTGGCACCTCTGCAAGTTTGTCTATGACTGAAGCGAGTGCGGCGTCAACACAAATCAGTTCTGCCTACGAAGCCTCCTACGTCAGTATGTCCGTCCGCGACTTCCGGTGACTCACGCTTAACGCATTCGACACGGATACGGTAAGCGCCGGAATTAAATGTAATCAGTGAAGGTGTTGAGATCGTATTCAAATATTTTTATGAACACTGATTCGCGCGGCTATGCCTGCGTTAAAATGGCTTAGTAAATATTATAGTAGTCCGGGTTGCGCATTGTTTACTTCTGTTGAAACCATTTATTATTCGTTGAAAGTTGTATACAGTGCTTATGTTTTACACATTCTCTATTTATATTTTTCTAAAGCATGCTTAAATATTTGCTTTGATAGTAACTATGTTAGTACACCGCCACTCTATGAATCTATAGTTCCTATCCATCCAACCAAAGGATACCTGGAAGAGATCGCTTTTAGCGATAAGGATCTATTCTCTTTCGAGCGTTCAATGATTATTTTATAGGTACTTGACCTTACTACTTGTCACATAAAACAAAGCTGATATAAAACGAGTAATTAATGCCGAGCAATCATTTTGGGCATCAATTAATATGGATGGCATCAAAAACGAGAATGTATTCTCACATTAGCACACGTTCGTACATTTGTGTAGGCTGCGCACGGGCGGCGGCATTGTTATTGTTTCGGTGCGCCTTTGTCCTCCATTCACGAACTACGAGGTATCAAGTGCATCCGTGCCACGGAAATTGTTCATATAATGAGGCTTTTAACTATAGGGTTAGGTTATGTGTAAGTATTATTTATTGGATAACAGAAAAAATAGGTTTTTTACATTACGTATTTTTAAGTAGATTTTTGATTATTCATTTTGAAAATCGAGAATTACTCACGTAAACTGTGACTATCAAGAGAAAACCATCATCAGGGAAGCGCGTTTCCACTTCTTTGAAACATGAATTTACTTGGATACTCATTTATTAGCGTGTAGCGCTGTTTTAGTTATCTGGAATTCATTCCACAAAAGTATAATGTAATTTTCAAAGTCCACCCTATATGTCCTTTATCATTATATGTTCACACGAGTTTAGTTTGCACTGGATTAAAAACTAAAACCTCTTTGTACTAGTGCGAGTTTTAGCGTCAATTAGGCGCAGTCAGTGAGTTCGTTGTAACTGGCACTAGTTGCTGGCGAGGCGAAATGGCGCTAAACGCTGTGCACACTAGTATGGGAATATCCTTCGATGTTTGAGTTTCTCATACTATTGGGCTTCCACTAATTTATTGCAACTATCCGTTTTTTAGAACCATTATTTCATAGTAGGTACCTACTGAATTGGCTGTGTGGTGCGGGCCTCAGGATAGAACCACTGCATCTCTATCCCCGGATATCGTCAAACAAACGAAGTAGGGTTATTATATCAATGCCAGCAAGTTCCGCAATGGGTTCAATTGGAGATTATACCTTATATGGGGTATCTATAAGTAATGATTATGATTATAATTATGATTTGGCCAACAGTGTATGGTGAACCTAGCAAATAACACACTTCGATTTTACAATATGATAGTATTGTTAACTTGTGAATTCCATTGTATGTCTTTGTAAGAAATGTCATTAGATTGTTTTATCACCTTGGTGTTTTGTATGGTTTGTTAACTTGGGCATTGTCAGACTTTTTCTGGCGACTATTAGATGAGGTAGCCTGCCAACGGAGGCGTTATAACGTTTTGATTCACACTGATAAGAAATAACAAAACAAAAATATAGTAAAAACAGTGGTGTGAGGTAGGTACATCATTTACAATGTTTAGTTGTTAAAATATAATTCTATTGAAATTATATTCCGTTACCGAGTGCAGAATGCCCAACTCTTGACACGGCAAAATTTAAAGATCAACAACTTATTAGACTTTAGAAAAAGTTCTTTTTTACGCTTGAAAACAAACCATGACTGAAACGTTTAATTTAAACTAACTTAAAATAACTATCAAGTCTAAACATTTGTACAGAAAAATAAACAAGAGAAAACATCCGTAACTCCCTGAACACTTACAGTCATCGAAACTGTTTGAACAAACACACCTCCGCTACAGAGGGTGTGATCTATTACCGCACTCACTAGCCACTATCTCTAGGTAAACGGAGCGTAATTTTATGTGTATGCACCAACCATAGAATTACAAGCCTGTTTAATTCGGGTAATTATAGTTTTGGAAATGTAATTTTTATTTGGTGTACTGTGACTTATAAAAATATTATATAGATACTCTTAATTTAGTCTTAATTCAACTGTTTTAGTTTTTATATTATTTATTTATTTAGAATTTGCGAAATCCTTATGATCACAATATAGACATGGTTGTTTTATAGAGTTGTATTATATTTTTACTGAAATCTGGAAAACGCCGCGAGAACGCGGCATCGATTTAACACGTTCACAAACTGACAAAACTACGCCGTTTGGCTCGGTACTTACCTCACCGTGGGAAAGGGCCTATAGTAAATTATTAACAAAAATATTGACCCGTTGGCTACTTATGGGATTTGACCAGTTGTTTGCCCCAGCCAGCAAATATGGAGGGAGTAGGGTTGTCATTTTACCCTTTTATTTACGCATTAGCATGTCATCTGCCTGTTATTTCACGTCTGGGCGCTTTATGGAACCGAAGGGACCTTAATGAGGCTTGCGAAGGTTATATTTTGGTTTTGTTTTATAGGTTGTTAAGGGTAGTTACCTGAAAAATATAGGAAACTAGCTTCCGCCCGCGGCTTCGCCCGCGTGGAAATAAAAAGTAGGCTATGTTCTTTCACAGGGTCTAAAGATTGTATGTGCCAAATTTCATCAAAATCGGTTGGGAGGTTTAAGCGCGAGAGCGTACCAGACAGACAGAGTTACTTTCGCATTTAAAATATAAGTAAGGATGGGTGGGAAACTTTTATAAAATGAATACTATATATGTTACGGCTAATACCCGAAGTGCGGCTACACCTAGTTTTAGCCGGTTAGAACTAGGTGTAGCCACTTACTCTTGGTTAAACCTAGTAATAGCCGATTGTTTTCGGGTAAAACTAGGTCTAGCCTTCATCATGTCGGCTACAACTAGGTCCAGCCATTCCCTGTTGGTTAAAACTAGGTCTATCCGATATCATTCCGGCTAGAACTAGGTTTAACCAATAGTAAGTTGGCTACACCTAGTTCTAACCGGCTAAAACTAGGTGTAGCCGTGTGTTGTTCCAATCTAATTTAATTTTATTTTATTTGTATGTATATTTGTAAGCCAAACATTCTTAAATAAACGAATTTTCTTTCTTTATTTTCTTTTCTGTTCGATAAAACTTAGATGTGTGTCCCGCCAAGCCTTCCGCCCCGCGTCTCACTCATGACTTACCTACAGCATCTGCAGCAGCTGCGCGGGGTGGAAGGCATAGCGAGGCACGTGCCTCTGCAGGTTGTGAGTGCCAGGTGCTGCTGATCTACTGAAGGTCTACTAACGAGTGTGACTCATAGCGTCTGCAGCAGCAGCGCCTTTCTTAGTTTTATCGTATTGAAATTATGAATGTAATGTAATAATTGATTTTAATGACATACGTGTTTAAAATTGATATAATTATAATAATGCATGTACCATTTGTTTAATATAATTCCCATTGTCCCATTGTCAACGGGAAGGAACCTACTTATCATCAAAATGTTCTAAAATTCATTGAAATTATTTGTATGCCCACCTGGGCGCGACATGGCTGTGCAAAATTATTTTATAAGATCATTAACGAAGCCTATGTTTCATGCAAATAAATATTTATGATTATGATTATGATCATCTAACAGGGATTGATTGTTAAAAAAACATCCAATAAAAAGAAACGTAGAATTTTTTTTTATTCTTTTAAATCACATTGTAATAATTAACACAAATTATTAGGAGTGCAATTTTTAATATAATAGGAACAATCAGGAACAGGTGGGACACGCATCTAAGTTTTATTCAACAGGGATTGTCTGGACCTAGTTCTAGCCGGAATGATATCGGATAGACCTAGTTTTATCCAACAGGGAATGGCTGGACCTAGTTGTAGCCGGCATGATGAAGGCTAGACCTAGTTTTACCCGAAAACAATCGGCTATTACTAGGTTTAACCAAGAGTAAGTGGCTACACCTAGTTCTAACCGGCTAGAACTAGGTGTAGCCGCACTTCGGGTATTAGCCGTAACATATATAACTCACGAAAATTTTGAAAGCAAATGGGATACAATTTCTATCTAAGGGAGAATCTAAGGGAGTTTTCTTTGATTCTGATTCACGATGCCTAGACGTAATAAGCGATTTCCGACAAAAGTATAATGACGAAGCAAAACTGTTTAAAGTTATTTAACAAATAATCAATGTTAATTGAAAACTTCAAACATTTTTCAGTGATGTTTATTGAAATATAATGAAAGAAATATGCTTCTAGGTTTCTGATAGGATCCCGTAGATAAAACTTATTAGATTTAAATATGTACTGAAAGATTTGCAAAAGCCCTGACAGCCCTGTAAGCTGGTTGCAGCGTGTCGAGGACTATTTTTCTAAGTTTATGGGAAACTTCCAACTCGAAGTGTGTCAACATTTGCTGTTTGATCAGCATGGGAAAATTTTGGACCTGATTTGTGAACTTGGTGTGAACAATACATACACAGATCTCACTAATATTGCAAACATATAAGGTTGTGATTAGGTACTTTATCGGAAAATTATAGATACTAAATCGTGAGCGAAATACATGAGAACTTTTCTAATGTGTACAAACCGTAGGTTTTACATGGAGTTTATTTATTTTTATTTTGATAATTTTCTTTTGAATTATTGTGTTTAATTGTAAAAATTACTTACTTTTCTGTTTTCATACCGACTATATGTAATTTATTTCAAAAGTTTCAACAATATCAATCCAATTCTATCTAGTAGAATTAAACGATCAACTTCCTCATAGTTAAAAACAACAAACGAATCGGGAAATCTCGGAACAAACAAGACTATTTGGCGACTCTAGACTGTGTTCAGACAGAGAGCCGTTGAACTCTAAGACCGTTGCTTTTTGCCGTTAATTGTTATAATGATGAGAGGTGGCGCTTTGGAGATAATCCATTAATTAAACATTAATTGGACGAATTCACGTGGAAGCAGACAAGCGTGGCGATTGCTAACCTTTGTTATAATTATCATGTAGCATTTTTGCTAAGCCTTTTTTGCTAGAACTTTAGCGATGATTTGATTTCATATGTTTGTGTGAATGTAAAGGTAAATAACTGATAACATTAGAGATTTAGACTTTAGCTTTAGACAATACATTTTTATTTAAATATTAAAAAATATCTAAGCGTGATTAACTGTTGTTTTTTTTGCAGTTTTTTCAACTTTATTGACAAGAGGTTTTTTAGCGATTTATTTGCAACTACATATTTATTCTTATAGAAACTAGGCTCAGTAAATTTAATCTGTAACAAGGGAGGGTAACCTACCGATCGCCATTATTCTATTAGAATTAGTAATTCTGTATTGCTCATACGTCCTGTTTACGCGACTCGTACTCGCGTCAGAGTTTCAAAGAAACCAATTTGCCTATTGAACGTACGGGGGGCCTACTCTGAAATTATAATTTCAATATTCAAACTCGTTAACAGACAAATATGATTGTTACGTCTTTGACATAAAGACTGTAATGTCTACGATGATATTGTAATTGTTTTGTTGAGTAGTACAGGGGGAAGGTAGGCACGCGTACAGCAATCATCTAATCGAGCACAGCAGGACTCCTCATCAACCAATCTACCGGCGCCGACCTCGCTTTTGTGACTGGAATTATAGGTAATTTCCTTTCCTAATTGTACACTTGTCTAGAAAAATAATATTTTCTTTAGAATGCTATTTGTGATGATATCACTTTGATCGAACAATACTAGAGGTAGAACATCGCATTATTAATGTGGTCAATAGTCTAGTTGTACCAATATTCCAGACGGTGGCTGATATGACCGTGCCAGATCTGTGATGATTGTACACACACGATGAACACGATGTAATGGTTATTCCAAAAAATAATGTTTAAAAAGAAAGTTTTTAGTAGAAACTCTAGTTATTTTTCCTAACTGTAACAAATCCAATACAGGCTATATGAGATGTGCTGCTGTAACAATTAAATTATAGAATATTTTTAAAATTTTCGAAAATTGAATTAATCAAATAGTCTCGTAAATTAGGTAAGTATGCATTAAACAGTTACTTTCGCAAGGATTACATTCTGATTAAATAAAATTTTAGTGGCCGTTTCGTACCGATCAAATTTATTGCGTTAAACATCATTTATTCCCTATTAAAAGTTACAGACGGTAGCTAATCGTACATAACAACATAAGATTTTATTTAGTTCCTGGCGCCATCTTGTCTATTTCAGTTCATAACAGTGCCTGGTCTGTAACAAGTGTATCTATAAACCTTAGTGCTATAAACCAACACGAATAAACAGGTGACATAATACCAACCCGCACTTGCACATCTCACAAGAGAGATGTCCCTGTATCCCAGCAGTGGGAACGTAATAGACCAAGAGCCTGTGATGGCCAGACCTTCCTTTAATTCACAAGCGTGAAAATTCTTTCATGTGTATGTCTAACATAGGTAAGAATAACTCCCAAACATGAAACCTGGATCGCGGTTCCTTTGGGAGATAACAACCTTTTACCTGTTATCTCCCAAAGGAACCACGATCCAGGTTTCATGTTTGGGGGTTATTCTTACCTATGTTAGACATACACATGAAAGAATTTTCACGCTTGTGAATTAAAGGAAGGTCTGGCCAGACCGGGCTCTTAGTATAGACTAATAACCTGTGATGGCCAGACCTTCCTTTAATTCTGAAGCGTGAAAATTATTTTATGTGTATGTCTAACATAGGTAAGAATAACCCCCAAACATGAAACCTGGATCGTGGTTCCTTTGGGAGATAACAGGTAAAAGGTTGTTATCTCCCAAAGGAACCGCGATCCAGGTTTCATGTTTGGGGGTTATTCTTACCTATGTTAGACATACACATGAAAGAATTTTCAAGCTTGTGAATTAAAGGAAGGTCTGGCCATCACGGGCTCTTAGGTTATAAGACATTAACACAAACTTCGAGCTTACTACGGGGCTATGTGTCTGTTTGAATTGTCGAGCAATATTTACTTATTTATTGATTTATCTACCTTTGGCCTCGCACGTAGTCGTAGCATACAGAAGTTACGATAGTCGTGACGTAATTGCAAATTGGTTGGTTTATCGATATGATTGGATGATTGGTGGCGCCAAGACGGACGGAAGGCTACAATTTGCTCAGCATTACAATAATTTAACGACTTCACACTTGTGAATTGGAAACCTTTATATCTCATCATCATCATTAACATTATAAACTTTTCGTGTTTCCCATTATAAACCGAGATCCAACTACGAATAGGTATTCATAAAACAAAAACGTAACGTTCGATAAAATCATCATAACATAATTTTAAGTATTTTTTTTGGAACCCAGAAACTAAAAAACGTAAGTTACTCAGGGGAAAACAATTAATTATACATATAATTATAAAAAAACTTACAAAAACAAAATGTACAAATAATTTCCAGTAAGTTGTTGGCTGATCTTATATAGGATAGACTTAATGGTTCGCAAGCTTTGCTACCAGTAATTGCACATACTAAAGTCCTAGTGTGAAGCTCCCTAACGCTGTGGCACTGGTAGCTATGACTCCCCCGGTATTTCCTCATTGCACCGAGGAATGCAAGAGACAGTGTTTTTGTGATGCCGCACTGCACTTTGTATGGAAACCGTGTGTCGTTGTCATTTTGATGGCTTCGGTATGAGTCGAGTATGAGAGATTATTGTTATTTATTATCCAACCAATAGCAATAAAGTTATAAATTATCATACCATAATGTATGTTGTATAATTTAATCCTATACATATATATGTTTTTATTTATTTGTAGAGCATTATCATAACAGGTAGGTACAAATCGCTGTCAAGAAGCTTAGAGGATTTTCACGGATACATAACACAATCGAAAAGAACTATAAACAAACTGCTATACAAACGTAGGTTGACTGACGGTTTTCATTAGCAGTATCAAGCCACAGCAGACAAACACTGACCTACATTCTCGTACACATTACGCACTACTAACCAATCAAAACGCATCACTCATTGTTTACCTTCCTTTATAATCCATCATTACTTTTTCTAGTTTACCTTATTTGTCGAGACCAATCGGTAAACACGGCTTGCCATACCATGAACTTGAAAAAGGACACAAAAATGCGGTTTTTGTTCGAATGCAGTGATTCAATTTCATTTTTTGCGATTTCGGAAGCAGGTAAGAAGGCCTAGATCCGGGTGCCTTTGTCATTTCGATTTGGTTTGGCATGCGCAATTTAATTGTGCGCATCAGTGAATAATATTTTCAAAATACGGATGATGAGTTGAACAAGTTTTTTTAGAAGTTCTTTTGCGCTTCTGTGTAAGATCACAGGAATTAACGCTGGCAGTATCTACTTTGATCTTTCATTTATTAAAAAAGTTATCTTCAATAATTAGCTAATTGATTCAAGAGTTTCTTCACAGACAGAAACAAAACCACTATCAGAATTATACCCAACTAGCTGACTATTCCCATGTTTTCTCAGCGTTTGTACGTTCCCCGGGCTACTACAACTATTTTATAGCACCTAAATCGGCCCAGCCGTTCTTCAGTTATAAAATTACAACGAAAAGTGGCATACATTTTTTGATTTTACATACATGTATTCTTCTCCACAAGAAACCACGGTGAATCTATTCAATTGAAAAAACAGCGCGGCATCAACCACATTAATCCCCTTTGAATATACCTGCAAATACGGAATGTATTTAGAGCAATAACAGTCTATACGCATCAGCTGCATTGCCAATTGAGTTGCACTGTACACATTTGCCTCCTTACTTCCATTGTTAGGTCAACAGCACAATTACATGCTTGTACAATGCAACAGCAAAAAATATAACTGTTTGCTCATCGTCCGTCTAATCATCCGTGAAAATGATGAGCTCAATATTCATTGCAATAATGTAACAATTCAACAATTTGTTTAAGTTACTGGAGTTTAAAACATAGTTATAAAAATGTAGTTTAAAATACTATAACTTAATAAGCCAATTAAAGCACAATTATATTTTAGATTAGTCTATGTACACTTTGTTTATGTAAATAATTAAACAAAGACTTTAATAACGCTATTTGAACTCTGTTCTAAAATCAATTTGAATTGAAAACGTAGTCAGTGTTTTTTCTTGTAACATTTTTCTACAAGAAACGATTTACATTCAATATACGAGTACAAATGAAAGTATGGTTTATCAAGTTAGATTTCAAGGATTTTTTGTAGAGCAAAACTTTGAAATCCAAACACGAAATTGAAGTAAAAAAATGAAAGTTAACTATTGGAATCGATTTTATATTATATTAAATTATCTGTATAATATTAATTGTACCTAATAATTATACACAAATACAACGGTTACTTGAGAAAAGACCACAAAGGGGTAATTTAAAGGGAGTCCATATGGTCTAACAGAATGTGGTATGCAGCGGAACAGATAGCATTACAACTAGGGATTGCAATCCGGCGTCATTTTCAATCCGGCGTCATTTTCAATCCGGCCGGATTTTACCGGATTCCCATGAATCCGGCCGGATCCGACCGGATCCAGCCGGATTGACGGATTGATTAAATCAAGATGATTTTCGATTTTTAGTACACAATAAGTGAGTTAATCAAGTGTCACTGCACTTATATGTAGGTAGTTTATACAAAATAAATCGCAAATTTATAAAATCGACTTTATTTCCTAACCAATGTTAAGACAAAATCAACAATTAAAATTTAGTAGCGTAGTGTAGATAATAATTTTACGACGTCGTTACGTCGTTACTCGTTAGTAGCTCAGATAGATTAAAAGACAGCTCTTTATAGATTTCACTTTCACAGATAGTTCAATTGATAAGAAAAATATCAATTATCAAGTAAGTAACTATAAATAATATCTAATAATTAGATACAATTAACCATACGTACCTTACGTCGAGAGTTGTTTAACTCCTGTGTAAATACGTGAGTAATTCCCGTTTTATAAAATGAATAGTTAATTATTAGTACTCAATTCACTATTATATTAAAATCTTAATAATGTATGGATATGTTGAAATTGTATGATAAAGACTTGCCCAGTATAACAACCTCTGTTATGAATAGGGCCAAATAAACGAATCTTTTGAATCTTTTTTTTTGTAGTATAACTCACGAAAATTTTTAAAGTGAAATATTCTTACGTAATTAACTGAAATGAGATCAAAATCATTAATTAAAGTATTTGAGAATGCTAACAAACAAGACTTATTGGTTTTTATGATAATGACAGATACCAACATGATTTGATGAATCTGTCGAACAAATGAATGGCAAAAATTATCACATTTTCCCACAAACTGCTAGCACCGGATCCGGTCTCCGGATCCGGTATATTGGTACCGGATCCGGTAACCATGAAATGATGCCGGATTCGCCGGATTACCGGATCCGGTTTTCCGGATTGCAATCCCTAATTACAACGGTCAATCCGGAAGTGTCCGATTATATGCAAGTATGCAGTTAGCCGTGTTGGCTAAGTGGGAGCACACACGACTTTCATTCCGAAGGTCGTGGGTTCAAACCCCGCCGCACACCTCTGATTTTTCTTCTTGGAAAATTATGTGTGTTTTAAAAAACACGTGCTCTAACGGTGAAGGCAAAACATCGTGACGAACCGGCATGTTCTGAGAACTTTGAAAAAAGTTTGAAGGACATGTGTCATTCACCAACCCGCACTTGGCCAGCGTGGTGAATTAAGGCCTAATCTCTCTCGTCATGAGAGAAGTCCCTGTGTCCCAGCAGTGGGAACGCTAATAGGGGTGTTATGATGCAGTTAGCCGGAGCTTACCCTAATGTAGTCGTTACAAATGGCTTTTGTTATTTTATGCCGCATATAGAGCATTTACCCCAGAGCTATGCTATGTTCCTACGTTTTATATTCACCAATTTAGGCGCTTTACCATAATGTGTGTGATGTTAGCCGTGTGCTAATCTAAGAATAGTACCAACCTACACCGACCGTGGGTTTTTTCCAACCGACTAAGTTACTGATATTGATATGTGACATATTTTATCAGTAAGAAAAATTTCCAGAAATGTTGGTCGGAAATGAACCCACCTACATTCGACACTATCAGAGTTTAAGACAAATTAACTAAATAAAAGCTTTCAACGAAATAATTGGTAGAATAAATTACATAGAGCGTAATGAAATATTTAACTGTACTCTTTGTTTCCGAAAACGCTGAGAAAAATTGAATCATTACTGAGTTCCCACTCAATTAGACAGAACACGGTGTCAGTGACCTTACTAATGTAGTAATACTAACATTATATTATATTAATTAGAAAACTTAATTATTATGAGAAAGGCTAGTATAAAACTACAGATTAGATCAACGCTAATTTTATCATTAGATAAATTTTACTACTATCTAAGGCAAATAATTCTAAAATTGAATTTGTCCCTATTTTTTCTAAGAATCCTTTTTTTATTTATTCGAACTCATCTTTACAATATTTGTATCTACCAAAAGATTTGATTTATTATGTTATTATGATTCAATTTCAAGGCTAGGTAGGTAGGTGTAGACTTTTGGTTTGTAAAACAGGAAATGCATACAAGGAAAAACTACAAAGATTCTGGTTTTACTGACAAAACAATATGCACAACAAACAACGCACATGCATGCTTATGCAAATAGTTCTACCGCATACCGCGCCAGCACCACCTCATAACTCAATCATCGTCGAAGTTATCTAGGAACTACGTACTACAAACAATCTCACAATTTTAATGTACCATTATGCATAGGACGTTTCAGGCATCAAAATAGTGATGGTTGTCTGACAAAATATGAAGTACCTGCAGCTATTACTCGAATTATTATACATACCTACATACTAAAATTAAGAAGACTTGTTCAAGTGATCTTTAGAATTTTATGGAAATAAATGACATAAATCTTAAAAATCTTAATTCTTATTCAAGCAGAAGTCATAACTTTCATGTACGGTCCTGGAAGTAAATTTCTTCACTACGGCCAAACAAAGCCCAGCGTTTTTGCTTTTGTTCCCAATTTTGTCATCTATACCAGAGACTATTTTGGTCTTCACGACACAGGCATCGCCTGGTGTGAAGACTAACGCAAATGTTTATATATCTAATAATGTATTAATTTTAGTAAATAAAACATTTTTCATTTTTTTCATTTTCATTTTCACTAGATATAAACTGGTCTCTGTCTATACTAATAATAATTCTGTAGGGATCGGTTATGGAGTAATTTCGTTTGTTTTACAAACATATTGTTTTAGGCTCAAAATATAAAACTGAAACTAATTTGCAATTTTTTGATTTTTTTTTCTGCATGTATGTATGTGACGCCATAACTCGAATTTGATGAATTTGATGAAATTTGGGTAGGTAAACATTTAGAGGTCTAGGACACAGGATAAGCTATTTAAATTCTTGTTACAGTTATGATAAGACGTGGCCCCATACAAACATGACTTAACGGAGTCGCGGGCACCGCTGGTAAAACAATAATTCTCTTTGAACTATCTAATCTATCTAATGTAACATCGCATCGATGCGAGTCGCGGTCCCAAAGCTGTGTGAAAAAGTTCATACTAAATATACTACTAATGTTGACTTTTGTCTCTGCGGCACGCTCCCTATAATACAACATAACAAATTACGATGAAAAACTCAGGTTAACCTGTCGGCGATTCCTAAACACAATATTTGATTGAGGCTTAATCACAAGGCGCTCAGCTCTGCCACCTTTTACGTTCGCCGCCAAACTCGTTAATGCGGCGACACAAAAAAGTGTTTATCTCAATGTCATAAAGTCGAAAGTATCATTTGGTTCGCTGTCAGTGATTCTACTAAGGAGGTCCCTGTAATTGAGCAATCATCTACTCTAGCCCGCTGCGGTAAGCGACGGACGCATTATGTATAAATGAAATTTTACGTTTGTTTTGTTTGTTACATTTGTTTGATTGTTGTTTTTTTCTTCTAAATATTCCATGGAATAACAATGACGCTATGATGGTAATTTAGGCAAATTAGTTTATTGTTTGACTGGAATAATTAGGATCTAGAATAAGGATTAGCTTTTTGTTGATATAAATTTACCTTGACACATTCACAGCAATGCCCATGTAAAAAGAAAATAATAGCTAGCAAGAACCAGATTCTGCCAATATATTAAATAGTAAAATAAACGAAAAAGTTATTCTTAAAACATTTAAAGCAATGTATAAATAAGACGATTTATACTTAAGGGAACTGAAACCATTCAGGCCTCATTTCAGTTGTCTACCTATTTCAAATTGATAGCAGGAAGCAAACATCCTAGAACTAGATATCGAGGTTACTTGAAAGGGCAATAGCACGTCCTTGCGAAAGTCACCGGAACTGGCCTACAAAGGCACGCAATGATTCATGACTTAAAAACCAGGTCTCACACACCTCGCTTCACCATTTCACAGAAACAGATCGATAACCTTATAAATACGACTCACAGTCCCAATCAAACTTCAAAGGAGCTCGTTACTAAATAAAACACCGTCCACAGGATCAACGTCAGGAAATCTCACAACAGGATACGTCAATTTAGACTAGAGAACGAAATGATACCGAAACGTAGCTATTGTCTTAGACGAGGTAAGAACCAGCGCATTGTCCATTGCTGTTTTACTGAAGCGTTATTGCCTCTACGGGTAATAGAAACAGTATTGAACGTTGTATTATCTTCCCGCAGTGCGGGGAATTTGAGTAGCGAGACGTGAGCGAGTAACAAAGGAGCTCGTCTAAACAGGCCATTAATAAGGAGGCGGCCGCGGGATCCGGCCGACACTTCCGTCGCGTTCCGAGAACCGCTATCCCGGGACAAGACAAGAATAGCCGTCTCCGTCTGCATAAATGCCAATCAACACTTAAAGCTAACACTTAGAACCATTCACTCTCCCCTGAAGCTGCTTGCGACCATGACTCATAAGCTTTGATGTATCCGCAAATTCCTTGACAGAATTAAGAATCTGTTTTATTTATAGCCGGGTACAAACGCGTCGGGCTGACAACAATATCCAAAGGAAAGGTAAATAATAAAATGAATACTGTGTCGTTCTCGGACACCTTTATTACGAGGGCCGAGAAGGTGGCAATCTCGGAATCTCGCCGTGTTTACAGAGCATCATCACGTTCACAAAAGGAGACAATTTATTCGAAATGTGGGGAGGAAAGAGTCGGGACCACCTTGTTAGTTGTAATCGGTTTATGAGCCTTGTCAAAAATTAACTTATTATAAATGGGGCTTAGTTCAAGGGGATGGAAATGTGTTTAGCATTAAGTGATATGATTTATAAGATGTCTACTTTTAACTTCAATAAATAAATGTAAAATACGGAGACGACTGGTTCAGTAGTTATCGATAAGAGCAATATAATTATTGAGACGGTATATTGTTGATCATTTAGATGGAATGAACTGATTATACTCCATTCGTTCACTATCAGAACGACATTTTCTAAACTGAATCATGTCTAAAAATACTGTATTTATAACTCAATTATTCTTACAAGTGAAAAGATAAATGACATTAATATTAAACTCATTATCACCTAACAAAATTACCTACGGCTTAAAAATATACTAACTCAAATCCAAAAACCATTTTCAAGATAACAACTTTAGCACTGCAAAAAATATGAACAAAAAAGAGCCCGGCCATAAAACAAGGTTATGACAGTCAATTTTATCGATAACGACTCTCTCTCGTCACGTCACTACCGAACCGTGACTACCTGCATTCATCACTGCGTTTTGCGATGCATGCTGATGCAAGTGATGTTTATGTGTTGACTGTACTGAAGGATTTACTTACTTGAAGCTCTAGTAATGCTTGTAAAGTTGACTTGCTCAGAGCTAGCGTAGAGATTTAGGTAGACACTCTCCTTTGTTTTTTGGGGGTTATTCAGAATACTGTGGACAAGGGGTTTCTACAGGATAGAATAAAAAATAGAAATAGACGAAATAGTACCAAGCAGAATAGCGCATACAATAAAAATAGAAAACGTGTTCTTGTGTATGGATATAAATAAAAAACTATTCTAGGGAAATCCTAATTGAGTATTTTATTTATTTACCTTCTAGTTTTCTAGGAACTTTAAAAAACGATTACGCGCTTATATATTTATATATTATTAGCTTTATTATTAGAGATCCGTTTACTTTTTGATTTGTTAATTATTTTCTTTTATTATGGAACATCTAGCTGACATGAAATACATAGTTTACATGTAAATACAGAAACCGAGTTTGTTTTTACTAGATAATATAATAAATGCAATAAGTTGTATTGATGGATGTATGTTTCTTAACCCTCACGTTCAAGCTAATAAACGAATTGTACCTACCTAATTAAACTTTAACTTATATATAAACCTAATTAAACTTACGACTTGTGTACATCAGAATTCAGAATAAGCCATAATATCCATGGTAATTTAGGTATACTTTTTCTTTGTAATTTTCAAAAAATAATACCAACCAACTATACATATAATGTGCTCATATCAAGTGTATAATTTGTAGATGAGTATTTGAATATATTTAAATAATTATTATACGGAACCGTAATGCGTTCGACTTTTAAATTGTACTTGTTCTTGTATCTCAACGTTTTTCTATCGCGACGTGACCGTAGTATCCATCGTATTCGATTATTTGTAAATAATCGATCGGATCGTTACCGCCGCCGATCCGGCATGTCGCGCTTCATTCACGAATGAACAGGGACGAAACAAGGATTTAAATGAATAAGACAGGAAGTTTAATCAAATCTATAACGCGCATGCCCAATTATTCAGCATGTACAAATTGTTATCCTTATAAGCTAAAAGGACTAAACTGATTTCTAGATATTATAAATATTAGAATAAGGTACATAATTTAGTAACTATTACAATAATAACAGGTAGATAAGGACTTATTTGATATTAATCAATAAATTGACACAGCAATAAATTGAAATAAGCACAAATTGACTAAAGTTTATCGATTTCTCTAAAAATGTTTTTGGCTTTGTCTACTCCGATACTTACCTACATAATACGTCCCTGTGCACTATAGATCACAAGCACAGCTCAGCTATTGACCGCTGACGAATCGATCTCGCGTTGACGACTCTATAAATTGTGTCGACATACCATAAACGCACGAATCTAGTTCTCACCATTTTTTCCATGTCTATAGGAATTTTACACTATAAATTACACGTGGGTAAAATCTGTGGTAATCCAAAGTTTACTTAAATCTCACTGTTTAGAAAGATTGTAACTATTTGTAACTGTTTACTACTGCGTGTATTATTGTTACCTGTTATATCTGTACATTCTGTACATCATGTTGTTTATTCCAAATATTTTATTTTTTATATTCTAAATGATATTGTAAAGCTGACCTTAATATGGTAAAAAACAGACGCGTTAAATCTTCAACAACTAAAAAAACACGTAATGAGTGCCTTCTAAATGGAGTAAAACTAATATGATTTAAAAGAACATGCATTACAATATTTTGTTCTATTAATATCCATGAATTTCTTAAAAACATAAATTCTCATAATGGGTACCAGTATATATTTTTTTGTATTTACATGATTATTTAAGTTATCTGACCAAACAAGCTTCACACTAAGAATACACAAAAATATCGATAAAAGTATTGAGATGTCACTTGTATGGTTATGGGTGTAATTTTTCACCTTAAAGATGGGCTATACGACAGAGGTGTTGTTTAGTTCGCTCTCTGCATTATATAAAATATCTGCTTTATTTTAATTATATTTTATGAATATCAGTTAGGTTGAATAAGAAATATGTTTTCACATTAAGTGTATAATTTAAGAAATAGCATTTATAAAAAAAAACGAAAAAAAATAATTAGGTAATTGAACAGTCTGGATGAAAAATGTGTTATTGAGGTCAAAACAGATGATGATATTTTACTTATAGCTTTAGGTCACAAACCTTTTGTATTGAATCCGTACCAATTAATGTTTGCTTTTTACCAACAAGAAGCTGCCACTTCAATCAACAACATTCACAACTTACTGAAAATTGTAATATTGCGAATGCGAGCTTATACGTATTTTCTTTTGTTTTTTTTGTTTTTAACTAACTTCAAAAAAGGAGGAGGTTCTCAAGACGCAATACCATTAATGTGAAGACTATATATTTACTAAACAATTTAGGTTACTAAACAGTAGCCCGAATTTAAAGCAATGTGTAATCGAAAGCTCAATATTTCGAGCTCACACTAAACAGCGTGGTCGCAAGTTTAGCCTGTCCATACGACAGTCCACGGGGGGCGCCGACAAAGCCCCCGGGAGTCGACCGCGGGACCACCGCGCCGCCACCGCTACCGACCTATTACGAGAAAGTATGCTTCTAGTTGAATATACCTAGTTGATCTTGAAATGAGGTTCGCTTAAATTAAACAGCCTTTTTTCTTGCCATGAAGTCTCTCAACGCGCTACTCTACCTACTCTGAGTATTAGTGTAGATACTTACCGCTTTTTATTAAATTATTTTATTTGTCTATCAAAACTAAGGGGCTATTTCATTCGCCACAACTTTGTCAATAAAAAATTTATGAAATTAGATGATTCGCTTTGAGATGCTACTTTGTTTTGAAAATTTAAATACAAAGACAATACACATAAGTACTATCTTTTCAGAATGTCTACTGATAATGCTATACCTATATTAGTTACTGGACTATTCGCACTAACAGAAGTAACGAACAGTAAACGTAATATAAAAAACCCTAAAACAAAATACCCTAATATTGAAACATAAAAAATAATGATTTGCCCCCGATTAGACCTCATTTTCCAGCATAAAAGCTTTTTTATCGGGAGTACTTATCTGATGGCAATTAATCAATAAAATATTATGTAAATCTGTTAATAACAGCACGCAGGGTCAGGCCGGTCGATGGTCTCTATTAGGGTTGCCACCTTGCCACATTGTTGTAGTAAAATTTACCGACTAACGTGATTTAGAACAACTCGCCATACCGAAAATAGTTCTATGTGGTCACACGACAGAATTGCTATAAAATAAAAAATAAAAAAAAGGCATGGATTTAATAAGCATATTAGCATACAGCAATAGCTGTAGGTTCTGTTCGTCAGCAGGACAGCAATTTCTGTGCTTCTTTTTCATGCGTTCTTCCGTAACGTCAGCTTTTGTATATGGCGCAGCACATTAACATTAGTTTTAACTATGGGTTATTCTTCATTTTAGTACACTACTTAGATATACTTTGAAGCATTTTGCAGCTGGAAAATACGCTCATTTTAGAGCCGCGTAATGAAAAAGGTTTAAACAGTGCCAAATTTGTTGTCTTTATTTTAGCAGCCCTGCGGTGTGGCGTGAGCGTGTAGGCTTGCGTTTTGTCGCGGCACCCACACCACTGCCTCTATTGTCTGCTGCCCACATGCTACAACTAGACTAAGAGGAGACCTTACGTCACGAACCTAACCAATTAACGAAAAAAAAACAAGTTATTGCTATATAAGTTATAAACTTTAAAAAATATTAAATAAGGAATTGACCTTTTCCACGCTCTTATTTGACTAGGCATAAACTTGGCAGTTAAGCCTCCCATGCGTCTCAAAATGAAGTCATGTTTAATTTTAATTTTGTCTTTTAGAGTTTATATTAGAAAACATGTTTAAAACGGACAATAACATATGTGTGTGGCATAAGAATAATGTTTGAAAATGAATTTCTATTGAATTTTTTGTTATGACAATTCCGCGTGAGAAATTTATGAATGTAAAGTAGTATTGAATGAACGACAAATCCATTATTACCTCAAAATGGATAAGAAGGCCGATAAAAAGCGGAACTGGCATAATCCTTAACATTAGAGGATTAGCTACCTAGTGGACCCGAAGTTAAGTCGATGAAATTCTTGGGCGCGGCAGAATTTAGCATTGAATGTTCAATGGTCTTTATGATTTTTAGGGGTTCGTTAATTCAAAATTGTTTACCTTTTGTTATTAATTTTATCTATATTTTGTATGATAAATTTTAATATTTATGTTATGTGTGCGGAAAAATAAATTAATTTCTTTTTGCCAAAAAAAGGCTTCTTTTGCCGTAAAACGGTCAAAAAAATTAATAAAACGGGAAAAGTAAAGTAATAATAATAACATAATTTTATACGTTTTTAAACACATAAAAAACTATGAACTAATATTTAGTGTTAAATTAATGAAAGTTAATTTTTTAAGGCAAGGAACCTATCCACTTGACTCTAACTTGACAAAATGATGACAATTCATTCTCCTTTAGATGCAAATGTAAAGTAAACAACACATTAGTACCTACCGTCATTCCTGTAGCTTATTCTGAGTTTTCTGAGTAAAGGGATTACGGACCACCAACATTTATTTTCAGTTCACAAAGCGTCATCGGCTAGTTTCGCTCAAGGTTTGAATGTTATTTGAAGTGGCGGTGGTAGGACGTGCCTACGTTTTTCAGCTGCAAAGATAAGATTGTTGTTGGGTTAGTCCACTTGTGTGGTGGCGACCGGAAAGAAACGCTTAGTTCCGTCCGGATGTGGATGAAATCGCGATAATGCATTAGGGTGTATTAAATCTCAATAGATTTGTAACGGTATGTTAAATGCAAGAAGTAAGCATTATTCTTTATAAAACCATAGTAAGTTATTTTTTAATAATAGTAGGTACCAAATGCTGACAAACTTTTGTATTTATACAACTAAATTATATAAATACTTTCAATATGAAAAAGAGATAATAAAACGGTCAAAGTCGCGTGGCTGAAGCTAACAACTTGATGAACCAGTCTCGTCATGTTTATTTATTTATTTTAGTGTATTTGGAGAACAGACAGTTATTATAAACAATTAGTATTACAGAAAAAACTCTAGGGAGCATATATGTGTTAAATGTTTTGTCTCATTACGCTTGTGTATGGGTTTATTGTTCGGCTCCTTCTTAGTACCTACATTAAAATTTGCTAGAGGACTTTAATAATAGAAACTAAATATATGCGCACGATGACACATAATTATATACGCACAAGTTTCTGATGATTAAAACATAAAAGCAACAATAAAACCAGTGTCGTTGAGCAATAAATGATAGGAAAGTCACGTGTCTGTGGGCGTGGGAAAGCCGGGGGCGGAGGCCTAGTGTTCCAACACGCCACGCTGGGAGATTCACACTTAGTGCCACTTACTGCCTGCTAATCTGACGTGCTAACTGTTTTTACTTTCTAGCTCTAATTATTGCGTAAATAGCATTCTCAGAGGAAAACTAACTAACCGGCGTTGTCATGGTCATGACAGACCGCGTTCGCTATCGGCAGCGATCCTATGATCGCGATTGATTCGGGTGAGATGAGAAACTTATTAGGTACCTTTATGTACGAGCTTCTAGCGCAGTATTGATACCGAGATGTGTGGAATTATTTGAATATTTGGAGAAGACATATAGCCACTCCTTAAGAGTATGTATTCAGGCAAATGGTTCAAACAATACGTTTAAAAGTATTGTCTGAATTTTCATACAATTTTCTAAATCTCAATGACATAAGTATACAACTAGAAATTTCTAAACAACTGTTAATTTTATATTTCCCAAATAGATATCAGTTGATTGATCAAGCAACACTTACTGAAGCACTAAGCCCCGGACACATGCAATTTCCAAACAATTAAGCCTACTTCCATGCTCGCACAGTTATAGATAAACCCGCGGCTCGTGAGAACTGCCTAATGCGCAAGCGCATACACTGTAACGCTGACAGGGTCGGACTTATATTATATTATCCAGATAACTATTTTAAAATTCTATATTTTTTTTTATTAAAAAGTAAAATACAATTTCTTCGTTTTGCTTCTTTTTGTAATCTTTATAATGTCGAGAATTAAATTGTATCGTAAACAAATTATTTTTGAATTCCAATTCCATGAAATATTTTTTTTGTATACTTAATATAATCTATGTACCTTATGGACGTATCAACTTGTACAGTGTAATTTTGTATATATTGCTATAATTTTTCATTTGTACCATGTTTTTGATAAATAAATGGTTCTATTCTATGAATATTTTCCAGTTTTTTTCACTAGCCATCTGGGTGGCCACAACACAGAGCACAAGCTGTGGAAAGCTCTGAACAACCTGAGTGCATCCCTGGCACCGCCTACTTTCCCTGCTTTCAGAATAAAGTAACTATAAGATGTTATCAGTCCTCCTCTCACGTCCAAGTGACTAATTGCCTCGCTCATCCACCGTGAAATTACATTTAAACACATACAACGCTAAACAATCTCTGATTTCCTATTAAATACTGGCTTTGGAAAACTTTACGTCGTACTAATTATATTCTTACCTTTTATGTTTATAGTCATTGACTTAACATAAGCTTTCTAAATGTTAGAAAATGATGTAGAAAAAATTGCAAGCTCTTTATTAGCTTTTATTAGATACTATTATTTATGAATGGTCATGGGTCACTCAAATAGAACCAACCACTTTTAGGTCTTAGAGTGATTGAGGTAGTGGTTGGTGATTGCAATAAGTTGGTAATGGATACTGAACCACATTGCTGTTTTGTACAATAAATATCTTTGTCTGATTGACGGCACTAGCAGAAAGGAATAGGGTAGTACTTTTCTTCAACGCTCAGGGCATCAATTCAATATACAGCGCTGTAGTAAAAACTTTTTTCTTTTTTTGAATGAGTTCCCATCAAAATCAGGGCATAACTACGAACCGGCAATCAGCGTGGACATTCTTGCTTCAACCAGTGCTCATACTAATTGAACCCTGGGAGCCGCGGGTTAGTTATTAAACACGTGTATGTACACGCGTGGGCGTTAAACTATTACTATGTGCATGCTTATGTAGCGAATTCGCGTGACTTCTCAGCTGTATTTCTTTCCAAGTTTCTTTTCTGTGAATTCTATCCGTTTTTCTTATGGAAATAAGTTGCTAATAAAGATGCAGTTACTTCTTGTTCTTTTTCGTTTCCGATGAGGTTTTATGACATCTATGTTATAACTTAGTTGGTTAGAATTATGAGAGCTCTTATACTAATAATTGGTAATTAATCATGGTTATAATTACTATTGTATGTTTGTTTGGTATGCAACGGTCCGTATAGCATGAGTTTTACGAAAGTCTCGAAGTTGACTACTATTTCTACGGAGATCATCATGCGAAGGTTCATGACAAATCCAATTAAGAACACTAACGAATCTGTCGGATTAACACTATTTATGTTTCCTTTCCTAAGTCGCACTGTTAACAATTACAGTGGGCGGTCGTTGTTGCAGCACTTGAAAAGAGCGTAATTTTTATTGTCTCTTGAAGGGTTATGTTCAAGGAAATTTGTTCTCCACTGTCTCACTGGATGGACCCTTGCAAGAGTGGCCAAATTTAATGAGTAAATGTTATATATACTGTTATATATAGGTATTGTACTCAAGAACGGTTGAATCGATTGAGGTGAGAATTTTTGGTGCTTCCCCAACGATTAAAACTAAGAGATGGAACTAAACTATTTACAGCGGGAAAATAACAATAGCGTAGCCGCGGGTTGGAAAGCTAGTAAGTAATAAATGAATGTACATGTGCCAGAGTAAGAAACGTATGCAGTATTTTAGTAAATATTTAGGCCTGCGGCGTCTGGCACCCTTGCGTTATCTCTCCATCGACATTTCACTGCAGGATGCCAGTGCCACCTGAACTAGCTTCCTGAAAGATACGCAACTGTTTGTTTACATCCAAGGCACGTGTCTACAGATAAGATATCGCTTTGATTTGGGATAATAAAATCGCGAAGAGCAGTGCACCATTTTTACAGGTGTAATTTATTTGTTTTTCGAGGCTTTAATGTGCACAGCTGACGAAGATGACCTTTTTAATTTTTCATAAAAAACTTCCCGGACGAATGTGGACTAAATCCAAACTTTATCCAAATTATATTGAAGCCAAATATCTACATAAATGAAATAAGACTGAAAGATTATGACAATGATTTCGGCGCAAGTCAGCATACTAAATTTTTAGAAAAATATTGCATTTTGGCAAAGTATAACACCATTTCTATTTAGAAATGGTGTTATACTTTGTTAGTTATTCTCATTAAAGCGAATTTTCGCTGAGAATAATTTAAAAAACTTAACTTATAAATCATTGTAATAATGCATGTTCATCAAAATGTTCTAAAACTTAATGAAATATTTGTATGCCCACCTGGGCGCGACATGGCTGTACAAAACTATTTTATAAGATCATTAATGTAACCTATGTTTCATGCAAATAAATATTTATGATTATGATTA
This sequence comes from Chloroclystis v-ata, assembly GCA_963691955.1. Classification (NCBI taxonomy): domain Eukaryota; kingdom Metazoa; phylum Arthropoda; class Insecta; order Lepidoptera; family Geometridae; genus Chloroclystis; species Chloroclystis v-ata. Next base: position 8,465,237 of record OY829899.1, read on the forward strand.
TGAAAAGTACCCAACTAACTTAAAAGATCCCTCATTATTAACGCACAATTTTCTTACAAAATGTAGAATTAAGATGTCTTACGATTAACAGAGCAATTTATACATTTTCACTCGACAAAGTTGAACCGTTTATAAGATAATTATAGTTATAGGTTAACAGATAGCTCGCCGAAGAAATGGACAAGTGGTCGCGTGCTGGGACGATGATGCTGATAATCTGGTAATTTATAACCAACTCCTGTTCCATACAATATCATTCATTTCGACAACGCAAACGAGCTCGCTAAATATAGAGCTGCATTCTTCGAAGAACACGCCTTGTTTCCAATGCTGGATTGTTTTATTATCCTTTTTAGGGTTCGGTGACTAAATTCACAAACGTTTAGAGGCCGAGGCTATTCGCAGACGGATGAGTCGTGCGCTATTAGGATTTCCCTTATTACTCATACTTACAATTATAACAATACTTTTCATGTTAAGTATATTTTTATTAAATTAATTATATTTTAACATAAATTGTGCAACTTTAGACAAAAAGAATCTATTATTCACATATTAATAAAAGTTTACGTAGGTATGCTTAAAATTTTGCCCTTTTTTGTTTCATTGTAAGTGGCTATGTATTTCATGATATATTCTCTGGCCCGTTATTAACATACGATGATTTATAGTTATGTTAATGACGGAAATTCAAAACCTTAGGTTTAGTAAAGCAACTGCTAGCTAGAGCACCAACAAAGAATGCTAAAAAGTCAAGTAAATTATCTGCAATAATATTAATTAACAACAGAGAACCCTGATACACGAACTAACTCACACCTGTCCGTCTTTTATTTTGCATTACAATTTCTTATTTAAATGGCACTTGGTTTGCGTGGAAGGTCTACCTATTTAGAGTTTATTGTGTGATGATGTCACACCATGCGATCATCTGGGGCCCGCTTTTGGACACAAGTCCCACAAGTATAGCACGAGCTCCACACCTCCACACGTCACCGTTCGTTCACACCGCGAATTTGAATGTCATTGTCGTGTTCTTTATCTATTCAGAGATTATGGGACATTTGATGACCTCTTTGTCTAAGATCCAGTTTGAAATTAGCGGTTTTCCCGTTGAAAATTAATTTAGTTGTATTCTATCTTAATGTGCTGTTAATTTATAGCGATCAAGGTTTAGAATTTCGTAGAAATTAATAAATGTTTGGAGTATTACAAATAAGTACCTCACTGAATGTCGATTCATAAAATTAAATAACAATATTGATATTGCTGTTATAGAGAAAATATTTAAATGAAATAAACTTACCGTTTATTTTTATTAACCTTATTATGGGGTTTATTTATTATTTCATTATGAGTAATAAGGTTTTTTTTTAATCTGAGGTTCTAGCTAATTATTTTGTATTGTGAATCCAACATGAAATGTATAACTTAAAAATAGGTTATGTTAGTCTTATCTTACCTTAGCGTTATTTAATCTTGAACCGTAATTGGCAACGATAGACGTCCGTGATGTAATAAACTTTATAATAAAATCAGTAGAGAAGGCCTTAGGCCTAATAATTATTGGTTTATCTTCCGCCTTGTACGATGGGTCTTTTGTTTTTATTTAAATGGGCAGCATATTATTTGCATAGACCAGTGGCTGGTCATTATTATTGTTTATGGGACCTTGATTTTGGTTAGTCGACCGAATAACGACAATATTAGTAGCTAAGTAGCGAACATATTAGATAAAGCCATACATTTCATACTTATTAAATACATACATTTGTTAATCATAATTTAACTTAACGTACAGACAGTACGTAAAAAAATGGGAATGCTCAAAAAATTGCAGGGGAAACCGCGCATTATAATTTAATAAACGCATTATAATGTAATAAATAAATAAATAAAAAGCCAAACCCATTTATTGACCACCAACACAATGCTTAGAAAAGGCTTGAGAGTGTGTACAAAAGACAAAAGCAGACAATCAGTGGGTGGTAACCGGTAAACACAGTGTGACTACGATTATTGGAAGAAAGTCACGCCACTTTCGGAAGATTCTTAATTAACTGACGAAATAAGACATTTAACCCTAAAAGCGTAAACAAACCCATTGTGGGTACAGGTGCGTGTGAACCCGTGGCCGTGAAATCACTGTAAATTTTCTTCGGTGTGGTCTCAGAAAAAATATTACGATTTCACGAACCATCAACCCCCGCCGCCGATTCGGCACGCAGTCCTCCGAATGCCATCATCATTTACCTCGCGAGGGACGGTTTTTGTCAATATCAACAATTCAAAAAATCTATCTGGGGGATCTAAAGTGGTAAGTAATTTTTTTTGGTCGAAAGAAAGTTTTGTAATGCAGCAATTACAATGCCAGTTACCAAAATGTATAGTAAAAACTACAGATTATGAAAACAAAATACAAGAGATACTTACCTATGTGAAATGATTCGTCTGACCTGATAACTGAAAAATAAAATTACTTACTTTAAACCATTTTGCCCATTTTAAAAGTGTCTAAGAAATAAAGTCAATATAAAAGATATATATAAATTTTACTGTGTTTAAAAAGGTCTAAGGCGATAACCCCGTGCTAAAAAATGAAACAGAATCTGATGTGGATCAAAATAAACGGCGCCTGTATTGGTCTGACGCCACCATCGGAAGATACGATCGCACTAATACAATAAACTAATAGAGACGTTCAGATATATTGTGTATGTAGGAAAAAAACGTTAACATTTTGTACAAGTATGACATAGCATAGGCTTACTTCACCATCATATTAAGATCGGTAGGCGTTCATATAAAGCAAATTCAAATTCAGAATAGAAAAAAGTGATATTTTTTTCGTGTTTGCTTTTTTTATCTCGCCTGTACGCGTTTATCTGAGCCTAGTTTAATCTTTTAACGACTGAAATAACAAAAACAGCTTTAGGTATATTGATAGTCCGACACATTTATAAACCTAAAACGTCCAAGCCTTTTATAAATCGACAGTCTTTTATCGCACCTTAAAAAATGAGAAAGAGGATCAATAGGCCCCGTCAGGCGCCAAGATCGCGAGATACCCAAGATACCCTCACTAGAACAGTAATCGACAATAAAATCTCGACTTAGATGGCACCGATACCAGTGAGTTACGGACGCACATAACCCAGAACACGAAAACTTACTTGACGATGGAATGCACGACTGACTAACGAATTGGGTACTGCTTTTTTTACTGAGCGATATAATTTATAAGGCGTTATGTTTGTTTTAGTTTTGGGTATAAAAAACTCTGGGACCATAGTTTTTATATCATGTTGGAAGTAAATAAGGTTGATTGAGGCTCTGTAAAAAACATTGTCCCATTATTTTACAAAAATAAACATGGTGAAACAATATTTTTCATAAACATAGATCTAACATATATGGCTAGTCTTTGATGTTGTTTATTATTATTAGCATACATACATATTTATTGTTGTATCTATAAGCAGCAATTAACGACTAGCTTAATTAACTTAGCTATTACCCAATAGCTCTGGTCTAGCTAGATACTAGTATGGCTGATATAGGCCTTGGGTCTAGTCTAGGACGACCTTGCCAGATAGCCCTGCCTTGACCCACTGCAAACCTGAAATACAACATTTCTGCCGGGTATGGAATGCTCAGATTGTTGCTCTTGTCTACTGTGCACATTGTCTTAAGTAGAGCCTGTAACAATAAAGCTTTACGTCGAAAACTTAGTATATAATGTTATACCAGGTTTATTTTATTATGTTAAATCATTTACAACAAACATAATACAAATTTTCCATGGGAAAAGTAGCTTTTAATTTTTTATCCCAGTCATCCAGTTGTTTACAAGTTGTAGGTACATGTATTTTGAAATAGGAAAACATAAAAGCGTTGTAGGACCACTTTAAAATTTATTTTCTATATAGAACCTCAATACAACTCCACCAAGGCGCAACTCGCAGTAGACTGGCTGACCTTCATTCGATTAATATGCATGAAAATGAATAATAGTCTAAAAGTAAAAATACACAGTTAAAATTTATTGGAAAACCCATCGCCTTATAAGTAGAGCTTTTGTAATCAATAGGTATTTAAGTAACTTTATAATTAACATTACTTTAATACCTATTGATAACATAAATACGTATTAATTAATATTATATATAAAATTAACAAAGCGCCCCTGTTTCCCCACGCACCATTCAAAGATAAGAAGGACGAAAGTGGGCATTTAAAAATAAATTTGTCGAAGTGATAAATGATGGAAATAACTTTTATTATTTCAAATTAAATCAACGATCAGAGCGATCTTCACCCTTTCTCACATTAGGGCCTTATCTCGAATGATTACTTCCATTACCTACAGGACGGACGGACAGACACGTTGTTTTGTTCAGAGATAAAGAGATTATTGCGTAAAGCAATTAAATTTGATTGAGGTGTGTTTTATTAAGTAATTGTTTTTGTTCCCAATGTGGATTTGAAACGCTTCATGTTCTGATTTGTACACAATAAAATTTTCAGGTTCGTGTTTATTAGTTAACATTGCGTGAAATCCAATTGATTTATCTTGTCTTTGACCAAATCAAATCATCATAATTCAAATTCAAATGGGTAAGTTTATAAAACAAAATCATTTGTATTCATCATAACGTAGTATAGGTACCTATGTGGCGTTATACATTGAGGTATGTAATATAGGCAGGATTCAAAGTTTAGTTCCCACCGTTTGCTTTAATACACTTTCCGTGTATCAGTTAGCACCCTATAAATTGATTAAGGGTCAACACGCCAGGCGGCGACGGTCAAAAGTTTTTTGAGGCGCGAGACAGGTAACACAGCTTATGAAGCAAATAGCTGCATCATTAAGAATAGGCGCTATAGTAATACTAATAAGTAGAGTTTAGCAAAAAAAAATAACTTTGCAATTTATGTGGTTAGGGTCACTTTGATCAGGTGAGATAACCAAAGGTATAAATATAAAAATAGTTGTTCGTTACCACGAAAATATATAAACTAAATTTGCAAGACATTGGTTCTATATTTAATTTAAACTTTAGTTGTTGGGATACCTCAGGACAAATTCGTCATGCTTATTGTCGACCAGAGGAACAAGAAATTAACACAATAAAATATATTTATCCCTGAGAAGCTAAAGTCAGTTTACTAAAAAACAACCTATTTATTTTATTTTCTGGCCTAGCAGTGACTGCAATGAGCCAACTGTAATGTTTAAGCTGCAACGAGGCGTTACCTACTGCGCTTATAGGGTTAAACAGTTTTTATCATTTTATTAAAAGGTAGTTTTATTTATCTGATATAATTAATACTACACTTGAAATAATATGTTTAAAGCCGATTTTTAAAAGAAATAATGTTAGTACGATCGATATTCTTTAGTTACCTACCAGTGACTATTCGTTTTACAGTAAGTTCTTAATCCGACCATATTTTCGTTTCGTTTCTTTATTATATCAAGGTACAAATTTTGTTGTTTATTTATAATAGTGAGGAATTCCCATGAAAGCTATTTTTGTAGAATAAGTTATTAAATTACACGAATGTTTGAATAAAAAAATACACGTGTGTTAACTTTGTTATTTTTATTGACTGAAGATTACATGGTGAACAAGTAAACACCCTAAAGAAAACCAGGTTTGCGTTTAAGTGGCTGAATCCAAATGGAGTGAACTAATTTCCTGTAGGAAATTGCACTGTTACCGTCGACTCATATTTCCTTAAAAGCTTCTATCAAAGCTGTTCCATCAATCATACTCGTTAACCTGAACAGTGAGCACTACGATTGTCTCATTGGTGAGATAGAGTTTATGAGAGTGTTGCCGTGCCTTGAACCCTCTGAATTCAGATTTTAATAAATGTGTGTTTACGAATAAAATATGATTTTTGTGTTGTTTTTTCATAGTTGAAAACATAACTCCCCTATCCAAAATAAGGGTGTTAATAAAACAGCGCAATGTGTTCGTCTATCGCAAGTTATACTAAGTAATTTTAATTTATAGCAATAACATTTATTTAGGCCTTTGTCAGATTTTTTCCTCTTTTACCTATAGAGCGTTAAATGTCGCGGTAAAAACATAGAAAAATAACACCCTTGCACATAAAGAAGGTAAAGAGAAATAGGCCAACTAAAATCAATGTAAATTCTACCACATATCACACATGATATGGGCTGTGGGAATGGCAATGAAGTCAGCGGTAATTCAGTTCAGTTCGGTGCATTTCGAACAAAAAAAGCGCGAGGTGACAATATAAATAACAATTTGGCCCACCCCGTTCGTATAGAAGAGTTTATGCAAAAAACAGGTTTGATACACTCATATTTGATATATATACAAGAATATAAAATGCTTAATAAAACAAATTAATTGCCTAAAGGACAAATGTTAAATATAAATCTTTGTGAGGATAATCGTAGTTTAGTTTACTTCAGTTGTATATTTTATGTCTTTTGATGCAAGGTTAAGAATTATATTGTTGCCTAAAATGAATGAATGAATGAATGAATAACACTTTATTGTACCTTCTTAATTAAAATAAAAACAGAGTTTCAAGAAAACTTAATACTAACTTAAGCATACAAGGGGCGGCCTTATCTAAATTAAGGCTTGGTTCAAAACATAATTCAAAATAAAATAACCCAACCCAATAGCGTACTACAATTTCTATGGCAAATGAGTTTAGTTTTGTAAGTAACTACAACCTACTTCCAGTGTAAACGCATCCACGGTTCGCCCGGATTAGCATAAGAATGCTGCATCACAACGCCTACGATCACAATGTCCCTCGTTGTCTGTTTATACGTCGAATTTAATTTTGATTTACGGCCATACACACAATTGTAAGTAAAACATTTTTTGGAAATGAATACCAAGAGCCCGTCATCGGTGTTTTTGAGATCATTGTACGCTCATAATGCCTCTAGAAACATTCAGCAAGTGACAATTAAGTAAGTATAATAATTCATTAAGGTACTTTTATAATTAAACATTGTGCAGTGTGCCACTACTCTATGTCTTACTGTGGGAGTCATCAAGGCCACAAATTGAGTGAATTGGTAAAGGTAATTCACCACGCTGGCGTTGCAGTGAAGTAGAAACTGTCCTACATTACTGAAACTCCACCCGTCTGAAAAGCGTCACTGTGGTCCGCTCGTATTCTCGTATATAATGCTGGGTCGGTCTTACAACACCCACGAAAAAACACGGAGAAAAGTAGAACAAAAGAGACGAAGCTGTAGAGCACCGCATTTCAAGGTACATACAAGTAATGGTGTACAATAAATCAATCCAGTGGCCGTCCGACGCTGTACTTTCCAATAAGCAGTAGGTAATAATGCGAGAACATTTCAGTCCATCCGCAGTTGGCCAGCAGCGTAGTGTAATAAGGCCTACCTAATCTCTCTCGTCAAAAGAGGAGTCCCTATGTGGGAACGGAAAAGTGGTGATGATGATTTCAGTCCCAACGGCCATCAGTTCTTTACATTATATGATCCGTTCCAGTTATTTTAATTTAGGCATTAAAACGATAAAGTAAGGAAAACCAAACAATAAAGAATCACAACCTTAAAAGCTAACTTAATTATATTTGTGTGTAGTTCATAAATCACTTTGATCTGGGGACCTTATTGGCCCCAAAGTGCTTCTTAAGTTTCCTTTATGCAAATACTCGAATTTTATTAGTTTGCTTTATTTTGTTTTTATTAAAATTAATGAATTGAGGGTACCTATGCCCGGATTTGTCGTAATGTTATAAATGAGGGTTAATAATGCCAGTTAATTATCTAAAGTGCTTAGGAATCAAATAAATTGCGGAAGGTCGTTTTATGTGTTTGCTTTTATTGATTTTGCCCAGATATTATATTTGCTGGTCAAACGTGTGGGTCGGGGAGCTAATGTAGATATTAGCATACATTTTGGTCAAACTCGTAACTTTAAAACCCTTCATCATCATCATATAACCCATTCCATGTCTTACTACTAGGCACTTTCCAATAGAGCCCATATTGTTATAAGATAAAGTGCAGTTACTAATTTTATACCACCAAATGTTTATTTATATTTACCTACCGCTTTATGATACTAAAATTTTACGATACCTATAAAATTATTCATCAGTTCGTTTATGTTATTAACTTAAAAATCAACAAAATAATCTAAAAATCCAACTTTACTATTTAATTACCTATGCATGAAGAAGCATCTATCCCTTATATACCGAAAAAAATATTTATCTCAATTAATTAGCGCCTCCCATTATCTCATCAAAATAAAAGCAAATAACAAACGACACTGCTCAGTGTTAATACGCATTTAAGATAATATATTAAAGTATACAAAAATAAATGTCCACCTAATAAATCGTGGCGGGCGTTATCTTATTTCGGACAGTAAGGGCGATAAGGCCCTTTACCTGGAGAGAAACCTACATGCTTTACGTGCGCTGAGGTTTGATCACATTGTGTTAGCAAAGGAGAACAAAACTGTGATCTGAACTAAATTATATAACGATATAAGCTGACATCCAAGACGAAAGAAGGAATTTTTACTTATTTTATAAAGCTGAAGAGTTTGTTAGTTTATTTTTTGAACGCGCTAATCAGATCGATTTGATAGTTATTCTATAAGAACTTTTAATCCTATTGATACCTAACATAGCAAATTACAGAACAGGTGATGTTCAATATTTAATGCAGGTTATACCTACTGACATTAGAACCACGCACACTTATTAAGAAAATAGATTTTTGCTACAACTCTTTCTTGTCTTTGGGTAAATTAATTATATAACGATATAGGTAAGCTAGACATTACTATTATATTATGTAGGCTACCAATCTAACGAAAACAAGATAGTACCTAGTAACTAGCATAGTGTGACTAAACCTTACCATTTTTTCCAACTGGCAACTTAAACTTTATTCACTTCATGATAAAGACTTGTAAGTTTTCGGACCATGCGCGAGGTGGGTAGATATAATCGCCGTTGCATCTTAATTTAGTTGTCTTGTATTGTCAAAGACGGTCGGGGTACACCATCTTATCTTTTCAGATGATAAAATTGGGAATTAGGCTGACACTTCGAAATTACTCTGTAATTCTATTAAATTCTAACAAGTAGCGCCTTTTGAACTGTAGATGCAAGTTTGTGGCATTATCCATCAGTGCGACACAGCCTAACTCGGACCGCCGCGGTTACTTATTTATTATACGTGGAGATATATTAGCCTAATTGTGTACGTGTCGGGTAAAGCACTGGGCTATGTACAAGTTCTTGAATCATTCATTGGAATTTGAGGTTCTGGGTGGTTGTTTAAATGCAGAGAAAATACATTATCAAAGCTTTATATACCTAACGTATTAGGCAACAGATTTCGTTGTGATGTAGGTAATAACGCTATGCAAATGTGAAGATTACAATTCTCACTTACCAAATTGACAAACTCCTGGAAGGTGATGGCGTTGCTCGAAGCATTCTGCGCTTTGTCCAGAAGAATCTGAAAATACCAGTTTTTAATTAAAAAACTAGACGACCCGACGGCACTTAAGTCTTTTTTACTGGCCTGATTTATGTAAAATATTTTGAATACTAAATGGGCATCTCAGTTAATTTTAACTATAACCTAAATTTATACCTACATTTTAGATATATTTTTAAAATAAATAGTTACCTCGCGTTTATGATGTGAGACTTGTGCTATAAAGTCAGGATGCTGCAGTGTTTGTATAAAATCTGGCCACGGGATCTCGCCAAACCCTTCTGGATCAAACTGAAAAAGTATATTTACATTTTACAAGCTTATTTTACCACTGTAAAACGTATGTCTCTCTCCTAACTACTCCTACATCCTTCAGCTACATCTCTACAAATTTTTAGCCAAACCGATCCAGCCCATTTTGAGTTAGGTATCTACCTACCTATAGGTAAATAGTGTATCTAACACATCTTTTTTTATAAGTACCTACATAAAAATAACCACAGTTATTCTTAACTTCGAGATTCTCTTTCTACAGTAAAGTATAGTAAAACCATTCTAAAAATGAACTCCCCTCCACAAAACCGTGATGATTTCAACGTGTGAGAGGAAATACAGAAAAACAGAATACACAGAAAAAAAAAATTCAGAATTCGGTGGAAGGGCGTTCATTTTAGAAATGGTTTTACTATACTTTTATGGTTATATGCTGCTGTCTTAATAATAGGTAGGTATCATCAGTAAATCTTTGTAGTAAAAGTCTCACACTGCGCTTAAAGATTCACGGTACTCTACTGTCTACAATGTATTTAATTAAAGACTCTCAAAAAATAATACATTTTGTTTTATACAAGGGAATACAGATACATTATAGTTGTAACTAAATTAATAAGTAAAACAATACTCAAAGTAATTGAAAACACTACATCAAACTCCCTATCAAAATAAGAGAATAAATATTTATTTTTATTTCTCACTATCCCAAAGACACAAATCGGCCGTCACAGTCGCATCCTAATGAACCTCTAATTGCGATTTCACGTAGCGCCCCATCACACGCGCCACTTTATTACTTCACACGTGCTTGTAGGACCATTTCCAAAAACAACCGCTGAACAAAAAATAGCGCCCCCAACCACTTGAGGACTTAGATTATCTGAATGGGCTACGTGACCATACAGCGTTTGATCCGCGGGCGCTACCGACATCTCTTATCAGGATTATATCAGGTTAAAAAACTTTATAGGCAACCTACCCCGCTTCTGTACATTTTAATCAGTAACAGTGTTCTTTGAAATTTGTTTCGAATCGTAAAAGTTTTGAGTTATGGTTGTATTACACCTGTGTTTTACAAATAGGTACTGCCTGTTACTGTTACATAGAAATTCACGATGATCTTTTCCAGTTATTGTTTTAAGATAGGTATCCTGTTATCATTAAATTTACGTTTTTTAAATTATTTTTAGCAGACGTTTATCTCTACCCGGACTTCAATGGTTTTTAAATTAAAATTCTTGTTTGCGATTTCTTAACATAATTAAGAAGTTTATAACGGGGTCGGGGTAAGTCCCAAAACTATCAGTAGTATAATAGTCGTAGTGTGAACCTGGACAATGCTGAAAAGGAATTGATGGTCGTGGTATATACTTTAGAATCGCGGCACTATTAGGTAGGTACTATCTGCAAAGCGCTTGAAACGTCGGAATGGCCCGTTTTAAACTTCTTAATTAGAGGTAGGTAGATTATAAACATAATTATCTATCAATGTTCAAGATACTTACACGATCGAAGAGCAAGCGCCATTTCTGAAAAGTAAAATCGTACATATCACTGAACGTAAATTCACAGAAAATTTGAGGATAAAGGCATCCCTTATTAGGTACTATTGGAAAAAGGACTTCTAGATATTTATTCATTGTGATGTAAAAGTATTTACAAAATAAGTTATTTACAAACGTTATACCTACATATCTACAAATAGGGCTGAAATAATAGCCTAATAAATTTGTGCCTTTAATTTGACCGGACGTTACAACATGCAATCAAAAAATGTTTCAACTTACATCATGCATCAACTCCCTCCGTATTTCCGCCTCATCCAGCTCCGAGCCAAGATCCGTATGGTCCGTGTCATACATGGGTTCCGCCGCGCGAGACAGCGATCCGAGGGAGTCTCTCGCCGAGGCCAGGGAGCCAGTGACCGTGGGGAGGACTCCGGCCTCGATGCCGGACTCCATCGACGTGTTCGTGGACATGAGCGACGCGGTGGTGACCGGTGGGCGGGCATCGCCCGTTCGACTGCCCACCCATAATGACATACTATTCGCAACAGCATCCAAAGTATGACGGGGAAAGGTCTGCGTCGTTTGTGATTCAGTTTGTTGGCATCTGACTTTTACGGGTGAACATTTAATTCATAAAGGAAGCTCTTATTTGCGCCAGTGTTCCCTGCCTTATGGTTTATACAGAAATATTATGTCTGGATTATCTGGATCTCGTTTCAATATGCCAAGCTTAAAATGTTCATCTAAGTTTTCTACATTCAAAACACTTTTGGTGTTGTAAAAAATGAACGTTTATTCATTTATGCGGGTAGCAAAATCACAGATCAATTTATTCCGATATCCATTTAAAATCAGTCTCAAGAGCTGTCTGACTGATAGCTTTGAAATATTTCATCAAAATTTTAGGCCTAAAGCTCTTCCTTCAACCAGCTGAATTATTGATAGATATCTCGTCTTCTTGCTAATTTCAGTTGGTATTCCAAGTCAATTAAGCTCTGTTAAAATTGTGATGTGTGCACTCTATTCACTCTATTCTATTGATACCTGGTAGTGTAAATATTTGGTATTCTTTCAGATACAGAAATAAATTCCCTCTCATGGATTCGAATTATAACATTGGCCGATTAGATGTAAATGGACATAATTTTTGTGGACAAGTTTGGGACGTAAATTCTTCTGGACTAAGCAATTTTCAACTGGGCAATATCGGCGCATTCAGCGCAAAATTTTACTATAATATTTAATCCATATAAATAGAGAAATTGTGTCTATTTAAGGCACCTAGATTGTATGTTTCGTTACACCTGGAACAATAATGTTCAAGATTAGAAATCGATTATTGGTTGATACCTACATAAAATCAATTTTTTTATAAATCTAAGTCTTAATAACTAAATTATTTAGAATATAAATAATTAAGATTCCAAAGAAAACTATTTTGGCTAAACCCTCGATCACACTATCGCATTTTTTGCACGGAACTGAATCTTACTTCTGATAGTTTATTTACGTAAGGGTGTTTTTTGCAGGAATTTTATGATGCATAATGCAATTCGCGCACTGAGATAGGCAATCAGCTGAGGGAGGAATACGTGAGCACAGCCAGAGGGCTTCAACCCTCTTGACGTCGCCATGGCAACGGACCGCAATTATATACCCCACTTAGCACGATCTCGGAGCAACGCGACACGTTTTTATGGCTGTGGTGTGGAACCAACCTTACATAAACGTACTTACCAGAAGTAAGATGTTGGACCTAGGTATAAATACCTACGCATGTTAACTGTTAAGTATTTAATTTCAGTGTTGGTTTATAGGCCTACCTACAAGTTAATAATTTATAAGGTAAATGGTTAAGTAGGGGTAGGTTACATACATATTTTCCTTTTTATTTATCTTTGATGTACCTAGGTACCTACTTACATGTAACCTAAAGATTTAACAAGTACCTAGGTAGGTACTTACCTACTCGTAACAAAAGCACACATGTAATGTTTAAATTCAATTAGTAGAACCCTCTGTTAGAAGTTATAAGTTCCCCATTAATAGACTAACCATTACTTTTGTTTACATTATTCAATAGCCGGAATATAACCTGCAACGCGTTAACATAAAGGCAACGCACACTCACCTTAACAACACTATTGTAAACTTCACTATCATAAAGGGGGACACGCACGTGACTTCATTTCTCAAAATAGTCCGTAAGTTTCATGTCAAGAACACATTAGGCCTAAAAACGCGGCGGACATTTGTCTGTACGTCAAAACACTTGATACTGTATGCAGTGAAAGTGTTGGCAGCGTCCGGCATTCCGCGCATGCGTGTTTTCATCCATTCAAACAGAAGGGATGCAAGCCATGTAATGAAATATGTAGGTATGCAGTACCTATGCACTTTAAGATACCCTCTCGTGTGGCACTTAAATAATAAATAGGTACTTAAATATTGCTGGACAATTCGCACAGCATTATCTAGCCCAGTTTTAAGCTCGATTGTGTTATTGGTACCTACTAGATAATCTATTACACTTAATAGAATATACATACCTACATAGATAAATATTTTATTATACATATAGAACACCCTATCTAGGTATTATCTGCCGATAATACCTACCTACACATTTTTGTTCCGAGGCGGAAATCGTACCCGCAACCTCTTATGTTGCAGGCAGACCTTCGCCCATTGCGCCAAAGAGGTCGTCGTACATGGAATAGATCATGTGAACTTAGCCTCATTTCAATGGTACCTTATGGCAGCATGTGCCTGAAATATTAAAATAGCAATCATTCTGAATGCTTTTTAAATTTTGCTATTTCTACTTAGCAACTTCGGGACCGGTACCGTGTGGCCGGTCTTAGAATATCACGGGTGTCTGGTATATTTATTTAATGCCTAAAGGTACCAGAAACATAATTCTACGGACCTACTAGGGAAATATGTTAGCAAACTTGTAGAGGCGTTGCTATACTTTTTTTTTGGTGATTGCGATAAAGTAGTAGTGTCCTAGTAATATGGGACACTAAGTGACCCGCTAGGCTACCGCGTGTTCCTTTAAATGCTCTGCGCAGGAATTACCCCCGAGGCAATATGTATACAAAAATATCTACTCATTATTTTGGCCACGGGTTTCACTCTAAGAGTTTATATACAAATCCTGTTTGCTTTTATAATTCATTGGTGTTTTTTGTGTAATGAATACTTGTGGTAGTAACAAAACAAAGCTTACAAAAATAATCATTTATTTCCATAGAAACACAATGACTTACATGAACATGTAATAACTTACAACTAATAAATAAATCATACTCAGCTAGAAGTAGACTACTGGTAAAATGGGGTGTCTTTGAGAAACGGGGTGACTTTGATGATTACTCAAAATTTATGCTATTTTTTAATTTTCTCCGTAATACTAAACGCAATGAATATTGTTTTTTTTTGTGTTGGGAAGACTGATATTCTGGCGACCATTACTCAAAGTGTTCGTGCTAGAAGGTGCGTGTGCATGAAAATAAAAATAATTTACTGATAGTGGTGAAATAAGCAAGAAAATTGGACCTGCAGAACTTCAAATGTACAACCGTATGTATTTAAATTTGATATATAGTAAATGCACAACGTAATTGTTTGTTTCTTTGTGAATGTAAATATTTTGATGTGATCTAGTTGCGGTCGCCATTTTGATTTTAATGAGTACTTTTGTTTACCGGGGCTACATTGATACGCCTACGGGGCTACATTGATAGCTATCATTCTCGCCCCAGTATTTTTAAAATGTTTTATTTATCTAAGTAGTAGTATTCAATCTCGCCCCTATAATTTTATTTGAATGTTTTTTGTTCAATTAATTGTGTGCGTGCATAATTAAACACATTTTTTTAACGAAAATATTATTTGTTTCCAGTTTCATCAATTCATCATGGTTAGAAAATATAGGACTGCAGGGTCCCGAAATTAGAAAAATTATTCGGAAGAAACCTTGGAGGCGGCCATTGAGAAAATAACAAATGACGAATTGACCATAAATGCTGCTTCTATACAATTCGAAATGTCAGTGCAGATCCCCCCCCCCTTTCTCCCACTTAAGAGGAGAAGTGATCTCTTGAAGCTAGTGTTTAATGTTAGTAAGCTTGTTCCTCTGTTACTGATTTATGGCTGATGTTGATTGGATTCATAAAAAAGAATTGAAGTGTCGTATATTTCTTTAATAAAAAAATTCATGATACCTATGCCTCTATTTATTTAAATATTATGATGTTTACTTACTATCAATTTCGCCCCTTAGATCAAAGTAGCCCCAAAAATATTTAAAAAATCCTACTTCGAAAACGATAAGTCTCATTATTATTTTTTTAATTGGATTTTGTTCCTATTCGTTGTGTTTATCAATATTAGTTAAAAAAACAGGTGGTATCAAAGTAACCCCAAATGCATTATAACTTTGATTACGCGGTTTTTATTTTTTTATGTCTAAAATTGAAAGTTTTTTTTTTTTCGTCTTTATTATAATAAAGTATTTAGTATGTCCATCATTCTACTATTTTTTATAAATTTTTACATTTGAAAATAAAGATGTAGCAGACATTTTAATTTCAAAATTAATCAAAGTCACCCCGTTTTACGGTACTTATTTAATCCCAGCATTCATGATCAGATCCATTAGTTGGCATACTTTGACTAACAATCTTTGGCCTATTAGGTAACTTATTAAAGTCAAACTTGCTTTCATTATGAATAATTCTCGACAGGCAAATCTTTACATGTTCATGAATTTCTTCTTTCTTGACTCGATGTGTAGCATTGTATGGGCATATCTCAAGTGTAGGGTAGTTTTTCTCACATTTAATGAGATGAGCCTGGAACCGTGACTGAAGAACTTTGTGCGAAGAATTGTATGGGCAGGTAATATAGGAGTTATCCATCTATAATTGAGAAAATCAAATATGAGAGATACAAAATTAGGGGTTTGTAACAGAAAGTGTTGCCAATTAGCATTTACTGACGTTAGTTTGTAAAGATAAGCATATCAATGCAAAGTAATAATTTAAAGCATGTAGGTATGTAGTAGTATTATTTACCTCTGTAGTTTTAGTTACCCGGATTTTCTTTAATTTCAAAAGGGTTTTTTTCAACGATGCAACTTTCTTAAAACAGTGAAACCTTCCTTGGCTTGTATTGATTGTGTTTTGTTTTCTATTCTTTTTATAAATTAAATTTGGCTATGCCCAAACAGAGTGCATGTTTATTTATTTATTTATTTATTTATTTTAAGGACTCCCAACAAAAGATACATTGATATATATTCTAAACATTATTCACAAGGTCTTCGAAACTTATGTTCTTTTAATTACAGGGGGCCACAGCGTGCACATTATTTTTTAGACAATTTTATGGCTGAGACTTATAACTAAACTTATGGTTAAAAAAAAAAAAGCTAACTAGATAAAAACTTAAAAATAACTTAATATTGAAATAAAATGAAAATAATTATTTTATATAATAAAGATTCATGAAAGAGTAAGTCTACAAGTTCTTAAGAATTTGTGGCAACAACTAGAAACTTTAATCATTATATAAAAAAGAAAAAAATAATAATAAAAAGGTTTTTCAGGCTTGGGGTAATTGGTTAGATCTTGGTAGTAATATTTTATATAAAGATCTTTTGAATTTAGGCAACTTATCAGAAATATCGATGTCTTCACATTTTGAAAGAGTATTGTACTGGCGGAAGAGTCTTGGCAATGAATAATGTTTACCTACATTAGTCCTACAATGTTTTGTAGCAAAAAGATTATAAGATTTTTTCCTAGGTAGTCGGGTTGGAGCATGAATTTCAAGTTTGTTGACAAGTTCGGTTGAATCGATGCTACCATTAAACATTTTGTGCAGAAACACAAGGTCTAAATAAGTTCTGCGAAATGAGAGTTCGTGCATGTTATAGTGTGTGAGCCTGTCTTTGTAACTTGGAAGCTTCCTAGCCATTTTGTTTGCGTATGACAAGTGATAAAGAAAACGCCTCTGAACGCTTTCAATTCTTTTGGAATATACATCGTAGTACGGGTTCCATACTTGACAGCAATATTCAAGGATGGGTCTTACTAGGTTCTTAAATAATTTAATTTTGGTGGATGTATGTTTAAACTCCTTGGTGTTCCTGATTACGAATCCTAATGTTTTAAATGATTTCGTAACAATAGTCATAATTTGTTTATCAAATTTTAGATGAGAATCGAAAATAACGCCTAGATCACGGGTTTAATTACCTTGGCAATAAATATTAAATATGGTTGACAATAAATAAATAAGTGATTTCGAGACAATGTTCGATTGAATTGTGTCCCAATTCCCAACCCAAAGAGAATTCACTACCTATTGATTGTGTACAAATATTATAAATTTTTTGTTTGTTTTTGTTTTTAAAATGTCACATAGCCTAATGTTAATAATATTGCCAACAAATCCTAGTTTATGTTAGATTGAGATCCGCTTGCACGACATCAGAATTAGTCATGATAAGTAAAGCAATAAAGACTTATCTTATCTTGTACCTAATGGTAATAAAAAAACGTATTCTTTATGCAAAATAAATGTTTATAACGACTTCAACGTCTACGTTTACTAACATCGTTTACTTTTGTCTCTTAAATTATATTGTTCAGGGAATAAAACTTAATAATTAATTAATATAGCCATACATTTCCAATGCTGTGGGTAACACCGTAACGCAAAATGACATTTTATAATGTCAGTGCCATTTAAACGTCAAAATAAAACCTTGTTTTGTTTTTCGCGAAAGATATGCGATCGTGTTGTCGTGTGTCGTCTCGAGGCAAATTTGCAAATTAGAAATTTGAAGTCAATTACATAAGAGTGTCTCTTGTACTTACATATGTCGTTGCTGTAGAGCCAAGTTGTTATTTGGCCCTTTATGTAGTTATTATGCCTACTGGCAGAGCAGTGCTGTTGTTGCGGCGTTTGTCGACTGGAGACAACAGATTCAAAGGTGTATCTTTGAACCAGAATACAGTCAAGGAAACTTTAGTTGTGAATCCGGCTTGTAATCATAGGGATCTGGGGCTATCGAAAAGGTAAATCTATAAATTTAGTAAAATAAATAGGATGCTTCAGGAAGTGGAGTCTAATAATAGCTAATTCTTATCAAATTGTAAGGTGACCTTGTTTAGTTTTCTCGTTATGTGTTCAATTTAGAGGAGAAGGGTACTCTCATGAATAATTAAATAGGGTCTATGAACTCATTGAACTCACGCATTGGGCTGTGCAATTGATTTGCAATGTATTTATTCACACTTGCATGTTACCAACTTAAAATGTACTTATAGATTTTGTATACCTAGATTTTGTCGGGAATGTTCCCAGCTGGGGAAAATAAATTGATGTGATTATTTATAGAAAATAATTATGGCTGATTTATGAAGCCTTAATTCTTACCTTAAATTATTTAATTATTTACAGAACTTATGAATAAACCTAAATATCTGGACTTCATTTAATATTATTGTGATACCATAAGACCTTGCCAAACACAAACATCCAATAACTACTTACCTAGATAAGGTTAATATTGTTTCCATTATTATCTTTTGTTTGATTCTTCATAAATGCTGATTTACTTGTCCAACCTATTTAGACAATAGAAATAAATAATTATCTGTCTATATTTGCTGTCAATTATTTACAGACTATCAACCTTCAGTCATAACAATTTACCGGTTCCACCAAGATCTAGAAGCTTTAGTGAAACTCTAAAAATGGCAGCATCTAGTCCAGAAGGTCCGTCTGTTGAAAGTCCAAAACATACCAATGCACTGGTCTCTGAAAGGTCCCCATACTTACTCCAGCATGCTCACAATCCTGTCCAGTGGTATCCATGGGGCCAAGAAGCCATTGACAAAGCTAAATCTGAAAACAAACTTATCTTTCTCTCCGTCGGCTACTCAACTTGCCATTGGTGCCATGTAATGGAGAAAGAGTGCTTTGAAAATGAAGATGTGGCCAAGATCATGAATGAGCATTATGTAAACATCAAAGTAGACAGAGAAGAGAGACCAGATATAGACCGTGTCTACATGATGTTTATTATGGCAACAAATGGAGGAGGTGGCTGGCCAATGTCCGTGTTCTTAACTCCAGACTTGCGCCCCGTCACTGGTGGAACATACTTCCCTCCGGAGGACAAGTATGGCAGGCCAGGCTTCAAGTCAATCTTGCTCTCTTTAGCCGCCAGGTGGAAGAATAACAAGAAACAGTTCATAGATGCAAGTCTGAGTATTATAGATGCATTGCAGAAGCTTGCCATTGTAGATCCGGAAAATACGCCTGTCCCTGGTGAAGCCACTTGTGAGAAATGCGTTCGTAGATACAAGGCTTCATACGAATCACACTTTGGCGGGTTTGGTTCCGCACCCAAATTCCCACAGGCATCAATATTTAATTTTCTCTTCCATTACTACGCGCGAGATAAGAAACACCCTGAAGGCAAGAAATGCCTTGATATGTGTCTTCATACACTGACTAAAATAGCGCAGGGTGGTATTCACGATCACGTATCTAGTGGATTCGCTAGATACTCCGTAGACAACGATTGGCATCTGCCTCATTTCGAGAAAATGCTCTATGACCAAGCACAACTCACTGTCGCATACACCGATGCTTTTCTAGCGACTAAAGATGAAATCTTTGCGAATGTCGTACGCGATATTATAAAATACGTTAACAGAGATTTAAGACATGAATCTGGAGGTTTCTACAGTGCTGAAGATGCAGATTCCTATCCTTTCTTTGGGGCAAAGGAGAAAAAGGAGGGTGCTTTTTGCACCTGGGAATATAGTGAGCTGAATACTTTATTCGAGGGCAAAAGTATCAAAGATATTCCGTATATGAATATATTTGCGAATTACTTCAGTATTCAGGAAGATGGGAATATAGATCCTGAACACGATCCCCATGAGGAACTGACCAATAAGAATGTTCTCATCATCTACGGCAGCAAAGAAGAAACCGCCGCAAAGTTTGGACTTACTTTAGAAGAGTGTGATCGCGTGATCGAGGAATGCACCGTGATTTTGTACAATGAGCGTCAAAAAAGACCGCGTCCGCACTTGGACACCAAAATGCTTTGCTCTTGGAATGGGCTCATGATTTCTGGGTTGGCTCGAGCAGGTCAAGGCTTGGGAGAGAAGCAGTTTGTGGATGATGCAATTAAAACCGCGGAGTTTATAAAGAGTCACCTTTACATGGAATCAACAAAAACGCTTTTACATTCCTGCTACAAAGATGATGATGGATCTGTTGCACAAACGTAAGTTTTTATTGGTTTATTTTAGAACTATATTCTTGTACCTTTACTTATGTATAATTGTTTTACTATTATGTTTTCAGAGAAACTCCAATCGACGGTTTTCTAGATGACTACGCGTTTTTGATCAAAGGTCTACTGGATCTGTATGAGGCTTCGCTGGACGCCCGTTGGTTGAAATGGGCACAGGAACTACAGACTGAGCAAGATCGTCTATTCTGGGACAAAGATAATGGAGCATACTTTTCCTGTACTACTTTAGATGATACAGTCGTTCTGAGATTGAAAGAAGGTTGGTACTTTTATTATGCGTTATGTTGTTACATTTCTGATGAAGAAAATATTAACAATGGTTGTTTAAAAATAAAGATGTAAAAATTAACATTTAAAATAATTGATTACCAAGCTCAAGGCCGATAGAAGTTATGATCTTTAAACAAAAATCCGTGTGTTTCAGACCAAGACAGCGCCGAGCCGTCAGGTAACAGCGTGTCCTGCCACAACCTGCTGCGCCTCGCCGCGTTCGCCGACAAGACCTCCTCGCCTCAGGCGGGAGAGACCCTGCGGGACATGGCCAAGAAGATCCTGCAGGCCTTCGCCAAACGGCTCGATGAAATACCCACCTCGCTGCCTGAGATGATGTCGGCGCTTATGTTCTATAATGATTCGCCTACACAGGTATGTGCTGGGAAAAAAATCTAAGTAAAATAAAGTAAATAATAAGTATTGCGGGAGAGTTTACACAGCAATATCTAACTCCGTGGTAAGCTCGAAGCTTGAGACGGGCACTTAAATAATCAGATATACTTAATAGAATATAACATACATACTCGTATGTATATTGATATTTTTTATTATACATATAACACCCAGACGCCGGAAAAAATTCGGCTCGCTTCTCTCGCCATAAAAAATAGTTGATTTGAAGTTTTGAAATGCGTTTACTTACTTTAATTTGCCCCCCCCCCCCTCCCCCATCTCCCGGGCCAAAATCTGGGTCCGCCAATGCTTCACTAATATTTTCAATTGTCGTAATTTCCAGGTGTTGATTTCGGGCGGGTGCTCCGACCCTCGCACGCTGGAGCTGCTGCGCGTGGTGCGGTCGCGGCTGCTGCCCGGCCGCGTGCTCTGCGTCGCCGAGCCCGCCGCCGAGCCCGGTAGGTCCCACACACGTGACTGTACTGCAATATGTATGTACTGTGGAGCTGCTGCGCGTGGTGCGGTCGCGGCTGCTGCCCGGCCGCGTGCTCTGCGTCGCCGAGCCCGCCGCCGAGCCCGGTAGGTCCCACACACGTGACTGTACTGCAATATGTATGTACTGTGGAGCTGCTGCGCGTGGTGCGGTCGCGGCTGCTGCCCGGCCGCGTGCTCTGCGTCGCCGAGCCCGCCGCCGAGCCCGGTAGGTCCCACACACGTGACTGTACTGCAATATGTATGTACTGTGGAGCTGCTGCGCGTGGTGCGGTCGCGGCTGCTGCCCGGCCGCGTGCTCTGCGTCGCCGAGCCCGCCGCCGAGCCCGGTAGGTCCCACACACGTGACTGTACTGCAATATGTATGTACTGTGGAGCTGCTGCGCGTGGTGCGGTCGCGGCTGCTGCCCGGCCGCGTGCTCTGCGTCGCCGAGCCCGCCGCCGAGCCCGGTAGGTCCCACACACGTGACTGTACTGCAATATGTATGTACTGTGGAGCTGCTGCGCGTGGTGCGGTCGCGGCTGCTGCCCGGCCGCGTGCTCTGCGTCGCCGAGCCCGCCGCCGAGCCCGGTAGGTCCCACACACGTGACTGTACTGCAATATGTATGTACTGTGGAGCTGCTGCGCGTGGTGCGGTCGCGGCTGCTGCCCGGCCGCGTGCTCTGCGTCGCCGAGCCCGCCGCCGAGCCCGGTAGGTCCCACACACGTGACTGTACTGCAATATGTATGTACTGTGGAGCTGCTGCGCGTGGTGCGGTCGCGGCTGCTGCCCGGCCGCGTGCTCTGCGTCGCCGAGCCCGCCGCCGAGCCCGGTAGGTCCCACACACGTGACTGTACTGCAATATGTATGTACTGTGGAGCTGCTGCGCGTGGTGCGGTCGCGGCTGCTGCCCGGCCGCGTGCTCTGCGTCGCCGAGCCCGCCGCCGAGCCCGGTAGGTCCCACACACGTGACTGTACTGCAATATGTATGTACTGTGGAGCTGCTGCGCGTGGTGCGGTCGCGGCTGCTGCCCGGCCGCGTGCTCTGCGTCGCCGAGCCCGCCGCCGAGCCCGGTAGGTCCCACACACGTGACTGTACTGCAATATGTATGTACTGTGGAGCTGCTGCGCGTGGTGCGGTCGCGGCTGCTGCCCGGCCGCGTGCTCTGCGTCGCCGAGCCCGCCGCCGAGCCCGGTAGGTCCCACACACGTGACTGTACTGCAATATGTATGTACTGTGGAGCTGCTGCGCGTGGTGCGGTCGCGGCTGCTGCCCGGCCGCGTGCTCTGCGTCGCCGAGCCCGCCGCCGAGCCCGGTAGGTCCCACACACGTGACTGTACTGCAATATGTATGTACTGTGGAGCTGCTGCGCGTGGTGCGGTCGCGGCTGCTGCCCGGCCGCGTGCTCTGCGTCGCCGAGCCCGCCGCCGAGCCCGGTAGGTCCCACACACGTGACTGTACTGCAATATGTATGTACTGTGGAGCTGCTGCGCGTGGTGCGGTCGCGGCTGCTGCCCGGCCGCGTGCTCTGCGTCGCCGAGCCCGCCGCCGAGCCCGGTAGGTCCCACACACGTGACTGTACTGCAATATGTATGTACTGTGGAGCTGCTGCGCGTGGTGCGGTCGCGGCTGCTGCCCGGCCGCGTGCTCTGCGTCGCCGAGCCCGCCGCCGAGCCCGGTAGGTCCCACACACGTGACTGTACTGCAATATGTATGTACTGTGGAGCTGCTGCGCGTGGTGCGGTCGCGGCTGCTGCCCGGCCGCGTGCTCTGCGTCGCCGAGCCCGCCGCCGAGCCCGGTAGGTCCCACACACGTGACTGTACTGCAATATGTATGTACTGTGGAGCTGCTGCGCGTGGTGCGGTCGCGGCTGCTGCCCGGCCGCGTGCTCTGCGTCGCCGAGCCCGCCGCCGAGCCCGGTAGGTCCCACACACGTGACTGTACTGCAATATGTATGTACTGTGGAGCTGCTGCGCGTGGTGCGGTCGCGGCTGCTGCCCGGCCGCGTGCTCTGCGTCGCCGAGCCCGCCGCCGAGCCCGGTAGGTCCCACACACGTGACTGTACTGCAATATGTATGTACTGTGGAGCTGCTGCGCGTGGTGCGGTCGCGGCTGCTGCCCGGCCGCGTGCTCTGCGTCGCCGAGCCCGCCGCCGAGCCCGGTAGGTCCCACACACGTGACTGTACTGCAATATGTATGTACTGTGGAGCTGCTGCGCGTGGTGCGGTCGCGGCTGCTGCCCGGCCGCGTGCTCTGCGTCGCCGAGCCCGCCGCCGAGCCCGGTAGGTCCCACACACGTGACTGTACTGCAATATGTATGTACTGTGGAGCTGCTGCGCGTGGTGCGGTCGCGGCTGCTGCCCGGCCGCGTGCTCTGCGTCGCCCCGTTATAACTTCTTAATTATGTTAACAAATCGATATTAAAAAAGATTCGTACCTACTTAATGAATGTTTTGATAATGATGAGTCTTCTATAACGGAACAATCGGTAGGTACATACAGGTACCATAACCTTCAATTGGCATTAGTATGCAATACCCACGGTAAGAGAATGGCTCATACTGTTTAGGCCAACACAACATTGTTGCGTTAAGCCACGGATACACTAGGGTACAATTTGTCCCATAACATGACGAGTAACTCTGAAACGTTGCATAGGTAGTGTTCCGCAACATAACACATGACATGTTGCATGGGACATGTTGCTTGCCTCGAGAGCGAACGCACATGGCTTGTCGCTCCATTTGTTGCCGAGTGTAGCAACATTGACCTGATTTATGAACAGTGGAAAAGTCGGATAAGAGTTAAACCTACTTAGATAATTAACCAAATACGATGTTTATAAAACTACCAGTTGAGATAATTACGTTTGATGATACAATTATTTTATTTTGTTCAATAGAACCCAGCGTTCCAGAGGGGGACAGTAAGATGCTTTGATGCTTTGAAATCATGTTTTAAATTGCAATAGAGTACTAATAACGTCATACCATATCATTGAAGTCGGTTATAGACTAGACATTACTGACATGCACTAATGCTAATTTCATTGCCCAGGTCACAACACAGTCACTAGTATATTGTCGTGTTAGAAATAATAGACGAATATTGTTTGTCAGTGCCATGTACAATTTGGTCCAACTCAGTAGAGCGTATTTGATTAAAATAACAAGTACTAAGGTTATGTAGTTTAGTTTAGTAGTTTTCATCAGAAACTACCTTAGAATTCAAACAGGAATTAATATTGCTTGTTCTTTTTTCATTGTTTGCCTTTTAAAGTATGACAAAAAATATTAAGAATCTGCTTATCGTATTGGGTCAATTTGT
Organism: Chloroclystis v-ata; assembly: GCA_963691955.1. Taxonomy (NCBI): domain Eukaryota; kingdom Metazoa; phylum Arthropoda; class Insecta; order Lepidoptera; family Geometridae; genus Chloroclystis; species Chloroclystis v-ata. Next base: position 8,490,337 of record OY829899.1, read on the forward strand.
TCATTGGCGTATGGCGTAGGTACAGCAAGAGCATGTTTTGAAGACGAGCTCCCAAATTAGTTTCCCTCATAGTATAGGATCCCGCTATACAACGACCTTCACCGAGATGCTTATTTAATGAGACGTATTTTTTATGTTATTAAATATGCCAATAAATATATCCTATATGGGTTGCCTAACAAATTTCAGTCCAGAGTATTTTTAATTAATAATTAAAAAATAGCTGCAGTCTGTGGCTTGTGGGAAGATCTGTCACGCGGCTCACGGGTGACCCCCATGGCTCGAATGGTCCGGTATAATAAGGCTCACCGATGAGCCTTGTGGCCTGAATGGAAATACTTGATTTTTCTTAAAGCGTTTAACGTGATAATAGGCAACCTAACGTTTGCATATTCTATGGGCTTCAAACTTTCGATTGGTATCAAATTTATTTAATAATCACACCGGTGCAATGTTTAAACAAAAAAACAATTTTTTAATTATTAATTAAAAATACTCTGGACTGAAATTTGTTAGGCAACCCATATAGGATATATTTATTGGCATATTTAATAACATAAAAAATACGTCTCATTAAATAAGCATCTCGGTGAAGGTCGTTGTATAGCGGGATCTTAGACTATCATAAAACCAATAACTAATAACACTGCAATACACAAGTGTCATCTACCACTTACAATTAGCTCCACATTTATCCATCGTACTGACCTAGTGTAATAAGTACTGTCTTACATTAGACTACGCGCCGCCACTCAAGTCCGTTAGACGTGGCGCTGCTTGCCTAGATATTAACGTTTCTAATACTGTAGTTCCCGCATTAACCGTAAGACTTGAATGGTGGCGCGAGCTCTAGTAGAATGCCAGATAGCATGTAATAATATCATACCCCTTGAATAAAAAGTAAAGTTGATATATCTATTTCAGTGCTAAGTCGAGCAAGGAACCCGAACGACGCCCCGACCGCCTATGTATGCCGGCGCTATGCTTGTTCCCTACCAGTCACAGATGTGAAGGAACTAGAGAACATTCTAGATGAAACACCAGCAACTACTACCAAACAATAATAAATCGAAAAAGTTGAATGTTGTGGAAAAAGTTAAATCTTTCGTGTTAGATCTCAGATTTTGGATTGCGATTCTAAATTGCCGAATGTGTTTAAACGAGTAAGTATTATTTTGTCAGAGGGTTGCTATTGATAAAAGAAAAATCTGAAAAATATCCAATTATTGGATCCTGTTTATGGTTATGATATAATAGACGTTCAAAGCTTAGTTATATGTCAACCATTTATTAAAACACATCATCCTCATAGTCTATATTGTCACACTGGCGTTGATTTAAAAATTAATTCTTATTCTTACTTTTTGTTTTGACAAGAAAATTTCTATCACAGTTTCGCAAATTCTGTGCATTGTTTTATAGCTACTAACCAATAGTGTTAAAACAAAGTTAAGGTTAAGATGTTGTATTAGGTGATTCTTGTTGACCGAAATGTAATTGAGTACCAGTATTTAATAATGACAGTACATATGTATTGTATCTACCAGTTTAGATACTATGTATTTAGAATTTTCTGTAAGGCAGCTATAGCTATGTGTTTACACTACCACTCTGTTAGAAAAAGCGGTATTTATGTAGAAAACCAGCGTTGCTGTTCGGTGGTGTCTCTATTTAACTTGAACTTTCTACACTTCTGCCATAAATTGTATGTCATACTAAAAATATATTAGAAGATGTAAAATATGTTGTTAGCTAGTGCATAATCGAGACTTGTGATAATTAGTAGAGATAGTGTCAACATGTAAACGAACCGATTGTAATTTGTGGTCAATTGTACATTTGTAGTTCAATATGTATTGTTAATGTGTAAGAATATAAAGAAATTGATAATGTGGAAATTAAAATTAAATATTTTGGAAAATATTCAAAATTAAAAAGGATGACAATAATATAATAACTTCTATGTGAAATAGTGTCGCTTTATAGTCAGTATTATCGACTTACCAAGACATTTTCTTAAAACATATTAAGCAGCTGTTTTACTTTAATGTAACCCATAGTTTAACTGCCTATGTGCTATTGTGGCTCTTTATTTGTCAGAGTAAAAATAGCTTACCTAAATGTAATAGGCAGATATGTCATACTACTTCTAGATATGGCATGCATTGCATATTAATCTCACCTTAAACTCGGATATTTTTATTAAATTCTAGGTAATATAGTGTATTTTTGCTTGAAGCAAAGTTGTTTGTTTTGTGATATTTTTAATACTTATAGAATGAATATATTTATCTATATACAAAATCTTTTTTTTTCTTTTGTAAACCTACCTAGCTGGTTGATATTGATACCATATTGAATAAGAAACAATAGTAATCCACAATTTTTATTGTTTGACATTGATATTAATCCATACATTTGGTATAATATTAAGATGGGAGTAAAATATTTGATTAACTACACACCAACTAATAAATGCCCTTACTAAGTGGTGGGTTAAAATACCTGGCGCCATAATGTTAAGAATGGGAATAACGGAGGCAAACACTCGTGTTTCTTGCCCACAATACATCAAAGGTAACATAAGCGAAACAGCACAATAGTTATTACCATTCTCAAATCTTAAGCTCAGTATGAGAGATTACTATTTCAAGTTACATATTCTTTAATTATACTATACATTACACACATGTTTAGCACTGGGTAGTGCGAAACGTAGATTGTTCGGACTTGATCTTTTCCCAATTTATAATGACACTTGATAGCGACTTATGGTTTGGTTACTCATCTATCAAAACATCAAGATTTTAAAAGTATACATCGATATATTTTATAATATTAGCATTTTGGGAGTTTTAATCTTCTATCGTGGACTGCTTTTTTATTTTATTTTTTCAGTATAATTTTGATAGAGACTATGATGGGGTTACGACAATCATTATGATATTTGTTCACACTATAATATTGTGCCAACAATTGATCAGATAAAATCGAAATATAATAAGGAACAGTTTTCTTAAAGTTAAAAAAAAATGTATACCTGCATTTATTTTAAGACTAAATTCAATCCTAAACCTTTATTTTGATCGTCAATAGATTTTGTATTTAAATTTGATTATAAACACAAAAAATATACGAAAAGCGACAATCGGTCTATCACATCATTTTACAGACTAAAACAAAATAATACAACGCTATTACAGTTATGGTATCGTCACATACCTAGTTGAAACAACGTTATAGTAGGGGAGCCGAAGAGGGGATTTCGGGATTTACTCGAGCGCGTCAGATTAAGATACTGGAGATAGCTAGTACCCAGACAAGTACCTCCACCAAATATAAAAAATCCATCTATGTTCGAACGTGAATTATAAAGGAACAAAATTAACTTTTGTCAGATTAGGCGAATCACTTTAGATAATCGTCAGATTAAGATATGGTAGAATCAGAAAATAAAGATGAACCATATACATCTAAATCTGACGCTCTAACACCTTTGGAAATGCCGATTTTTTTGTTCATATTTTTGAAAATGAGTCAAAAAAAATGAGTCGCGATTTTTATTTTTTTAACGTTTACGTACATTCACCCCAATCGTGTAAACAATCAGATTTACAAACGTATATTATCAATCATATTTCCTAAATTATTTTTAAGTATGTAAGTATGTTAAGCTGATTTTCAATTTATTGAATCTGATTTATAGAATCTATCACTAACTGACGCGCTTAAGTACGTCCATACAACAGTATTTTTAAAAATAAGTTTTTATTTATCTATGGTCGCTTCCCCCACTGATGAAACACATCGGTCTCATACAATTTTTTTCTTCTTATCATCTACCAAATGCAACCCAATAGGTCTCTTTGACGCTCGAGTAAATCCCCATTTAGCATCGTCGCCTCCCGTACTATTAAGGTCAGAAACAAAAAGATTTAAGGGGCTCGGATAATATTCCTAAATTAGGTACAATTTTAAATGCAAATTAATATCTTTTGCTGTGCTAGCAAACGCCAACAAAATTGATTTCAGGAACAACGCAATACAACTTAATCGGTACAACGTAAGATTTACTTTCATACATATGCTAGCAAAGCCTGCAACGAAATAAAAATGATATAACTATAATTATATGTCAAAATTATAACTACAAATTCCATACAACTAACTACATATTAATACAAGTCATAAATATTAAATATCACATTAAGCTAATGTCAATTCAGTCGGTTACTTTTCTACTACTCTATCCAATCAGGCTGGGAAAGGTCTTTGACAATCTTGATCTGGTAATTTTTCTCATACCATTTTCTAATAATTTAGAAAAACTTAAGAGAGTCAATCACTATAAAAATAACAAATAAGGTCTTAGACAGTCTGTTGAATAAGCAATTGATACATAGATCTATCAGCTGAATATTTAAAAGGCAATATGTTGACGTTTTCTTTAAGCCTCATCAGCAGTGCTTCGACCGACATCTATAGACCTCCCAGCCTTGTAAATACACATGAGCGAAAATAAATAAAATTCTATGAACACATGCAGGTACATAATAAAAAACCCTCACACAATATAAAACAAACACAATTCATATATAGACATTAAAATATTATATCGGTAAGTTTTTAAGATTTTTCAGACAATTTTTCAACTATATTTACAAATTAATGATGTTATTAACTTTTAACAAGGTAATGTAATATTTCAGTCAAATATCTCAGATAATTGGTGTGTTTTCAGAAGATTCAAGCTTGAAGATTAATCTAAAGTTTAAGTAAGAATCTAAGTAGTAAGTTGATATTATTGGGAAACTCGCTCATGTATATTTACCTTAATCCAAAGCGATACAATCTTACCATTCTTTCACGAGGCTCAAATAAAATGCAATAAAACCATTTAAAAACAACGTTATAGCGAGGTAGATAAAAATTTTTGTTCTGTAGAACTGAACAAGACTTCGAGACAGACCTTTCAATTGATTATTATATTGTTTGTATGTAAAATGTTAAGCATTCATAATTAATTTATGTCTGATTTTGAACCAAGCTGATTATAGCCTAGTTTTTAGTGATACATTATTAACTCGACATAAAAGTTTCTTGAAGGTCACGAAATAGTCCGCCAAGTCGGTCATAAATAAAAGACACCACAAATAAATTAGGAATGATTATGCTTCTGCGTTATAGTCAGTTAAATACTTATGTAAGAGCCAAGTAAATTACATTGTGCTAAGGCTGAGATAGAAACACACATTTTTTATTAAATTTAAAGCATCAGCTACTGTAACCAAATCTCTTGAAACCGAATAAGATAAGTAACTCAATTTAAACTCATAATTTCAGAACATTTTAATTGAAAATGTTCTTTTAGGTATAGATCAATTTTGAACTCTAATATGTTTACAGTAAGGCTTAAGACTAACAAATTCGTGAATGATTCAGAGAACACCAAGATGATAATTTTATTGAACATCTAACACTAGTATCACGAGAAGAAAATGACTTGATACACAACAAATGAGTTGTGTAAACCATTGAACATTCAGATATCATAAAGTAGGTACCTTTTGACTACTGCTACTGAGAAATGCACGATTATTCATACTCCAAAACAGTCTTGTGATAGAAAAGCAGGTATCTGAAAAAGGAAAGAGCATTCTGAAAACTTGTAAATTAACTGAGATTTTAATACGATACGATTGGCCTGTCTGTGGTGTCCCACTGCTGGGCAAAGGCCTCCCCCAGATCCCTCCACGAGAGAGAAATAATAATTAGTAGATTTATTGAAATCTCCCTTTCTATCTCTGTTTGCCTCAGAGATTTCAATAAATCTACGAAATTAGTTATAATAATTATTTGATAATTGACTAAGTTACCACGCACAAAGGACCGACTTTGAGTCTGATTGCGGAAAAAGGTGTGCCCAAACGAACTAAGATGTAAGTGTATGACTCACCCCTCACTCTCCAGCACCTCACGCAGCGAGGCCTTCGTGATCATGTGATCATCGCACTTGAACCAGCTGCCCTTCATCTGGCGCACGTAGGCCGTGTAGTGGCCGGCGTCCAGCGATCCCAGGTGGTTCACCACCGCGAACAGCGAATATCTATTATCCTCGAACAATTCAGGCGCGTTGTTATTATCCACACCGACGTCGACCGCGCGCCGGTGGGACGACATGAACGGTGTCATGTCCAACTCAGCGGGGAAGGAGACGAATGCTGATATCTTTCTGTCAATCTGGGAAGAGTGCTCGAAGCGTTTGAGATGGAAGCTCGCCACTATCGGTAGGGTTTCGAGGGTTAACTGTTTTGTGGATTCGCGGTAGGCTCTGCAGTTGGAGCATTTGATCTTGGCGCCTGAGCCGAGATGTTCGGCGCGGGTGAATCGTTCGAGACAGGCGTGCAGGGAGCCCGGTCCGGCCACATCGAGACTTATGTCCCAGAAAGGGTCGATGGTGGTGGAGACGCCAGAACAAGATGTGCATACGACGTCGCTCTGTAAGCCGCCGGTGAAGATCTGGTCGATGATGCAGTTGCAGCGGTTACCGTTCTCGGTTTTCACTTCGTTTTTTATTTGTTCGTCCACGCCGTTCATGCAGTGTCTGAAAGAACACAGTTACATTATATAGAGAGCTCTGATATGACGAATGTCAAAACAGGATTTACCGTAGTTATTAGTAGTTATATGGCAAAACAATGTAGAGCATTTTTAGCCATTACATAAGTATGTACCTGTGCAGTACGTCGAGGGTGGCGATGAAGAACTCGTGCGCGTCCTGCTGCTCGTAGCCGGCGAGGTGCCGCGCGTGCGTCCAGATCAGGTGCAGCAGCCGGTGCAGCGTCAGCGGGCTCTTGGCGCCGGAGTAGAACTGTACCTGTGCAGTACGTCGAGGGTGGCGATGAAGAACTCGTGCGCGTCCTGCTGCTCGTAGCCGGCGAGGTGCCGCGCGTGCGTCCAGATCAGGTGCAGCAGCCGGTGCAGCGTCAGCGGGCTCTTGGCGCCGGAGTAGAACTGTACCTGTGCAGTACGTCGAGGGTGGCGATGAAGAACTCGTGCGCGTCCTGCTGCTCGTAGCCGGCGAGGTGCCGCGCGTGCGTCCAGATCAGGTGCAGCAGCCGGTGCAGCGTCAGCGGGCTCTTGGCGCCGGAGTAGAACTGTACCTGTGCAGTACGTCGAGGGTGGCGATGAAGAACTCGTGCGCGTCCTGCTGCTCGTAGCCGGCGAGGTGCCGCGCGTGCGTCCAGATCAGGTGCAGCAGCCGGTGCAGCGTCAGCGGGCTCTTGGCGCCGGAGTAGAACTGTACCTGTGCAGTACGTCGAGGGTGGCGATGAAGAACTCGTGCGCGTCCTGCTGCTCGTAGCCGGCGAGGTGCCGCGCGTGCGTCCAGATCAGGTGCAGCAGCCGGTGCAGCGTCAGCGGGCTCTTGGCGCCGGAGTAGAACTCCTGAAGTTAAAAAATTAGGTACTTTAGTAAACACCCCCATTTACGTTCCCACTGCTGGAACACAGGGACTTCTCTCTCTTGACGAGAGAACCACCTTGACGAGTCAGATTAGGCCCTAAGTCAGTGTTGGCCAAGTGCCGATCGGTGAACGTCACATGTCCTTTAAACTTATCATAGTTCTCAAAATATGCTGGGTTCCTCACGATGTATGCCTTTACGCGTACATAATTTAGACAAAAATAATCCACAGATGCCCAGCATGGTCTCAAGCCACAACCTTCGGAATTAAAGTAGTGTGCTCTCACTTAGCCAACATGGCAAATTTTTCACATTAAATTATTATATTATTTTGTAAAACCGGTCAATTTTGAATAAGCCTCGCCCATAAAAGGTCTCGTGGAACCCATTATAGTTTGGGGATTTGGTATAATCACCCCACTCACCAGGCAGTTATCATCGCAGTAAGACTTAGCAGTACAAGTAAGCATAATCAAAGTATAATACCTGAAACAACTTGGAGACTTCACAGACGAGGCACTTCCCCGAACTTTGTGAGCGGCACCGGTGGCGCTCCGCCAGGAAGTAGTCACGGAGCAGCGGCGTGTGGATCAGCGTCTGGAAGAAGTAGCGAAATAACTGCTAATACGGTAATATACTTCCATCACAAAGAGTCAAAACCCTTTTTTACTGAAAATCTTTAACGAAGAGCATAATTTTGTATTCGTTGTATTTTTTGTATTGGTTTATGTATTTTATATATTAATTCTAATTTTAACACCACCTTCCAGTTACATTCTGCAGTTTTTCTTTCCATCCTCAGGTTGTCTGGAATTTCGCATTAAGACCGACCATTACGCATACGTTTTTGTAGTTTTTAAGTTTTTATGTAAATATTGATTATTGGTGTGTGTAATAAAGAATTATCTTATCTTATCTTATAATTAGTGGATGTCCAAACTGAACCAAACTAACCTGCACGATACAGTTCATGAAACATGTAGATCCTAAATTCTGGAGGCCGCGGAGTCCTATAGTGGTGTGGGGGCTGATAACACGCCGTTTGCGCAGACGACGCAATGCTATGGCCTCTTCACTTGTTGGCAACCAGGTCATGTATGGCACACTAATTCCAAGAGATCTGAACATGTAAATATTTGTTAATTAGGTTTTAGTTTGACAAGTCTCTTTGTTTACAGTTGGGGATTATTTGGGATTTATTTCTCAAAAAACATTTCAGACACCTAATTCATCTCACAGAATGTTATAACAGTTATCTCTAAGTGTATATAATTATTTGTAAAGGGGTGAGTAATTGTAAAGTAACAACAATCAAGTAATCATGTATAAAGTTATCAATATTTGCAATTTTAAGCCACTTTATTTTTTTGCTGCCTTGTATTTAATCAATAACTTTTACAAGTACCTAATGTTGTTTATAGTTGTATATACATAGGTATGTATGTAATGTAATGTAATGGAAACAGAAAGCTGAAGTTTAAGGAATTTATGAACTTATTAACTTACTTCGCTTGGAGTATTTTATGAGATATTCCAATTTCAGCTAGCTCCCGATCATAGATATAATCTTGGCACTGTGTACAGTAAATATTTCCATAGTTCAAGTCAATGTGAAGGAAATGCTTCTTGATCTTGGCATGTTCTTGGATGTGGCCATTGTAGCAAGCAAAGTATATGCAGTGCATACAGGAATGCATCCGGGGACCGGGCTGGCCACAAGCAAAACAGAGACATGTGGTTGCCTGAAAAATAAATTGGTAAACATTTAAAAATAGAATCTTGGAATCTCTAGTAGGAGTAATATTGTCAGTTTGAAAAATATTTAAATGATACCATCAACCAATAAGTGTCTACTGATAAAACAAACAAAACAGCTGATTCAAGGTCAAAGATCAATAAATCAGCTGATACCTACAGCTTTCTTGCTTAGTCTGGAAGATTACTTCTAAGGTAGATTTAGCTTTTATTGAAGAGTGCAGAGAACTTATGCCTAGAATAGCGACAGAAACATTAATAATTCTTACGATACCTAGAAAATCAATTTGCGTCGCTTGGTCGACACTCATAGAAATAGCTACCTACCCTTTAAATGATTGCCACTATACGACTTACCTTATATTTTCTTGCTTCTGCAGAAGTGCAAGCGACGAAAAAAGCATGAACAATTCTGTAAGGATTCGTGCCCTTTGCAGCTTTGAAATTATTCAAGTGTATGCAACCAATATCATTCATGTTGCAAGTTTAATTGAAACTTTTTACCGGCTGACAATAAATAATGTTATATGATATTCCCTACTGTTTATAATTAGAGAATAATACAATCCTTCATGTTTATTCTGAATTTGCACTTGATCTGACAAAAACAAAATATTACAAAAACATGAAATGTGAAATACCAAACGAGGGCGTGTTGTTCTTTTCTTTCGAGTTTCTTTCTTTTTCGACCCTCCAATCAAACACTTCATTCATATCAAATCAAACCAACCACATTTTAACGTCAAATAAATCATCAAACTCTTGAGTGAGTGTAGAGTTGTTGATAGCCGGATTCTTGAAGCCGGAGTTTATCCAATGCCAAGAACTATAAAATAAAAATATTGCTTTGTCTCACTTTCGCTTGAACAGAACTTTACACTCGATCTCTTTCTAATGCTACTGATCGTTACGCCGTTTCTTTCTGTGATTATTCGTGTCAAGAATTCATGAGTCAAAATTTGTAAATAAATATGGCGACCAAGCAATTTTCAATGATGTAAACTTTGTTTGTTGTTTTTAAATAAAATTAATAATAGACAATGATTAGTGATTTTGAAAATTTGTCCCTCGGTGGGAATAATGCTGCAAGTAATCACGGTGATCCCTTCAGTCACGCGGGTTAGTTTTTATGACTAAAAGCCATCAATGAAATTGTAGACGTAGAACAAGAGTTGTTTTCCAATTATATCGTGACCTCAATGGCTAGGATATTACTGTGATGTGTTTCTAAGGTTACTGACGATTTCAGAGTTGACACCCGACCAACAGAAGACCCTGATTGATATAAGACGTCGGAAGACTGAATTGCTGTTAGAAATCCAGGTAAGTCCAGGCAGGATGCTTGTTATGTACTTGCAATCACAAACTCAGGAAACTAACTTTCTGTTCAGTTATAATACCTGATATATGTATGTAAATGACGTAAGTAAGGATGTTTAATTCAACTATTACTAGAAACTGACTGTGGTTTCTACACATAAACAATGTTCTAAAAAACATAAAATGAAAAATTTATCTCTCCTTTGAATGATCTTATCCTAATCTTATAAGTTAGCTACGAAGATGAATCTGGTCATAAATTACCATTATTATTATATATTAGCCATACTGTTGGGGAAAATCCTCCATTTTCTTTTCTACTCATCTTGGTCTAGAATCTAGGTTCCTAGGGTTTCCTTAGTCCAGGATGATAAACAAGTATCAAGCTCGTCCCTTATTAATCATCTCTGGTTCTTTAGCATCCCATACATTAACCCCCCATAGACTAACGTTCATTCTTTCCGGCTTATCCCGTGTACAGATAAGCGACGGGATGAAATAAAACACGACTTGAAGGGTCGCGGTGTTATAATACTGTCATTCTTTCCGCTATTGCACATACACTGGCGTTTATTCCGTAAGGATTGTACATTCCGGCAGGAACGAACGTTAGTCTATGGGTAGCTATTGTGGAGTTACTGCAATCTGCACCAACATAACACTCTAGAATGTAATTTACTGTTACTTAATGTATTGGTTTATAGATTGTGATGTATTATAACTCTACCTCATATATTTTACAGTTTTTAGCTTTTCTATTCTTGCTACATAATTTAGTTATCTAAACCTTTTCATCAATGCCAGGAATCATAATGAATGATACTAATAACATTAAATAGACATCCAAAATCAAGATAGGTATGTAGTTTCAGATAATATTGACAATATCAGTGCAAAGAATACAAAGCTTTCTAGTTGTCATATAATATTATAGTAGGATAAGATAGACATATGATCTGGTCAAGTCTGCGAGTACACAGTGAATCTGACCATAATAACTGGAAATCATTAATACAAGGCCTTTGCCCAACTGTTGACTTCCAAGGACTGAAATGATGATGATAATGATGAAAGTAGTATCAATAGTTTGTTTTTAACTAAAGACATCCTACGATGTTTACCTGTTGACTCATAACCTAGCATGCACAAAATAATAGTATGAGTCATTAGCATACAGTTAGTCACACACAATACCATTATTTATAATTTTTAAAGTAGAAACAATACAATCAAATAGCAAAGAGTACATACCATGACAATGGATATATATTTTAATATCTTTCCATGAAAGATACTTATAACTTTAGTAATTTGAAATAGATTTGTAGATTATTAAAAATAATGTAAATATTGACACCTTGATTTGATGACTTAGGGTCTCAGCACACATATCAACTCGGAAAGGGATCGTCACCGTATCGCCTTTCGCCTCGCCGTTAACCAGTCGTCAACCTCACGTAAGCACGTAACGTAAGCGTATCAGCAGCGCCTGCACGCCAACTCGGCTGCGGCTAGGCGACGCCGCGCGCGTTTGAAAAAAACGAAGACATGTGAGCTCGTGTACGGAGAGACGTAAGCGCGGAGACGACGAGCCGTAAGCGCGGGAACTGCAAGTTAACCACGCACCGCATCGCGGTTCGGAGCCTGTTCTGAGGCGAGGCGATTACGTTACGATTCCGATTAGTGTGCGTTGCAGTAGGGAGTTTCATACAAACAATACTGAACGGCTCGAGGCGATACGGTGACGATCCCTTTCCGAGTTTGATATGTGTGCTGAGACCCTTGTGCTGGCACTATACAATATACAAGCCAAATACATAAATGCTTAGCAATATTTAATTATATAAAATGCAAAAATGGGCCTGTCCATCTATATGAGACACACAACAATAAGCACTTAAGCACTATATTAATATACGAGCTTTCCGTTCCGCCCCGCAGCTTCGCCCGGATTGTTTTTTACATTTCCTAGGTAAAAAGTATCCTTTGTCCTTTTCCTCGTTCTAAGCTGCCTCCCTACCAAGTTTCAGCCTAATCAGTTCAGCCGTTCTTGTGTTATAAATAGTGTAACTAACACAACTTTCTTTTAAATCTAAACATAGATGTATATTCAAGTGTATAAGCACTATTTATTAACTGGGTTTTAAGACTTATATTAGATTTTATTTAAACATTTATAAAATGATGATAATGATATTATTCTAAACTTTTAAGTACTTAGAACTTAATACCATACATACCATTTTAAAAACTTATTCTAAAATTTTGAAGATATTCATAGAGGTATTTCTTGTTATTATTTACTTTAAAAAAACTTATGCTTATACGCGTTTAAGCAATAGGTATCTGAAAAATTACTCTAACGAAAAGGTTATAAAATGCCGCAGTACTTAATCAACCAGAAACGATAGATTTAAATTAACGGTATAGAAATCTGCACCCTAACCGCGTCGTCCCCTCGTTTCATTCAATACTATGCGGACCGCTCTGACGTAAGCCGCCAATGTATAGTGCAGCGTATAGCTAGGGATGTCTTACTCCTGCCGCCGCCGAGTGCCGTAGTAAGTCAGTGAGAGCGACATCGCGGCACGAACGCACGCTTCGCGCTGCCGCGTTACGTTCCTTTATCAATAACCCGCACCTAAACAAAAACCACGTTTTACAATTCGTCTAGTGAATAGTTTTATTATTAAAATATACAGTGATACGTAAGTTCGCAGTGATATTCGTGGAGTCTACCGTCGTTGGATCGTGTTATTGTAACGTTTTCATTAGATTCGGCTGCTGTAAACCCGGCTTTTGTATGGGAATTCGATGTAAAGGATCTCACGGTTTGCAACAGCTGAGTGTATTCTTCGCCTTGGATAATTCCGAAACTTTCACATTAACTGTTTATTCGTCTTATTTATTAGTCACCATTTTCGAGGAAAAGTCTTGTTTAACCTACTGCGTCAGTTCTGTGAGGTTAATATAAAATAGTTAGATTATTTGTAATTGTGTGTGACAATAGTTTTTAACGTAGTTTTTATATGTCAGAAGTTTAATGATTTAATGAGAGTTATGTTATAGTTAAATTAAAACTACCCACTTTAATGATTACTTATTAACTAATGGTCAGATTAACTCGTTTGTAAAGATATTACCTTTGTACATTAACTTGAGTTAATTTTTGAAGTTATTATTCTTAACCGGTTTTAGTTCATATACTTGACCTATTAATTGTTTAGTTGCCTCAACTCTTAAGCATTTCTTGAGCTGATGACGCAAATTTAACAAATTAACTATTAATTCAAATTCCACTATCATTTAAAGTCCATTTTTGCATATTTTGGTGCCTACGTCATTGTTTTTCTTTCCTAAACTGGTTTCTAATTTAACCTCACCACATCAACTTCAAAATAATTTTAAAATTGGTGCTAGGTAATTGAATGTTTATATAAAATTAGAAAAAAACAATGTAAACATGTCTCAATTTTTCTCATGCAACGCTTAATCTAAAGCTGGGCGTGAAGTTTCCGTGAAATGGACAATGTTTGCGATTCATTTCAGTTTTATCATTATGTATGTACTTCCTTTGCAACTTCCGCACTGTGGCTGCTGCCTTCGATATCAAATCGCCTGATTCATACCCGTTCACACACTAGTTAGGTACAAATAATTTCGCAACTTTGTATGTCCTGAAAATATTATTCAATACCAATTTAGATGTCACCTTCAAGAAATTAAACTCGCCTCTTTAAATTTAATTACGTCTTTAATCTTCAAAAGTTTGTGAGCGCATTTCCCTTTTCCATTCTGCTGATGACCCTTGAAATTGTCAACGGACCTGAACTAATTAGATCCTTCAACGAAATTTGGACCCAAAAACTTATCGTTATCCAATTTAATAGCTCAAGCATCCCTATTAACAATCTTAATTAGCAAATGTTTATGTAATAGATGTTTATCTATATGTTGCTTCTACTGATTAGGTACTCCAACAAAGTAAACAGTATGTGACGTTTACTAAAGCGTGCAAAAAGATAAAAAAGTATTAAACATAGGTATAGTTATATGTATCGTAATTGTCACCGTGCCAAACACGTCGTATCGCCCGCAACTATCTTCAGTCGAGTGCGTTCCTTAGAGGGAAGTGTATGGCACGCGATGTGTTTACATTTTCGGCTGCTGTGTGGAGCTTTGTGGTGGCCTCTGCTGGTGCGATGCGCGCGCGCAACTCGCGTCTACGACGACGACTATGAACAGGTGTGTCTTCAAGCCATCAGCCAGAGCTGCCGCTTCCTATGCACCTCACTACCTCTTTGTGTAGCTTCACCCGCTCTGTTTTGGCAACAAATACAAACGTAGGCTCCACAACATCCACGATCCAGCGACGCGCAGTCATACACATATCGATTATTTCGCTTTCTTTATTTTGGCATTTATTTTAATGTGCGGCTTCTTATAGGTAACGTGTGCTGTAAGCTTCTCTAATATTGTGTGGTGCTAAAGTTCACGGATTAGTGTGATGTGCAGTGTGCTAAAGCACGTGTGAAGTTATGTTTATCAAGAATGGGCCAGCGGTGGCCGAGCAGAAAGAGCGTCGTGGTTCTGTGTCCAACTGGTTCAACTCGTTAAGACGTGGCGCTGGTCGCCGTAAGCGCGAGGAAGGCACCGCTCCTTCGAACTACGGTTCGCTGGGCCGGCGTAAGGACGGGCCGCCGCCGCGAGGCAAGACCCGCTCCGCCTGGGACCTCACCATCGTCTCCCGACTGGTCTGTATCATATTTGGCTTTGATTTTATCGTTTAAATTGCGAAGTCAACTCTGGAGACTACTTTTGGCGGTTTTCCAAATCACTGGATCGATCACGCTGTTTGCGTCTGCATGCAAAATGACTGCACAATTTTCGCTAACGTTTTTAATGGTATCCACTTGATATTACCTATATGTATTGTTTCATCTGCTTCAACACACATTACACAATGATGGCATATACGTATACCATTATCTTTATCGATGATAACACTATATCGTTTACTAAGAACTGGTCTATTTTGTTATCTTGTTTTATTTATGATTCATTTTGTATCACATTTAAGTTAATATTATATATTTTTATCAAAATATGCGTAATTTTATGTTAATTGCAAAATTGAAACGACGCGACGCTTATTCAGAAGTTCAAAAATTTTGCGAAGGTTTAAGTTAACCTAGTTTAGTTTGTGGAACTGCGTTCTAAGCTCGGAGAACTCAGTTTCCCCCTAATTAAATTACCTTATCTATAAATGACTGTTACATCTGGCACTTTAGGTAATTTATTTTAATGGCGCACTAAATTTAAGTTATCTCGATGACAAGTTATCTAGTTATGTAGACTAGTCGGATAAAGACTTCAAGCTAGTAGTGCATTTGGGGTCTAGTGGCTCAATATATTACCAAATTGATATAAATTTACAAGCAAAACTACTTTCATTTGTAAACTTCTTAGTTATTTTGGCTTGATAAACTCGTTTTCTTTTCACAAAATTACATTATGTTGTAATACTCATTTTATTTTTCGTATCTCTCACTTTATTATTCACACTACCCAAAGTACCATTTTGTTTAGAAAATGCTTGGCATAGTTTAAATAGAACTGCATTGTCTGTGACTATATCTACGCTGATACCGTAGCTGCAGTAAGTTAAACTGAAACATTTGTTTGTTCGACCTAATAGTCCATAAAGGGAGCAGGAAAACAATAGGACAGACGAAACACATGACATCCATGGAACTATTCGTCGCCACTTGTTCAAATACAGTTCAAATTTTTTGGTAGGCATTGTAATAAATGAGGTCTTTCGAACTGTTTTCTAAAAGGATTGAAAGCTCATTACCGATTGATCAACTCAACCAATTCTTCAAACTGATTGGTTCATAGCATTGTCAATGACTTAAAGGATCTTACTATTATTTTATATATACTAAAGGTAAATTAATACAATAAATAGAATCTTGCGATAAACATATAATGATAGTTTGACCAAAATCTTTAAAAAAATATCCAAATTAGCTATCGATATTTCATTTTTGTTTAATTGTATGAAATGAGCATTCGTATTTTCTAAAAAGGTTGCATAAAATTAAGCCAAAGGTTTCGGTTTAGGTTTGTCTACTATTATTAAGTTGAGCCAGTCTATAATCTCTCCAGTAATTAAGACCGTTTAAAATTAAAATGAATATAAGGCATATCCAAATACATACTATGTAAATGTTAAACAGTTGCATTTCCAAACTAACATTATGTTGCGCTCTACATTGATGTGCTCGGATGGCGTGACTAGTTTGTATAAAAATCCCACATAAAAGATTCGGTCGTGCATGTCTTTCAATAGGTACGTAACATACGTTTAAGTATAATATACAGGAATTTGGAAATGCAGCAGAATTAGAATCTACCACACCTTAGCAAATCTTTTTTAACTTATCACTGTTTGTCAGAACAGTATCGCGGAAACGGTTATTTCTGAATGTATGTGGTTGCTAAATAAAAAACCATGATGCGCTAATAAATTAACAGTCCGGTATTCTTGGAAAACTATGTTGTTTTTTTATGTTTGTCTGCTAACTTAATTAATGTCTACTGACAAAATATATTTCTGGAAATAAACGAATAATATTATTGGCTTATCTAGACTAGATTATTTTAACAATGTATCCAAAACCTAGATGGTGAATGGTAATACTCGTAGAATGAATGCATCGCATTAGCTTACTCTTTGGTAAAATCCAAAGATCGCAGACTTTTATAGCTTGCCCGTTTCTTCTCTTGATTATGTAAACATCAATTTGCCAATTCCTTTCGTTTCTGTGTTTCGCTATGGTTATGGATGTTAGTAGTCATTAGTGCGTGCTTGTTTCAGTTTGCGATTGACCTTATCCATCTTGTCTTGCGTCACCTGATAATGAGTTGGTTTATAAGTCCGTGCGTGGCAGGGTCGCCTTGCTTTACACATTGTCACGAACTTGCTAATTTTCTAGTGCTCTACTTCTTCTTTGCCCTACTCTTTGGCGAAAATGAATGCTAATAACATCGGACGTGCTGATCTCTGATATATTATCGTATTAAATGCATGATACAATTGATCAGTAGATTAAAGATTGTTCGATTTATCAATAATTAATGTTAATACTTATCGATATTTAAAAAAATCAATTAATGATTTAAATTTACGTGATCCTATTCAGTTTGTCAGGTAATATTATTAATGATATCTCGTTGTATAAAATTGGTGAATATTATTTTGTGAAATAATGACTGACGAAGTAGGCAAATTATCACAACAAAAGCATTAGCATAATTTTAATATCCTGACTAAAATAATCGTGAAAACAATTCTAATATAACCGTTGGGAAAGAGCGACATCGGCAATTCAGAGGAAAACCCAGAACTATTTGTATCACAAACGTCTGTTGCAAATGAGATACGTTCCTGGAATAGCCTACTCAGGCTGAGCAAGAAAGAGGGGGTGCCTTGACCTTGTCAGGGGAAGGGGGGAGCAAGGTCTTAGATCGCACGCAGCACGGTCGCTGACTCGGCTAACTGGTTTGGCGGCTGCAGTATTTGCATTGCCGAATAACACTCCCACAACTAATTTCAACTGTATAATTTGAAATTGATTATGTTCTACGCTTTTAATTAATAGTTAATCAACCTTTAATTTATTTCTTCTATTCTTTGATAATCTTCATTTCTTTGATTTATTGGTATCGCAAAAATCTCATTTAACACTTTCTTATATAAAATGGTATGTTAATGGTATGTATACCTGGCAAATTCCGCGAATTTTGATTCTATATTTCAAAAGCTAATCCACTAGACCTTAAAATATTTTTGGCTCTGAGGTTAGGTGAGGTTGAAAACCCCTTTGTACTACAATTTTAAAAGAGCTCGTACAGACGGACTACCGTCTTTGAAGTCAACTTAAAACGTTTTTTTTTTCTGTCTCAAGGTTTAATTACCTTTATTGTATAGTAAGGCTACTTTAGTTTTAAGTGATTTTTCTTGTCACGTTGAAAGACCAACAATGTTTATTCCTACACGCTTATGCCTAATACTGCTAAAGGAGTTTTTATTCTTAGGTCTGCATTATTATATTTCATTACAATAACGGATGGCTCGTTTCTTCATATTTTCGACGAATTATTGTTTTTGAATGAAATAATAATGGTAACCTATTTTATCTCCTTTCTTAAAATAAAATCTACGAAGACTAATATAATTCTTATCCATTTTTTTCAGTTACAAATATTTTGGGATATTAAATACACATTAGCTTATTGCATGGCTGAGATATAATATTACGAAATGGAAGGTTAAATTGTTTTTGCTGTCAGTATTAAATAACTTTCATATCGTCTTTCATTTGGCTAGACAATTTAGTGCTAATGGAAAGGTGAGCTCTATCTATAAACGCCTTTTAATTATGCATACATACCTATATGATTTTTGTTCTCGGTAAACTTACTTTCATACATTAAAAAACAACTTAACCCAACTTAACTAAAGGTTGACAGTTGAATTTCAACAAAATCAAGCATGTTATGGTATTTTCTTTATGTATAACTAGCTTTCCGCCCGCGGCTTCGCCCGCGTTATATTAGATTTCCCGCTGTAAAACCTATGTCCTTCTCCTGGCTCTAAGCTACCTCCCTGCCAATTTTCAGCTAAATCGGTTCAGCCGTTCTTGAGTTATAAGTGAAGTAACTAACACGACTTTTTTTTATATACAGGCTGTTTCCTTGTAAGATTAGCCAGTTTGCATCAGAGGTACTGAAAAATCCTAATAACAGATTCAGAATGCTGAATATTTCATAATTCAACCTTGTAAATTTCTTGTTCTTTATACATATAGATGTACATAAGAGGAATAATAATTTATTAGTAAGTGCTAAATCTTAAATGCCAAGAAATTAATTTCGCGTAACAAAAGCGAAGCACTTGGACTGAGGTATCCTATAAAACCGTGGGGGAGAAAATTGTTATGTTCCCATGGGCTTGGTTAATGCCGCGTTGAAATCCCGCTAAAGACATAATTGGCCTTGTACTTAGACCGCTCGTCTCTCGCATTTCTTTGGGGTTTACTTTTTATCCGTTTACTTTAAGCTTTCCATTTTTTTGGACGACCCTTTCAGATATTCAAGCCCTTGACCGTCCTTTAACACGTGTTGCAAATTGAGCAGGTAGTTTTTTCGGTACTTTGTTTAAACACATTTTATTTCTTAGCTGTCTTAGAATATTACATTTCAGTTTATTTTTAACATTTGTTTACCGCTTTGTATGTTTCTGCTTGTCGACTTGTCACATGGGGAATGTTTCTTGTTTTAGTTTCTACACCCAAACGTTCTTTTTTGTTGCACTTGAAAGTTTTAGCTATTTTAAAATGCTTTGCATTCGTAGCTTGTGTGTGTTATTATTAGTTTTCAGTAGATTGTAGATATATTTAAATAGTAAGCTTAAAGCGGTGCTATAAATCATTGTAATCCTAAATCTAAAGTATCACGGTCATGGCCGTTTAAAAAGTCAATAAGAACATGTGTGCAGCCATGTGGCTGTTTTATCACAAGTTCATAACACTTGAAAGGAAACAAGGCGATCGAAGATAAACAAAACAAAGCCCTTAAAATTTGGCCTCTTCACCTTTATAATCTGTCTAACTTTGGAAATTTTTTCATATTCAGCAATTTCACCGAATGAGATTTCTATGTAAATGTAATAATATGTTCTCGGGTTTTGTTTGTGAAAGGTTATTTATGTCATGCACTGTTTTACTGACTAAGCAGTAATGAAGTTCTATGATCTGTAGCGTATGAGACTATTGACCTTAGTTGTTTGCTCACGCACACATATCAACTGCTTTACGGACAGTCTGCAACTTTAACCTAGAAAAACCATTTTTATATTCTCAGATGATTTACGATGAATCTTTCAAACCGTCAAAAAAGTAGAACGATAAACCATACCGTCGATTACGCTAATTACTGTTACGTTACATAACAAACAATGAAACGCGAACCGTCTTCATAGGGATTACACTTACAATGGAATATGAATAATTACGAAGATTCATATTTCGTGAAACTTGGCTTATGAAACCAGTCATTAGAAACAACAGTAGGTGTATTTATATAGCTTTATTGAATAAATTACGCGAGTTCGTTTATTTGAAAAGGAAGTGAAATCCTCGAATCTGCCTTATCCCGTTATTACTCAACGTGATTTTGTTCCTGCACTTTTAATTTCATTTGACTCTTGAGTTCACTTATCGAAGAGCGCCGACCGGCGTCCGTCGGATGCCAGTTTAGTCTTGTTTTATTTACTAGGAAGCTTCGCTAATTGAAATGAATACAACATCTCGTATGCTTCGTCATTCATGTTATTAAGTGGCTACGAGGGAGTGAAGGCATCATTTTATATTAAAAGCAAATCTTGTACATATTTGTAATCGTAGTAGAAGGATAAAGTATATGGTTAAACTTTTTACACAGAAAACACACTTTTAATCTAAAATACCTACTAATGACAATTCTCACGACTAGACTCGTAAACTGCTGAAAGTAGAGCAAAACAAGAGTATCTGTGTGATTCTATCGACAATCGACATAAGTGGGTCGGTCGCTACTCCTAAATCTCTCTAATGTCTCTCAGTTCTTCTTCCCTTCTTGGCTCGGTGCCAGAATTGCAATGAGCCTTAATTTACACGCGAATTGTTGAGACTGTGAGACCCTTTACAAGTTGCTCGGTCGGTACCCATTCCATGACCGAGCCCGGAAATATGAACCCATTGTACTGCCTCGTCTTTTTGTGTCGGTATTTCTGTCTGGGGTTGCCTCAGTTATGCAATTACTTGATGTTTTTATTTATACCAATTTCATGGAACTTGATGAAAGTCAGTTCATATAGCTCGGGTATTTTAGTTGCCCGAAAAAATATCAGTGCCGTTCGGGGGAATTTGCAAAATGTTACCATAACCGGTCTTTACTGTTGTACATCCGTTGAAGCAGATAACATTGGTATTCTCTGATGACTAAACCTATAGGTATATACTTAAACGGTCGTACCAAATGCGCTTGCGTTTTTAATTTTCATATTCATTCTGTAATATTTTTTAGGATGCAAATGGGAATGTTTTACATAAATTCTCCCGTAGGTCTCATTGTGATTTCAACTTGCTCTTCTGGGTCAGTTACTATGTAAACTTATATTTTACCACATAATACGCTAAACGTCTTTTATATTTTTTTATCGGAAATATAACAAAACATTGTCCGAGTTTGCGGAACAAATACTTTATGTTTAGAACTTTACGTAGTTTGCTAAATATATCAGCAGCTCAAACTGAACAGGTAACGGCATAGGAATGTTTCTAGAATTAATTTGACGAGAAACTGTTTGTAACTTAATCCTAAGGAAAGTTATGCTCAAGTGAGTAAGTTATTGAATATTTCTAACATACATTTTTATAAACACTGTTCTTGCCTTAGCTTATTTCCATCGTCTATTCTTTATCTTAGTTGTTTTTACAAAATACGTCACTCCGTTAATTTGCCTTGTTCAAATGCTATTTTCCTTGTTTACCTGAAGGTCAGGCTGTCACAGCGATGATCTCGTCGATCGGAAATTCCTTCGCAATTACAACATCACCTGAGATATTTGCAATATTGCAATATAATGATGCGATAACTGTAGTTAGTATTGCTTTATCAGTAAATGGTCTGAGGGTGATTTAACTGTAAGTTCTGTCTGGTAACAACTTAGTTTCTTATGTTAGTTTCTCTATCTAGGATGGTTAATTTCAGTTGTTACATTGTTTGAGTGAAGTCGGATTCTTCTTTAAGTTTCCACTAATAGAAAATCATAACTAAAGTAAATCTCGTCATAAATAAGAAAAATACTTCAAATACCAGAGTTCGTCCAAAAATGGATGCCCTGCCCTGAGATCAGAAATGTTGGCAGACGAAGCGTGC
The DNA here is from genome assembly GCA_963691955.1 of Chloroclystis v-ata. Classification (NCBI taxonomy): domain Eukaryota; kingdom Metazoa; phylum Arthropoda; class Insecta; order Lepidoptera; family Geometridae; genus Chloroclystis; species Chloroclystis v-ata. The sequence goes on from OY829899.1 coordinate 8,512,864, forward strand.
TACGATGGTAAATATCACTAGGCCACAAGAAAGATTTCCAAAATGCCTATTCATGTACGCCAATGTATAAATAATAAGCATAGTAAAATATTAAAAAGCCAATTCTTTTTCTTGACAATTTATTAGCGATATAGCAAACAATTCAATGACGATCACATTCCACTCCGATGGTGTCGTACCAATTTAAATACCTACCTTTTTTATAAGACCAATGTTGTCACCATAGGCTGACCAATTGTATCTTCAACAACATGGTACCAACAAATCATAACCAATTAATAATGTAAGTTCCGACATTTTCGCGGCTCTAACCCTGACTGCAAATTGAATCAACGAACGCGGCGTCTTGGAAATTAACGGAACTCTGCTCTGAAACGCTCTCCGGTTACATGTATGTGCGAAGGTTGCTAGTGCAATGACAATAGAGATTTGTGTGCGGTTGGGAACATTGCCAGATATTGTTCGGTTTTGTTGGAAGGCAAATTCACCTTCATGGCGCTTGCTGCATCGTAGCCAACCGCTTAGAAATTAACATTTAAGTTTATCGTTCAGTGAATTTTCGAGATGTTTAAGAAATACGCAAACGCAAGTATCATTATTATGTCGTGCAACAATTATTCCGGAAACTATCGTCCGGCTAGAAAGTTTAATTTGTTCTTCTTTTGTATTACCTTCTTGTTTTTATATATTTCTAGTCTAGTGCGACATTCTAAAGCAGTGTTCATTAAATTCATTTTTTAAAGAGTACATAGGCTATTTAATCTTCCTGTCTATTATGCGTCTTGAAGCAGAAGGGTCCTTTAGTTAATGATACGTGATACGCAAGTCATAATTACCTATTTCTCGCAAAATGCTCGTTCACTTGTGCAAAGTAGGCTGTATTATTTATAGCTCGGCACACATTAGCTGGCCCATTAGCCAATGGCCGCTACGTTAAGGGCTGAGTGATGACCTAAATCTATTATTGGCCTGCGATATTTTTAAAATAAGGCCATTTAGAATACTTTATACAATTTCAGGTATATTTTCATAATTGTGATTTTAAAGATGTCCATGTTTAGTGTCTCTAACTGTTCGTAAATTAATTTTATCATCAGTATCTTTGACGTAATTTAGTATCCTAGCGTCATAAATATGGGTAACGTTTCTGAACTTAAATTGGTTTTATACACACTTAATGGTTCTGAAATATCCCCAGTAGCTATTTATACCCTCCTGACCCTAAACGATGTTAATATTTTAGGCGCTGTCAGATGGAGGAGGGCAAGTTTGTAAACACGAGATGCTATTAAGTGAACTCCTGTTATAAAACCGTCCCTTATGGAACACCATCAACGTTTTATCGTGTTATAAAATTTCGCCGCTTAAAATTTATATAATAATATTTTTTGTTAGGAATTGTGTGATGACTTAAATTTTGAGTAATTGTTTCCGCGGACGCTTAGTTTATTTATATAGTTGACGTCCGTAGGGTTCACGTCCGTTTGTTTGTCCATGTGAACTTGTACACACGTTCATTGCCTGAAACAAGACCCGGGGTGAATGTAATACGGCTTTATTGTGAACTTTAGCTTCACTGCCGTTAACAACAATGTACATATTTGCACGCGCTGGCTGGGGCGGCTTAGTCACTTTAACCAATTACAATGTGATTTTACCAAGAACTTTCTCATGCTAGACCAGTGCAGTTAGCTTCAAAAATGGTCAAATAAGGAAAAAAATAGTAGTAGAATGAAACCCATTAGAAAAGGAGGGGAATATGATAAAAATGAAAGGAAAAATAAATTACGGTCGATCTGAGTTCGGGAAGTGGGAGGGGGTGGGCTTTTAAGGGGAGAAAATGGTTTATCTCGATTTGCGGTGAAACTACAAGTCCTATGAAAAAAAGTTATATGGCAAAGTTGTAGGTAATAAAACGATCTACAACTTTTAATTCACAAGTTTTTTACATAACCTCAAAACTTATGTGAAAAATTCAAATAACCAAGTTTTTGGTTTTTTTTATTTATCTTTTTCAAAAATTGTTATTTTTCTACGAAATTTGGTGAAAACTTACCTATTTATGTCCCAAATACACTGTGATTTATTTGATTGAAAATATTATTGTTTTCACCTTATTTTGACTTAATTTTCAAAAATATAGACTAATTTTCAATCGAAAATTCACGTGTCAAAATATTAGCTTTTATATAAAAATCGGTGTGCTGTATGTTCATTGAAATCTCTATTTTCTGATAATTAAAAAAAGTATATTCATTACCATAGTAAATATTCTCAGAAAATGCACAAAACCGAAACAAAAATTTGTAAAATTAGGTACAATTGCATCATAAAAATATGATTTTGTCTTTTCAGACTATATAATAATAATTATTATATAATAATCTGTTTGTATAATGTGCAATAAGTCGGATTATAAGCAATTATATGGAATAAAAATTGCAAAAATCACATTTTTATGATGCAATTGTACATAATGATACAAATTTTGTTTCGGTGTTTTGCATTTTCTGAGATAATTTACTATAGTAATGTATATATTTTTCTTAACCATCAGAAAATAGAGATTTCAATGAACATAAAGCACACCGATTTTTATAAAAAAGCTAATATTTTGACACGTGAATTTTCGATTGAAAATTGGTCTAGTTTTTTAGTAATTAAGTCAAAATAAGGTGAAAAAATTAATATTTTAAATCAAATAAATTATAGTGGATTTGGGACATAAATAGGTAAGTTTTCACCAAATTTCGTAGAAAATAAAATGTTTTTAAAAAAGATAGAAATAAAAAACGAAAAACTTGGTTATTTGAATTTATCATATAAGTTTTGAGGTTATGTAAAAAAGTTGTGAATTAAAAGTTGTAGATCTTTTTATTACCTACAACTTTGCCATATAACTTTTTTCATAGGACTTGTAGTTTCACCGCAAATCGAGATAAACCATTTTCTCCCCTTAAAAGCCCACCCCCTCCCACTTCCCGAACTCAGATCGACCGTAATTTATTTTTCCTTTCATTTTTATCATATTCCCCTCCGTTTCTAATGGGTTTCATTCTACTACTATTTTTTTCCTTGTAAAAAATTAAAAACCCTGGTCTATGCTGAAAGTGTTTTCAAACAATCGTACAGTTTACCTATCAAGTTCCATTGTCAACGATAGTCTTAAATTCTAGTCATATTGTATTCGCAATCTAGTGTTCTTATATTGGCTTGAATACAAATATAATATTACAACGCAGCGCAAGTCTGCAAATTTAGTTTTTCAGAGCTTGTTTTTAGCACATACTTTTACTTTGAGTTCCAATATCAGAAAGCTCAAGTTTACGAGACCTTATCAGAAAAATTTTAGGAAACTGAATTGAAATAAGAAAGTGAATTAATCGGGGAAAGTCTCCTAGGATTCGCGTTTGCGATTTCATTACGTGATGCCGATGTCATACTCAAAGCACATAAGCGCAACTTCGTCGACAGAACCACACGGCAAAGTTATTGCTTTTCCAAGCCAAACTGAATTACAGAATAAACTAAGTAAGATATGTTGCATATTCATTTCCACTTAGCAGTATTAGTTTACTTTGTATGTATTTTACTATGTAGGATTCTATTTTGTTAATATATATTGAGATACATATTACTTACTTTATTAATTGGCGAATTTATAATTGTAACTAAAATGAAAATAAAAGTAAGCTCGTACGAATTCAGTAAGTCGTAAGAAATTGATGGACATGCAAATAGAGGTTTGCAGTTTAAATTGCATGATTGCCTGCAACGACAGCGTTGATATAGATTTATAGACCTCGCCGCTCAATAGACTTCACGAAGATGATTGTACGGTGTATGACACGGGAACAATTGGACCCGTTTGTGCCATGCTCAGATTTTATTCGATTTACAAGGTCTGTCGTTCGGCTTTATCATTCTGTAGTTACGTGCCCCTATTTGTTATAACTTTATGTATTTCTTGTTACTATTGATTGATGACATGTTCGAATCAAAATTCAACACGCCCACATGTGTCGTGCTTAAAATGGCTTAATTTGAACCGTTAAGTGCTGAGAGAGTCATTCAAGTTTTCAATATGTGGGTCACGTGCTTGCCAAGCCACACCATCCCTTTATCCGTGTGTGATATCCATAAAAATTTATGTAACCAGAGGGATCCACTTTTGCCTATCGAATTGTACCGCGGCTGACGTATGACGAAAATGAAATGCATTTATGTATAACCTGTCGCTCAGCGTTTTGGTGCGAGACAGAGGCTTTTGCATAGAAATGTCAAATTATACGCATCATTTCTCACTCAGAAAACAGATTTTTTGAGGTGAACCGTTTTTTGTCGAATAATCCCTTTAATTTTTTTACCTTCATATTTTGTATACTATACCTCTCACATGTACTATTTTTACTACCTATGACTAAAATATTTTGAAATATGAGTTGTGTGTTGAAACATAAATCTGTTTCTTTAATTAGTGGATATTTATCACGGGTTGAAAGACTTGTAACCCTGCACGTGGAAATCTGGACACCATTTGATAAAGTAAGCTATTTGTATTCAGTGTGTTATATATCATTTCATGCGAGTATCAATTGCGGTTTCTCGTTGACCTCTCGTTTCGGAAGGGTCTCCCTCCATTGATCTCTGCCTTCGCCTGATAGTGTCCCAATCACGCCATTTCTATTGATCGGAATTGACTGTCGTGGGTCAATCGTGGGACTTATGTATGCTATTTCCTCTGTCATTGACTAGTTTTAGATGATTAGTTATCAGTTTTGTGAAAGTTATGCATAAGAATTCAGATTATATAAGTTTTAGTCACACTTTTACTTTATATCTCTGTATTAATAACGGATATCGTTCTGCCAATTTAAAAATAATTTCGAGAAAACGAAGCGCTTTATGGTATCGTAATATTAAGATGCACGTTTTTGTTTTAAACTTAGTTTTATGACAGGTTAAACGCTAGTCTAGGCCATTAATTATGATATGCATCAAGCTCAATGAAATCATCAAATACTTAACTGAAATGCTTATGTTGTCATACATGAACCATGTCTAAGACAATATTCTTACATAATAATGCATCTGGTTTATTCAGTGCAAATTACATGTTACTTGGAAATGTACAGGGACTACATGAATCAGTCTTAGTGATATTTTAACTCAATAATACCCTGACTCACAAGCATGAGTCTTATTCGGGATAATCGTCTTACCATAACACCACCATATTCACGTATCACGAAGTCAATACAAGTGTTGTCGCCATTTTCTTCACACGGGCTGTAATTGTCGGCTGTTGTGTATCTATTTATATTATACCGTGCGGGTCCTAATCCCTAACCATTACCGACTTCGCACGCATTGCATCCTAATGAGTAGTGTCACAACATGCAAGTGATAATTACACGAGCGAACTAAAAGTACCTACCAACAAAATCCTTGCATGCATCTAAAATTCCATTTTTTAATAACTTTTATAGTTTGCGCTTAAATAAATTTATCCTTATACATTTTGTTCCTTATAGTAGTCAATTTATCTTTATTGTATTAAGCCTCGAGCAGACCGGATGCGTATACGTACACGAAGGCGTAGACGTGCACGTACCACTGAGTTGTAATGTATGGGAATGTATGAGATAGGACACACTGCTTGTCTTGGAATATGCTTTCAACCAAACATTCGCAAAGAAACGCTCCATGTTCGCACAACCGAAGTTTGAAGTGTCGTTTATTAAAATTTATCAACATTCACCTTTCATCATCAATATAGGTGAAAGGTATTAAGAGCGAGTATGCAGTGAAAATCGCGGCAGAAACGACTACGAGAGTTGACAACAGCGACCGCGTGCCCCGCGTGGCGCTGGCATATCGAAAATATTACGCGCAGCGCTAACCAGAATTAGTTGTGTAGCCTACAATCATAGATAAACCCCACTAGATACCGCATGACAAGCGACGACCGCGCGCCAAACATATGGTTAAATCAACCATTATGAAAAGCCCCGCCTCGAAACACGGCTTTAGTTGCTACCAAGTGTCAGACCCGTGAACTTCATATACGTTTCTATAGTCTAACGCAAGTGAAGAGGTCAGCATAATAATGGCTACTCGTACAAAGGATGTTCACTTGTCTCTTTTCCGCATTGCGCTTATTGCACTCGTTGTCCTTCTCGGCGAAAGCACGTGTAACGTTAGTGATGTAAGTAAATTCTAATCGATATCGTTAAAAATGATAGACGACGTATATAAGCGGGTCTCTCGGTATTATTGTATGTAAAAATAAATAAGTTATCCATAAACCGTTTAAATATGTTTATTACTTACTCACTCAGTCAAATGAATTATTTGTGATAAATTTTTCTAATATTATTTTTAAATTTTTAAGTTCTACAGGTTTTGTGTATACCAAAAATAAATACATATCTACCTACCTACATGATGCTATTTGCTACAACGCCTTTGTTCCAGTCCCTGCAACCCGCATCTTCCTCCAATTTAGGTGCGTTTGAATCGGAACAAAAGTATTCTAATGCGGTAATCTAGTTTCGGTGATCTGTGATACAATAGACACTATTATTGTAATCTGAAGCAATGCGTCAAATTTTTACACGTCAAATAATATATACAAAATTGAAATGCGAAAGTAACTCTGTCTGTCTGTCTGTTTTTTCTTGTCTTTCCCGCACCTCTCAACCGATTTTGATGAAATTTGGCACATACAATCTTTAGAGATCTTTCTCAGGGGAGAAAGAACAGACTTTTTACCGCGGAAAAATACATGTTTACGCGGGAAAATTTGATTTAGATGAAATTTAGTATGGAGATAGTTGCAAATAAAAGTATATGGCGAGAGACTATTTACCGCGGATAAATACATGCTTCCGCGGGAAAATATATGCTTACGCGGGAAAATTCGATTTAGATGAAATTTAGTATTGAGATAGTTGCAAATAAAAGTATATGGCGATAGACTTTCTTCCGCGGAAAAATACATGCTTCCGCAGGAAAAGATAATAATGCTTACGCAAGAAAATTTGATTTGGATGAAATTTAGTATGGAGATACATTGTTGCAAATAAAAGTATACGGCGAGCAGAAGTCGCGCGGGGGCAGCTAGTTATAAATGACAAACTACTTATAAAATTGGTTCCGGCACAGAATATTATTAGTTAGTACGGCGCACGGAGAAAATTGTCATAGGTCCGTCCAGCACAACGTCTCGCCCCGCACTGAATTGAAGGGCCCGCGAAGGGGAAGATCGCGCATTGCGTGTGTCGTTTTACGTAAAAAATTCGTTAAAAATCGCTGGGATTTTTTTTCGAAAAAGTAAGCTCAGGAGATGATTGGTATTCTTTTATTCTATATGGTGATGAAAATTAAAAAATCTTATGATTAATAGATTAGGATTTAAACGGTTCTTGCTGAAAAAGTAGACGGTATTTTACACTATTATTTCAGGTACTTAAAATAAAAAAAATAAAATTTCGGCCTCAAGAGATGATGCCTTATATGGCATAGATTATTGTGTAATTTTTTCAAAGCAATTCCGTTAAAGAACAAGGAAATAAATGGTTTCTGCTGAACCCAAATTTACCAAATTCACGCATATCTACGCCTTAAAAGCGAAAGTTTGCATTGTTGCGAATTAATATGATATCGCTTCTGAATCTGAATGAATGTCTTGTAGCATTTGGATAGATGTTTTGTTAATCTAAATTAAAATACCTATTAACTGGTATCAACGTAATATCTAATTATATTGTAATTGTCCATTCTAATCAAATTTTATTATTTAACTGAGGGCATCGACGTTGATTAAGCTGTACCTACGTCAAATATCGAAGCAGAGTTCAATGGCATTTCCGATTGCAAAGTCAAACTTACGATCCAAAGGGTGACGGCATACTTAAGTCAACACTCTAAGTCTGATCCAAGCGAAGCGTGATGTTGCTTTCCACTCCTTATACAAATCCGGCACCTGTCAACAGAGCAAAAACTCGTCTAGACGAGGAGGCTGGGCGGTAACGATAGCACGCCTAAGTCTATGTCTCTACCTATCGAAGACTAATGTAGCATCCGACTCATTGTAAACCCTATATCTATGTGTGAGGTTGCGAATCACATTATTTCTGATACACACACTGAAGGGGTAGGCACTATCCAGATCAAAGACGTCTCGTATGCCCTTGTTGAAATAACCTCGTTACCGAACAAGTGCCGTCGCTCGGCCGGTGGAAATAAGGGCTAAAATTCAATTTATTCTTTTCATTTGGTGGATTTAAACAATTCTCCGAATTTTCAGAGAACTTTGTAACTAATAACTGCCTTGTTATTATTCCTACTTTAGAATGAGGTTAATTTAAAAGCAAATCTACCATAAAATAATTACATTAGCGCTAACGTTTAATTGCTTTAGTGTTTCTCTAAAACACGCAAGCCCTCATTTACTGAGTATAACGCTGAGTTCTCAGAAACAGCTTGAATAATGGCGGTTTAATTTCTATATTGTATCGTATTGCATCGTCTAGACGAGGAAGGCTGGTATCATGTCTCTAGGGGAAGTATGTAGCGGACTGCAAATAATGTTAGCGCAGCCAGACCGTAGCGAAAATAAGCGGCATTGTGTTTCTACTCCCTGGTCACCGCTCATCGTTGTGCAAGCTATTTTGCACTCCTCCGTAAATTGACGCTTTGGCGTATGTATTACTCCAATGGGAGCCTCATCTATTCCTTATAGTTTCTACTTCATTCTATCAGATACGACGCTTTCTGTTTGTACTTATTTGGCACTGGCTTTAGGAACTTCCAATTTTAAATGTTTTAATCGGAAAACAAATAAAATAGCATTCAAACCATATTTCATGATGTTTGTTTAGATATTCTCTGAATGCTTGGCTTGTTCAAATATTTGATTGCTTTTTACATAATAAAAAGTATTTTCTGTTCACTAGACCTTGATATGACAGATGGGGTTAATACACCTACGACACGCACATAACAATAGTCGCTAATCATATTTTTAATGGAAATGCAAATAAGCTTCACCTTTGTTCTTTGAGAATGTATTATTCTTTATTTAAAAATCTAGGAATACTATAAAAAGGAGTTCCACGAAGGAAAGTGATTTAGTTTTGCGCGTGACTGTTATAAATGAACAACTAATCTAAACTTCGCCTGTGCTAGCATTGTTCCCTGTTAGTTTGTCTTTGTGATTTTCTGCATTACTTGCTTTGTCCGGTTCAATGGTTGATGTCATAAGCCGTACTATTTCATTATTATTGTTTAATCTACGGCATTTGTAAATGGCGATTAGTTTTACTCACGTTTACCTTTCACGATTGTATTTATTAATTTTGTAATTTTGCCCTTTAATCTGTCTTACTTTCGTTTCGTAATCTGTTTGGATTTGTCACCGAGCTTGACCTATATTCCTCAATCTCCCTTACAGGGCAACAGATAGCAAAATTCCAGATAATTTAGCTGATGAGCCCAGTAAATTACAGCCAGTTACGCGGAATGAGTGTTTTATCTTCATAGCTGTTTCTGACACGATGAAATTGGGACACTGTACATTGCTTGATATTTTTTGTATACATTCTATGGTGCTTGAAAATGTCAAAAGCACTCAGGGGTCTATTATTTATTTCCGTAAACATTTGGTTGCTTCCTGCCAACAATTAATATCTGGTACCTTCTATAAAATACTGAATCGAATTGCCAAAATATTAAAACAGATAAAATCATTGTTTTGAAAGTAAGTTTGTAAAGTTTTTAGTTCTGTATTTTAAAGATCATTGAATAGTTATCATTTATTCCGAATCAAACTAATACTAAAATTGATAAATGACTAATTTGTACATACACTGTAATTGCCTATTAACCAAGAGAAAAAGAAGAACTTCATAAATTCTTTGATAAATTGTTGGTAATATTACTTAAACAGATAGAAATTTAGATCTCTAGAACCTAAAATTACTTAAGACATTAAGAAACCGCGATATTAATTACCTACAGGTTTGTTATAGTTATGCTTAATTTGAGGCCTTGTAAAACTTGCACAAAAAGTTGTCACCGCAAACATAGCAGTCGTGTAGTGTAGTCAAGCAAGCCACATTCTGAACTCGATACAGACATTCCCACAGTAACATTGTTAGTAAGTTCAATAGAATGTGTTGACTTGCGGTTTGCCTTGTGGTCGCCTCGTTGTAGAGACCAGTTTATAGGAGTCTAATATCAACAGCGTAGTAATTATAATACAAATCCGTTATGTTTACCACGATCTTATCAGGAAGTTGGAAGATGAATAAATTTGCTTTTATCGCGCAATCTTGTAATAGTGGTATCTGTGTAAATTGTTTATGACAAAAATCCGATTGAAGTCAAGGTAAAATAAAAAATCTGTTAAAGGCAAATGAAGTAGGAGATTTGCTTATTCTTTCCTGAGCTCGAAGCACTTCAATCATATAATAAATAGAATAAATCGTAAACCTAATTTCATTTAATGCGTCTCCCAGTAGAACCACAGCAGAGGAAATGCGTCATTTTGTCCTCCGCATATAGTTTTACCAGCTGGATAGAGTAATTGTGTTCAAGGGAATATCAACCAATTTGTGGATCTTAATTTAATTTAAACATATCTTTGAATTTCATCTGTAACCCACTTATGGCTGTGTGATGCCTAAGAATCGTTTACGGGATTTATAATTGTATGTACTTTTCCATCTTACTGCAACTGCTAAGCTGCATCATAAGCGCGATGGTTATTAGCAATCACGTATATACGCAAATCAAAATTTCGTTCTATTTGTTCGTAGATTTTAAAGCCTTGTTTCTTTTGTTACAGCAATTAAAAGATGAACTCGGAGAAGTTGTCGCGGAGTTGGACTCCCTCGACGGCCAGGAAGAATGCAAGCAGAACAGCAAAGCCAAACAGATGAGCATAGGAAGAAAGAAATTTAATATGGACCCTAAGAAAGGTAAGTGCTTACCGGCTAATGAGTCTTTGTAGCCTTTGAGGGATGTTGCATGACTAGTATAAAATGTTATTCTATTGTATTTGTGTATATATCCAGGGCTTAACTTCGCGAATATGGTATAAATGTCCCTCTGGTATCTCACAAAACTAAGGAATGTAACTTACCTACGATTATGACCTTTGGAAAATTTCTGAACTATACCTACATATACATATATAAATTGCAAAATTCCTTGTCGATATAAACATAAAATATTCGCGCCATGTTTTCATAATCCAGTTATGCAAGTAAATTATTGTATTACCTATTGAATGGAACAATCAAACGGGTATGTATATGTGTGCTCGATAAGGACCGTATGCAATCAATTATAATGAAATATTTGCTTTTTATGAGCATTTCCCTGAGACGTGGTATGCGGTGGCAGGTGCACTTTTCTCACGATTTTAGATGACACTACACTACGTACAGAAATATTCCAAAGCGTGTTATGTTCCACCTGCTAACCGTCCTATAATTTGACGCCGCTAGTCTTAGATATCGTTATTACAAACATCCTTTGTGTAATGACTTTGCAACGATGCGAAATTCTTAACAGCCGTCGGTATCAAGCTAGTAAGTTCTTCAATTACTTGGATGCTCACGCCGATTTCCGTAAAATTTCCGTATTGCGCTAAAATACCTGAATTTTCCAGTTATTTTACTTCCTTCTGGCTTTATTTTCCATCCGGTTCATTAAGATTTGTGAGCATCGATACTATTTTATATGCATCATTAAAATCAGACAAATATATTTTTATTTTGTCTTGCGGCCTTGGCTATTCGATAAGGTTAGAGGTCGATCTCAAATAGTTTGTGACTAACAATATAGGGGTTTACCTGCAAACATTCTATATTCAGTTAAAAATAGCTCTGAACTCCTAAGAATTTTCTAAGGAAAAATACCACGCGAAATTCGTAGTCACGAAGCTTGTCCTAATTCGGGGCAAGACTTCACATCATTAGGAAGTTGGAAGTCTAGTGGGCAAGTGAGCTCGACTGGCAGGAGTGTCTATTCAGACGGCTACATGAGCCAGCTTGTTGTTACTGTCATCGTGACCTAATTACCACAGATTGTAGAGCACTAATTGCGAATTACTTCACACATAATCTAAACAGAAAAAACAAATAGACAAGACTTTCACAGTACCAAAGAGCTTTTGAAAATGAATAATTTAAACCTGTGCTGTGCAACTCGCTGAATAACTACATTATATCGGATTCCGACAACATTTTCACGTTCTTTCCAGCATAATAACGTTTTATGATGCTAAAGGTGAACTTTAACACAAGGTGTTTCTCGACACGAAAGAGCATGCATATCTACATAAACGGTTATAGCTAACTCTAGTACGCTACAGTAGGTAATTTCTGATAAACATCGGTCCGTATTAAACGTTTATAACCATGTCTCAGCATCCACCTGCCTTTTCCACACTTTTCCGCTATATCAGTGGAACCTACTGCAAAGGACAGCTTTTTGTTGCGTCTAACTGTATAACATTTACATTTTAATGTATTTTCATATACTTACTACAAGTCTTGGTCTATTTCATATAACGCACTATACTTTCACGACCAAGTAGGCTTGCGAGGCATGTCGAGCATGTCCCCTTCATATTGCATAACTAGTGCAGAATGCTCTTGGCATGCAGTTATCATACATAATTCAAATGTCTTTGTCTTTGTCTTTTGCGTCATTATTGCTCAGTTTCCCTTAGGAAATAGTACTTCTATTATAAATGGACGTCTGAAAGGTTATTTGATAGACGTCTAACTAAATATTCTCGCTACAATATTATTACAATATTATTTTATCCCTTGTGTGCTTGTCTGATAATAGTTTGTGGTAGTCCCTACGTGTGGTTTTGATAGACAGACCTTTTACCGAGTATTAACAATTTATTGGCGTAATAAGTTTTTATTATAGTTATCAATCAATTTCTGTCCAAGTTATAGGTTAATGGACTGTCTATCTTTTTTATTACCAGTCCTACAAAACTCAACAATAATGATTCAACAAATTGATACCTTGTAGGATTCTGATTTCTGATAGATACCATTTGACGCCACTTGAGTCAGGTAACTTAAGAAAAGAAATAATAAGTGTTGACTTGTATTATGTTCGAGTTCTTAAAGATCTAGTCCATTCCCTAGTGCAGTGGTTAGTACCGTTTCTAACAAGCTTGTTATTGTACCGTCAAGGTCTGGTCTTTCTCACTTTCTGTGCTATCGACATTTCTGCATGGCAAGAACAGTCAACACTATGTAGCTGGTGGGTGATTTATTGCGTGTTTCCACTAACGATGTCTGTATCTGATTGATTCGTTCCAACCGCATTTATTTACACATTTACCAACAACTTTTACAAGTTTATTTTAGTAACATTACCTAGAGAAATTATAGACTCACCAGCTCATGTTTAAAGAAGAGACTTTGAGAAAAGAAAAGTATTTTGTTAATCAAATTATTCACAACGGAAAGTCGTGTGCTTCGTGTCTGGGTTTGTAATAAGTGTCGCGAAACCGTTGCGAATATCTTTACGGACCTCATAAGGCAAAGAATCTTAAGTTGGACATTTTCTCTTTAAAAGCTGTACGATCTTTACCGTTGAAAACTACATGAACAAAATAATATATATATTTAGAATATAATTTAATAAATGGAGCTTATTACTGCATAATATTTCACTGGTATGTTTGTTGCTTATAGTTTCAATGTATGTCACTTACGCCCAAATAAATACACACAAAAGTTTTACTACTGCACAACCCAGTACATATTACATAGAAATTATCTTTTGCATGGGTAATGTCGTAGACATTTTGAAAGTGAAAGGAATTTTACATTTCTGAATTTAAACTCTGATTTCTGAAACTTCTGAATTTAACCATTGTATAAGACACCAACCATTGTGTACTGAGGTTTTCGAAAATACATCAACCACTCACTTGAATTAAATTAAAATAACAACAAACATTCGCCACCAGGCACTCACATTGAAGCAGTTCTTATCGACTCACTCGGGAAATTCGAGAGATATATTATCATGAGGCTGCTGTTATTTACTACTGCATCGTCTGTTATCCTCCCACGTATTACGGAATAACCCTCCATTCAGTAGGAATCTACGGGGGCGTATGACGTCACAGCGATGTAAAAGGATTTCGCCTCGTAAAAATATCCTATGTTTAATGTTTGAGCTGTCCGTCGGTGGTATTCCTACCACGTAATTATTAAGAGCTACATTTTATTTTTGTACCTACTGTTTGTGAGGTCGCTAGATTTTGATTATTATTCTCCAAGCAATCGGATCTCGCTGTATATTTCTTGACCCGAATTGTTTTCTCAATATTATTCTAAAGTATCTTGAAATCTTCTGCATTAAACGTTCCTCAGAACAATATTATAATTTTACTCATTTACAAAGGAGGGACCGTTCCGAGCATGGTTACATTAGTACGTGATGGTATCTCTGCTATCAATATCGGCCAGACAAACACACGTAGAATATTGATAAGGAATGTTATACGAATTTAATGACCTACCTAACATGGACCGGTCGCGGCGTACCGAATAAGTACTATTGGCAAAATTTTCGTTAGTAAAATAGTGGTAACCTAAATAATTTTTAGTATACTTTTTAAGTCACTTGTTTGAAGTATCGGAATGTTGTAGAAAAATCGTATAGCCGTCCATACAACGGATATATTACATAATTATTACAGTTCACATGTTTTTTACTATACTATAGTATATTGCAAAATATTTCTATAATAAATAAATAAATGATCAATGCCTTGTTATTATCCTTAACTACGAGTAAGTATAAGTACCTAATATATGTATAAGTTTACCCGAAACAATTTTTAACATGTATATGTGGTCGAAGTAGAAAGGTTCTACTCAGAGACCTGCTTCGACTGTTCGTAATGTTTTGGCATATTTGAAGAATGAGTTCGCTTTTAAAGGTGAAGGGTACAAAGCGATTGCGACCATTGTTCGAATGGAAGTTACATTCCTTAGCTTCTACGAATGCCACAGGCTTGGCCAGTAGGCACTATTCCAATGCTTCCTACTCTAAACTGATCCAATACACTAGCTAGTAAGCTATAGTATTGCTGCAGACTACTATATGATTTACGATTTACGACCATTCTTTATGAATGATATGAGAAGTTCATAAGATTAAACATGGTTGTAATTGTAAGTAACCTCTGACGATATAAAATTTCCTGTTTTAACCAAAGTTATAACCACTATTATTTGTAAAAGATATTTTAAAAATAACATTGTAGCATTGTAAAATTTGCTATGATAAGACGAAACCAACCAACAATTCTCACTCTCAAATCTGTATGTTTTTAGTAAATTATTATATTTAATAGCTACAGTAATATAATGAAGCACTCTTCTGAAATCTGAAGTGCAATTCCACTAAACCGACGAGCTACTGGCTCGAGAAAACGAGCTTTATGCACTATGCGATCATTCACTCCGCGCTGAAAGCTTCCCTTGAAGTCCTTCTGCGATAAGGCTCCTAGCTGTGCAATTATAATGCAATTTGATGAAAAGATTTTCATATAATTATAATGAACTGAAAGCAGTAATTATCAAACTCTGGGGAGCTCATAATGTTCATGTTATCCATCAAAGATTTCCTGTTCTTCTAAACACAATTTTCTACTAATTATAGTAATATACGAAGTACCTAAGAGTTAAGTGAAACTTAGTGTAGCTATATGTAGCTTGCAATGTTGTAATATTAGCTTATTATTTGACGAATGACATGAAAAACGTTCTATCACTCTCTGGCGTAGTCGAGTAGAATCCCCGGCTTTTACCAAGATCTATTTCGATCACATTCTATCAGTCGGGTATTATGCTGATGTTACGTGTCTCCGCTGAATTTCCATATAGACAAGAAAGCCTAATGTGAGAATGAAAGCGTTTTCACCACGTACCTACTGCCAACTCGTACTTTTTCACTTTTCTCTCAACACTAGAGCGTGCTTAGAATTTTCTGGATCTTTACTATTATTGCTAGTACTAGTAACTGTACTTTCTCTCTAAGTGCTTAACTTCACTCGTAATATATAACATCTAGTATCTAATTGAACTTATTAAGAAAACCATGCTTTCTAGTGTTCATAAGACTTACTAAAGTTATGAGCATAAGATACATCAACCGAATTCCCACTCCGAATAATTTCTGGATAAAAGCGAAAAGAACGAGGGCAAGAACATCGAATAAACTTCGATTCCGACGAGTTTATACATTCAATATTTACATATCCAAATAAAATAACCCTTTCAGCGACCTACCCGTGTCATTGTTCTGTTTACATTTACTTATTGTATTTTAATTTGATTATTTAATAGTCGATAACATTGCATGACCGAGTGTATCATATTATAGATATTCATGTTGAAAAATATTGATATACGATTGTAAGTTAAAAGTCGGTTGTCTCTTTTATGTTACAATCATTATCATCATTGCAAACCATATTATGTAACACTACTGAACACGGGTCTTTCTTAATAGAAGCCATCAGGGTCTCGACGATTTTGTTACATATTTTTACACTATGCTTTTTTTCATAAAATATAGCCTATAACCTTCCTCGATAAATGGACTATCCAACATTGAATGAATTTTTTAAATCGGACCAGCGGTTCCTGAGATTAGCGCGTTCAAACAAACAAACAAACAAACAAACAAACAATCAAACTCTTCAGCTTTATAATATTAGTATAGATTATAAAATTATAAATATAAATTATAATATTAGTATAGATTTACTTCAATAATAACACTAACTTATAAACCTCTGTGGTTTCCTTTGTGTTATTGTTATTTTCCCTTTATAATAATGTTTTATTTTGTGAAATAGATAAATAAAAATAAAATAAATATATAATCAAATTCTTCCACAGGCATTGAGTATCTCTACGAAAATGGTCTCCTACAACGAACGCCTGAAGACGTAGCACAATTCCTTCACAAGGGCGAAGGGCTCAGTAAAACGGCGATCGGCGACTACCTGGGCGAGCGGTCGGACTTTAATGAAGCCGTACTGAAGGCCTTCGTCGAGCTACACGACTTCACGGATCTCATACTTGTACAGGCATTAAGGTAATATAGCATCTTATTGTGCAGTTGCTTCAGACGAATTGCTTCGACCTGTGTTTTGCCACGATAGTAAGACTTCCTTTTGAACTATTAAAAAGGCATTGCTTGACGTCAATAGTATTTTTTACGTAGGCAACCGAGGTTTACTGATATAGGAGGATTGGCGCGTTGAGATGGCTAGAGAGCGTTGAATAGATGGATGGTTGGGCTGAAAGGTTCTAGAATGGAAGCCGCGGCGGTGGTCACTGCCAATGACTAATTATCTGGTAAACAACTACGTTCGCGATGGTTTAAGCAAAGGCTTATGGCGTAGCTGACAATTCGAAGATTAAATGTAAATTCAAATCACTTTGGTCTAATAGTACTGACTATAAAATAGATAGGCGTTACGGGTGTTTATGGAGATAAATGTTATTATTATAACTAGCTTTCCGCCCCGCGGCTTCGCCCGTTTTATATTATTTCCCCACTGTAAAAAGTAATCCATCTCGTGGTTCTAAGCTATCTCCACAATAATTATCAGCCTCATCGATTCAAACCATGTGCAAATGTTATTTCAATTACCAAACTAGATAATGTTAAAGTTTGCTTGGAATTTGTTCATATTAATTAAGTCTGACCCCGTGGGTCACGAAGGCCTATTATTTAGTCGGTATACTCCCCGTGTTATCTACTTTCACATTTAAGATTTCTACGTCAACCGTGCAAAGTTTTAATTAAAAGTATACGAAACCATAATGCTCCGGCCATAAAAGTACAGACCATCAAGTTTTGATTACTTCGAAAGTACGTTTTAAAAATCTTTCCCGATAAATTTATGGCACAGCTTTATCGAACTATTATTTCAGGAACGCGACGAACCGAGAATAATAAAGTCTTGTAATATCTCGCTGAAACCAGAGGAATTCGATAATATAGTAAAGGAATTAGGATCAGTTCATCGAACATTCCAACTTTTCACAGCTAGATCAATCCGCTAGCTCACATTTATTATTTAATTATTTTACAACATTATTCTAAGATACGAGAATTGGATTGTTAAAAAAAAGTTGTAAATGTCATTTACAACAATTACGAAACTTATTTCATTTCGTTTCAAGTTTCGTAATTCCCTACTAGAAAGTCCTACGAAAGTCCTACTAGGTCCCGCGAAATAATACAGTACGGGCACTTGTAATTGACTAAAATGTGTTTCATTTTCAACTTCAGTCCGTAATTTTATTACTAAGACTATTTACAATATTATACATCGGTAAGCGCAACCGCAGGCGTAGGCTAGTAAGTTTTATAGCTATTTTTTGGGATTCAATTAGAACACTCGTTAGACATTCATATTTGATCACGAGTTCTCGCTTAATCTTGGTGATGACATCATGAATGAGCTGAGATTAATCCATCATGATGTCCCATGGTAAATTCTTAGTAAGCGTTGGTTACGCCATCTAGTGATGGAAGGCATAGGTATTTCAAACTGTGAATTCTACCCATGTCTCCTACTTATTAATTGTGTGCGACTACCCTCATTTTGGGTACCATTTCTCGCGGCCTACAAGCTTGCGTCCACCTGCCGACGCAAGCAGTGATCGAACGCCCGCGACCAGTGAAGGTCTCTAATAATCTAGACATTCGCGTCTAGCCTGTTCTAGGCTTTACGCACCAAGCGTTATTTTAAACAATTTTTAAAACAACAATTTTTTGTAGATATAAAAAGATTGTAGCTTGTTTACATAGTACCTATTATAATCAAAGTCGCTGTCGCTGGTACGCATGCTTTCTTTAAAACTACGCAACGGATTTTGTTGTGTTTTTTTACATAGGTTATTCAAGAGCAAGGTTTATAAGTATTTTTTTTTTAGTTTATAATATATATCTGTGTATGAATTATTTGATTTAACTCACTGTAGATAAATGAGCGAGCTATCTAACTAATAAATTAAGTTATAACATTCTAAAACGTATCCAAACAACTTGAGATTACTGGAGTTATCTCAACTTCAGGTTGAGTTTCTTCATAAAAGGGTTCGGATGCTCAGATAGAACAGATGCTTTTAAATGTGTGTGAAGGCAACATTCTGAGTTTTGGGTATTTAATTAAACCCCATATGACGTGCTTGAAGTTTTGAAAGGCGGATGAATTTGTTGAACGAGCGAGATACGAGTTAAATTGGAATTTTATGATGTCGTTATGAGTGATATTGACGGTATGGATGTTAAATCTGTGAAACGTTATGCTCTCTGAAAGGGAAAAAAATATTAAATTGTCCCCATAAAGGACGCAGACTTACTCGTAATTATGACGTAGGTAGGTTATATGATATTTTATACTCCGTATAGGTAGGTATATATGAATGAATATTTTTTTCTTTTTATGTTGTGTATTAAAATTTCAACAAAATATTTGCCTTAGATATATGAAAAACACTTCATGTATCTCAAGTAAATATTTGTTACAATATGTTTTTCAGAAACAAAATTGACAATGATTTCTTTAAAGCGTTCTCAGGAAATATGTGCTTGTAATGTTTAACTAAATGAGCAAAGTAAATTGACTCTATTTACTTATCTGCATGATAATGGGAAGAAAAATAGAATTATTGTGATATGGACTACTGGGAAAATAAGCTTTGTTTACCTTATTAATATCTCTTTACTCGTTAATCACAAATAGAAGCTGAAATTAAGATGTAAACAATCTTGCAATTTGCCTACGTTTATGAGAACGTAATAGTCGTATCGCGGGAGGTCCGTTCAGGTTATCTTGCTAAATGCTGATTTGTATTCGATTGTTTATTTTGTACCTACGTGTCTGGAATAACTCTAAATAAGAGCTTTCCAAGAAAGCTTTTCACTTTTCAAAATATCTTTTCACTTAAGATCCAAAGTTTTATGGGATAGCATAATTAATGAGATCGAAGTCGCGGAATACAAACAAAACAAGGTCTAAGATTACGCGACAAATAAAAAAATATTCTAAGAACATCTAAAGCGATATTATACGTAGAAATGATGTCTCGTACACTCGTAAACGACTTTTTCTGTAAGTATTACTTGAAAAAAGTTATGCTATGGTAATGACTTCACTGCGACGAATGGAAATTGTATATGCGCAAACTTAGTCATTTCATGTTCCTAGGTTTATTTTCCAACATAAAATATTTGGTATTTTATTTTGGCAAACGAATGCGAGAGTCTGACTTGGCAGGCTCATATAACTTGCGCAAAGCCCGTCTGGCATTCTTTGTGGGCAAAAATGAATCCTTTTATCGCGGCGTTCATGAATTCAAATGTTTATACTCTCGCGACTCTTTATGAAATTGTTTTGAAACTTTGTCCGGGGAATATCTGAGGGTTTTGAGGTTTTATTGACGTCACGCATCGAATTGATTAACTCTGTCCTCAACGGTCATTGAATGCGTCATTTGAAAGGGGAGCTGTAGCATGGTCAACTAGTTATTTTATCCGGTAATCACTTCTTGACTTTATTCTTTGTTACTGGACACTTCAACTCTTCTTTACATCTAATTTTTATAAATTGCAATAGCTATTATGAATGACGAGTGATGCAGACCTTAAAACAGTACATCCCAACTCACCCCGTGGTACGTCGAACCGACTAAGGGATTAACCTATTTTACCTAGTATTATTACGATCACCAACGCTGATCATGGACACTCATCATCTTCCTGCCTCTTTCCCACATTATGTGGCGTCGGCATAATATGTCCTTTCCTTCTAGTTTTCTGTGCCAGCTGTCATATCTACACCCACTCCTTTCTTACTCATATTATCAGTCTATCCATATTTTCTATGGCCTGATCAAGTAGACTATAGGTACTAAACGTATTATAATTGGTTCTGTTGGGAATACCCGTGCCTGGTCTAGAATTGTTAATGCAGTATTGTATGCTTTAATCAATTCCAATGTATTTGCAGACAATTCCTCTGGAGCTTCAGATTGCCCGGCGAAGCGCAGAAGATAGACAGAATGATGGAATGCTTCGCCCAACGCTACTGCCAACTGAACCCGGACATCTTCACGAACGCGGACACGTGCTACGTGCTGAGCTTCGCGATCATAATGCTGAACACCTCGCTGCACAACCCCAGCGTCAAGGACAAGCCGGCGCCTGAACAGTTCGTGGCTATGAACCGGGGGATCAATAATGGAGGGGATTTACCACAGGAACTGCTTTTGGTAAGTTTCTAGCAGATAAATAAACTATTTCAACACCATCACTATCGACTCCTTTTGCACGTCTACTCAGAGGCTTCCGCCATTGTACGCCATTATTTTTGGTGCCAAAGAATTGCCCCTAAGCACTTTTCGTATGTCATCATTATTTATAATTAGTATTAAAAGTCTAATTTAATATCAGATTTTTCTTGAACCAGGGTTTCGTAGTAGTGTAGGTTTTTTGAAATTTTAATACATAATTCAGTTGACCTAATCTTAGGAATCCGATAACTTGGTATACGGTGGATAATCGATAGCTCAATTATATTGAAGTGGTTTCATAGTCTAGAAATAATTTAATCGATCGGAAGAGTACGAGTTGACATTTCACTCATACATTATGAAAACAATAACTTCTCTAAAACTTCTGGAGTAAGGTAGGTAGGTAAGTAGTTTTCGAAAATAGAACTGATATTTGAATTTGTCTAAGCTATCAGTGAGTCTAATAATAAGTGTCGTTAGATTATAAATATCAAGTTACGTCACATATGACGTCACAGTCTGGTAAACACCTGACACATTCACACGAGTTCATACTGGTTGCCTAAGTGATTTAAACTGCATACAATGGTATTTTAGGTTTAAAAATAGAACACCTTAATAAACAATCATAGGTTTAATAAAACGTATAAAATACCTTTGTCTTTAATGCTCGATAGACTTTTTCTTAGTGTGAAATTGAGCACTAACAATAATCAAAACAAAACGCAGAACGATTTGGATTTAGAACAATTTGGATAAATTGGGTATGAAGATATTTTGAATTTCGGAAAGTAACAAATGCTATTTTTACTGTTAACCTTTCCGCCTGAAAACTATTATATCGCGGCGAGAAAAACGCGGGGCGCAGCTAATACAAAATAACTTCAAGTTATTTAAATTAGACAGTGCCGTTGAAAACACGTTATTTTGACCTTATTTTAACACAATACATTATGAAGTTGATAATGCGTATTTACTAGATATTTTTTTAATCGTGACATTATGACTCATTGTTTACATCTTCATTCGAAAGTATCTAGCGCGCTAAACATAGATTTCGCTCTCTAGTACTACAATGAACTAACCTACTTAAAACCTTTAGTAATATGATTAACATTTTAGTGAAATATGACTAAGGTTGGTCTCTCGGCCGAATTATACTAGCGTTTTTTCCTTCAGAAATAAGTCCTGAAATAATAATCATATGCAACTATGTAGTATGCATAATTGTGCACCGTTACATTCACTACCGTTTAGAGTATTAAAATCAAAATCTCTAGGCGCTGTCAGTGTCACAGCCTGCCGTCTCGTTCGCTGGTACGTCATTCGCATTTTAGTGCTCAACCGTTCGTCACGTAAAATTGCGAAAGTTTCGCACTAGTAAAATAAACAATTGTGAACCAATATAATTACGTTTTATCATGGCCAAAACAAGTTTAATTTGCCATTCTTACGTAAGTGATCAACTACAAATCATAAAATTTGTTATAAAAATCCAAGTTGAGTCCAAGTGACTCGGAACCAAATCATACCATTGAAAAAGGTAAGTCAATTTATTATTACAAATATGCTTAGCTATTTTGTGGGCATAGACAACAAAAATACATTCGGGCTGATCGTCGGACAGTCTCATAATTATGATGTCATGCCGCACTACCCTCATCTACAATGTAGGTTATTGAAAGCTTATGTACCTAGCTCATATTGTGCGCAAAGACAATAAAAATGCATTCGAGCTGATCATCGGACAGTCTCATCGCAACAATGATGTCGTAACGCGCTACCCGCATTTGCAATGTGGTTTATTGAAACGTCAATTTATTATTACATGCGTACCTCCTTATGTAGTTCATATCGTGCGCAAAAACAACAAAAATGCATTCGAGCTGATCATCGGACAGTCTCATCGCAACAATGATGTCATAAAGCGCTACCCGCATTTAAAATGTGGGTTATTGAAAACAGATACTGTGTTAGTTTCTGTGTACAACAATACGTATTTATACTAATAATGTACTATGATAGTCATACAATGCATTCGAGCAGTATTCAGGACTGTCTCATCGCATATTGACTATCAAATTAACAAGTTAATGCACTCGAGCTGATCTTTGGGCTGACTCATCGCATTTGTACAACATAATTTAGAAGATAATTATATCGAGCTGTTCTATGGGCTGTCTCACTTATTCTACTTCCCTCATTGCATCTGGACATGGAGTTGATGAATATAAACCCCATAGATTGGGGAGTTTGTGTATCCACCACACTAAAAGGTTTGTTAGCGGCAAATTTAATTTACCACAGTGAGTTGAAAGGTTAAGTACCTACACAAATGACGCTGCAGCCTATCTTCTGATAAACATATCCCTACGTCGGTTTGACGAAATCTATGGGAAAATATTGGGTGGCACTATTATTAGGCCATCGCCATACGGCACTTTGGGCAAAACAAAACACAAGGATAGATTTGACATTATTACAGTGTAGTGTTACACAAGTAAAATTTATTTGATACATTCGGATATACTTTTGGGTTTATCCTCTGTGTAATTATTAAATTGTTTTAAATTTTATACTTAACGTCCACTTATTTGAAAAATAATATGGAATAGAGTAGTTCTACTTGGTGATTTATGCATAGTAGGTAACTATGCATAATACCTACCTAATTTTGCATTATAAATAATACAAACAATCACCATTAGATATTTATCAAGATATCATAATTATCTATTATGTATACCATGTATACCTATAATACCTATGTTTTATTATTATTATTACTACATCCTGCAAGTTGTAGATTTTCCTGCAAAAAATGTTTCCTTCCATACGTATCCGATTATTTTGGGATTGAAGCGAACTTTATAAGCAAACTATAAAGTGGTTTACTTGTGACCAACATACGCAACTTTATAAATATTAGTCTTGTAAAACAATAAGAACGAGCTATGAAGAAGTTTACAAGGGTGAATTATGAAATATTCAGCATTCTGAATCTGTTATTAGGTTTTTTCAGTACCTCTGATGCAAACTGGCTAATCTTACAAAGAAACAGCCAATCGCATCGAATAATACCGCACGTCGAGAAGTCTACATCCGTAGTCCAGTACATCCGGGACGCCAGTGCAGCAGTGGACACACCGCCGACACAGCCGCCGAGCATAAAGGAGACGAGGTACCCAAAAACCATCGACCGTATTTCCGACATCAATAATAACCCATAGTAACTACCATCTTGGTACAGATATCTGCTTATAAACAGATGTTTTTATTTTTTAAACAGTCGTTTTAACATTCGGTCCGCCTCTTGGTGAGACCTAAGTACAAAACTAAAGGTTTGTGTACAATAATAATATAATCCAGCATTGAAGGATCGCAGCAATCAAGACATCGCAGCGTGCTCAACTATCTTATATTACTATAAGTTCGTTCCTGGAATCCTTTTAAAATCCATACCGAATTGAAATGTGCATCTTAAATATAAGCTGCTATGGTGTGCGAAAGAAGATTCCGCCCCGCGGCACCAGCCGCATTATGACCGATGTACATATCGGGTCAAGACCAAGCGTGTTTTACCAACATGAAATATACAAACCTACTTGGCTGTATGCTGTAGGGTGCGCCATCACTGGCAACTAAGAAATTATTGACAGTTTTCATGTGTGCATGTCGGAGAGTTTTTTCTACGCTACCTACGTCCATTGAGTTACGGATAATACGTACAACTATTTCCAAATTCTCTCTCAATGTGATACACTAACGTGTTTACATGACACAAAATATAATTATGAATATTCTGCTGTTAAGTGTATAGTAACTTCCTAAAGTTATGAACCATGAATCGCTTCAGATAATCTACTATTAGCGTTGCTATATTTTTAATATCATTTTATATAATAATAACTATGTATCAATGTAACCGTTTCAAACTTACATAGTTATTATGTAAACTATATATTATTATATATAGTTTTATAACTGATTTCTATAATAATGTCTAAGACTGGGTTAGCTAGAGACCTATTATGAATTCAACTTCGTTTGAATATAAATCCAGGGTTTCACAAATACATGTTATTGAGTTAAATCCCATGATTTCTGTTTTACACCCACGGGATGCATCAGCTGTCATGCAATGGAACACATCCAATTTTTAAAGAAATTAACATCTGGATAAAGTTTTCAAAATGTAGAATATGAAATAAGTTGGTATTTTCAACCACTGCATAGTCGGTTTTCTATTGTGCACTTGCCCAGAATTTTATTGCCTTTTATAAGCCTTAAAATTGCATATTTTTATTTTCTTCATTCGACAAAAATAATGGTAGCTCCACGCTACCCTATAATCATTTTAAGGAATTTAAAATGACAATACTATAGATTAGAGTTGTATAGTTAATTCTGGCGCCTCAACAACGGGGTATGGGTCGTGTAATTGTAGAGAAGGTAGACCTTGGTCGAAATATGATATAAATTTCCATACAGATAAAGCTGCAAGTTATCTACTACCATTATAGGTTAAATATATATATATATATATATAATTCCTTTTTTGCATCCATACATCAATAGAATGAGAGAAAACCAGTCTCCCATCTAAGTGAATTGAACTATCGACAGTTCGTCGACAGAAAAGGAAACAGTCACGACTGAGTCCTCGAAAAACGTTACTAAATAAGTACCTAAACAATCAATTACCCCAGATCTTTTTGCCTTTTGCAAATACAAAAAAAAAAAAAAAAAAAAAAAAAAAAAAATGTGACTTGTAAGGTCTAGAATAAGTGTCTAGGACACGCCTGACATCTTCCTTTTACGTTGTCATGGGCTAAAATAGTTTTATACTACGTTTCTACGGTTTCTTTTTGACTCTCAGTTAAACAATTATTTACAAAACCGAAGAAGAGGCTTTATTCCCCATTGGTATATTCAGCCGTTATATCTGTTATTTAGAAACTTTTTACATAATAATTAATCTTAATGGACCAGCAACAATAACGTGTTAATTTAATTTGTTGTCGCTAAGACAATTATACATATATTATCTCCACCATACGGGGACATCAAAAATAATCTCTACCAAGTATGTAGCACAATAGTTGTCTGGGAAGGTCGTGTATATTTAAATATATATACATACAAACACATTTGTGAAGTTAATATTTCTTACAGTTTTGAGAGTTGTTTACAACAATCTATATTATATAATTCTTTTCACCACAGTTATTTAACTTTACATACAAAATTGTATCTATACTCAATAGCAACAAGAAAGCGTTCCTATTGGTACTCCTTTGAATAGTTCAATCAAACATATTTTCAGACGATCGGATACATGAATATTCGATCACAAGTTTAAATCCTCTATGGATGTTTTGGAGTTTGCTCCCTTGTAAATAAAACTATCGATTTCAGTAAAAAATAGTATAAAAAATGTCTTACTGACTTTAGAAAGGTTTTTGGTACTAGTAAACCGAATAGAATCTAAATAAATTTTGATATGAGTATGATCGTTTATCACCAGTGTATCTTATTGGCGTTTGAGAAAGCCCTTTATCTATGAATAAAATCATAGTAAAGCCACGCATTAACAGCTATATTTAAACATTATGTAATTACTAATGTTTAAACATTATGTTATTACTAATTATTACTAATTACAACAAAAACGGTTCTTCCTTTGCAATGGAAAGGTTCTGCAAAAGAACAATCATACAAACCTGGAGAACATTTTCAATTATGAGATTTGTTTTAACACACAAATTATAAGCCACAACATTTTTATGTTGATAGTGTAATAAAAATACTGTTCAAAATAATATAATTATAACAGGGTAAATAACCTAGGAATTTATTTAATAAACGAAATAGTGGTTACCCACATCATGACATATAAAACATATATTTTCGATAGATTTCGAGTGAAGTCACTCATAATTCTAAGTTCAACTTAATTTAGTATAATTTCTCTATTGAGTAATTTTAGTGTGATTTTATTTCCTCAATCAGCTCTAAAAGTCTACATAGTTGCATATGATTATTATTTCAGGACTTATTTCTGAAGGAAAAAACGCTAGTATAATTGATGATTAAACGAACTTACCAAGTGAAGTTCTATCATAATTATACGTGGCGTTTTTTCCGAAGAAATAAGTACCAATTCCCTCCCAACCCAAGGACCCTGATGCTGATTTGATTTCGTCAACAAAATCAAGAAAAAGTATTCAAGAATATCTGATGTAATATATCTCTTAACGAAATGACGTACCAGCGAACGAGACGGCAGGCTGTGACACTGACAGCGCCTAGAGATTTTGATTTTAATACTCTAAACGGTAGTGAATGTAACGGTGCACAATTATGCATACTACATAGTTGCATATGATTATTATTTCAGGACTTATTTCTTCGGAAAAAACGCCACGTATAATTATGATAGAACTTCACTTGGTAAGTTCGTTTAATCATCAAGTATTTGTGTCAAGACACCTCAAACAATACATATTTATTTTGCATTCAATATGTACGTATTGAATAAACGAGACCAATGTCGACACCTGCAGGCGCGCTTGGCATTATATTACTACTAGTTGTTTGTTTTGCAAACGTTTTGAGTGATATTCAATGTCAAAAGATGTAGTAAAGCAATAAGCAACCAGTAAAAAAAATTAAGACATTTCTAAACGACAACATACTGCTATCATCAATCCGCCAGGTTTTAATCAAACTAGCTTTACACTATAACCCCGTTGTAATTTTTTTATTAATTTATTTGGAGAATTTGTAAAAATTGCTTTTAAACTAATTCTCCAAATTATCTGAAAGTTGGTTTGGCTATAGCTTGTGTTTTGTCCGGCAATATTTATGAATATATTAAATTACGAACATTACAGCTAAACAGTTTATAAAACGGGAATTACTCACGTATTTACACATGAGTTAAACAACTCTCGACGTTTCTTCCACAACAAGAGCAGACTTTATCAGGAGGAGTGAGCGTCCCGCCGTGCCCCGACTCCTCTCAGGACGCGCGCGCTGAAGACTGCTCTTGTTGTGGTAGTTGTGGAAACGTCGAGAGTTGTTTAACTCATGTGTAAATACGTGAGTGATTCCCGTTTTATAAAATGAATAACAGCTAAAGGTAATAACATATGTAATTGAAACGTTTCAGTCATTATACGAGTCAATAAAGACGGAGCCGTTCAAGATCCCGGAGGACGACGGCAACGACCTCATGCACACGTTCTTCAACCCCGACAAGGAGGGCTGGCTGTGGAAGCAGGGCGGCAGGTAACACACACACCATTCAACTACTACTTACATTATCACCCCATCTATGTTCCCACTGCTGGGGCACAGAGACTTTTCTCTTGACGAGATTAAGCCTTAATTCACCACGTTGGCCAAGTGCGGGTTGGTGAATGACACATCACCTTTAAACTTTTCAAGGTTCTCAGAACATGCCGGTTTCCACGATGTTTGCCTTCACCGTTAGAGTTAGTTTTTAAAGCGCACTTATTTTTCTTTAAGAATTATGTCCAGAGTGCCCGGCGGGGTTTTAACCCACCCGATCTTTGGTTTATTTTAACTCATTACATTTGTTTTATTTGCAGATACAAGTCGTGGAAGAGACGGTGGTTTATACTGAACGATAACTGCCTGTACTACTTTGAGTATACGACGGACAAGGAGCCGCGGGGGATCATTCCATTAGAAAATATATCTGTGAGTTATTATTTATTTATTAGCCACATAAAATACATTAGGTACGCGTTGAAATGACGCATTAAGCAAAAAGTAAAATATTAGTGAACCTATTATTGCATTTGCTGTGTAAATTGTCCAACAATATTTAATTATTATTCAAAACACATAAGTACTTCTGGAATGTATCAATCATTCATGCAAAAATACTATAATGGGTATCAGCACAAACAAAGGGCAAGTGATAATAATGTTTAAAGGGTCATTCATAAGTGATAGCAAGTTATGATTCATGATGAATCACGCAATGTAAAGTTACTTTTTTGTCGTTACTTGGTGAATGGTATTCCCATCAATGCAATGGCTTAAAGTGAAAATTGAGTTTATTAAACGGCAAATCACAACCACAACTAACCTAACACTTCTATTATAAATCGTGGTAGAATCGCTCAAAAATCAATATTTGATAATAAAATCTCTTTATTAAAATCTTATTTATTTCTTTATTTTATTTAACAAAATCCACAGCCCTTAAAAATACATATAACATTGTTCATATACCTGAGCTTACGGCCAAAAAACGCTTTTACTTTTTATAAATCATAAAATTTCATAAACAATGTCATTTATATCTTCATAAACAAGTTATTTTTGTCTTGAATATCTACCTAAACTTAGTGCCGGACTCTCGGACTATAAAATCTAGAGAGTTCAATTAGTATTTGAATTGGACTCTGATCTAAATTAAACGCAATTTGCCAGTGTCAAGTTTTATGAATTTACAAAATTATAAAGTTTTTACTTGTGTGATCGCAATTTCGACAATAGAGAGAGTTGAAACAACATTAATTACTACTTCTTTTAACTAAACATTATGAATGACAGTATCCATTATACTGTCAGACATATTCATTTAGATTCTTTTTTGAAATAATGTTATGTTAAGTTTAAGTAGTAACGCAAGTTTTGAGTGCATCTGGCGGATACACACGTTTCCCACGATCACACACATTAGCTCAAATGCAACGTTTCCTATTGTAATCATCCACGCGTAAAGCATCAATCAGAATAATTTCAGTAATAGACGGCTTAATTGTTACGTTTCAGTGAAATTAAGATTTGATTCAATTCTGTTCGGTTGCGTAATTATTTATTGTATTCAAGTCTAACTATGTGTTGCGTTATTTATCTATAATCCTTATTAATATGTTTAAACAAGCGAATATTTGTGAGTGTGATTGGATAGTTGCTAATCTTTCTAAATTTAAAATAATAGTTATAATACTAGTAATCTCCCAGGCTGATTTGTAAATCTAAACCATTCAATTTGATTCAGCAAGATGGAATTCAGTGACATACACACTTACAGCAGAATTATCTATGCTTACTATTAATAAAGTTATTGTGTTTTTAGTCTCGTATAATATAAAGTTAACTTCATACATGAGATTGCACATAGGCTACTTTAACTAACTTGTGCTCTTTTGAAAGCAAACAACTATAAAAGTAATTGCACATAAAACTAAAGGTAAGTACAAAACTATGGGTAATTGGATAATGCACCGTAAAAAGTATTCACGCTAATACGGTGATCCGCGAGCGGGTAATGCAAGGCTACATTGTTATACGTCATAACGTGTTTAATACTCGTTTACTTAACTAGTATATAATGTAAAACTTAAAAATAACATGACTAATTATAATGAAATACAAGCTTCGCTTTAGTTTTTTACCTTATTAACGAACCAATAGTTCATAATATATTTATAGGAATATATTTCCTCAATAACTGTACTCCCAACACTGAAAAAATTATTCAAATCGGACCAGCGGACTATAAGATATATCGAATCTATTTAAAGATTTGAGGTTGCGAACATCCTGAAGACTAGTTATAAAAAATGCTATAGGTACTTATAGTGATGGTTTAATCAAGGATATTATTTAGAATCAAAGATACAAATGCGATATATATTGTAACGATTTTATCAAGGATATTCTTTGTAATTGATTATGCGATGAAGCAACATACTATCTATAAAGATGGTGTCATCCGATGCAGGTAAATGCAGCGGCCAACAATAGTGGGTGTTGATTTACGTTAGATTCGAAGGTTACCGCCTCACTCGGAAATAATCCTTAAGAATCATTGTCAATACATTGTAGTCCACATCTAGCAACCTACATACATTTTCCAGAAGAAAAATGCAGATATTATATATGAACTTTTACACGAACATGTTTTTTTTTTACAAAGTTAACTATTAAAAACATATTGAACTCAACTGGATACTCACAGGAAATAGATAATGTTATCAGTGTCCTGTTTGTGCGGATTAAATCCATAAAGTAGGTAGTGACTGAGAACAATGTTTACAACATGATAAGTCTGAAATTATCTGGTAGCTATTATTGTTGGTTTTATGTAAATAAGTGCCTACGTTAAATTGTATCTGTGAGGAAACTTTGTATGCAACTACAAACCATTTTATTTTAAAATAGAATGACGTTATTTAATTTAGGTCAAATTATTTTTCCGTATTCTCTGACATCTGACACATGATTCTACGATTTTTACTTCATAATCACCCCTTACGTACTTGCTCCCAGCGTCCCAACACTGCGAATTCAGTAAGTGCCGGTTGGTGATGTCCTTGTCCTTCAAACTTTTAATGTTCTCGGAACACGTCGGTTTCCTCACGATGTTTGCCTTCACCGTTAGAGCACTTATTTACAAAGCGCACTTACTTTTACTTACTTTATTTTTCAAGAAGAAAAATTCGAAAAAGATGGGGTTTGAACCTACGATCTTCGGAATGAAAGTCAAGTGTGGTCCCACTTAACCCACTTAACACGGCTCTTAAAAATCGGCTCAATAAATATAATAAATAGCAATAACTAAATAGTAATAACAATATTCCAGGTGCGTCCAGCCAGCGACCGGCAGCGGCCGCACTGCCTCGAGCTGTACGCGAGCGGCGGCGCCGACCTCATCAAGGCCTGCAAGACCGACTCCGAGGGGAAGGTCGTCGAGGGAAAACATACTGTTTACAGGTTAAGTACTTTTATATTCATCATCATCATCTCAGCCGTTAGACGTCCATTGCTGAACATAAGCCTACCCTATATGACTTCCAGTCATTACGGTCGCTCGCAGCCTGCATCCACCTCTACCCGACCGCCTTCACCAAATCATCTGTCCACCTTATTGGTGGACGCCCATAGCTACGTTTTCCGATCCGTGGTTATGTAAAGTCGAATCCCAAAAAAGAATGATTCGGGACTTTCAATATTAGATTGTAGGGTTATACGGCGTGAAACAAAGACGTATCTATCTTAGAATTACTTAAAATTTATCACTCTTTGAACTTACGCCATTATTCTTTATATCGCCAGTCACTCTAACCAATTACTTTTTAATTCCAGAATGTCAGCAGCTACGGTCGAAGAGCGAGACGAATGGATCGAGTGTCTCCGTCGCTCCATCAGCCACAACCCCTTCTACGACATGTTGGCGCAGCGCAAGAAGAAAGCTCAGCACAACCAACACAACGCGCACTAGTCCACGACATTCTAGAACATTCTGGAACATTCTAGCACCTTCTAGAACTTGGGATTACTCTAGAGCAGAACACGATCGCATTGGCTCGTGATAGAACCGATGTGTAGTGATAAAATCAATCGAGTGATTTTGATCAGCTTGTTTTCTCAACACAAGCAACAACGCGCACTAGTATTCTACGACTTTCTAGAACGTTCTGGAACATTCTAGAACTTGGTGTTACTCTAGTGCAGTGATGAACTCGATAACATTGGCTCGTGATAGAATCGATGTGTAGTGATAAAGTCAATTGGGTGATTGTGATCGGCTTGTTCGGCCCTCGTCCATGTCGCTGGTGATTGATCCCGAAGCAGATTTCCAATGAACCTTCCTCGTGATTGTATCCGAATCTGCCTCATAGACTGCCTTTGATAGGAGCTAAGTATAAAACTGGGATATTTAAATATAAGAACATGAATGATATAAACACCATGATTTAAATGTTTTGTTTCATGTTCTAATATTGTTAGAAAACATGATGGGATATTATTTTAGTTATTTTACAAACATGCACAAGTTGAGTTCATATCTTATTTTGTATGTCTTGGGTTGAATAATATCCCGGACACATCAGCATATCGTATTGGTGAAGTTAACGTTATTTATCTCGTTTCATTTAACTGAATGTCTAACTTTATATTTGTACTAGCAGCTAACGATAAATTGAAATTAAAGACAAGATTCATAATGGTCTTGTTAAAAATATAGACATCTTTACAGCTTTCCGCCCTGCGGTTTCGCAACCTCTCCAACAATTTTCAGCCCTATCGATGCAGCCGTTCTTAAGTTATAAATAGTGTAACTAACACGACTTTTTTGTAGATTAGCGTTTGTTCTTACATACAACAGCTGTTAAGGTATATCAGTATTTATTTAAAAAAATGTTCGTGTAGTACCACAAAAAAACAGTTTTTTTTCTTTTGTAAGTGCTTATCATGTGTTTTGGACCATATTTGATACATGGCTTTTACACGTCCATGACTAACAGAATAGTAAATTTAGATGTTCCAGTGACACATAAATGAAAAAATTTAACCCAATTGTATTTTAAAGTAAAATGCAATAGGTATGTAATTTGTTTTATAATTTTATCCTCGTCTATAGTATTGTTAAATTCTCTTTTATTGATACGATTAGCTAATTGTTTTGTAATTCATAGATAAAGTATATATGAGCCTTGATTCCAACGTTTTGCACCTTTGGAATGTGTGTAAAGCAGCTCAAATTCGTCATTATTTGTTCTAAAAATATGTAATAACCAACATCCATATCTAAAGTAGTTTCGGCAGTAGTTTTGTAGCCGTAAAGCCGTAGAAATCATATCAATAATATCCAATTGTGAATAATCATCAGTCGTGTATGTGTGATTGTATATAACGGAGGTAAGACTGAAACAGTGTAATTATGTTCATGATTTTTTCATTTGTACTATTTGGATACGTCAAAATTTGTTCACACTAACTTAACACTATTGATATGAAACTTTGTTTTCTGTTTTAAACTTCATTCATTCTGTATTCTGTAAATACTCTACAAACTTTGCTAAATAACTAGGCGAAATATTTCAAATATTTGTTTAACTGTTTTTATTTGTAATCGGCATCACAAATATTGTAGCAAACTTATTGACGTATCTAAACCTATGTACAGGTGCACCTTCTAAAGTAAGATTGAAATGCTTAAGAAACATCAAATTCAAGGACTAATAAAAAGAAGGGAATATCTTGAGTGATCGCACCATAAGTACATAAAACACATGAAATATATATTCTTTTTGCATAACTATTTATATGATAATACAGATTGTTTTATTTTATGTTGTCTAAGCTAAATTCTTGCTTGACAATAAAAAGCTGGTATAGATCTTTAACTGCGTTAGTTAGAACTATTTTACCTTCAATTTCTTTTCAACTCCATTTCTTTTTATTTTAAATCTATACATCTTACTCTCACATAGCTTATTTAATACTGTAAAATATAAAGTTATGCTGACGCAGTTGAAGATCTAGATTTTAGTTTGACAATATTTTGTCAAATTAAAGTAATTTTATAAAATATCGTATTCAAATAAAGTATTACTTTTTTGTAATGTAACATACAAAATGTAAAATATACATAGTTGACGCCTATGTTTAAACTGATGTAAATTTTAAATCCATTCGTTAACAAGAGGTGTTATTTTAATTGCGGTTTCGCTTTTTTAATATGTGCAGCTTAATGTTAGTTGCATTAGGTGTAAAATAATGTGCCTAGTAAACATTTCTCAGGGAAAACTATATTATCTATTTAATTCGTGGTTTTTGTTTCGCGCTTCATATTTACCTGTATTTTAATTTATTTTCTATGTATACTTACCGCTAAACAAATATCCTGAATTTAATATAGATACCCACGTTCAGTAAGCAATAACAATTAGTATTATATTGCTATGTAATTTGCGAATAACATTCCTTTAATTCAATCTAAATTAATTGTTTTGTTAAAGTATCATTTCATTTATTATATGCCGTCACATGAAATTATAATTTTATTTATAAGGTACCTTCCTGTTTTTCATATTCTTTGTGTGATTGTAATGCGTAAAAGGATCAAGATTGGTAGCTTTAGCTATATTGGTAAATAATTGTGGCATCAATTTATGTTTTGTCTTAAGAAATTGTTTACTTTGTTGGTGTATGTCTATTTTTGAAAAATCATTTGGTGTTTGGTTGATTTTCCGGAATGGTGCCTAAAAACGATCTGTAATCTAGCATTAGTGTAGAAATAGGTACGCCATAAGCGCTGTATATTTGCCTAAATAATTTATCTCGATGGTAAAGTTTTATATGACAATGGATGTGCATAATAATGGCGTTGTAAATAATTTTGTAAGAAAATAAATATACATTATCTTTATTTATCCACTTGTTTTATTTAAATTTCGATGATTATTAAGACAAAATAATAATCAGAGGAATGTACGAAACGAAATCAAAGGCTTTTAATTTTTTTTTTATACATCCTCGTAAGGATAGTTTTGTTTTATTATCTGCAAACAAATTCGTTTTGGACTTCGCAGTATCATAATAGGCCATTCTTACATTGCCACGCACCCCGGTACACGTTGCGATATGCGTGCCGCTATAGTTTCTTGTAATTACCTCGTAAAGAAAACACGCACAGTCGACTGAAAATACTTACATACAAGTGAGAATGAAATTGTATAAGATGTAGCGGGGTGCGCGGCAGCGTGACAATGACCTGAAGCCACAACTACTGCTGTAGAATTGCTTTAAGGTTATGGGATCATTCGAGTTTATTTTTTGTATATTATGACTTAAAGAGTTTAAATAAGGCATTATAATTCTGCTAAGTACACATCTTGGGCAACTCTCTTGCTTGTATTGTCGAACCACATTGTCCCGTAAAGCATGAACACTTGCTCAGGTTGGATAAATCTTATAGTAGGTAGGTATTACAAGCTTTTCGCATGCGACGTTGCAAGCCTTAAAATGAATTTTCCCGCTATTAAAAATGCCAGTGTTATTATGATGCATGAGCTTGAGTGTAAAATTCTTAAAAATATCTTCAGTAGGTACCTTACCTAGTATTTGCCTGATAGAGTCAGGCCTTATGTAACTCTATTTCTTCCTTCACATGAATGAAATCTACAAGCGTTCAGTATATTAGTAGATAAGAATAAGGTCTTTAGTAGGTTAGGGATAAATGGAAATTCTTGATTTAGAATAAATATTATCAATGTGTATAAAATAATATCAAGGAGACTTTTAAACAGCTCTAAACAAATTGTTTCTTAAATTTCCCTGGGCCATGTATGATTCGAAATTTAAGACTTCTGACCAGCTTGTATAAAATAATGAACCCTACGTAAACACGCATTAGAGTTCAGTTAGTACCTAGGTACTCATTACCTAAAGAACCAGTTACATGAATTGTATTCATTAAACGTGTAGGTACTACTACTACTACGGAGTTGCTTTCGGCCAAGCGTGACAGCTTCCTTTTCCGATGTTGGTGAAACTATAATAAATTGCGTAAAGCATGTGTACCATATTGTAATTTGAGGTGAATTCATCGACTAACGTTTAGTTAGTTGTTCAAAGTATATAATTACTATGGTGATTTATAGTGCTGGTCTCAACAACAACTACAACCACAGCTCTTCAGTGTGTATGTCGTCAAATCGACTTAAACCTTCTCGACTAGAAGAAAAGAATGGCATCGTCTTTCGAATACTACAGGGTGTTTGGTAGGGAGCTGTACATACGCCTAGGGTAGAAACTAGGGATAGTCTGCTACCTACCCCCGCCCATTATATTGACTTTGGCCTCAAGGTTTTTTAATTTATTTTTATGTTTCATTTGACTTTTTTGTGAATTTTTGACTAAAACTACCTGTAGCTCATAATATATTCATAGGACAGGTCTGCTAATGGTCTTGTTTTAATCGTCAGAGTCTTAGGGTCCTGCAAAAAAACATTTTACACCAGAAAATTGTGGAAAAGAATAGTTATGGGGCCTGAAGTACCGTGGTAAGGTAAAGAAATAATTTTAAGGGCAACTTTCTATGGGGTTTAAAAAAAAACTAACAGGTTTGGAGTTCTTCTGATTTTTTTAAAACATCCTCAGTTCATGCCCTTTCTAACGATATGCTAAAAGTGTTATTATCACTTTTAGTTCATAATTATTAATTAATTTCCGCAACCAGAACCGGTACTTCAGGCCCCATAACTATTCTTTTCCTCAATTTTCTGGTGTAAAATATTTTTTTGCAGGACCCTAAGACTCTGACGATTAAAACAAGACCATTAGCAGACCTGTCCTATGGATAGATTTTGAGCTACAGGTAGTTTTAGTCAAAAGTCAAATGAAACATAAAAATAAATTAAAAAAAAACCTTGAGGCAAAAGTCAATATAATGGGCGGGGGTAGGTAGCAGACTATCCCTAGTTTCTACCCTAGGCGTATGTACAGCTCCCTACCAAACATCCTGTATATCAAATCCGAATTACTTATAATGGGTTATGTTGGAGATGCATGTGCTCAATGGTGCTAATTTAAAGGTCAAATTAAGAATACCCGTATTTTATTAAGGTCGGTTAAAAAGTAGGCGGACAATGACTAGGTAAAGATTTATATTTTATTGGGTTGAA
Source organism: Chloroclystis v-ata (assembly GCA_963691955.1). Taxonomy (NCBI): domain Eukaryota; kingdom Metazoa; phylum Arthropoda; class Insecta; order Lepidoptera; family Geometridae; genus Chloroclystis; species Chloroclystis v-ata. The sequence goes on from OY829899.1 coordinate 8,550,701, forward strand.
GTAATTAATAACATTGTAAAAAATTGTGACAACATTGTTACAAGACTTGCAAGTTTATAGATAAAAGGGATACTTAAACATAATGGACAAATTAAATATATTATTTTATAGTGGGCGTTTGTGTTGTTCATCGAAATAACGAGATTTGCGATGTCGTAAACAAAACAATAGATAGTTACTTAAGTGGTTTATGTGCTCTTTGTGTATTTACCTACCACGCTCTACGTGTTAATACCACAGTATTGAGATGATAAAAAATGGATCATCATTCGACGTTACAACAAGACGCCTGGTAAACGTGGTTATTATAAAGATTCTCCTAAGATATATAATAGGTTCTATTGGAGAGTTCTGTGCCCAGTTGTGGGACGTCATATAGATTGTCTTGATGATACTTATCGGTGTAAAGTCGTTATTTAATTCTCCAAGCAAATTTTTTTTTTTTGTATCGGATATTGTTTTGTTTTTCATCTAAAAGTAGATATTACTGATTTACCTGAGCGAACTAAATTCACTTTTATGATCTACAATCATGCAATCCTTTCTTTATAATATTAGTAAGACCTGTCGCTAACACTGAAGGTGGCATACAAATACAAAGTTTCCAAGGTATTTCAGAACATAACTTACATTTAGTAGGTACCATCCACACCTATCAGGGCAGAGACCGGGACATACCTAGGTATGTCTTATTATATGTAAAATTGTGAGCGAAAATTGGGATACGATTGGCCCAAATAAACTGTCCCAAATGTCGCTTTGCCAACAGAGCTTATGGGCCCATGCCGAGCTTATGGGCTTTGGGCATAGCCAAGCTCTGTTTATCGTTAGGTAAGATGTGTGGTCGTCCGAAGTTCGTGGGTTCAACCTCACCGGGAACATCTGCATTATTCTTCTTGAAAAGTTTATGTGCTTTAAAAAAAAGCATGTGCTCTAACGGTGAAAGCAAACATCGTAAGGACGGCATCTTCTGAGAAACAATCCGCTCTTGGCCAGCGTGGTGAATTAAGGCCTAATCTCTATCGTCAAGAGAGAAGACAAATACATAAAATTACGGAATTAAAACCTTCCTTGATTATGTTAACAAATCGCGAAAGTTCAACAGAGTCTATAATAAAATATGCAAGTCCCTGACGGACTCGGTTCGGACAGTGTGGATTGTACCTACTTTACCTTGGCCTGAAAATAAAGTGGTGCATCGTTCCATAAATTATGACTAAGTAAATGTACCACATACATAGTAGTAGTCTATTTTTATCTACCTATAAATTATATTGCGACGCAAGAGGTTGCGGGTTCGATTCCCGCCTCGGAACAACTATTTGTATGATCTGCAAATATTTGTTCCGGGTGTCTGGGTGTTATATATGTATAATAAAAAATATCTATCTATGTATGTATATTATATTAAGTATATCAGAAATCTAGCACCCGTAACACAAGCTTCGAGCTTACCACGGGGCTAGATGTCGCTGTGTAAAATTGTCCAGTAATATTTATTTATTTATTTATATTATTACGTCACAAATAAATGTAAGTATTTTTTCTTAACTCATTATTGTTATAATTTGCGGCGCAGAGTTAAGTAAACATAGTCCATGAACGTCACGGCACGGTTCTAGACATTTTCACACTTCAAGGTTTTTAATTTCCAATGTAGAGCAGAGCTTGAATCACACGGTTGTAAAATACTTATGATGTCTTAGTTATCATCATCATTTCTGCCATTCTGCCGTCGGAACGTCCACTACTGGTACCTAATTGGGAAGATTTACATCCAGTTATTGAGGAATTTTAGTTGTTTCCAAACTGACTTACATCCAAGGCGAATCAGCAGCTCTCAATTAAACATCCGTTTATGTTGATGATGGTCATTTCGAGAACTTTTCGGCCCCTACAGTTATCAGTCTGCTCTTACAAATATCGATAACCCTGGTTATTTTGTTTTTCTTTTATGCTAACTGCATTTAAGTTCATTGGTCTGCCAATTGTCCAGGTTTGATCGAATAAGCTTTAGTATATTTAAAGAGCACAGAAAAGGTATTCATTAAATACTCATTAAAAGTTTTTGAAAAGGTATAGTCAATCGGGTTAATTTTTTTTACGCTAGTTTTTGCCTCCTCAAAGTATTGCTTACTGTGTTCACGGTAACTAGGTAAAGAAAGAATACAAATACAATACAAGGTGGACAAAATCCCTGAGTATAATTAAATAGTAACTACTTGACGAGACAATGGACGTGCTACCTTCATACCTTTACCTTGACAATGATCGCGGATGACTTCGCTAATCGAATTACCCTCGGATTGACAATCAACCATGAAATGAAGGAAACCATGATTGCGCGTTAAATCAAAACAATGTAGATAGGGCAGTAATTATACTCTAGGTACTAGAAAATCTTTTCAAGGAAAAGGTAAGAAAATGTTTTTCCTTTTATAGAATAATCAAGTGTCTTAATGGGTTGGCCTTAGCCCTATACTATGTTGTTAAACTTGTGTTACGGGTGCTAGGTTTTGATATACTTAACATAATATAATTTAGTGAATTGTCAGGCAATATTTATTATTTGTTTTATATACATACATTGATAGATATTTTTTGTTAACATATAGGTACATAACACCGGAACAAATATCTGCAGATAGTACAAATTTTGTTCCGAGGCGGGAACAGAAACCGCAACCTCCTGCGTCGCAAGCAGACCTTCACCCGCTGTGCCACAGAAGTCGTAATTAGGGTACTATGTAACTGCTTGAATCAGAAGTAGGCAGGTAGGTTACCTACATTATGGAATGATTTCTTCCATACATATGTAGCGTGCGATAGCGTGTGTTGCAGTAATTTGGCTTTTTGTCGACAACGAGCGCAATAATACAAAGTTGCGGTTGAAGATCGTGATAAATGAAACCCATGCTGAAAGAACATGGTACATATAATTCGGTAGAGTACATAGAACGATGCTCTGTCTATCTTCTGGTATCTATAGAAACCTCAAGTAAAGGTATATTTAAAATCACAATTATAATTAAGTGTGATGATGCATGCACCTTGTTTTAACTGTAGTGTAATTTAGTTTGCATGTACTGTGTAAAATTAGTACCTTTACTACTTTATAATAAGTAACATGTGGCATTATGCATCAAAATTGTTAGCACATAGCTTCTTCACTTGTACCTATCGAACAAAACAAACATAATGAATGTTTAAAAGGCGTCAAATGATAGTACTTTTCGGTGCCACAATAATATTTATCAAATGCCAATAAATGCAGAACATAGCTATTTGCTATTGATAAATATAGTGACATCAAAAAGCACTTAATTCCTTAACATTATCATGTGCTAGATTGCAATATACTTACATGTACATAAATATTGTATTTATTGATGGTACCGTCTGTGGTACCGTGAAACGGATGACTCGTCTTTGTACCTGCACGTTGCGTGCCCTCAATGTAGGTACATTGGTTGTGTTAGCTCAATTATTTTTCCACTTCACTTATTTTGCTTTGTGGATTATTTTCTTTATCACCGGTATTTAATAGTGTAATAATAGACTGAGCGAGCGAAGCGTTTCAGTTTCAAAGTGACTGAATTTTTTTCGTCTTTATGTACTTACCTATTATGTGTACCTATGTTAATTTCGGATTCATTATTTAATTAACTACGATTTATTCTCAGCTTAACTGTAATTTATAAGACGGTTATATAACAATATATGCTCATTATATAAACAATACATGAAAATTATAAAACGCGGAAGTTTGTGAAGATGGATGGCACTTTACAACAGGTGGTAGTTTTATAGAATCTTTACAATAGTAGTTTTAAACGTCAGAATAAGATATAAAGCTTCTTTTACCGCGGGAAAATCAAAATCAACGCCAGCAGTTTCAAACATTCGCTTTGTAGTTTTTCAATGTTTGTAGACTGCAATATTTCGCAGACTTATACGCTTTTATTTAAAAAAAGTTGTATAATATCTTTTAACGAAATTCCTCACGATGTTGTATTTTACTTACTGGTTTCGATAAGGGCCACCTTTTGCATTAATTTCGCACACTCTTTGGCAAGTAGGTGAGTATGCCATATTCCGCGCTGGAATACTGATATAATTATTAGTACGTATCTATAGGTACATTTTGATAACAGTAAATATGTTTTAAGTAACTAAACACGTCAAAATATTTAAATGTAGATATTATTAAGCTATTGCATAGCTTCTACCGCGGCCTTGAGCGTGCAGACCGAATCCAGAAATTCCTGAACGAAAAAAACCTAACACCCCCTGATAAAAAATGCTATGCAATAGCTTTTACTTTACCCCGGCAGTCTCCGAGTACCACACGTTTTTTTATTATACCTTGGATAATTTAGACACGATTCCTAACCTGTATAATTAGTACTCATATACCTTATAACTTACGTATTTAGTCGATTATGCCAAGGTCTTAAATATTTACCTGAATATATTGTACAGCATGACCCTTTAGCTAGGTTTATTTACCTACCCATTATAAGACGTCTACAATACGTAATATTAAGACTGTTCATAGATATTTACTACCTATTCTTGTTATTACCTTCATAGAATTAAAAATTTTAAGGCTTTTCGTAAAGTTCACCATCATCTAGCAACGATCGATAAATATGGGTTAGTTATGTGCACCTAATCAAAAGTATTGTTTTTCCATTTTTGATTGTTCGATGAACTATTTCCTTACTGACTCAAAAGTGTACTCGTTTACTTTCAATTTCAATATGAAAGCAAAATAATAGTCTATAACCTTCTTGTAGGTATTAAAGGGCCAAAAAAATATTGGAGAAAGTCATCATTTCTAAAGGGCAAACTTACGTCAGTGAAGCCCATTAAATATCGCGTGACTAACACTTGATCGATATATAAATAATAATATTGAAAACGCTGACTGTATATTTTTTATCATATTACAAAAGGCACATATTTTTTCAAGAAGAAAAATCCAGTGGTGCGTGGCGGGGTTCGAACCCACGAATAAAAGTTGAGGGCTTCCACTTAGCCAACAGAGCCCGAAACGCGTTCACTACCCTTTTATTCTATAATTTTTCATACAAAAGACATCAACGGTCACCTTGCTACGCCGTAGCCGAATGCGGTCTAAAAACTGAATGAAGTCTAAAATTACTCTATCTTAGACTCCATCCATCGCTTTCATTATTTTCAGATCCACAATTTAATTTGCCTTTGAAAAAGAGTGAATAGGTAGGTATTAATATACTTTGTATACGTTTTCAATATTTGATTTCACTCAATTTTCTTTGCACTAACATGTAAAAACCTAAAAACGTCCTTCAAACATTTCACACACCTCTTTAGCGTTGATAAAGGAGAAGCCGTTTTCCCATTCATAAAGAATATTTAATCTCATTTATTTATTCAGTGTCGCATTTAGCCAAGGTCTGTGAAAATAAGCCCTCTAATAAAATTAACATAAATAATTCACCCTAGTGTTATTTTTGCCTCTATATATAGAGACATAAGAAACTAGCTGTAGACACGCGGCTTTTTTCGCGCTTAAATTAATTTTGCCCCGGAATAATATTATGTCTTCCCGCTAGATGTATTTTATTTGTTATTCAGCTGTATGAGCTACAAAAATGTTAAGTTTCATAAAAATTACTTGACGTAATTCGTTTTTGTGAGAACGACTGACTAACATCCAACTATTCCAAGTTCTGCATGTATAACAATTGGTAGAATTTAAATGGTTTAATCATAAAATAACTTTATTTATTTATTTTACCATTACTTAGCTTCACTCGCCAGTACACGCACCCTCCGTCTATCTTATTGTCGTAATCTGAATATTTACATCTGACTATGACTCTTAGATGACTCTATATAAAAACAAAAATATGTGCGATGAATATTTAAACAAACATACTTTAATGATGTCATTCCGAGAAACGGTGTTGCATTATTAATGTGGCAAAGTAGCGTTTGTTTTGGCTCTGGTTTCGTCAACATACACAATGGATGCAACCAACCTAGTCAAACCTGATAATACATACATACATAGTAAGTAGACGATTAGAATAAATACCTACATAATTAAAGAACAGGGTCTTCCCATATGAGTGGCTGCTACGAGATGTTTTTACGTTGTACGTGTATTTATGTTTCCACTACTAGCAGTTTTATAATGGTAAACATAATTTGTATAATAATGTTAAAGTAAAAACAAATATTTAAAAACAACCTACTTATACCAATACCTTACTTGTTTGTAGATAAAATATATTCAATCAAGCGAATAATGTTTTTTAATTAAATTTCTGTCTTGGTAAATTAATAAAGGAGGCAAACAACTCATAAGTCACGAGACAATGAACAATTAATATTTTATTTGCATCCATAAAACTAATCTGCTTTCTCTGAATAACACAGTTTTATGAAGTTTCTTTAATACTAACAAGATATCTTAAGTGTACTTAATAAATAATTAGAAAACGTTACAAAGTGAAGCATATTTTTTAAATGAGAAACAATTAAATTAAATTATGGTAATATAATTTAACAGCCACCTTTAACTAGAAGAGCCACCTTTAACTAGAAGAGCACTTGTCATATAACAAAAGTGCCCTATATGTGCCCTGTGGTTGTCCTTTAATAAATAAATAAATAAACACAAATGAAAAAAGAAAACTAATAAAATATTACAATTAAAATATTACTTTTATGAAAAATAAAAATATTATACGGGCTACAGAGTAATCAACCAAGAAATTACGTTTTTTGTAGGCTGAAAAGATACCTTTTACATTTTATATTCTCTATAGAGTTGAGTTTTTAGGAATAGAGCTAACATACTAGAAATATCTTGGTAAAATAATATAGTTGATAAACAGGGAAACGCCTTGAAAACTCCTTATGACCTAATGACAACGACCTACAAAGTCAAATGAGACATGACTATTAAATCCTTCATTAAGTTTTGTATAAGTTAGAAATAATAAAATATTTATATATTTCAGGGATAATCATTGATTGTATTTCCCTTCCACTCACTCCTCTACGTATGTAGATAGTGGTAGTGTATACTACCTCCTAGTCTAGCGCTTCCTCAGGCCAGGATCAAGTAGGAATCAAGTTCGTCTAATTAACTGTATTAACTCTTGATTAATTTTATGACATCACAAACAGCTTTCATACACTTTCATTACTTTCTAAGTGCACATCAAATATCCTTTCTAATAAAGCATGTATTAATAATTCCACTTGGATTACATCCAAAAACTGCTCAAACCGGTCTTACAGCTTTAAATTAAAGTAGCTATTTCTTACAATATTCGTTAGATAACTGATGTGACACATGCCAAAGTCTTCTCAAGGTCTCTTCATAATTTTTGATTCCGTATCACACTAATATTATGAAGGCGAAAGTTTGTCAGAGTGTGTTTGTTAATTTTTGCGACTAATAAAATTTGGTATGAAGTTACCTGACTCCCTAAAGGTAGGCTACGTTTGTATAATAAACAGTTGGTTAGGTATATATATTATAATTTACCCTGTAAAAAAACATCATTTAGTTTGAGTCCTTCCTCATTTTAAGGGTTTAGTTAAACAAGGCAATCTTATCGCGCACCTCAGGATTTTTCTCTTCTGATCTATGGTAAAAATGTTTTTTATTTAAATTGTATTGTCCCAGTAATAAGGGAGTGTTCTTTTTTCTTTTCTCAAAACGAATTCGCCGGATATTGTTAAACCTTTATGTTGTATCTACGGAAGCTTATCATGCGCGTGGCTCGACAAACACTTGCTTTTATTAAATATTTCAGAAACATAAATGTGTTTCCTACTCTTGCCAGAGATATTAAGTCGATGCTCACGACTGTACACGAACGATATCTAATTTACATGAAGTGAATAGTACATCATTGCAAAGTGCGTCTATGACCTCATATTTATCTATCTAAAGTTGTATTCCACTTATCCATAGAGAAGAAAACTCATGTTACGTATCTAGATTACTCAATAAATATATCTCTGGGAAATCTGATTGACTAAGTATGCAGTTAACTCTCATTGTAATCCTTACTAATGTACCTAAAACGCGAAAGTTTGTATGTATGAATTTCTGTCCGTTTCTCTTTCAGCTGGCTACTACTGAATGGTTTAAATTACCTATTCTTCACAATTATATAGCTCATCGGAATTGCAATTAGGCTTCACTTTCCGCCGTTATGCGGAAAAGCGGAAAGTTAGCTAGCGGAATTTCGCAGAAGTACTTATATAGAAATAAAAATAAAATGAGACAATAAAAATAGCAAGACTTAAGCAGACATCTTACCTTAAATAGGCTTCGCTGTTCACCTTACGCCTTAACAAATGTGACCTCTGTTGCACTCGAGGTCGCCAAGAATATCTTCTTTTTACTCTGAGTTTTACTTTAATTTTTCAACAAAGTAAGTTTTTTAATGGTTTTATTCTTGTAATATTTTTATAATAAATAAAAAACATTACAATATTACAAACCCTTGAACCATGATGAATAGAAAAGGTAAATTAAATTAAGGTGATAAATAATGATTTGCATGTGTGTTATTTGGAAGAGCGAGATTCATCTTAAACAGGTTCAATTTACCTTAAAAAAACCTCAATAAATGTATTTTTATTATATTACCTTTGTACCTGAAAAGGTACCTAAAAGTGTGGGTATAATAATGAAGATATACAAGATGACGATGATGTTATTTTTAATATTGCCTTCCAAAAGTAATTAATAAGGGCCAAGCCACGGAATACAAAATTTAATTATACAGACCACAGACCAGAGCATGCATGGCTTATTGTTGTGACCCGCTGCTGCTGGAATTTAATATTCAGCTTTATAAATATTAATTAATATATTCTGAAAAAATGGTTGGTGATCGAACTTGGTACACAGAACGACGTACCTGGTTCTGGAGATATTGTTTAAATCCCCTATTAGGTTTGACGTAACCCGCCTGGGTATAGATAGCATGGTACTATTCCAAAGCCTGCACCACTTTTTTGTCCCGAGACAGGGATTGACCCCGTAACCTCTTGCGTCGCAGCTGGAACTTCGCCCGCTGTGTCGCAGAGTCGGTCGTCTTATATTAATATATTATAATAGGGTAGACCCGGAGCAATTGTAACACTTTTTAGTTTTCGGACAATTGTACTATATAAACTTGGGTATTTTACTATAATGATTATGTTTCTAGAAACCTCAATTCAATAGCTACAAACCATTTTGTTGAATTTTACAGGGCGAGTGCTACAATTGACCCCTTCCCAGGGTCACTTGTACCAAAAATTAAAAAGGAAATATAAAACAAACAAATTATCGAATCATAACTATAGTATCGTATATTTGTTATTTTGGCATTTATTAATCAGTCACTATAAATAAGAACGTAGGTTTCAGGAACAGTCCTACAAAATTCACAAGATAAAACTAAACAAATTTAAATAAAGTTTTCTCCACTTTAAACACAAATAACTCAAATTCTTATAGTTTGGCATAATCGTTTTGGTCTAAGCTTTGATTGAGAGTTAACAAATAGCTTATATATCTAAAATTGTTGGAAATAATTGACATATATTATTTTCTATGGAGTTACAATTGACCCTGTACAAATGCCCCTGTTAAACTTTAAGTTAACTTTAAGTAAAATCATTATCTATCCAGTAACATTGAATGCAAAGATGGCGAAATCCACTTAATTATTTGTTAAGACGACAGAGTGTTAAAAAAAACAGTATGAAACTATTTATTAATTACTATTTCACCTAATTTGTACTCATTTTTGTAAATTAATCAGGGGTCATTTGTAACACGGGGTTCATTGTACCGTTACAATTGCACCCAGAGAAGACGGTACAATTGACCCCAAGTATAGATTTTGGAGAAATAACTAAATATCTCGGAACATTGTTGTGCTTTAGACACACAATATTGGGAATTCTAAAACTGGATACCTATGTAAACGCGTGGTTAATATATAATTACATGAAACACAGTAACCAATGAGTGACAGGGCAATCAAAATAGCAAAAAAAATTACTTTGGGTGCTTGAATACAAAAAAATGCTCCTACAGACGTCCGTTTCGCAGCGAGCGCGCTGCCGACTAGTGAGCAAGTCGGGACACTTAAGGCGCGTACCCCGGCTAACGCACGCACAGATAGGTCTCCTAGAAGTTGAGATATTCCCAATGGTACTATTGCCCCGTGTTACTAGTGACCCCGGTCTACCCTATATATATTTTTTTAAATCAACTGCATCATCGCTAAATAACGTAATTTCTTGATGACAGCTGTGGAATGTGTTTACAGTATATCCATTTATTCAATTAGTGTGTCCAATGCTGTTTTTCATTGCAACACATATTTTTCATAGCGTATTCGCAAACAATGCAGGTAAACAATCTATTATAGTAGACGCGGTGTATACATTTGTGCACATAAAAATGTGTATTATCAAGTTAAAAACAGAATGCTGTTTTTATCAATTGTTGTCTACTTCAATATATAACTTTAGGAAAATGGTAGTTAGTATAGTGTATACTAGCAGAGCTTATGAAAACAAACTAAATTACTCCATGAGCGACCCTTACAGATTTATTATTAGTATAGATTGCACCATTTTCCGATCACGCTCTTCAAAAAATATAATCAGAATTTAAGAAAAAATATTAAACTATCATTCGTTGCCTGGTCCCTCTTAGCTGTTCAAGTAGTTTATCTTACACGAACATCCAGATTTCAATTTTCAAGTTCCCTGAAAATTTTACTTTTCAAGAATCATTCCATTATTTTAAAACATAATTAAAACAACATGATGCTAAGGTTTAATCAAAGCTAGAACCAATTGGCCAGTGACTAGGGATAAGAACTTTAAGATAAGATGAGATAGGAACTTTCTGATAATACAACCAGATTTCAAAAGAAAAAAAAACAAATTACCTAATAAAATTATATCTTATATTTGAAGACACCTTTGCATGCGCTAATTAATTCAGCTCTTTTTAGATTAACATTTTTTTTAAACATAGAATTTATCCTTCCCGAAAATACAACAATGTTAACATTAAGATAAGCTTGTAGGTATAGCGAAACGTAAAAGATAAAGGCACTTTATCCTTAACGTTTTCATATGATCATACTAATATATTGTTTCCACAAGCCTTTGGTACACATACTTAGCTGCTTATCACTCAGACATGAACATCGCACCTTTAAAAAAAACCACAAACATAATTTTATATTAAAACACGTTTATTCTTGAACCATCAAATCACGACTTCAACACTGGCATTCTAAATAATTATAATAGTAAAAATAATATTACCTACTAGAATTGCTCATGTGGCGATAAATTTACTTTCTTAATTGACTACATTATTTGAGCTTGGTAGTTAGTTACTCGATTCTAAATAGTACAAAATAAATATTGTGCAGTGCACCTCATTCTTATAAAGTAATGTGGAATGTTATTGTTGAGCTCATCGCTTTGGCAACATGTCCTCGACCTTTCGATCCGTACACAACTTGACTCGTCTTCACAACACGAATCGAGATATTGGTTTTACAAATACACATTCCATTAGGTTTTCTTACTCTATGTTATTATACAAAGCGATATCTACACGCGTATCACTGGTATGACCGTTAGATCAAGGTAACTCTTAATTTTTGGTAATGTCACGCATAGCGTTTATTGGCCGAGACGGTTATGTCGGCGCCGCGTTGGGACTAAGCCAGGAGGTGCGTCAGAGCCAGCATCAGCACGGAGGCGGCGAGCACGGGCGCCGCGGCCGCGCTCTGCGCCGGCGTCGGCGGCATCACGTCATCCCCAAACACGTAGCTCTTGGAACCAGTATGCGACTTCAGAATCCTATAGTTTACCTCATTCGGTGACACTTGGTTCCTCACAAAGTTAAACAACCTGTTTATTACGACGTAGGTGTTGCCTTTGTCGTCGAAAGTGAATCTGTCGACCCACTGAATGTAGTTCGTGTCACGGGCGATGGTACGTTGACCGCTATGGAAATCGAGAGTCGAATTCCATTCTGCGATAGTAGAGTTGCCAATCAGACCGAAGAAAAGAATGCCGGCGGCGTCCATCTTCATTCCGTCTGTTTGGGATGCCTTCGTTCCTATATCGGTTATGTAAGGGTGCAGGGCGCTGCTACTCAATTGTGCGAAAGATTCGTTTCGTAGGTCAGAAGCGTTGATAGAGTAGAGGTGATAGCTCGCGAGAGGACAGAAGTAGACCTTCCTGTCCACGGTGGAATCCGCGGTGAGGTACTGCGGGCCGAGCGCGATGCCGTCGATGTTGACCGGAAGGCTGAGCGAGGTCCCGTTGATGCGGATCGCCGTCGCGTCCGACGCCGAGGCCATCGTCTGCGAGTCACGCAATTTCCACGATTTTTTGTCGCTGCGGCGGAAAACAATGATACCCGGATCCGTAGCGCTGTTATCCGTAATGTATGCGTAGTCACCATCCCTGTTGTCAACGACGAGATCGTTCAAGTACGTGGTGTTGGGATTAACTGTTTCCACTGGAAGCGTGTAGCGCTCCATCTCGTTTTTTCCGGTTTTGAGATCGATCAGGACGATGGAAGGTGGGCACTTTGTATTGGGCTTTTGCGTGAGAGTCCCTATCCTGCCGTTGTCCAGGATCCACATAATGCCGTTCTTATCGATTTCAACGTTCTGCACAAACTGTAGCGCGCTGCAGTCTCCGACGGTGTTGTTGCCCCAATCAGGGAATGGTCGAAGCTTGGGCGCCGTGTCGGTGCTCTGCAGAGGAATGGTTGCGAGAGTTGCCGGGACTCCGTCCAGCATCCTCGGCATGGTCAGGAATAGGTTATCTTCATAGAAGTTAATGCCAGAAATTAAAACATTTTGAGGGATGTATCTGCTGGTATTGACGAACTCCGCGCGTTGGGCGGGGGTATCCCAATCGAAGTCTATGGTGTTCCATTCGTAGATGACGCGGAACTGTTCGCGGCGGGGATTGGGAGCGCGGGGCACTGTGTCGTTCTGCGCGGCGGCGGCGGCGAGCACGGCGAGGAGCACTAGGGGCAGCATAGCGGGGCGTGCGGCGCGGTCGGCGCTTTCTCTCAGACTGAGGCGCAGGCGGCCGCGCGGCAGGGCGCCGCCCGCGAGCGCAGGGCTCGGCGTGACCGCGCGCAGACGTCACCCAGCCCTCGCCGCCTCTAAATACTTAAGTCGTCAGCCGACTCCATAAAATTATCAACACGCAATCAACTTAACGTCTGCTACAGTTATACTTGCATATGCAAATGTACAAGGGTGTCCCAAGGTCGAGTCTCACCCCTGCCCAGACGGAGGGGACAATAGCACACGCAATTTGAAGGGAAGATTTTATTTAATAATGACTTGGCAAGAAATGTTTATCAGAAACAGATCTTAATTTATTGCTTTACTTTCCCTGAAAGCAAGGAAAAGCTAGAAATAATTATACTTTAATTATATTAAGTACTAGAAAAATAGTGAAGGTTATATTTTATGATTGTTACGGTACCTTGAGAATTTATTTTTCGGTGGAATTTAACGGCAAAGGGTCATGAAACTTCCTATTTGTGTACATTAGGGACACTTTCGTAATTGCTTTTTAAATATTTATAAGTGCTTGTTTGCGAAACAATAATGTACAAGTGGTGCATATCAAAAAATGTTAAAATCAATCTTGTGGTGATAATGATAATGCTAGCTTTCTTTTTTTTTTATTAAAATACCTAATTAACCTCAAATGATAAAATATTTGTGGTGAAATCATAAAATTAAATGTGAAATCATAATACTTTAACACCCTAATCTAAATTGTAAATAGTGAAAAAACACAGGTCGGGTAGTTATATGATTTTCAAATTTATTATTAAATTCAGATATACTGCCACACATATAATTTCTGATTGCGTTTATTTTGTTGGTAGTTGTTATTAGTGGTTTTTAAGTTTAGGTGCATGAAATGATGGGAGTGACTAATGATTTAATATGTATCTATGTAGGTAGAGCATAGGCGATTGTTAGCATCCAAAGGGCATGCTTTGTAATAGTGAATCAGAGATCAAATTATACTTTATATAGGTATATTATACCTAAGATGATTAAATGAGTCAATTCTTTGATGCAAGTTTAAATACAAAATTAAACTACTATATTTGAACTGTATTTTATTGTATTGTGTAACTTCTATAATGCATTAGTTTTTTTTAATAATAGATGTAAGTTTGTATAAATAAATAAATGAAACTGATAACATACCATGATATAAATGTTTTTGAGTTCCCCGATATTTTGACACTGGTTCAAGCGCCATCTATAATCACCCGAATCATGTCCATTTTTAAAAACCCTTATAATTTAAAAGTTTGATTATACTATTTTGTAATATCACATTATTTTGAACAAAACGCCTCGATAACTTATTTAATGTATTATTTATTTTATTACTAGCCCGGTCAATTTAAACATTCGGTGTTACATAAAGTCCCAACAAGCTGAATTTCTGTGAAATTGTTCAAAACATAATTATAATCAATGCATGGAAGTTCCCCATCATTCCCCACTAAGGAAAAAAAGTTATTCAAGGTCAAAGGTAAAAAATATGAGATTTTCGCGATTTTCGGCAAAACGGTAAGTTTAATCATAAAAGTACCTCAGAACAAATTGTAGATCATAAAATTATCTATAAAAATGTATCAATACTTTTTTCTTACAAGCCACCGTTTCTGAGATATAACGATTCAAAAAGTTACTAAAGTTGTTTTCAAAATGAAATGAAATGTTCAAAAAGTTATTAAATTGCGTCAATAGCGATGTATTGCATGATACTTTGTCGGAACGAAACGAATCCTCCATTGTTTGCGATTCAATATTAGAGCACGACCGGCCTTGACAATTTGTGCATGCCAACTTTTATAACTTTTTGAATCGTTACATCTCAGAAACGGTGGCTTGTAAGAAAAAAGTATTGATACATTTTTATAGATAATTTTATGATCTACAATTTGTTCTCAGGTACTTTTATGATAAAACTTACCGTTTTGCTGAAAATCGCGAAAATCTCATTTATTTTACCTTTGACCTTGAATAACTTTTTTTCCTTAGTGGGGAATGGTGGGGAACTTCCATGCATTGTTTATAATTATGTTTTGAACAATTTCACAGAAATTCAGCTTGTTGGGACTTTATGTAACTTCTACCTCATTTTTGTGTTTAAATTGACTGGCCTATACCATTACCACCCGCTGGGTAAACTTGGTGATTATAGCAAGTCATCGCTTTTATTTTTTTATAGAAAAGACGTGGTTTAACAGCGATGGAACATTGCAATTAAACCCGAGGCTCTATTGCTTATTACTCCAAATGTAGGTATTGATGAATTATAAATGTTAATTAAAAAGTAACGCCTCTTACTTTTTTAGCCAATCCTATATTATTTTATTCAATTTTTTTATGCCCATCAGGAAAATAAATAGTTTTTTAACTATAATAATATCATATTATTGTAAACCTTAGTACCTACCGTTTTTTAAACGTTTTATTTATTATTGTGATACACAATTACATCAGTTGTTTACGAACCTGTTCTGTTTGTATCATGAACACATGTCAAGAACAAACAAGTGACTTCATGTGTATTATTACAAATACCTTATTGGTCCATCAGTAATCATCATCATTACAACCCATTATTGACCTACCTATATTAAGATTTTTTTTAAATACCCCCGATGCCTTAAAACATCGATTCCTGATGAAATCACATCGCTTTTCATTTATAAAGTCCTTATTAACGTTTTCTGAAATATTATATTCATCATCATCATAATAACTCATTTATATTAGCGGGAATCGGAAGAAGTTTTCACCAATAAAACCCATTATAGGTGTTGGAGAGTGGTTGGTTCTATATATCACTATGCTTACCAGGCGGGTTGGTGACCGCAATAAGTGGATACAGTTCGTGTTTTTAAATTAATGTATATTATGAACCTATGATACCTAAGAACCCAAGATGGTACTTATATACTTTTTCACCTACAATTTTTTTAGTTTAAATCTAAAATAATAATAATCAACATAAGACGTCATCTTTTTTCTCGTAGGAATGCGGAACTCATACTTTTCACACGAATATCGCGATGAGAAACCAAAGACTGTTTAAATTGATTGTGTCTTATTTTGAAGTATTTATTTGGAATTATAAGTTTGTTGTGAAGTAAAACTTATATTCTTCCTAATTTAGTTTACCCATGACAGGTAATGTTCTAGAAATCTATATAATTAAACTTATCTATGTGTTAATTAAATTAAACTATCCTTATAAATATAAAATGAACTAGCTGACCCGGCAAACGTTATTTTGCCATATAAATAATTTCCTATTAAAAAAATGTACGGGTGGACTACCCCTAACATTTAGGGGGATGAAAAATAGATGTTGGCCGATTCTCATAGATACCGGATAAGCACAAAAAAATTCATCAAAATCGGTCAAACCGTTTCGGAGGAGTATGGCAACGAAAACTGTGACACGAGAATTTTATATATTAGAGATAAAAGCGGCTACTGTCAACGAGTCGGCTAATACATAATATAACATTATCTGTGTGTTTTCAGCACCTAATGATTGCAAAACATAAATACCACAAGGATTCACTTCTGGATTACATTTCCATAAATGAAAAATCAAAATATTACACTTATTTGGAACATTCATTTATTTTAATTTCATTATTTTATTGACTGTATAATGTTGAAGTTGCTTAGTTATTTATATAAACAAGATTGTTATCATTATAAAATAATTGTAGACAAACTAATTTAAATTGCACATAATGTTTCGTAACTGGGCTTGCGATCTAAGGCGTGAGAAATAGGAATGAGTTGTACCATGCTTTTATTTTGTGACAGCGCTCCATCACCGTCTTGTGCTAATACTATCAAAACAATACATATTACGTAGAAAATTCGGTAAACTGTGGTGATGTGTTCGCAGTAAGGCACAGAAGACATAACGACGAAAATAATATAATTATGTCGTTTATAGATTACTAGCTGATCTGGTTGACCCGCGGTTCACCCGCTTTTTTCCCGTTCTCAGCTTTTAAAACCTTCCCTGGACTATTATAAACATCTCAAGATCAAAACCAGCTAAATCAACCCAGGCGTTCTCGAGTTTTAGCGAGACAACTGAATTATAAAAATAACTTGGTATTTTTATAAATAAGAAGGAAAAGATAGAGTTGACTCATAGCTTGAAAAACCGACAGCCCTATAAGTTTTAATGTGAGATATGTCGTAAGGAATAACATATTCTCAACGCTCAATTACGTCTTAACACGTTCCCTGTGTAGCCAAAATTATGGAGTCGACCTCCTACTATATAAAATATAATAAAGAAACAAATAAATTTAAATTTAAGCGCGCGTTGAAATCTTTCTGTAAGGACGGGACGATGTAAGTTACACTGTAATAGTTTTTTTTAATTTTAAATTAATATACATAGATACCTACATTTATCAATTTTATTATTCTTTATTGTTACACCACATAACAATACAGTGAAACAATAGGCGGCCTTATCGCTAAGATCTATTTATGAAACGAAAATGCATTCCCTTTTATAATCCTACTAATATTAGAAACATGAAAGTTACAGAAGGAAAATATTATATAAATATAACGCGGGCGAAGCCGCGGGCGGAAAGCTAACAGCCTTTATATTAGAATAACATAAGACTTTTTACCCGGGAAAATCCACCATAGGGCTGTGAGCTCCATATATAAAACTATTAAATAAAGCATCTAATTTTAATTCAAGACAGTACATAAGGAACTATGGTTCTTCCGCGTTTTTGCATCGTATTTAATACACATATTGCTTACTTAATATAGTATGACGCAGATATTCTCTTGGTCTTATAAATTTAATAAGTATGTTAATACAAGTACCATCTTATTCATAATAGCTACTTTAGTTAATATTCACTTAGCATTTGTTTTACTTTGAAAGTAACAAAATTTTTAGGCTAGCACATATTAATGCTATTTAAATCATGCATGGGGGAAATAGTGATTAATTTTATTGATATGAAATAATAATCTAGATACTATAACCACTGACTATAACTGTACATCACACTACTTTATATAGCTATTTTTAAAAGTACATAAGTTAGACTTGAGATCGATTGTGACTCGGACATTTACAGAGTTAATCTAAGAATTATTATTATAATAAGGACATTGTAGATCACGAATCATAGACACCTTTAAGTCTAAATGAGGAAAATGAGCCTTTTTTAACCTAAAGGACATTGTAGAGCCCACGCATAAAGTCGAGATTGTTAGCGACATCTAGCGTGGAGTAGATGAACTAAACACTCACTGAGACAAATTTAATTTTCTCTGCGGTGCAATGTCTCGACGTTTGGTACACAATGGTAAACTGCTGACTTATCGTATTAGTTTCACCTTTTATACACAGATGGCACGATACATACTCAAGGACTCTGTTTATTTTGTTAGTTTACTTAGATTTAATAAGAACCACTGCATAATACATAAAGAAAATGGAAGAAAGCATATTCTTATGTATTATTTTTTTGTTATCAGCCTTTATTATACTTAAATAATAAAACTAATAAATACTTTATCAAAATTTCAGCATATACATCACAATCCCGTATGGTCTAGTGGCTAGGATACCTGGCTTTCACCCAGGAGGCTCGGGTTCGATTCCCGGTACGGGAAGTACCTTTTTGATTATTTTTAATCAAGACTATTGTTGACTTCATAAAGATTCAAGTAAAATTATTTCTTATTATATTAATTGTAATAAAATAATTATTTTAATGTGAACAGGTTCTTATACTGTGAATCATTACGAGATTTGGAAAATCCACCATATATTTAGGTAGAATTATAATTTCGAAATGTTTATTTTAAGATGATTATTATTTATTTTGAAATGATTTACCGTGTCAAACTATTAGGTACACCATCCCACGGTGTCGTGATCATGATGTCTAAGGGACTAAGGGAATTACCTAAAGCCAAAAGATGGGCAGCAGCATGTCCTGATCTAACTGACTTCAATCACGGTAGGCGTGGCGATTATTGGTAGGTATCATTTCCCCCAACATCTGTCATTTATTTTTCTTTTAGGAAGACCTGGGCCCCGGAGTAGGACGTAATAGGTATAGGTTATTATGATGATGATTTTATAGGTTTTTCCTTCTGTTGCTTTTATACATAATGTTGCCTCAATCGGTTTTTATCGAATAAACAGCTATGTAGGTAAAGCAAAATAAATATTAAAACGTAATTAGGTACATAGAGCTAAAGAGCTCATTATCATTGTATCATTTATTTAGAGAAATATTACTTAATACAATTCATCTACGTTTCTATTATAATAAAAATACTCTCCTAAAATATTTAATATTGATAAAGGCATTCAACAATATTTAAATATTTTTTAGCAATATTAACTATATTAAGTAGGCACTCATAATATATTAATCTGTTGAGTACCTTCTCTATACCAGTATAGTTGGTATGTTAACCATTAGGTAGGTTAGATAACAGTCCTCCGGAACACACGGAGTTTCCATCATCACTGGTTAATTTATTTTTTTAGCGGTCGCGAATACAAATGAAGGATTTCAGCAGCCATTCGCCAGTCGCTTTCCGAACAACGCGCGAAACACTACGTGTCGCCATCGCTAAATTATTTCCCGCCGCGAATTCAAATTCAAACTAGTTCCAAATTTCAAATTCAACTTCTTTTCTGTTAGTAAAATGCCTAAAAAGAAATAAACTCCATTCTCTATTCAAAATAATTTTGGTTGTTCGGAATTCAAGCATGCTGTGCTAATTTACACGTGAAAATAGTATAACGTGCTGACATTGTGCCGTTTTCAGACATCAGTGTAGGTTATACGTTCTAAACTGTGATAATTTGCTGTGAAACTTAGAAAAGTTATTTTAGACTATTTAATTTTACACCGAGGACTTGTTTCGTGAAATTTGATTTCGCGAGACTTTAAAAAAATATTTCTTTATGATAGGACCGTACATGAAGGTGAGTTGTCATTGGTTACTATTGTATTGGTATAGTGTGACGTCATAGATAATATATCGTTTGTATATAAAGACGAGTTTTGTAAGACCTCCCATAAAAAGTTCAATGCTGTTTTATTAACTACTTACTTACCACGATTCGAGTAATAGCGATATTTTTTATATCTTTTCTTTAATTAAATAAAATAAGCACTTACATGATATAAAGTTTAGCCAATTAGCCTTTTTTATAGATATTAAAAGTCTGCCATAACCTTATCTTATATGAAACTAGTCGACCGTATTAGTTTTAACGGGTTATCTGTGGTTTTAAACATAGGTATGTGGTATGGTATATAGGTGTATGTTCTTCATGCCGGGTTAACTGGTTAACTAATATGTTTACGTCGATACTTTACAAGTGTTCCATGAATTCCTAGACTTCATAATACACTTTAGATAGTTCTGTCGTCTACCTGCCTAGGTTTTGAGATTCTACACTACAACATATAAAAAAATGGGTTCGTTTGTGAATAACTTTTTGCCCAAACCCCTTTATCCCTTTACCTTTAGACTCTCCTTGAAAATAGCGCTTGAAACAATGTCAAAATATCGGGAAACTCTTAGACCCCTCGCAAACTACAGACTTTCTATCGGCCGATAGTTTGGTCGGGCTTATAATCAGTATGAAGATGTATGCAAGTCCGCATACTACACGATTTGGTATCGGTCGAAAAACGTACTAACAGCCCAACCCGACCAAACTATCGGCCGATAGAAAGTCTGTAGTTAGCGGGGGGTCTTAAACGTTAAAATCATGGTATATTTTTTTCAAATATTGTTAAATTCAAAGATGGACTTAAAATATATAATTAAATCTGTGACTTCAGTAAGCAACAGCCAACGTAATATAATAAAATAAATATTAAACAAAAACCACATGTTTTCCTAGAACAAGTACTCATAGTTAATGACAAGGGTATGACGTTAGTATTGTATTAAAAGTTTGTATTAAAATTGATAGGTTTTATTATGTTATGAAGCGAATAATAATTGTTCAATAATGCTGTAAGAACATTTTAAAGAGTCTTTACTAAGTATAATTTAAACATCTGACAGGGTGAAGAAGTAAGTTGTAATAAATCCTCCCAATTAGATCACTCAGTGTCTTTTATCCTTAAATAACTTTTCCTGTTAGAATGAACAAACTATTTAAAATTTGTTATGGGTTAAATCCAAAAATAGGTGCCTATAGGTAGAAGGATCCATTCTTAGAACGGACCGCTAAAAACTTGTACCGGTTTATAATATGACTCATCTAAGCTTGGAGAGCCCAATTTTCTTACTGACTGTCATCTATACTGTAGTTCAACGGAAACCGTTGACTCCAAACCTCGGCCAATTTTTGCAAACCCGATACCTCAAAGTTCCAATAAATTTGGACTCTGATACCAACAGCAAAAAGCGAAATTCGATTCCACTTATAAATTACCTACATTTCAACTGTCATTTATGCTATACCGCCTACTTTTAGTTAATTGGCAATCGTGTCATGTCGGGCTATCACGGTCTCTTGTAAGAAACACATTTCATTTAACACAATGAAACCTATTCTGCAGAAATAGCTACCTACTTACGTACCTACAGTTCAGTTTTAAATTTCAATTGATTTTAACGTAGAATCCTTCGGAAATTCGATACAGGCGATAAGAATAATAACTACGTCATATAACCACCATGAGTCACACTTATCTGACCATTAACTTAACGTTTTGAACCACAGGTAATAAATATAGTTTCTTGCATAAATTGCTTTTAGAAGTTTATTTTCAAAGTACTTCAAAAACTAACCTTCGTATTCTAGAAGAATCTTTGTTCTACCCATAGACACTGCAACTGGTAATTAAAATAACAATAGATTATAAACGAGTGATGTGGCCGTTAGCGGTTACTGCTAAATTATACACCTTCGGCTAAGATACTCACCCATTTTAGTGTAGTATTATAGTGCAGTGTAATGGGTATCAATCCTTTATTTTATGTAGACTGAGTCTATCAGAAAAATAAGACGGAAATAACACTATCAAATTTTAACGACTTCTTAAATTGTCCAAATTATTTATACTTAATTTGGTTTTACTATAAAAACTGTCGTGGTTTGATAAATTCATATTGAGATAAACGGGCAATACACGAACCTTATTTACGTAGACTATGATCCGTTCCTTTCGTTCGTGATCCGTGTCCTTGCAGTGTCCTTGATCCTGAAGAAGTCCCACGTTCTGGGACGAAACGGTTGATCAATAGTCTACGTAAATAAGGTTCGTGTATTGCCCGTTTATCTCAATATGAACTTAATGTGGTCTCTGAGAAGCTAAACTAGTAAAATCTGATATTATCAGATCAAATAAATTGTATTTTAACCAGTAGAATAATCATAAATCTACTTGTTTAATAATAAATTTCCTAAATGTAACAAATTTAAAGCAATTAAAGTAAGCGCCTCTTTTGTCCTACGATTAAAATTCATTGAACAAAGGAAACAATATTGAAACATACAAAGGAGCCAATTACAAATTCCCATAACATTCCATTTACTATATAACAATAATTTTCCTATAATTTATCTTATGGAGTAACATAAAGGTATTTGAAAGGCAATTTATATGGACAACTGAGACAGACTAAACACATAGATTTCTAGATTACAGGCGCCTTAATGACCCTAGAATGGTAATTATGTACTTTTTAGGTGCATTGTGCCGATAAGTATTAAATAGGGTTAATTGGCACAAATTGACGAGACAAAATATGTTAGTATTTATTAACAAAAATATCTATATCAAATGCCGACAGTTTCATATTTTATAAGTGATACTTAGCTTTCTGAAATTAAAATTGTCTATTCCGAACAAAATTGTTCGTAAAGCAAAAAAATGTATCAAATTAATCTGCTAAGTAATTAAAAAAATATTTAAACTTTTTACAAAAACGTTAGCTAAATTTTCTTTGCGTCGAATACTTCGACGAACCTGTGAAATCGTACACGCTTAAAATCAGCAAATTTTTAATAGCATTGTAATTCCAATTTCTTACTAAATATATTACCAATTTTAAAATTTTTGTTACTAAGGACAACTTAAGAGTTAGTACCTACTGACAGTCATCTTAGATGACTCCTGCGATTTATACAAAACGCTATGATGCAGGTAATGTCGCTATTATTAGCAAGGTTTGTAATTAATTGTTCAGGGTAATTAACTTGCTTTAATAAACAGTACCAGTGTAAAAAGGAAATCGCCTAGTTTATTTCATCATTAACTCAAAATAATCATTTGATAAAATTTACTATTTATATCCCAATATATTTTAGTGAAATATTATTATGTAGAGCAGACAGATGAAACAGAGTTTTAATCATATGAAATGCTTGAATATTGTCAAAATTGTTTGAGGTCGTAACACGAACTAGTGAGATAAAATAATTGCGAATGTTTCCGGGGTTTTGCGGTTCCAGTAACTAATTGTTCCAATTGTGCACTTCGATG
Organism: Chloroclystis v-ata; assembly: GCA_963691955.1. NCBI lineage: Eukaryota > Metazoa > Arthropoda > Insecta > Lepidoptera > Geometridae > Chloroclystis > Chloroclystis v-ata. Next base: position 8,574,360 of record OY829899.1, read on the forward strand.
TCTTTAGTTATTTAACATGTTGTATAAATAGTGTCATTGATGGTTATTTTCCCCATAATTGGGCTTATTACAAATAATTCGTTGAAAAATATTACGCAATAAATCTTTCTGAGTGTTCAGGAAAACCTTATACCAGACTTTACGAATCGCCGTGAAATACCATTTTATTTTACGGTTCCATTGTCCTAAGTACATAAATCTGGCATGTCGTATCTAAAAGCGTTCCGTATGAATTATTATAGTTATTGTGTCGTAAATAAAAGTAAAACGACAGTTGTGACACGGGTGATGACTCTACTTTTGATAGGTCGCTCTAGAACAGTTGTGCTCCACTTCCGGGGTTTCATGAAATAGATACAGACAAAATGGGCGTTGTACTCATTTGTTCAGACATGAAAACTGCTTATCATTTATAAATAAGTTATATTTACCATATAATAGGTAATTGGTATTCCTTACACGTATTAAAGTTCACCTCAGAAACCAGAAACCAGTTTTTAGACCTATGTCACTAAGTTACTGCGGAAAAAAGATTATCGATACAAGAAAAATAAGTAATAACTTAAAAACTCCTGATAATGGGGTGAAGTTTTTATTTAATCAATACAACTCGTGCTTTTTTCCAACCACCTTATGAAAATATGCAGCCTATGTGAAAACTTCAATCGCGCTTCTGTATAAGTTACCTACAATAATACAACTCTTGACAATAATTGCTAGGTACCACGAGGGAGTTAATTTTGTTTCGGTAATACCTATCCATCCTAAAATTTTACAAATGACTATGATTTGGTAATGTCACTTCCGCGATCATTCGCAACTACATTGTCATGGTCACGCGTAGGTGACTTTTTAAATAAACTCACAAATGATCCGAATGGCTTTACGTAAGGGACACGAAAGCTGCAGTTTTCACAGATCGTTATATTCACATAAAAATTACTTTTATTTTTACTTGAGCACCAGATACAAACCTGACATAAAATGGTAATATTTGTTTTTTATTAATGTTTAAATGTAACTTACTATACATAATAGATTCATTCTGTATATAAAAAAACCACTTTATACACTTTTAATTTGTCTTTATCATAATTCAAACTCTAGAAGATAACGCAATTTCAAGATAAGCAGGTTCTGTAGATTGTTCCAAATTAGCCATAGTCACCACATGTATAGGGGTCACAATGTTTTCCTAAGTCGTTGGTTAAAACGTAAATACGGAATTGTGGTTGACTAATAACTTTGCAGCAATTAGTGTTGAGAATTCTACTATTACTCATTGAGTTCATGGCTTGTAGCAAACACGCAGGAGAATCCTAATTCAAGCGCAAATCTATATATATAAAAGAAAGTCGTGTTAGTGCCTGAACTTATAACTCGAGAACGGCTGAATAGATTTGGCTGAAAATTGGCAGGGAGGCAACTTAGAACCGGGGGAAGGACATAGGATACTTTTTACTGCTTTTTTTAAAATCTAATATAATGCGGGCGAAGCCGCGGGCGGAAAGCTAGTTTATTATAAAATTTCACCATCGCAAGTAATTGAAATTATATATTTTCATTGACGTTGAAGTATACATGATTAAGTATATAAAATTATGTTAAACAATTTGTTTTAAATTACATGTATAAGTTATTTTTTATATATTTTCTACATAAATTTATATACGAAATATATCATAAAATAAGTTTTATTCTATTATCAACCCGGTGAATGTCTATATCCTAGACAGGATTTAATAGACCCGAGTATTCCTAATACACAGATTATCTCCATGTGATATTGTATACAATATCACATGGAGATAATCTGTGTACGTTACTGAAGTTATCTGTATGCGGCAATAACAACGATAATTAAATCCTTATGGTTACGAGTTATTTTCTAAACAAAGTCACTGGAATCGGCCGTAAATAATCTAAGGAAATTGAATTCACTACGAGATTAGTTTCATGGCTCTACTGGTAGAGTCAAGAGACAGAAAAATATTAAATCTTTAGGTGCGGAAAATAATTAAGTCCTTTTAAATTGCATGCAATATTTACAAGAGACTAATATAAGCGAACACTAACATAGTTTCTATAAAGTGCGTTAATGTATTTAAAGTTGTGTACCCACTATTTCACTAAATGACTTTGACTATATTCTACATTTATGTGGGTCAAGGGACATTTGTATTCCTCAAAATGTAGTCCAATTTTATGCATAAAACCGTTAAATGATAACATCTGGGCTACAAATCCGTTATCGATAAAATATGTGACTGACCGCAATATAACAGAAATTTTAGAATGATAAATTTATTCTTACATTGTTTGTCATTGAAATTAAATTGTTTAGTTGTTTTCATAAATCTTTGGTAATTACCCTGACAAACAATGCTTTTCGGGCGTATTTTAATCACAAATTATCTAGTCTAATAACTAATTTTCTAGTTTCTATTATCTGTATTCGGGGTTTTCGTATTAAATAATTTCGTGTAAAAAGTGAAGCTACTTAAAAAAACCTTTAATGGCCGACCGGTAACTAAGCGTCGTGATTGTTAAAAGCCTCCAAGACCAATTGAGTTTATATTGAAAGTATCCAGTATTGTCGGTTGTAACGATGATGATGAATTATCTATGTATTCATAAATAAGATAGATGTTAATTTAAACAGTTTAATTGATCAGATTATATTGCAATAGAGGCTATTAGCATAAATACAGGGTGGACCAAAAGTCCGGTAACATTTCAAATCGTTATAAAAAATACAAAAAAAATATGAGAGAAAATAAGTTTATTGATTATAAAAGTACACAAATTAGGGTTTTTTTTGGAATATTAACATCGTCCAAATGTGTCCCTTGTTTAGTTTGGTACTCCTGTAACCTAGATCATCGTTTTCTCAGACGAGGCACAGTTACACCTAACTGGGCATGTAAACAGGCAAATTCGTAGATACTGAAGTGATGCTAACCCGCAATTGAAGCACGAAAAGCCCTTACACTCGCCTGAAGTTACTGTATGGGCAGCCAGTGGAATTATCGGTCCGTATTTTTATGAGGATCAGAGAAGCCGTCCCGTTACCGTCATCTCACAGCGATACCTTGACATGCCATAGAACTTTTTTGCTGCAGCATTACAGGACTGTAATGGTTTTAATCAACGAAAATGGTTTTAACAAGATATGGGCCACATGTCACACCTCCAACGACTCAATAGCAGCGGTTTGTGAAATTTTTGGGCAAAAAGTCCATATCCAAAAGAGGTGAGATTAACTGGCCACTCCGCAGCCCGAATTTGTCACCAATGGACTTTTCCCTTTGGGGATACCTCAAAGTAAAGTTTTTAATAACAATCCTCAGTCTAGTGAAGAATTAAAAGAAAATATACGCGAGGAAATTCACAACCATTTCTCCAAACACTTGTCGGGCGGTGATGCAGAATTTCCGCTCTAGGTTTACAGGAGTGCCAAACTAACAAGGGACACATTTGAGCGACGTTATTTACAAAAAATAAAACCCTAATTTGTGTACTTTTATAATCAATAAACATATTTTCCTTTATATCTCTTTTTGTATATTTTATAATTATTTGAAATGTTACCGGACTTTTGGTCCACCCTGTACATGCCAGTGCAACAATCATACATTGTTTACGTTTCCCACAATGATGGGATTTATTATTATATATCGCCCTTGTCAAGATTGACGATAAGCATTGCAATGCAGATTTAACACGTGCAAAATATCGTTTGTTATCTCATGGAGACCTAATGGGAGGAATTACACTTTGTACCGTCGAATTATATAAACCTTTGCTATTTGTAAAAAATATAAATAATGCCTCAATCACTTTAGAAATTAATTACTTATAGGTACCGATTAATTATAAAAATACAAAATAATATGAAATTTACCGGGAGACGTGACATACAGGCGACCAGAGTTATTTCTGCAAGTATAATTATGTCTTGAGTAGTTGGGATAGCAATAATGTCTGAATCATTATGACGCAATTCTAAAAAATTGCCACATTTTATATCTTATCTTAGGTCAATAAACGGCCTTTGATATAAGTAGATTAATTTAAATGATAACCACGAAATCAAATGATGCACAGTAACCTAGTAAAATGATATAATCGCTATCTTAAATTATCAAGCACACAGAAAATGTAGAGACAAATTTAAATTTCCATGGAAATCTCGTTGACTCAATCTGCTAAAATAAATTGAACCTGTGGAGCGTCGAGTTCGCCGGCCCTAATCACTTTCTGGAACACACAAAGCGTCTTCACGATATACCTAATCATTTTCTGATGTAGTGCAACATTTGCGAATCGGTACACTGGAGCATTGACCTAGATTCACCGAACGCGGGACATTTGGCAGGCAAGACATGCTTTTAAAATACGACTGCCCGAAAGTACTGTCCCGAGCGAAAGAAGTTAGATCATCTTTCATTCAAAATAGTTAACTAAAATACCTATAGCTTAGTGAAAAAATTATAATATTATTATTATATATATTATATTAGGTTAATAAATGTTTATAAAATTTGGAAATAATGCCCGCACAGGATAAGACGTAGAGTTTGTTGAAGTTATATTAATAGTCAAGTCTCCTTGTTACTTCCATGTGTTGAGATTATCTAAACATCATGACCATGGCCTATTTGTCATTAATCGATTAGATATATTAAAACCGGCTTTTTATCTTCGCTGTGCACTCTACTCTACGAGTATATACATATTTAGACTGGTATAGTCGTGTTCACATTTTCTTTTTTTGATGCATCATACTTGGTGCTTTAGAATATCCTCTTTTTCAATTTAACTATTAAATTTATTCAATGTACCAGTAGCAAGGTACCAAAAAAATAGTCACCAAGCAACGACGATAAAGCCCGAGACGGCGATCGTACCTAACCAATCGGTGACTACTGGCTACCGGCTTTTATTTTACGACCTAGCGGTATTTTAAATTGGTTTCGTGAAGTGTACCAATGTGTACAATTAAATTTTATGTGATCGATGTGATTGCTCACGTACAATCTTAATCCGAAGTAAAAATACCAACATAGTATAGATGGAGGCGTAGGTATTAATGCTAAAGAAACTGTTAGACATTTTATAGGAACATTTTACAAGGAATGCAACTGGTTTAATACGAGTATCAATCTTTTTCGTACTAGATATACATAAATATCTTATTTATAATACGCAATGGTTAGTTTTAAGCTTCGACAGCTCATCTATACTATATAATATAATATGTATTTATATAATACCTATAACTTTATATCGCTCATTGAATACAAAACAGCCATAAATCAAATTTTTTCGAAAATCGTTTTATTTCAAAATTGGGGTCTAAAGCTGCAGTACTTTACGTTTTGCTGAAGACACCCGTCATTTTCGCTCATTTTGACGTAAAACTGATCAACCGCCCTTTTTGTATTGGGCTGACTTACGCACAAACTTCAGAACAAAACTGCCACAACTCGAAAAAAGACCCAAAATTTAATTCAGTGTTCTGTGCAAAAGGGGCACTTTTTGAAATGCGTCCGTTTTGCATTCCAATTTCAAGTAAGTACATTCTGATTTTTTATTTAACAGAGCCATATTTTGGAAAACGTACATTTTGCGTTCCAATAATGAAATAAAGTGATACCATATTTACAAATGTGTACTTTTTGTATTGAATTATTATAGAGGTAATATTAATTTATGTACAGCTAAACGGCATGTTTTCAAATTTGTAATGTTTATTTACTTTAAAATAACATTTACTTGATAGAGTTTAAGTTCATACAGTTATCGGTAACCGTTTAGCACCTCATAATTGTTAGGTTGGTTCATAGCTTTTATATTTTCAAAGTAATTTAACTTCATTACTTATAAATAAATTGCGTAGTATTCACGGTTATAATAGTTTTCACGGAAACTTCGCACCACATAAATCTGCACCCAAAGTAACAATTTATGATTGTTTTGCAAGTACATAATCATAATCATTAAATAGTTTATTTTCAGAATGAATAGCAGAGCAAAATTAATTATGAGCATGGCAGTTGGCCATTCTAATGAATAATAAGAAAGCATAAAAAACCGGCCCGTTATCAACTCTAAACAAATTCAAGAATGTGCTATTTCAGCAAAAGCAGCGGCCAACAAAAAAATAAATAGATAATACTTTTGTGATTTTAGCCATACAGGCTGTGACTTATAGACTACTTTTGTGATTTTAGCCATACAGTTTGTGATTTAATAATACATAGTAAAATGTATTAATATTTTACTAATTAAGCCTTATTTCATACCTAAGTTTTTCATAATAAGTTTAACATGAAATGTTAAACTTTCAGCAATTAAATTTTAGATTTGTGTTTATAGTTTTTGAAGTATAATGTTGTTCCTATGAATATTTTAGATTAGGTAAAATTGATATCGCGTTTTTTAACATAAAACGATAAAACAATATCTAGTTTTGTGTTACTCGTTTGAAAAGTTTGTATCTTTTTAGATATACTGAGTGTTATTTATTTTTTATAGTTATTTCCTTAGTAAAACATCAAAAAAGCATGTTACATTTTATTATTTGTTTAATTTTTTGAGAAAATTACCCTAACATTGGTTCAAATTTTGAATGCAAAAAGGGCTTTTGTTGGTTTTCTCAGGTTGGAAGAATGGTAACACAGTGGTCATTATTTAAAAAAATAGAGCAAAAAACAAGGAAAATAACGATATATAAACATCATAACATTTAAAAATAAAAACAGTATTTTTTTCAAAAAAAACATTTTTTAAATTTTGTTTTGGCTCTCCTGTAAAAAATGAGGTTTCTGATTTGTGGCTGTTTTGTATTCAATGAGCGATATATAAAGAGGAAAGATTTGTTTGTTTGTTTGTTTGTAATGAATAGGCTCCGAAACTACTGGACCGATTTCAAAAATTCTTTCACCTTTGGAAAGCTACATTATCCCCGAGTAACATATCATATAGCAAAGAAAATTGCGGGAAAGTGTAAAACGCGGGCGAAGCCGCAGGGCGGAAAGCTAGTTCATTCACAATATAATGAGAACGTTTCTTATAAATACATATTACCAAATCTCATTTAGTATTGTTGCCCCTACTCAAACTACCAAATTTACCCAGTAGTTTCAAAGCCTGTTTACGTCAAACAAACAAACAAATATTTCCTAGTAAAAAGAAATACACGTTGGTAAGAGATAATTATTATAATTGTTGTCCCTACCTTTGTCGTTTTATTTTCATTGCATCAACCAATGGTAGATAGTCAGTTTTATAAAATTTCCAGCAAATATTTTGTATTTCTGATAAGTAGGTAATAAAAATAAATTATATTTCACAGTGCAATGTTGTAAGAATAATAATGTTGATATCAGCCTTTAACAGCACCTATTAAACTTTGGCCAGTACACAGTGCATAATTTTGCGATAATGATTAGCTAGCGAAAATTGTAGACAAACCTAGTAATTACTGAAGTATATTTGCAGTTTTCTAACAACCTTTCTCTTTACATGACCAACAAAAGAATAGAAAGTAGGCACAGTTGATACTTATGCTTTGAACGTCTATAATTGTATGAAATTTTATTACGTAGACACTTATCCACTGGTTGTGTAATATTTCAGCACATAAATTTACTTTGCGTGAAATTTTAGTAAAAGCAAAAACTTTCATTTAATTTATCGACATTCTGCTTTCAAACCATATTATATTTTTCTTATAATAGAACCGACTTAAATAAAGTGTTATTATTGACTTAAAGTTTAATAGTTTTATACGAATAGTAGGTATTGATAAAATTTTACTAAGCCCTATTTTTGTTTTTGTTTCAGTGTCAACATTTCTTTCCAAAACATTATGATTTACAAATGGATATTATGATTCGGGTGAAGTGCTGTCAAGAAACTAAAAACCCAAAGTGACCAAGTGCCCTGGAGGTGTCTGTAGTGCTACGTTCCTTAGTCCCTTACTTTAGTGTAAAAATGTCTGACAAGACCTGTTCGTCGGTCGGTCCGAGAAGCTTCGAGACGATATCTGAGGAGGACCTAGCCTCACCCTGGGAGAAACTACTAGGAGATGTCCAGTCCGCTATTCCAACTATTGTCAAAACCAATGCGTCTTCAACTACCATATCCAAGAGTCATGATGAGGTGACTCCTAAAGGCGACTTGGAGTCTGGGAATTTGACACGGTCCAAGAGTTTGAACCAGCGAAGAAACAGCAGTGGACTCCTTGCGTCGATTCCAAGACAGCTGAGGAACTCTTTCTCTTTGCGAGGCGCGCGCAGTGAGCCTTCGAGCGTCAAGGACGTCCCGACGACCAGAAATGATAGCTCCTTCAACCTTTTCCTAAAGTAAGTAATATTTTCTTTCGCTTTAAATTATAATTTTCCTCCCGACTCAGTCAAGGCTAGAGAAACTGCAGCTTTAATACAAAAACATTTGGAGGTTGAATTTAAGCACCAACCTTGCAGTTGCATTTTATGAAGGACTTTTATATGGTCATAAAATACGGGCAATCAAATTGAACCATGGCAAACTTCCGTTTATTCCAAGGATTGCCATGAAACTGAAGATAGCTATTCTATTTCAAGAGCAGGGCCTTTCAGTAAACTAATTACAGTCTCTACCATCGTTCATAAATAGTATATTTAATAGGTACCTACGAGTAGAAATAACAATAACTATTCACGGAAATCCGTATTTTAATATTCAGTTCTAATCGATAATCGTCCATTGTAATCTATTTTTTCTTGCATTAGATTATTTTCATTATCGTTATAAATATGTTGTCAGTCATTAAATCATAATCTGTTTATTAAAGATGGATCAGAGTTCATCTTCTGTCTGGACATATAAATAATAAGACTAGTTTTGTTCATCATTTGATTAATATATTTCAATTTATTATACGTTGTTATTAATAGGTTTAATTCGTTGCTAACTGTTCTGCCGGCATTTTATAATTTATTAGGTCATGCGTGCCATAGCGCCTCGCTATGGAATCTCTTCTAGATGAAATGAAAACTATAATATATTCTGTAAAGGTCAAGTGCGAGTGGCGCCTGCATGGCTTCGTCTACACTTTATTACTTTTCCACAAGCGTAATTACAGCCTTCATGTCTCAGAGGGTTTCTGTGATTAGGTGACCTTTGTTCTACCGTTTATTTTTTGTTTTACGACTGTCAATTGGTCGATCTTTAGTTTTTATTGATTAGTACTAAAATAACCAACACGGATAAAATCATACTGTAAGGGTTATGATGGAAGGTTAAACTTTTTGCGGTTTATTTTTATTCATACAGATATGGCAAAAAGTATCTGTATTTTTTTAAAACAGGCTATGACCTATAGCCTCTACGTAATCAAACGTTAACTTTGTCGTATGAATAGAAGCCATATTACGTAATTATTTAAACTGAATTGTTTAAGTCTACTCACGTTATCACATAAAACTAATGGCAATGCAAAAATGGCTCTTCCGTTTATAAAACGTAATGAACCTATGCTAGAATGCAAAGGAAACGGATGTCCTAAGGCTATAGTATTGATTTCGCAGGATTTTGCAATAGAGAGATGTCATTGTCTGCTTTGATTAGAAACACCTGTTTTAAATAACAAAGGTTAAACATTAATATTCAAAAACCCACCGCCTAAAATCTGTTTGGAAATCTCCATGATAACTCTTGAATTAATTCAATATTCAAATGATGGCTTTATTATAATTTCGCGAATTTTCGATTACTAATGAGAGCTTGTTTACCTACTATTTCACGCCTCTTCAATTTTCATATCAGACAAGATACATCGGGTCATGTAAATGGTATCGCCCCTTTTCTTTATCTTTACAAACAGATGCATGTTTTTGACATTGAAAATGTTGCAAGCGATATGAGTTTATTTAAGAAATTATCAAAAGATAAAACAATAAATAATAAAGTCACAGAGGTGTCATCGGGGCTCAACATCATGGGCATTGTTCTTTGAAGCGTGTCTATAAGTGATTTATTTGTTAATACTGTCCCCGGATTCAGAACACGACTCCTACCAAGAACACAGCGAGGCCGTTCACTTCGCAAAACAGACGTGATGTCCTGAACAAATAATTCACAATACCTACCTGTGTCTGGCAGTAGTATTCGGAGAAAATACCACACTCAACTGTCTTTATTTAACCTGTATGACCTTCTTTGTTATTACACCAGTAGACAAGAATAAGAAGAAGTATTTATGTCAAAGTTCATAAATATTCGTCGTAGCTGCACATATTTTTTAAAATTGTTTTCGATAACCAAAACGCATAAAACTGCACTAAACTGATGCAAAAGGTACCAGGCGATCATAAAAGCGTAAGAGATGGATCTTTAGACTCCGTTCATCTACCTAAGAGAAAGTATGATGGCGTGACCATCGAATTAAAGCGAGATATTCAATAAACAAAGCATGCTCTTTTCAGGAATTTTTTTTCATTACTCTATTTTTTTTAATTTTATGCATTTACATTATGGTTTAGCTAGTATGGCTATAATATAATGGCAATGGATACAGCTAATTGAAGGCTAGTGACATGCCTTATCACTCGTATGGAAATATACAAAATAAGTTGAAACATAACATAACCTACAAACCTATTTATGTACTTAACTTATGAATTATACACGATCTGCCACAAAAGTAATGAAGTAATGTAATAAATATTTCTTAGTACCTTACTCTTACGCTAGTTTTATCCGTATTTTTTATATTCTTATATCAAATCTTCGTAAATTTCGCAATATCCATTCCTTAGAAGTTTTAATAACAAATCTGTTAATGCTTGCGGAAGTTTACTTTATGACTCTTTGATAAGTTCTTACGGCCTGGTTTATTATCAACTCCTAGTGTTTCCGGTCTTTTGAACTGCATTGAATGTTATAAATATGGATTGTGCTAGTAAATAAAGTAGAAAATTCACAGGTAAAAAGTTCAATTATAAAACATTTTCCATTCTTATGTTACATTAATTCTATATATCTTTTAACTTTATTGTTTAATAGCTAAAGCCATACAAAATTTAAAATCACTTGTGTAAATGATACGATACGGTGCATGACGTCTATTTCAATAGCTGAAATAAAACACTGAAAAGAAACACTCACATTTTTACTACCGTAATAATTTTTTAAAGACAAAACCACAATTTTCTTTTTCTCTTATCTATAATAATTTGTACTTACCTACTATCAGAGAAATATATGCCTAATATGACGTAATTCAGCGGTGTTTCTTTTTTTATAATTTATTTAAAGGATTTGTTCAGGGACTAAAAACGCCACCCTGTAGGTAACAGAATTATAATTTATGATTGATTTGCAACAAATAGTTATACCTAATTAACTAAACTAATTATTACCTTGTTTGACAAACTGATTATTAAAACTGACTTACTTTTATGAATACTATTTTTTTTAACACACTGATGTATTCTTTCATCTACTTATATGAGACTATGTAACAAATTAAATTATATGCTAACAAATTGTAATTAGATAAAAACCTTTTTAATTAAAACTAGGTGATGTCATTCTCTGATTGTTTTTGATTTCTCAAAAACTTTTTGTATACATTAAAACTAAGCGTAGTTTGGTAGATACTACGTAGTGTACCTAGGATGAATCAGCGTCATGTCGTGATTCACTGTACGATACGAGTAGTTTGTACTGTGAAGTACAGAGACAAAGCTAATTGTAATTTATACCGATGAAGTTGATTAATCAAAACAGTTACCAAAAAACTTTAAAACCCTTATTATTTAAAAGAAATCAAATTGAATTAAATTGCTTTACCTTTATAGTACCAGATAGTAGTAGACTTTTAAAAAACATTTAAATTAAAAGGAAAGTTTTTGTTAAATTTCGTGTCTTCAAATCTTGTCTTTATTTGTTGCGTGAGCACATTCAAATGAACCTTGATAATCTGAATATTAGGATGTAAACGAATACTCTAATTGTTACGGCAACCAGACAACTAACTCTTGACAACTAAATGAGTTGTCCAAACAACACGTGGTTGTGATTTAAAAACATACAAACCAATTGACATTATTGTTTAGCATGAATCATTTATCTAATGCTTCGGTCTTTTGGTGATAAAAATAAATGCCACTTTTCGTTGTAATTTTATAATTCAAGAGCGGCTGGGCCGATTAGGTGCTTTTGGTTTTAAAATAGTCTTAGTAGCCCAGGGAAGGTGTAAAAGGTGAGAAAACATGGGAATAAAGCGGGCAAAGCCACGGGCGGGTCAACTAGTTCTTCGTGATTTTTATAACCATCGTATTTAAATTAATTTGAAATAGAGCTTTTAAGAATTAAATTAATTATTATCTGCGATTCTAGAAGGAAAAAAGGTTTTTTCTATTGATGTCACTAATACATTGTAGGTATATATCGGTAGTATGTGGCATGACAAAACCTATTTAAATGTAATTAACATCTATTCGACCATTGAACGTAACAAAACAACACCTACAAAATAGCTGTTGTACATTACATAACGTTCTGTGTACCTACTGACAATTGAGTCATGGCCGAAGATCGGCATCGAATTCAATCTATATTCAAAGATGTCTAAATATTTATAGAAAACAAACTAATTTAAATTCATACATGCAACTTAACGTTTTTATCTTTCCACGAAACGAAAACTTGGTATGTTAGTTTTACAAGAGAAATCACGGCAGATATTAATTTTCTCGATTTCAAAACCTGAAAAATTTGAATACCTACTTGAGAAAATTCTTCAAAACCTTGTATTGTAATTGAGACAATCAAACAAAGAACGATCATGGTCGTACATGTCCTTGTTCTATATATTTACCTATAGAAATTGCTCATTATTCACTAACCATGACAATAGACTATTATTTTATTTTTGTCATTCTCAAAAGAAGGAATTCACTCAAGACACCCCGAGATGAATATAAATAAATAAATATTACTGGACAATTTTACACAGCGACATCTAGCCCCGTGGTAAGCTCGAAGCTTGTGTTACGGGTGCTAGATTTCTGATATACTTAATATAATATACATACATAGATAGATATTTTTATTATACACTAGTTTCCGCCAGCGGCTTCGCCCGCGGCTTCGCCCGCGTAGAAATAAAAAGTAGCTTATGTTCTTTCTCAGGGTCTAAAGATTGTCTGTACCAATTTCATCAAAATCGGTTCAGAGGTTTAGCCGTGAAAGCGTAACAGACAGACAGACAGAGTTACCATCGCATTTATAATATTAGTAAGGATATATAACACCCAGACACCCAGAACAAATATTTGCAGATCATACAAATAGTTGTCCGGAGGCGGGAATCGAACCCGCAACCTCTTGCGTCGCAGGCGGACCTTCGCCCGCTGCGCCACAGAGGTCGTCGAATATTTGTTGAATCTGTAGTTATTCCAGGAGTTTTCAATGTAAAACAAAAAAATATATATTTGAATATGAAACGGGTAACATACCATGATTTAATTGTTTTTGAGTTTTCCGATATTTCGACACTGTTGCAAGCGCCATGTTCACGGACAAACTGATGACACCGGCGGCGGCGGGTAGGCAGACCGTTATTGACAAACGAAACGATCTACCCTCTTCCTGAGTCTTTTATTGCGAGTTTGAATGCCACTGTCACTGTTATCACCTGTTTCATTAATCATAATCATAATCATAATCATTTATTTGCAGGAAAGTAGGTACAAAAGTTCTTAAAAATAAATCACTCCTATACTTTCTGCCTTGTCATGGCGTGCAAATATAAACTTAAAATCTAATTATAATATAATGTCACATAACTAAAATTCACTACAAATTGACAATAATTATTGAATAATTCTTACTAAAATATAAATAAAATAAAAATATATACCTATACAGATTCAGACATAGTCAAGTTTTAATTTCTAAAAATTCTTTGATATTGTAAAAACATTTGTCCATTAGCCAAAGTCTTAATTTGATTTTAAATAGATTATTTGACAGTGCTTGCAAATCTTTGGGTAGCTTATTATAAATATTAATTGCTTGATGAAACACATTTTTCTTAATTAATTTCACCCTGAATTTAGGTACATAGAGTTTGTCTTTATGCCTGCTTTGTCTCTCCAACACATCCGCGCGTTTATTAAAGTGAGAAGGATATTGTTTAACAAACAAGCAAATATCCATTATGTACATACAAGGCAACGGAAGAATGTTAAATTTTTTAAATAGGGGTTTGCAGCTATCTGTATTCCAAGCTCCACAGATAGCCCGTACACACTTTTTCTGGGTAATGAATGCCTTTTCAATGTCGCATGAGTTTCCCCACATAATTAATCCGTATGCTAAGGTCGAGGAGACATATCCATGGTACGCTTTAAGTGCCGCGTCTATAGAAACTCTTAGTCTTAAACTTTTTATTGCGTATACAAATTTGTCTAGCCTATCACAAACATTCTTGACGTGAGTCTTCCAATTACAGTGCTGGTCAAACCAAATTCCTAAAAATTTCGCTGTATCGACTTCAGCTATCTGTGTATTATTGTAATTAATAGCCACATCTACTTTGCTTTGTTTATAAGTTCTGAACTGTATGAAATTAGTTTTATTTAAGTTGATTTTCAAATTATTATTATTAAGCCATTGAATTGTATTAGATAAAGTATTATTAATGTCAATTTCAAATGTCATATTATTTTTAAGGTCATCTCTTATAATATTTTCACGAATGCAAGTCGATCGCGACATACTACACTCACCGTATCAGGCCGGGCGGCCGGCAATACACTTTTATGATTTTTGCATAACTCCACCACAGGTTTCCACGTTCCAGACAACTGGAAGCCATCTTCTCGATTAAAATTCCTGTGTTTGGTAATCTCAATGGCCTCCTGACACAGGAATTTTAATTAATTACCAAACACAGGAATTTTAATCGAGAAGATGGCTTCCAGTTGTCTGGAACGTGGAAACCTGTGGTGGAGTTATGCAAAAATCATAAAAGTGTATTGCCGGCCGCCCGGCCTGATACGGTGAGTGTAGTATGTCGCGATCGACTTGCATTCGTGAATGAAACAGGTGATAACAGTGACAGTGGCATTCAAACTCGCAATAAAAGACTCAGGAAGAGGGTAGATCGTTTCGTTTGTCAATAACGGTCTGCCTACCCGCCGCCGCCGGTGTCATCAGTTTGTCCGTGAACATGGCGCTTGCAACAGTGTCGAAATATCGGAAAACTCAAAAACAATTAAATCATGGTATGTTACCCGTTTCATATTCAAATATAGTTAAAAACCATGATAGTTTAAAAAGTTAAAAAAATATATATCTATATAGATTATCGTATTATGTAAACCAGATATATAACTAACCAGGGTATATGTGATCTTACCAGTAATATTTACATTTTTTTACTTATATTTAGATTGATTGAAGGTTTTTGAGCCTTGATCTGCCAAACCAAACCTGAGCCTGGGCAGAATCGATATTGCAAATCTGACCTTCCGGTCAGCAGTTCATTCATCGATTACATTCGGTAACAATCTGACGTCCGAACCATAATGAGTTGGCAGGATTCCAAATTGAGAACAATTTCATTAAATATGATGTATTCCGCAGGTAATGCTAGCTGATGAACAAAATTGTACAAATTAAGGAAAATACCATAACAGTTAACGAAATAAATAAGGTACAAATATTACAAAAAATATATCTAGGAATTTTCTATTTCCGTTAGTTAATTTAAGAAATGACTTTGTTAGTAACTCGCTATATTATATTTTTTACCGTCGTTTTTGCATCGTCTGGCGGTATCGTGATGTCACAACCCGTTTCATCAATACAATGACCTATAGAACGATTCAATTTATTACTTTAGGTTTTATTTTAACTTGGATATATTTTGAAGAATCATGTAGCACTTCATTTAAAAGAACTTCATTGTATTAAGATCAATGTAAACGTGAATATGATTTTTTTCTTATCAATAACGCTCATTCCTTATACCATATAAGTAAACTTATTTTTGAATTACAAAGCTGTTTTGTAAATTATAAATCAATTGTGAATTATAAAAGTATGAAATAAGGTTCATACTTATAGATCACTCTATCAATTAATTAAATTAACTAATTTAAAAATATGTTCGCGAACACAATAAAGGCACGTATAAGTATAACTGATATAGATACTTCTAGTCTAGAGCAACATGCTTTGCTTTGCTTTTTTGTTCCAATTTTCATTCCTGTCAACTACTGCCATCTATTATTGAGTAGCAATACTACACTGAAACTATAGCTGATTTCGCCCTGAAACCTATAGCGTTAATAATATCGGTAGGTATCCATAGCTATTTCCGGCAGGAATGACACAGATCGAGTTGGCAACAGCGCTTCTAATCCACATGAATCCACTAAGGACGAGTATTTCCAATGAATCTTCGTCAGTAGTTAAATATGACCAGATATTTAAAAGAGTAGACATGAACTTGGCCCCGTTGCCCAAACGAAATATAATCGGAATGGTATTATACACATCTAGCCAGAGGTATATAATGAGTGAAATGAACTAATGGTGCATAAAACAGATATTACTAATTATACATACAGGCCCACGCACAAAGGAATGACTGTGAGTCCAATAGTGGAAAGAAGTCCCCAAACTAACTAACTTAACTTTCAGGCCCTTCAGTAAACTTAGATCCTTTATGGGGTTTCCTTGTAGTCTAAATCATTCCTTGCAGATTACGTAATACAATACCCGACCCCATACTCAACAATTTATTTTTATATATTGTGCCATCTTGCACGGAGAATTCTTAGATACTATTCATATCAATGATGTTTTGTTATTTACAAGAATTCTACGAGTAATACCTACTAACATTGTTTACACAGTAGATACAGACACGTAACTCTTACTTTGTTAGAACGTCATCTGTTCCACTTCACCAACACTGAATGTACAAGGTGACCCGATGTATATTGAACTTTGTGTTTCATTCATTGAACTCACAAATTTATATGAGAATAAAATAAGCGTTTCCGATATGTATATTATAGAAAGTCTAAATTTAACTAAACCGAATGAGCTACGAATAGACTAATAAACTTAGAAAACTTAGTACCTATAATATAAGTTATGTATCATTTTGTTATTATTTTATGTATGTTATTCTATAAAGTGTATCGTACTACTCGTAACACAGGCTTAAAGCTTAGCACAGGCCTAAATGTTCCTGTGTGAATTGTCCAACCATATTTATTAATAAATATTTATTGTATTGAAATACCATTTGTCCTTGCTAATGGATTTGATGTGCTTGTTTAAAAAAATTATATCGGTGAAAAACAATATTGAGATTTAAAACCTGTCTGTTATGAAATGAAATCTAATAGAATAAAATAATTTAAGAGACAGACACACACAGTGTTTGGAGATTTCGTTCGTGGTACTAAAACAGTTATAGATCATCAACAGTTGGCCACATTTACAAGGTAAACAATACACGAATAAATCAATGTGAATAATTGCCCAAAATTATAATCTCTGCATAAAATAAGCAAAATGAACATCGTTACTTTTAGGCCGGGATCCGTAGTACATGGAAATCAAGTGATTACTAACAAGCTAATTTTTGGTGAGTAGCTTCGTTTCGATGAGACGTCCAAAGATATCCTATACCCAACTCTCGATTGTGGTAGCTAACAGAGATATCAAGGATTAAAAAATTCAAGGATGTAAAACCGGGATAACGGACCACAAAATTTGTCGGACAATATGTCCGTTAGATTTTATAAATATTAATTAAGTATACAACAAAAAATCAGCTGGTTAGTAATCATAGTAATCATTTAAATTGACCTCGTTTTCGACACATTTTGGAAATGGCGGACTCTTTGATCAAACCATAGGTTTTGTAGGACAAACATGTTTTTATATAATTTAGATAATTATCTTGAGATATAACATATTGTCCTACAAATTTCGTGGTCTGTTATCCCGTTTTTACATCCTTGAATTTTTTAATCCTTGATATCTCTGTTAGCTACCACAATCGAGAGTTGGGTATAGGATATCTTTGGACGTCTCATCGAAACGAAGATACTCACCAAAAATTAGCTTGTTAGTGATCACTTGATTTCCATGTACTACGGATCCCTGACTATTTGTAAATAGCCTAAAATATATTTTCTTAATAAATTTAACCATCAATAATATTTACCTAAATACATCATTCAGAACGATTTCTTTGTATTCTTATTAATGTATTTGCCTTTAGTTTTCCTTTTGCGTTTCATGTGTTTTTTATTATAATTACTGTAAAAGTGCGCTACTATAAAGGCAGAAACACATTTGTAACACCCGACGCCACCCGATGAAACGTGATGCGTGTTGAGTCGAATCAAATGTATGGTTTTCTATAGACCAGAAACACACTTTGAACACGCGACCCGACGCCACGCGCGCACACGCCACCTGATCCAGACGTGCCAGATCGTGCGTGTTTACCCCCACCATGCGTTCCCATGGTGGGGGTAAACACGCCATCCGACGCGGGAGCGCAGTATGTTTCTAGACAACACTCGACGCCACGCGTCATTCGTTCGAGAACTGTCACTTTATGACAATTTCATATTAAATTTTTGCATTTATTTAGTGAAATGATGATGAAATGCTAGTATGTCGTGGCGTCGCGTGTTGGTAATATGCACGGTGCACGTCGGGTGTCGACACGTTGCGTCGCGTCGGGTGTTAATAATGTGTTTCCTGCTTAATTAGTGCCATGCCAATGGTATGTAAGGAAACATTAGATCATTTAACTTATATCGACATAATTAATTTAAAAACATGATGAATTGTGGAACATTTTCAATGAGAAAAATTAGACGGTTTTCGATGTATAGGATTTCTATGGTTTATTAACATCGAAGTCATCCATCTTCAACATATATTTTGCTATAACTTTATAGGATATAAGAAAGAATATCTATTCGTATTAGTTTATAGTTTTGGATTATCCTGGATTGTTGCAACTTGAAAGGATATCGTTGGAGGCGCTCTGAATAAATGTCATTAGGAAGCCCAATGCGAGCCAAAGGTGACGTAAAAACCGTAAACTACAAAGGAAAGTTCGTTCTTCGTTTGGAAATTTCACAAGCTTCCTCAATTCGCCAACCATTTTATTTCCTTGCGTAAACAACATCTTACGATATTTGAACAAGAAACGGGTAACATACCATGATTTAATTGTTTTTGAGTTTTCCGATATTTCGACACTGTTGCAAGCGCCATGTTCACGGACAAACTGATGACACCGGCGGGGCGGCGGGTAGGCAGACCGTTATTGACAAACGAAACGATCTACCCTCTTCCTGAGTCTTTTATTGCGAGTTTGATTGTCACTGTCACTACCACCTGTTTCATTCACGAATGCAAGTCGATCGCGACATATCGGAAAACTCAAAAACAATTAAATCATGGTATGTTACCCGTTTCTTGTTCAAATATAGTTAAAAACCATGATAGTTTAAAAAGTTATAACATCTTACGATTTATATCTCTAATGTGTTTTTATTAGTCTTGAAAGCACTGTCAAAATATTTATTCTATGCCTCATGTCTTCATCTTTATTGTCTTTATAAAGTACTAAGCGGTAGTAAGTGCAGTATGATGTCACAGAATAAAGTTTTTATTCAAAAAATAGATTAGACAAACGTCGCGACGATTCGGCGCCACAAGCGTCTTTGGCACGGGACAGCGCAGTTTGTGAGCATCTTCGCATCTGTTTTATTCAATAGTCTCAGTCTTGGACCAATTCCCCTTACAACCGCTGTTGGACCAGCTTGTAAACACGGGTATTAAAACGTCGCCATTTCAATCGCTACTACAAAATGACTTTTGGGACAAAGAGTAGATTTGTGGTGCTACTGTTCGATATAAAGGAAGTGTTCAGTGAATCCCTGATAAATGTTCTATTTGACAATATTAAAACTATTTTGTAAAGTCAAATTGAAGATTTGGTATATATTCATTGTGATTGTGATATAAAATATTGTAGGTATCGTTAAGTGCTAGCTTTATTACTATTCCCGCTGTTTGATGTGTGTGTAGTGTTTATAGACGAAACAAAGAGGATAGTTACAACGCGCGAAGAATGTCGGGTCTAAAAAAATGTATCAGTCAGGTTTCTATGTTGATGACAGGAAACACTGTAAACTCATCAGAGTCTGCATGGGCCGAGGAACTACAAAAGTGAGTCCATGCTATGATCTTGTAACCGCATGATTAGTGAAACAATTTATTTATAATGTTCAGTTAAGACTGCATTTTCCATTTTGGCAGTCTCCTTTAGCTGAAATTGGCAGCATTTTAAAACCGCTTATTACCATTTTCTGTAAAAATAGACTAGCAAGAGTGCCACTAAGTATCAGTAATTATAATACCGGTATTAACATAATTTGTATTATATCTACATACCTATGTATTTAGCTAAATGTTTTGAAATTATTGAATTCACACTCTACCCAACTACATACGAAGATTCCTTAATTTTATACTACACTTTCGTTTTATACTGAAAGACCAAGATAGAGGCCCATAGACAAAATACAGTTACTTGAGTGCTGGAACAATGGCATCGTAACGAGAACTAAGCTATGGTTACATGAAACTAATGCTACTCGATTTACCTGATTAAATCCATTCTTTATAATACGTCAAACTGAGAAAATTAGTAGAGTAAATTCTACTTCAAAAATTGCATGCTGTAAAATAAATATATAGTAAAGATATACTTCCTTTGGATTTTCATATAATGTTTAACACGTAAAAAGTACAGCTATAATATTTTAATGCTTATGTTAGTAACCATCAAACTATCTAGTTCTATGAAATTAAATATTATTGTATCTACAATACTATTTCTATAACTTTTATTTAAAAAACAGATACTCCATGCATGTACAGTCGTGGCTAACCGTACTACGTTGTCTCGTAGGGATTCTATTAATTCAGTCGTCAGACTGTAACCTTCCAATCTATTCCAGTATCTTATCTGTCACTTTTCATCCCACCAAGCTTGAATCAACGATATCATTGATGTGACGTCATTGAACACTGTGGGTGTATTTTAAACCAAATCGAATAGGTAACTACGAATAATTGACAATGATAAAGGCTTTAGAATACTAGTCTGTTCGATAAATGTAAATAAATAAATATTGCTGGACACACAGACTAGAGCCGTGGTAAGCTCGATGTGTGCATAGGTGTACTAGCACCCGTAGCTGCTTTATACCTACCTAATATTATATATATTTTGATTATTCATGTAATAAACTAATTGACTCAATAATAATAATAAAAGTCTAGTTCATAGTAATCAGAAACATTTTAAATGGTCTCTACCCATTATAGAAATCTACGGAATGGTATGGTACATTTGCAAAAAATATATAAAAGCCGCTTCGCTTAGCTCGATTAAAATTACGTGCAATGTCTAAAATAGTTGAATTGCGTAATATCTATATTTCCTTGAATCTATCCACTTAAATAATTACTGTTTTCGTTATAGTTAATCTCTGGTTCCGGCTACGACTGGAAAATTTGTAACATTAATGTATTCAACATAAACATAATGAATGTTTATTCATAATGGTTTCACTCGGCAGCCACGCACATTTCATGTCTGTGGTTTTAGGTGCAGCCATTATATAGATCTCTAATATCCACTTGATAACTGATTAACTATTCATGGCCTACATTAAAGTGACTCTAAACTCGAAAGGTATGGTCTATCAAGCAATCAAGCCAACCAATCTAGGGAGGTAATTAATAATTTCCAATACTTCGAACCGATATTCCAGTACTGGACTTCCACTGCTGACATCCACTGCTCGACCTATGTCCGATGGCTGAAATGATGATGATGATCTAGCAATGAGAGATAATAGTGGTCAAGAGCATCAAAGACCAACGTAAACTGAAGTCCTGTGATATAGGTCCTGCCTTAGTAATATTATAAGCTATCATTCCACCAGCAACTATGCTCGCATTTTAAAGGAATTTCGATAGAATTGAAATAAAATGTTTATGTTAATATTATGGAGCGAACCTAAGAGGTGCAAAATACACGTAGATTTAAAAGAGGTACTCAACCTTAATCCTTTTCTCAACCTTATACAAAAGATTCTGAGAAAACGAATACTCCTTTGCACTTATTTGTTCTAGGCTGACTATTTAGTTTATTTTTATATTCGGCAAAGAGTTAAAATAGGTCCTATTTCTTCACTTTTCCTTATAAAATAGTTATTTTTTGTTCCAGTAGCCAATACCTATATTAAAACTTCTAAGAAAAATATTGATTTTCCTCAATAGTTAAACGGTGAATTATATGGCTTATCTGATACACGTCTTGCCTATTATTAAAGTAACTACCTATTTTATGTAAATTTTTATTTACTTAGTATGATAGTTAATGCACTAGTCCATAATTATAAAGGTAGATCTGACGATTTAATATTTATTGATTGTTTGGTACGTGTTGTAACATAGATTTTTCTTATCAAAAGCTTTTAAGCTGATATATTATGAGTGGGCCCTTTATTGTATAGAGATAGGGTAGTTCCACCGCGCTCCAAATCCCATTGTTCTCAAAATTTTAAAGTTCATACATTGATTCCACTGTGCTCCAAGAATTTTTAAGTAATAAAATATTAGAATATTTTAGTTCCACTGTGCTCCAAGCAATTTTGAGTAAAGTTAGCAAAAAAATATATTTGGCATGAAACATTACCTATGGTACGTGAAAAAAATACTTTTATCGGGTAAGAGGGCAAATAGTACCGGCATTATGTTTGTTACGTTTTCGCTTAAGTCAATTTCTACGTGTATGCTGTAAATTTCATAAAATGGAGAAGAGCAGCTTCTGAAAGTTCCGTCAAGAAAAAACACTTTTTGCTGTTGAATAATTTGTCTAGCCTCTTGAGTTGCAAACGCAATTATACGCTCGTGGTTTTTGTAATCAAATAACAGAAAGTCTTTGAATACCTCGGGAATTTCAACGTCTTTTGTATTTTGGAAAACAGTCTTTGAAACATTTAAGTTTTTATTTCTTGCTGTGTACACTGCACTTTTAATGTCTGTTAATTTCGGCGTTTCATTCACAAAATTATGCTGATTGGTCAAGACCAGTAAGACCGCGTAAGCGCACATTCCCAAACTTTGAGCATTTTTGACAAACAAGATGAATCCACGTTATAAAAATATTAACGAAATTAATACTTGTTCTTACAAAAATAAACAACTAATGTTACCTTTTTTTGCTGACGCTATCTTTTTCATTTTGGAGTGCGGTGGAATCAATATGGTACTTATAACTTTTAATAATAATATGGGTAATAAAAACTTGGAGTCCGGTGGAATACATTCTTGGAGTGCGGTGGAACTACCCAGAGATAACGTATAAATATGAAATAAATAATAAAATAACTTATCACTTGCCATCACGTAGGCTTGATTATAAGGTAAATTAAAATTAATAAAGCTAGCTTTAGGTTACAGAATTAGATGACAGAGTGTAATCCTTATATGTATGTTACACTCTGACACATACGCTGTAAATATTTAATTATTTTTGATGTGATTAAACTTTAACCTCTTGCCAAACAAACAGTATTGGCTATTTTTAGTACCTACCTACCATTCACGCATTCATTTGTTTTTATTAACACATTGTAACGTGATACAAACGTGTTTTCTCATTAAATATAGCAGAACACTTTTGTAGGTATTTACAAAATGAATACCAAAATATCTGCTAATATATACTATATAAGCGCCATAAGGACCCAAGCAAATATTACTTGAAAATGATAAACGGTGTTTACATGAGATCATCCTCTCGGGTTTATTGACATAACATTTGATTATCAACGTCTGACGTCATTATAATGATGGATTGATCTGATTGTGTGAAGATAAAATGAAAAACGTTTAGTTTGATTTTAAACGTTAAATAGGTTATTTTACTCTTAACAAATATATGATATCGTTAATTACCTTATGTTTTCTAAACGGAAATTTCAGATTGTTTTTAATTTCAACTGTTTTTTTTAATTGATAGTCTTATTTTATAACATTAATGATTATAAACAGTTATATTGTATAAACATGTGAATTGGTCTAATAAAACTACAAATCAAAATAAAAAAACACTTTAAGGCTTCATTTAAACAGAATTTGTGTCCTATTTGAATGTTAATAAAATGATTTTCCCTTTATTTCAGATACCGTCAAGCCCGATACGCAGAGCGACGCATCCGAAAGCGCGTCATCTTCAAACACGGAGACTGCAACGTAGTTCAATGGAACGTGGCCAAGCGCAGACGCCGATACCTTCAGGACATCTTCACGACCCTCGTGGACGCCCAGTGGCGCTGGACGCTGCTCGTGTTCGCGCTCTCCTTCATCCTCTCCTGGCTCGTCTTCGCCCTCCTCTGGTGGCTCATCATCTTCACCCACGGAGACCTCAACCCTGCCGAGCAAGGCCCCAATTTCACCCCCTGCCTCTCCAACGTACAAACCTTCACCGGATGCTTTCTCTTCTCTGTCGAAACTCAGCACACGATTGGATATGGATACAGAACCACCAATGAGGAATGCCCTGAAGCCATCTTCATTATGTGCCTACAGAGCATCGTTGGTGTTTTCATACAAGCATTCATGGTAAGCTATAGTATTGTATACATACAACGTAATTCATTGTTATTTGCTTGTTTTATACACCAGAGAATTTGCGGGCAATATCATTGTAATGACTTGTAAATCATGGCGCTGAACTCGAGTAAAACAGGCGTAAACACACGTGTGAAAACATATTGCTCAATTTCCTTAAACACATGTCTATGCCTCTAATAGCATAAAGGGTTCTTAAAATGTATGATAAAAAAATACAACTTTATCAGATTGGTTTATTAATATAAATTTGGCTATTGGCCAATCGTATTAACGTAACGAATCTTCTATAATATCCAGCCAGATGGTACTCTTAAAATAAGTAATTAATAATGAACATTTCAATGAGTTTTATCGTCATTTTAATAGCATATTCAGGCTTTCGGAATGTTAATTTTCAGGAAATTATATTTCATTTTGTGTCCCAAAAATAACAGTACAATTAGCAAGATCTTCATTTCGACAGGAAGATGTGAAATAATAGTTGTAATTTTAGGTGGGCATTGTGTTCGCGAAGATGTCAAGACCAATTAAACGTACCACCACCCTGCTGTTTTCCCGACAGATAGTTATCTGTCTACGAGATGGTCAACTATGTCTCATGTTCAGAGTTGGCGATATGAGAAAGTCCCATATCGTGGAAGCCCATGTTAGAGCCCAAATAATCCGCCGCAAGGTATACATCCACCAAAACCGGAGACTGGTTATTGATCAGGTCTTTCAGTGGAGTTACGCACTGAGTCCTCCCTAACCCGTGTCTGAAAGTTTTGGAATTTTATTTCAAAACAGGTTTCTTTGTCCATAGGTGGGTCTTATATTCGCGAAGCTGGCTCGTGCTAAAAAACGTAATACCACACTGCTTTTCTCGAGGAGCGCTGTGATCTGTCTCAGAGATGGGGAGTACTGCCTTCTATTCCGTGTGGGAGACATCCGGAAGTCTCACATTTTGGAAGCACACGTTCGAGCCCAATTAATTAGAAAGAAGGTACGATAGGAATTATGTTCCTACTTTGTAAAATATATTTGTCTGAGATAGTCTCTGCTTTATTTGTAAGACCCACGTATGGACATGGAATGCATGGCACTGTAGTTTTAATGCTTCTTTATGTTTAAAAACTCAGCTTCTAACGCCTATGAGTTTGTTGAAATTAATATAAACAAAATTACAACGATGCTTTTACACGTGTTTTTAAACATCACAAAGGAATTCCCAGTTATTTGTTTAGTTTATGTTGTATTTTTGTTTACATTAAAGTTCTGTTTAAGTTTAATTCTTATATTCTTGTTTTTTGTATCCCTATATGCGTATTAATAACTGTTAAAATGCTTGTAACTTTTAATCTGCATAATATTTAATTTTTTGTAAATCTCTTTATTTAAACTACAAAGTAATTAATTATTGAATTATTTGAAAGTCTGAGTTAATTAATTTGACTAGTTTTGTAAGATATCTCTCGTTAAACTATACATGACTTAGAGTTACAACGGATGGAAAAATCCATTTGTAAAGCCCCGACTCTTTCTACGGATGTTGTCGTACTAAGGGATTTTTAAAAAACCAGGGGATGTTATACCCGAACCAGAGTCGTTTTACCTCTGCACCAACCCGTCTGATAAGCTTGGTGATAAACCCCCAGAGCCCATTATGATCTCCGTGCTTAGTTTAATATGGGTTATAATGTGTTACAACTCTAACCTCAAACCTGTATCCCTTCAGACCACCCGCGAAGGAGAAACGCTTCCATTCTACCAGCAAGAGTTAAAGGTCGGAGCTGACGGCGAAGAGGATCGCTTGATGTTCATTTGGCCGATGACCATCGTCCACAAGATTAATGAGAAGTCGCCGCTCTACAATCTGTCTGCGTCTGACATGCTGAAGGAGAGATTTGAGATTGTCGTCATGTTGGGTAAGTTTTATATATAACACATTTTCTAGGATATAACTTAACCTTTCAAATTCTCTGTGTTTCAAATGCATAACTTTACCTTTGAAATGTTAAAATTAAAATGAGGTTATTAATTAAATATGACACGAAAATATAAATACGCTTTGAATCTTCAATTCTAAGTACTATCATCTCCATCAAATCAGTCTCACAAATACGTCGCCAACTGGATTAAATATACAAACCTTTCCAAATTGCCAATTTCATTTTGCACTAAGGTAGGTGGCCTCAATAAGCGCATTAATTCCATTGAATGTTCCAAATAACAGGAAACGTATTGAAACCATCACAATTTAAAAAGTAGAGTCAATAAAATTACTTTTACTTTAGACCGCCCGTATCCATTGATGCGATCTTATTCAACGATTATCTTAAGCAAAAGTATTTTTTTATCATTTTAATATTAGATACGACATCCCTATATTTATAGCATCAGGACTTTGGAAAATCACATATCCTGTTTCCTACAGCCCATTAAAAGTGCGTAGGTGCTTTGAAGTTACTAGTTTAATCGTCTATTATTCACGCTTACACTATAGTTGCTACACAATGCTATTTTCAGGAGACTATCAATGCATTTCATCGTTGTTTTTCCTCGGACTATCCATAGTGATTACGTTCGTAGACATCTCTCTATCTCTATCTATATCAATAGACATTTGCGTGGCGTTGTCGAATTCAACCGAAACAAATGGAGATCTATGAGAGAGACCAACATTCAACAGCTAACATTGTGTGCCTTGTAATCTTATTTCTAAAAGCTTAATGTAATGATAGATCTAAAGTTTAAACCCAGTAAATCCACAAGCATTCCACAAGTCTTTCTAAATCCGTCTCTATCTCAGAATCACTGACTAAGAGTCATTGCCACACGCGTTAGTCTTGGCAATGCACAGTGACAAAGTTTTGGTAGATTGCCCTGAACTTTACCTCTATATATACATACACTGATGATTATGAGATTTACTACTGGTTTCATGTTATCTTGTAGAATAAAATTATAACCAGTTCTGGATTGGTTTATTTCACATTAATAAGCCTATTACAGCGTAAAACATCAGTTGTAGAATTAAAACGCGCATTCATAAAGACTGCTAATATAATTGCGACACTGCTCTTACCTAAGTAAATATTTTATGGAAAGAGAAAGAAGAAAGAAAGGAAAGATTTTCTTAGGAAGTAATCATGATCACAAAACGCGAGTTTCCAAGTATGTTTTGCCGTAGATTTTATGATGCGAAAATTATAATTTTGTTTTTCATCATCAATCGATTCTTCGTAGCTATTACGGTTTTACCATCCATGATACATTTGGGCAATCGTCCAGTGCTACACTTCGATTGCTGGTATTTCCTCTTAGCTTGCCCAGTTGGTAAAATGTAGTAGAATATTTATAAATATCAGCATTAACATTAGGTTCCTATAATTAATTATAGGTATAGATTTCATAACCAATTACCTTGTTTTTTTTCAGAGGGTGTGATCGAGTCCACTGGTATGACAACGCAGGCGCGGAGCAGTTTCTTACCCTCTGAGATCCTTTGGGGCCACCGCTTCGAAACTATGGTGACCTTTAGAAAAGACACTGCAGAATATGAGGTATGATATATAGTACGTCTATGTACAGTCGGTCGACAAAGAAAGTGGTCTACCAGTTTTGACAAAATTCTGTGCGATGTAAAGATCGTACAACACAGTCTTATAATATTTATTTCCATGTTTGCGGCAGTTGTCATGTCCATGCGAAGCAAACAACTAAGCCATCATGGCATTTATTTAGTAAGAAATGTTATACAAGAGCAGTATAATATTAATTTAGAGTATCAACATTATTATTGCCTGTGTTGCCGAAGCATTTTAAGTTGGTGATGTCCCTTAAAGCAGGAAACGGGAAAATATTAAAACATACCTTAAGTACCTACTCGCATGTTAAAATGTTATATTTATACATACTTAACATGGTATGTTTATTTTCCTGAAACCTACATTAAAATATGGAAAAGACCATAATGTTGTTATTTCATCATCATCATAGTCATCACGGGATGTCTCCAACAGAACCCATTATTATGTCTTTGGGTCATTGGTACAGACCGCGCTTACAAAATGGGTTTGTGATAATAGTTTAACATAACACGTAAATAAATTTATATTATTCTCGTTCTAATTAGTTAAGTACTTCCTTGTCCCTTGTTCAAAGTGTACCTATTTACCTGTTATTTTATAAATATCATATTTTCCGGTGGATTTCAATGTATAATTTGTTTTGTCTTAAATAAATACCTAACCGAGCGCGCTAATTAATAATCGCTGTCTTAAGAAAAAAATTAATTTAAAAACTCTCAACAATTCTTTGTCAAACATCCCAAAAGGATTTTTTTCAATTTTAAACAAAAAAATTGCACTTTCGCTGTTCGCTAGGCTATTTTTAAACGTGTGTATGACTTTCCCGTTACTTTCCAGGTTGACTACACAAAATTCAACAACACATACGAAGTGGACACACCGTTATGCTCAGCCAAGCAGTTGGACGAATTAAGAGCGACGGTGTCAACATCGCAAAAACTAGGTAAGATATTCAGATCACATACTGTTCTATTTTAATGACCCACCAGCCAACTCACCTGCTAATTAAATGCTGTTGGCTTTCAAAAGCCACAAAAACAGATCCAGCCATTTCTCACAGTCACCTTTCTGTGAAATTTCAGATTTCACTTTTGGCCTTCAGAATCTTAATTGAATGAGTAACATCTTGAGTATACATTTGGCGAAACAACACGCTTGCTTGTTGATTCTAGTAATTGATGAATAAGATTCACATTTCACTTTAGAAAATCAAATATTTGTACGGTTCTACAAAATCACTAAAAACAATTTACTTTTCAGAGCGTGTACTCGGCACCTTTCCAAAATCTTTCTCCAATGACACATTAGACATGAGTTCAGTCGACTCGATGTCCTTGGACGAGCACATAGAAATTAAAATCCCCGAGGCTAGAGCTAGAGAGAACAGACTGATGGCCCAAAACAACTTTATCCAACACGTAAACGAGAAAACTAACACAAATAACCATTTGTCTGTCGAAAATGGTCAGGACTTACTTCAAAAGCTGCAGAATCATATAGAAAAGAATACCGATAAAGAAAAAGGAGAAGGTCATATGCATAAGAGTCATAGTCATGCGAGTATGAAGAAACATCTTACTCCTAATGGCTATGGACCAGCAGTCAATGGAAATGACCATAAAGATGAACATCATAAGAAGAAAAAGTAAGTAGAGTTTTTAAATCCTCATAAACATAGAGATTAAAAACATTAAAGACATTCATGGATTTATCAACCTCAACACTCCATCTCTACTCAATCTACAACATGTTCCTAACAATAATTAGTATACAACTAGTACAAATATTGCTAACAATTCACATACCAACATCTAATGAAATTAAATAAGCTAATATGTAATGGTAAGTTGCCAATGTTGCTGTAATTCAATATTGGAAATTTTCTAATAGTAATAATAATAATAGCCCTTACATTTAATTAGGTTGCTGAATACCAGAATTATCCTTATTAATACCCTACGGTACAATTATATATGTAGGTACTTAGAGGAAAAACTCCGTCATAAATCCCGAGCTAACTTACCCACTTCTCTATGTTTTCCTTAACAGTACCTACTTTACGTCAAAGGAATCTATAGGAAAGTCCTGATGCTTCATCTTTTATTCTACAAACAGCTATTAAAATGTATTAAACAGGTTTTTACTTCGCTATTTATATTTATTTATTTACTAGATATTTGTTTATTTCATTATGGTCTATTAAACAAATTAATTTCGATTGGGCAAAATTGTATCTTTAGAAAATCAATCCTTATGTCTATGGCACACTGTGAATTTTACGGTATTATTGAATTCGTTTTCTATTATAGTCATATTCAAAATAATGTTAAAAAATAATGTAATTTAAAAAACACTTGTTAAGAAAAAAAGTACCTAACTTCAAAAAATCCCTAAATATTTAAAACTTTGAAATTAATAATGCATCTTCTTTCAAATAATAAAACACATCCAAATCGGTTCAACCGATCAAGTTCTGAGGTAACATAATAAAAAAAATCATTTGACTTACGACCCTTCTTTATTTTAATTCGGTTAATCTTAATTTCCAGACAGCCCAGTAGCACAGAAACGCCAGTGATCCCGATCTTAGTAACGACGTCAGCGCCCGACTGCCCCGAACCTA
The DNA here is from genome assembly GCA_963691955.1 of Chloroclystis v-ata. NCBI lineage: Eukaryota > Metazoa > Arthropoda > Insecta > Lepidoptera > Geometridae > Chloroclystis > Chloroclystis v-ata. The sequence goes on from OY829899.1 coordinate 8,605,320, forward strand.
CCTGACCCTTGCGAGAACTGAACCCACTACCCAATACCACTACACACGACAGATTCACTTGCCAAGGTACTGTAGATGATTCTAAACCACATGTAACATTCACTTGTGAAGGTATTGAGAGTAATAGTGTAGGCTATAGAGAAACACATGGTAAATTCAAATGTAAAGGTATTGATGATAACATTGTATTTTTAAAGTTACCTAGTAAAAAACCTGGTAAACCACGCGGTAAATTTAATTGTAAAGCTATTAAGAACCATGAAGCAGACAGCTGTAGAAAGCCAAAAGTTAAATTCAAATGTAACAATGATAATAATATTGTAGATAATTGTAGACAAACTCTCGTTAGATTCACTTGTGAAGATATTGAAAATGAGCATGATGTAGAAGTAGTAGAGACTGTTGATAATGTAGAAAGACTTGTAGTGAGGAAAAGTTTGGGACCTTTTTTATATACGTGATTCGTTGAAAATTTTTGTCATAAATTGCATAATTCTAATTAATTGAGTAGTTTTCACACAGTTGCTAACACTTTATTTAAATTTGACATAAACTTAAATTTAAAAATCTTTTATGTAAGTAACTGGAAAAGAAGTTTATGTAACTGGACATTGTATCTATTTTCCAAAAGAGTATGGTCCCAATGTTTAGAATGATTAAATAGGTAATTGTAAAGATATAAATACCTAATTGTTAAGGATTGAGTAAAACTTAAATGCTAGAAACTTAAAACCTTACTTACCTTCATACAAGTATCTTATATTAATCCATCAATTTTGACCAGTGCTGCTCTTTGTACTGACTAATACTTCGTCTTTGAAGTTAAGATTATTCTCGATTTGCAACACCAGGCAAGATCAAATGGTAATACACCTCCCTAAATATTTTTTATGCGGTACGTATACTTATGATTTGGATAATGATTCGGGCAAAATCCACGGTCAGTTTAAAGATAAATGTTTATAGTCCGGGATCCGTAGTACATGGAAATCAAGTGATTACTAACAAGCTAATTTTTGGTGAGTAGCTTCGTTTCGATGAGACGTCCAAAGATATCCTATACCCAACTCTCGATTGTGGTAGCTAACAGAGATATCAAGGATTAAAAAAATCAAGGATGTAAAACCGGGATAACGGACCACGAAATTTGTAGGACAATATGTCATATCTCAAGATAATTATCTAAATTATATAAAAACATGTTTGTCCTACAAAACCTATGGTTTGATCAAAGAGTCCGCCATTTCGAAAATGTATCGAAAACGAGGTCAATTTAAATGATTACTATGATTACTAACCAGCTGATTTTTTGTTGTATACTTAATTAATATATATAAAATCTAACGGACATATTGTCCGACAAATTTCGTGGTCCGTTATCCCGGTTTTACATCCTTGATTTTTTTAATCCTTGATATCTCTGTTAGCTACCACAATCGAGATTTGGGTATAGGATATTTTTGGTCGTCTCATCGAAACGAAGCTACTCACCAAAAATTAGCTTGTTAGTAATCACTTGATTTCCATGTACTACGGATCCCGGCCTATTACTGGAGAGGTCAAGCTGAATCTGCCGATGTGGTATATGGTCGCAGGACAGTGATAATGTATTGTGTAATTGTAAAGATATAAATATTTTTACTTCCCTATAATACTTAAACACGACACACAAGGTTCAAAGACCCAAAAAATAGAGTACAATTCTTAGGTATTTATTATTTTATTTTGTCACACGGAATTATAATATTCATAATATTGTAAATGTCTTATATTATTTTTATCGTGGATTCTACATGATGAAAATAATATAAGATAATATTTTTAGAGATTTATTCATTTATAAAATTAAATATAATAATAATATTTATTTCTACCTGTAGCAATTTAGCTAATTTGTAGTAAAAACGGTTCATCTGGACCCTATTTTTGTCTATAACTTCACAAAATAATGTACCAGATAGGGTTGTATTTAGATTATCTATTTAGTTTCTTTTTAGTGAAATATTTGGCGGGGACAAAGCTTACGTAACAAAAATTGACAAAAATGGCTTTAAATTTTCCTAATAATGCAGTCTCTGTATTTATAAGCATTAGTTTTAAGGCTTTTGATAGTAAATCTGTTCGCAATCTGTTTCACATTGTATGTTGAAACGGTTGCTAATTTCTATCTATAGTTAAACTAGAGATAGATAAGGGAATTGTATGATAAGTGTATCGAATTTATATCGAGTGGTTGAACTCTCGGGCCAAAGATCGACCGCTAGGAGATCAATGTAATACATACGAATAGTATTGGCACACTAAATAGTATTGTAAATGGGCTTCGAATTGGATAAAATCCAAACAAATTGTTATAATGTAAATGTTTTTATTACATTAATCACATAGTTGTGACTGTACAAAATATACGAGTAGGCATAAATATAATGCTTTTGCTTCTAAACTTACGAAACATTGTTATGACGTACTTATTTACATGATTATGCAATTGAGACTTAAATTATTAGCGATTTTCGTGTCGCTTAGAATTGTTAATAAATGATACAAATTTGCTGGCAAAATATTTTTTACTGAAATATAATCATGCTTTGAAATGTGTAAAGATACATTTTGTAATATTTATAAATGACGTCAAGTGGATGATCCGGGCTAGCGGCGCAGGCGCTGACATGTTAATGTAAAGCCCATAGCTTCCTGATACATAAATCAGAATAAATGATTTTAAATTTACACAACTGGTATTTAATTTTTAACCAATAAATTACACTAGCTTACCGCTATGCGGATTTATTCGGTTTATATATTTTTCGTCCCGAATGAACCGGGAAAAATCTATATATTTAGGGGTATATATATTTTACTACACAGTTTAAACTTTACGAATGGCACTGCAGTCAGTGTGCAAATATGTTTAAATTTAAATACAAAATTACCTATCACTTTTGTGTCTAAATAGTAAATACAAAGGCTAATTTCCTTAATTTAAAAGTTAATCCGTCTCGGAGATTGATTTATACCACTAAGTAAGGTAGAAAATCATATATTCGTCCTACTAATTGGGCGCCTGTATTAGAAATGTTACTTGTGCGTTTTTTTATAAATTATATTTATCAACACTGATATTAGATATTCAATAAAACCTAATCTACAAGTCGGACTAATAAATAATTACAAACTTAAAACCCAGGAAACATACTTAACCCCTCGAGTGGCCTCGCTTACATTGTACACAGCTTATAAATATATCAATGTTTTTGTACGTCACTTAGGGCTATTATTTATACCACTTATGTGCGTATTTCATAGAAATAAATAAATAAATATTACTGGACAATTTTACACAGCGAAATATTGTGACAAAATTAATACTAGACGAATGCATTGCTATATTATAGTCAACATAGAATATTTTAATTTGGATTCATAAAGAATTTATAACAAAATAAAACTATAGCGGTTTTCTGGGCTCAACTAGAAATCATAAACAAACTGTATAATTATCTTTACTTGGAAAACCATATACATAGATGGTCAAGAATGTTGTGTTATTTGTGAAAACTGTGTGTTTTGTTTTTTCTGGTGAGCAGTAAGTACATTTTATTGTACACTAACTCGCCCGCGACTTCGCCCACTTTATTCCCATATTTTCTCACCTTTTAATCCTTCCCATTATCAAGTCCCAAAATCCATTTTAAAACACAACGAAGTGGCATTTGATATATACCTATTGTAAAATATATTCGAAGCCCTAATCAGAGCGCCAGGGTCTTTAGTAACGAATTTTAGCACGCTGTTTTTATATAAGAATGATCTTATTACAAAATTCCTATTTTAAAACTAATAACCTAAACATTTATTCGTTCAGCATAATCGCCGGCACTTTGCTCTTACTCTTCTTCCGTTTAGTTGGTAGTTCTTCTTCTTCGCTCGAAGAACTCGGTTCATCTGCGCCATTGAAGAAGTCTGCTGGATATTTCACTATGGACGGTCTGTGGGTGAGGCTGGCTCGTCTAATCGCGTCGGCCACAAGCCTGTCGGATATCCTGACTAGAGGTGAGACTGGGACACCGTCCGAGTTTAGTGATGTGCGTAGGATCACGTCACCGGCTATTGGTGATGTTCCGAGATAGCCTGGAAGGAAACGAATCAATTTTATCAAACTGTTTTAAAAAAACATGTCTGTTGTATGTAAGTTTTAAATATTTAATACTCGTAGTAAGCGAGATTCAGAAGTTAAAAGGAAATACTCTAGCCCGACTGATTAAGGAAATACCTACCACGCTCTCTTGGTAACCTACACCCCAGGGTAAACCTGAGGCAACTGTATTTTATATTCAGGTTTGTTTATTATTTCCTTCTAAGTAATTTTAATTGAAAGAATCATAAGATCCACGTTGTTTGATCGTAAAAGTGTATGGGAAATGCACCGTTAAAATTAATTACAGAATTAGAAGTAAAAATAGAAAATTATCGAGCATGAAATGCAATATTTCGACTGAGGCGAGACTCGAACTTGCGGCCTCTAATTCAACGCACCAGAGTATACTTGATGATTAAACGAACTTACCAAGTGAAGTTCTATCATAATTATACGTTGCGTTTTTTCCGAAGAAATAAGTCCTGAAATAACAATATTATCACTTGTAGTAGGCATAATTGTGCACCGTTAACATCACTATAGTTTAGAGTATTAATAAATCAAAGTCTTTCGGCGCTGTCAGGCTGTCACTGCCACCTCGCTCGCTAGTACTTCATTTCGTTAAGAGATATATTACATCAGATAAGTATTCTTGAATACTTTTGCTTGATTTTGTTGACGAAATCAAATCAGCATCAGGGTCCTTGGGTTGGGAGGGAATTGGTACTTATTTCTTCGGAAAAAACGCAACGTATAATTATGATAGAACTTCACTTGGTAAGTTCGTTTAATCATCAATTATACTAGCGTTTTTTCCTTCAGAAATAAGTCCTGAAATAACAATATTATCACTTGTAGACTTTTAGAGCTGATTGAGGAAATAAAATCGCATTAAAATTACTCAATAGAGTAATTATACTAAATTAAGTTGAACTTAGAATTATGAGTGACTTCACTCAAAATCATATATAATTTATATGTCATGATGTGGGTAACCACTATTTTGCTCATTAAATAAATTCCAAGATTCTTTACCCTGTTATAATTATATTATTTTGAACAGTATTTTTATTACACTATCAACATAAAAATGTTGTGGCTTATAATTTGTGTGTTAAAGAAAATCTCATAATTGAAAATGTTCTCCAGGTTTGTATGATTGTTCTTTTGCAGAACCTTTCCATTGCAAAGGAAGAACCGTTTTTGTTGTAATTAGTAATAATTAGTAATAACATAATGTTTAAACATTCGTAATTACATAATGTTTAAATATAGCTGTTACTCTCTATGGTTAATGCATGGCTTTACTATGATTTTTTTATAGATAAAGGGCTTTCCCAAACGCCAATAAGATTCACTGGTGATAAACGATCATACTCGTATCAAAATAGATTCAGATTCTATTCGGCTTACTAGTACCAAAAACATTTCTAAAGTCAGTAAGACATTTTTTGTACTATTTTTTACTGAAATCGATAGTTTTATTTACAGGGGAGCAAACTCCAAAACATCCATAGAGGATTTAAACTTTTGATCGAATATTCATGTATCCGATCGTCTGAAAATTATGTTTGAATTATTCAAAGGAGTACCAATAGGAACGCTTTCTTGTTGCTATTGAGTATACATACAGTTTTGTTTGTATGTAAAGTTAAATAACTGTGGTGAAAATAATGATATAATATATAAAAATTGTTGTAAACAACTCTCAAAACTGTAAGAAATATTAACTTCACAAATGTGTATGTATGTATGTATATTTAAATATACACGATCTTCCCAGACAACTATTGTGCTACATACTTGGTAGAGATTATACTTAATGATTATTTTTGATGTCCCCGTATGGTGGAGATAATATAATATTGTCTTAGCGACAAAAAATCAAATTAACACGTTATTGTTGCTGGTCAATTAAGATTAATGATTATGTAAAAAGTTTCTAAATAACAGATACAACGGCTAAATATACCAATTGGGAATAAAGCCTCTTTTTCAGGTTTGTAAATAATTGTTTGACTGTGAGTCAAAAAGAAACCGTAGAAACGTAGTATAAAAAGGTTTTAGCCCAAGACAACGTAAAGGGAAGATGTCAGGCGTGTCTAGGCACTTATTCTAGACCTTACAAGTCTCATTTTTTTTTTTTTTTTTTTTTTGGTATTTGCAAAAGGTAAACGTTTACTAACGTTTTTCGAGGACGTGTCGTGACTTTCGAGTCGTGACTTTTTTCAAGTTCCCAGTGTGAGTAGAAATATGACTGTTTCCTTTTCTGTCGACGAACTGTCGATAATTCACTTAGAGAGACTGGATTTCTTTCATTCTATTGATGTATGAATGCAAAAAAGAATTATATATGTAACCTATAATGATAGTAGATAATTTGCAGCTTTATTTGTATGGAAATTTATATTATAATTCGACCAAGGTCTAGCCGGTACCTTCACTACAACCACACGAACCATACCCCGTTGTTGAGGCGCCAGAATTAACAATACAACTCTTATCTACAGTATTGTCATTTTAAATTCTTTAAAACGATTATAGGGTAGCGTGGAGCTACCATTATTTTAGTCGAATGGAGAAAATAAAAAGATACAATTTTAATGCTTATAACAAAGGCAATAAATTTCTGGGCAAGTGCACACTAGAAAACCGACTATGCAGTGGTTGGAAATACCACCTTATTTCATATTCTATGTTTTGATAACTTTATCCAGATGTTAATTTCTTTAAAAATGCGATGTGTTCCATTGCATGACAGCTGGTGCATCCCGTGGGTGCAAAACATAAATCATGGGGTTTAACTCAATAACACGTGTATTTGTAAAACCCTGAATTTATATTCAAACGAAGTTGAATTCATAATAGGTCTCCAGCTAACCCAGTCTTAGACATTATTATAGAAATCAGTTATAAAACTATATATAATAATATATAGTTTACATAGTAACTATGTAAGTTTCAAACGGTTACATTGATAGTTATTATTATATAAAATGATATTAAAAATGTAGCAACGCTAATAGTAGATTATCTGAAGCTATTCATGGTTCATAACTTTAGGAAGTTACTACTATACACTTAACAGCAGAATATTCGTAATTATATTTTGTGTCATGTAAACACGTTAGTGTATCACATTGAGAGAGAATTTGGAAATAGTTGTACGTATTATCCGTAATTCAATGGACGTAGGTAGAAAAAACTCTCCGACATGCACACATGAAAACTGACAATAATTTCTAAGTTGCCAGTGATGGCGCATCCTACAGCATACAGCCAAGTAGGTTTGTATATTTCATGTTGGTAAAACACGCTTGGTCTTGACCCGATATGTACATCGGTCATAATGCGGCTGGTGCCGCGAGGCGGAATCTTCTTTTGCACAGCTTATATTTAAGATGCACATTTCAATTCGATATGGATTTTAAAAAGATTCCAGGAATGAACTTATAATAATATAAGATAGTTGAGCACGCTGCGATGTCTTGATTGCTGCGATCCTTCAATGCTGGATTATATTACTATTGTACACAAACCTTTAGTTTTGTACTTAGGTCTCACCAAGAGGCGGCCCGAATGTTAAACGACTGTTTAAAAAATAAAAACATCTGTTTATAAGTAGATATCTGTACCAAGATGGTAGTTACTATGGGTTATTGATGTCGGAAATACGATCGATGGTTTTTGGGTACCTCGTCTCCTCTATGCTCGGCGGCTGTGTCGGCGGTGTGTCCACTGCTGCACTGGCGTTGAACTGGACTACGGATGTAGACTTCTGGATGTGCGGTATTATTCGATGCGATCGGCTGTTTCTTTGTAAGATTAGCCAGTTTGCATCAAAGGTACTGAAAAAACCTAATAACAGATTCAGAATGCTGAATATTTCATAATTCAACCTTGTAAACCTCTTCATAGCTCGTTCTAATTGTTCTACAAGACTAATATTTATAAAGTTGCGTATGTTGGTCACAAGTAAACCACTTTATAGTTTGCTTATCTATTTCGCTTCAATCCCAAAATAATCGGATACGTATGGAAGGAAACATTTTATGCAGGAAAATCTACAACTTGCAGGATGTAGTAATAATAATAATAAAACATAGGTATTATAGGTATACATGGTATACATAATAGATAATTATGATATCTTGATAAATATCTAATGGTGATTGTTTGTATTATTTATAATGCAAAAGTAAGTAGGTATTATGCATAGTTACCTACTATGCATAAATCACCAAGTAGAACTACTCTATTCCATATTATTTTTCAAATAAGTGGACGTTAAGTATAAAATTTAAAACAATTTAATAATTACACAGAGGATAAACCCAAAAGTATATCCGAATGTATCAAATAAATTTTACTTGTGTAACACTACACTGTAATAATGTCAAATCTTTGTGTTTTGTTTTGCCCAAAGTGCCGTATGGCGATGGCCTAATAATAGTGCCACCCAATATTTTCCCATAGATTTCGTCAAACCGACGTAGGGATATGTTTATCAGAAGATAGGCTGCAGCGTCATTTGTGTAGGTACTTAACCTTTCAACTCACTGTGGTAAATTAAATTTGCCGCTAACAAACCTTTTAGTGTGGTGGATACACAAACTCCCCAATCTATGGGGTTTATATTCATCAACTCCATGTCCAGATGCAATGAGGGAAGTAGAATAAGTGAGACAGCCCATAGAACAGCTCGATATAATTATCTTCTAAATATGTTGTACAAATGCGATGAGTCAGCCCAAAGATCAGCTCGAGTGCATTAACTTGTTAATTTGATAGTCAATATGCGATGAGACAGTCCTGAATACTGCTCGAATGCATTGTATATGACTATCATAGTACATTATTAGTATAAATACGTATTGTTGTACACAGAAACTAACACAGTATCTGTTTTCAATAACCCACATTTTAAATGCGGGTAGCGCTTTATGACATCATTGTTGCGATGAGACTGTCCGATGATCAGCTCGAATGCATTTTTGTTGTTTTTGCGCACGATATGAACTACATAAGTAGGTACGCATGTAATAATAAATTGACTTTTCAATAAACCACATTGCAAATGCGGGTAGCGCGTTACGACATCATTGTTGCGATGAGACTGTCCGATGATCAGCTCGAATGCATTTTTATTGTCTTTGCGCACAATATGAGCTAGGTACATAAGCTTTCAATAACCTACATTGTAGGTGAGGGTAGTGCGGCATGACATCATAATTATGAGACTGTCCGACGATCAGCCCGAATGTATTTTTGTTGTCTATGCCCACAAAATAGCTAAGCATATGTTTAATAAGAAATTGACTTACCTTTTTCAATGGTATGATTTGGTTCCGAGTCACTTGGACTCAACTTGGATTTTTATAACAAATTTTATGATTTGTAGTTGATCACTTACGTAAGAATGGCAAATTAAACTTGTTTTGGCCATGATAAAACGTAATTATATTATATTGGACTAGTGCGAAACTTTCGCAATTTTACGTGACGAACGGTTGAGCACTAAAATGCGAATGAAGTACTAGCGAGCGAGGTGGCAGTGACAGCCTGACAGCGCCGAAAGACTTTGATTTATTAATACTCTAAACTATAGTGATGTTAACGGTGCACAATTATGCCTACTACAAGTGATAATATTGTTATTTCAGGACTTATTTCTGAAGGAAAAAACGCTAGTATAATAATCATTATATCACTGAGCCATTACCATAAAAATACAAAGCAAAATACTTACAATACACCACAAAGCTTTTATTTAAAACACTTAAACCATAGACTAAGGCTGACAACATTTATTAGTTTCATTTATGAAGTAACTTAATTGACTTTCTGTTGTTTTTATTGTATAGTGATTGACTCACTTCTTATACTAAAACCATTTTTAAAATGAACGCCCCTCTACCAAATTCTGTATTTTTTTTTCTGTGTATTCTGTTTTTCTGTATTTCCTCTCACACGTTGAAATCATCACGGTTTTGGGGAGGGAAGTTCATTTTTAGAATGGTTTTACTATACCTACATATTGTTATATTAGAATCCTTGGTCCTCGAGTCCTTGGTTCGGGAGTCGAACCCGCGCCTTGCAGTTTAGTCACTTTTTCCAGTAGACCACTACGGTATCGAGGATTAGGCTATGAATTTATTATATAATATATGTACCTGATATCTAAATCTTATAGATTATAAGCATTGATTGCGACCATCTATCAGTTTTACAAAGAGCTCTTTCATTTATAACTTTTTAAACTATTATGGTTTTTAAAATCATGGTATGTTACCCGTTTCGAGCTCTTTCAGTTGTTTTGAATTTCAGTTGTTTCTAGGTTTTACCAAATTATAATGCACTTAAAACGTTTTATATTTAAAGCCAACCACTTAAACGACTAGGTAACTCTTTCTTATTTTAAAAGATATTTACTTATCCTATAATGAATGTCACACATACATATTATAAATTGCGTTAACACTAAATTACTGCATAATTCATGTTGCTTTAATTATTATCTTGGCTAAATTTAGTGCCAAAATACCTTGAATCTAATTATTCCCCACCTTGTACCAACCTCCATGTTTCTGATGAATTGCTCATATTTATTTACTTTCCTTCTCTATATCTGTATAACCTCGACATCGAAACAAAAGATAAAGAGACACCCCAAAGGTAACATAAATCAAACACAAATCAACGTCACAATATAAATAATTATTTAATATTTACATACAACAGTTAGACAATCACATGGTAGATATAAAGCGGTAAATACACCCATTAAAGCATAGTTTGCTAAATATTGCATTGACAGAATAATAAAACTAATTTGCCTAGATATAGTAATGTTGCTTCGAGTGTTAATTAAGGTATCAATGGTTATGTATTTCGACTTCCATGCCCATCGAAATATGCACCAACTGCGCTGCTCGTGTAAGTATAAGTTGGACAAAATTGTTTTTTCAGCTGTGAACGGTATAGTATAGCATTGAGTTTTGTTCAGAATAATATATGTATATTTTTTATAAAAGCAGTATCTATATTTATAACAAGACATATAACTTACATTCATTTTGATATCTTAAATTCTAAAATAATATTCGAACTGAAATGATTGCACAGAAATTTAATTTTAAACAGATCTAACAGCTACTTATACCTACCCTAAATCTTATACAAATATTTATAACATTTGCATTTTACATTTACAACTTTCAAAATGAATCAGTTTATGAATGAAATAATACTTATATCTAAACATGACCACATTTTATGTAGATCACTAAACTCATACAAATTGTCGTAATACAATCTAATCTAAGATTAATAATCATAAAATGGAATGTTTTGTACAAAACTACACAACCAAAAATTATAATCTAGTTTGTTACTCGTACATTTGTTTTTTGAGATTCCCCATTTTAAACTGACTAGTGGCTTGGCTAGTAATTTTGTAAAATTTCTTATGACGGAAGATCTTTCCATTAATTTATAGTAGTCAGGGATCCGTAGTACATGGAAATCAAGTGATTACTAACAAGCTAATTTTTGGTAAGTAGCTTCGTTTCGATGAGACGTCCAAAGATATCCTATACCCAACTCTCGATTGTGGTAGCTAACAGAGATATCAAGGATTAAAAAAATCAAGGATGTAAAACTGGGATAACGGACCACGAAATTTGTAGGACAATATGTTATATCTCAAGATAATTATCTAAATTATATAAAAACATGTTTGTCCTACAAAACCTATGGTTTGATCAAAGAGTCCGCCATTTCGAAAATGTATCGAAAACGAGGTCAATTTAAATGATTACTATGATTACTAACCAGCTGATTTTTTGTTGTATACTTAATTAATATATATAAAATCTAACGGACATATTGTCCGACAAATTTCGTGGTCCGTTATCCCGGTTTTACATCCTTGATTTTTTTAATCCGTGATATCTCTGTTAGCTACCACAATCGAGATTTGGGTATAGGATATTTTTAGTCGTCTCATCGAAACGAAGCTACTCACCAAAAATTAGCTTGTTAGTAATCACTTGATTTCCATGTACTACGGATCCCGGCCTATAGTCTGTCTAATGTTTTTCAAAAATCAAAAAAGGAAGCTATATTTTTTTTGCTCATTTATTAGAAAGTACAAAGAGATTTGGAAATCGATTTACAATATGCTCAACAACATGCTATTATGAAAAACTCCATGGAAAGAAACCCGGTTCTTGCTATTTTATAATATTTTTTTGACTATTTATACCTATTTGAAATATTTTGATTTAAAGCTCGATGATGACCCAAAAAATCTTATACCAAAATGTTTCTAAATACTGAATAGTTTCCGACTGAAAGCCCTTGATTTATTAAATCTGATTTCGTTATTACTTTAGTACTTTTTATAAAGTAACGGTAAAATCTCCATCGCTGTGGTCGGTTTTAGGCTCGGTGGTGGGCGGTCGGTCCGGTATGGGCATCTTCAGGGCCAGCTGGGGTTCCGTGCTCTCTGCCACATCACAAGACAAACACATTTACAAAACACGTCAAAACAAACACCTATAAATATAAATAAATATAAATATTGCTGGACAATTCACACAGCAACATGTGTTAACAACAGCTTATGTTAACTTATAAACTAAAGATAGTAGAAAAAAGTGCTTTTAGTATATTAAGAGCCCGGCGTCACGACGAATTGCCCAAAATATTAATAAAAAAATTAATTTTATTTTAAGTAAGTATTTTGTAAAAAAAACTATATAGGTACCTATAATATAAATAATAAGATAAATACTATTTAAATAATAATAATACAATAATATCGTGGAAATATGCTCGAATTACAAATAATTTTGGTATTACGTTTGTATGGGCAATTCGTCTGACGCCGTGCCCTTAAGTACATAGTGCAAAGCATGCCTTCGTTGCGGTTGCGTCACTCTAAAATGTTAATTAGGTACCTACACCGATATTTTATTAACTTCTCTTCTACTGCTCTAATGTTTTTTTTTTTTGTAAAAAAAATATATATGAATAAATTAGTCTTTCATAATGTTGTTTTATAGCAACACAACAACAAATAGGTATAAAAAAAGCTTTAAACTACATATATTACATTTTTGTCGGCGACACTAATATTATATACCCAGAAACTTAATCAGATCACTCATAAATGATGTTCCTACCTCTACACAAATATTAAGAACAGGTGAATAGATAATTGTTTACAACTATAAGTGTTCAAATGTAGATCAACAATGTTGACATCGTTGAATTTACCCACTTGAATTTCACCCTTAACACAAATATTTCTTAGAAACATCTTAAGTGATTATCAGCTTTTCACAAAGGTCGCGTGCTTGCTATCTACAGATAACGCTTTAAACACACATTAGCACTTGATCCATCCATGTGACATGATGATAAAGAAAGAAAACGTTTGGTATTATAATTACATATTATTATATGAATTAGTTGAAGGAGAATTAATGAACAGAGCACGATCCATTGAGATTGAGTTAAAATATTATAAAAATGAAAATTGACGGAAAATTATATCTTTGTAACTTAAGAATTACATTTAACAAGTATCAGGCTGAGTGAAATAGGTAATTTCGATGTCAGTTATTTATTGGTTTGAATTACAAATCCTTCTCCATTATAAATAGCAACCCTGATTTCACTTATTACAAAGTAAAAAAATAAGTAGTATTATATTATTAATCGAATGTAAACTTTATCCAGCTTTAAGAGTACAAAGTATCTCAACACAATTATTTTGAACTAGATTTGGATTTCTTACCAATTTTAATTTCTAACAATTTTAAAATCATTGAACCCGAGAGCACTTCAAGTTGTTTTTGAAACAAATGTATCCTGCTTTAAAAGGGGGAAACAAATTGGCAAAATGGTACATCCTGTATTTTCAATAACGAATAGACGTTATCTTTACAGTTTTCAACTGTCAAGCTGTTTCAAATCTCTGTCTGTATCCGGAATAAAATAACATACAAAAATGAATTCATTGCCAAAATGACGTCCATACGAGTAACAGTTTTATAACTATGTAATTTTATTTAAACACTTGACAGTGGCAAATTGTGCTTAGCGCAGGGTCCATTATAAAAACTATAACATAAAAAAATACTTAATAATCAGATTTATTAAAAAAAGGCCATTATTCGTCAATGTAGGGGCTCATAAATAAAATAATCTCGTATTTATTCGCAGAGTTATTTACTTATTCCTAAGACACTTCGCTACTGTTTACACTTCATGGGTAAGTAAGTATGGTACTATTGTACATATGTGAATGTGACACGCTTCATAACACCTCAAGACTGTTCAGACTAACAGGGTTTGAATAATAACTGTATGATAATAGAAATATTATATTGGTGGTATGTATGTATAGCGTCTCTGTGTACTTGTGATGTTTGCAACCACATGAGTATGTACCTAGTACACTTCGCAAACGTTGGGTATTAATTTGTATGATATTGGAATGAAAGAGATCAGTCAGAGAAATATAAGAATTTGCATAATATTTTTATTTATAAATCCGTAAGTAAGGTATGGAAATATTATGAAGTGCGATTGTTTTATGTACGATGCTGTAAAATCTGTTTTGTATTTTGAATATGTTGTGTCTGATATACAAAAATCCAGTAACTAGTAAATTCGATTGTGATAGCATAGTATAGAGGACAAATTAGGTCAAAAGCTATTTTGATTCACAATTAAATGTACATACAATGATTGTTTATCAGAGAGAGCAAAATGTTAGTATATTGACCTAAAGATAATTGGCAACATAAACAATGCACTTTTTATCGCACTTTCTTGCATTATTATGACTGCTTTATTTTTATTTATACCTTAGTAGGAATATTATGATTCAAGTGAATCTTGATACTGATGTATACATTAGTTACTAACAATTTAGGTGCTTTTTATATTTTCAGGTTCGCCAACATTATTCCATTACTCAGTCTTATAATGTACAAATCATTACACATAGATATTGTACTAAGCTTATACTAAGAATATTTCTAAAAAATAATTTAATATAAATAGTAATAAGTACTAAAAAATATCGTAAACAATTAAATGAAAAATACTGTTATAATAACAGAGAAATGAAGAATTGCAAGAATTGGTATACAAGAAACACAAGGCACTGAGTCAGAAGCGGTTAAACACATTTCGCACAAAAATCCAGCTGCCACCACTAGCTTTAGCATTGAAATGGCACTCACCGATGGATCTTCGATCGCCCTGACTTCCGTAGAACTCGTCCAGCTCCTTGGCGGAACACAGCGGGGTGTCCACCTGCGAAGTCTCCTCGAACTTGGAGTAGTCCACCTCGTACCCCTGTCGCTCACGGTTGTACGTCACCAGTTGCAAGAACCTATGACCCCACATTATTTCACTAGAAGTGTAACTCGAGCGCGCTTGCGTTGTCTGCCCTGTAGATTCTATCGTTCCTTCCAAAATCACAACGATCTCAAACTTCTCCTGCAGGACATCGGCCGCGGACACTCCGTAGAAAGGACTCTCTGCGTTTATTCTATGCACCATTGTAATTGGCCAAATAAAGAATAGGTTACTGTCACATCCATCCGCGTTCAAATCTAATTCCGTCTGATAGTGGGATAGCAGCTCCCCTTCTTTCGTCGTCCTAGATCGTATCAACTGAGCTCTCACGCTAGCTCCGATTATATGCGATTTCCGCAAATCGCCCACGCGGAACATGAGGCACAGCTCGCCATCTCTCTGGCACACCACCGCGTGCTTCGAGAACAAAAGCGTTTGAGTCCTGTGTTTGGGACGCGTCATCTTCGCAAACACAATTCCAACCATGAACGCTTGTATCATCACACCCACTATACTCTGCAAGCACATTACAAATATCGCTTCTGGACACTCTTCTGTGGTTGTGCGAAATCCGTAACCGATCGTGTGCTGAGTTTCAATACTGAATAAGAAACACGATGTGAAGTCGAAAATATTAAACACACATGGTTTCCAGTTTGTGGATTGCTGCATCTCCGGTAGGTGGTCGAGCTCTAAATCTCCGTGAGTAAACGAGATTAGCCACCAGATCAGCGCAAATCCGAGCCAAGACAGGATGAAGGAGAGAGTAAACGCGAGCAGGGTCCATCTCCACTGGGCATCGACGAGCGTCGTGAACATGTCCTGGAGGAACCGCAGCCTCCTTTGCGAGATTTTCGACTTGAGAATATTGCACTCCCCATTTTTCAATACGGCGCGGCGCCTCGTCCTACGAGAAGCGCCGTGCCGGTGCGAACGGCTCCTGAAACGAAATACACGAGTTCAAACACACATCAATCAAACGGATGGGTGTCGTTATCTATCGTGAATGTCTAGTTCACAATGCGACCTTCGTTAATGTTAATGTCCGTAAGCGTAGACTAATAGTTTTCTAATGTAAATGATTTGCATAACTACAACAATTAACATGAAAGGATTGAGCGTAGACGGACAAAAGCGGTACGGCACGGGTTCTGTCGGTGAGAGGGTCGGTCGTTCGAACCTCTTGCTGCCGGTGGGGTAGTAGACTCCCGGGGAGAGGTTGCCGTTGGTAGGCACCGTCTTGATTTTGAGCCACTCGTCGGGCAGCAGCTGGCTCTCCTCGCGACAAGCGGGGGACTCGGGGTCCATGGCGGAGTGCATCGTGCGGAGTGGCGCGCGTCTCACCCGCGGCGGTGCGCTGGCGTCTGAACCATCCCTCGGACTCGCGGCTCCTGAAGCATCGCGCGCGATAATGCCTCGGTCACGACTGCCTCTCTCATACCCGTCGACTATGACGACGCGCTAAATATTGTATAATTGTATCGCGAGATTCTATATCACAAATTATCAGCTACGGAAAACACATTTCAGTGTCTGACGGATGATACAGGGGTGATGTTTCTTGATACCTGATAACAACAAAGATTGTACATTATCTTAGCAATTTAATATAATTTACATCTTTATTGATGTGGATATTAATTCATTTAATACTCATTAAAAAATGAATACTCAATACTTCTACTTTAATTGCAATTCTACTACTATTCTACTCAAACCTGATTGTACTCATAAAAATACTGGTAATGACCAATATAACTATTTACATACTATATTCTACCAAACATAATACTGAAAAGACAAATAGAAATAGCATTATTCAAATTTATGTTCCATTTTCCATTGTTGACTCTACGAGAACTATAGCGAGCTAGTACCTAATAAATAAACCTTCTAAATAATAGTTACTATTTCAACAGTTACGGATCTATTGTAAAACTTACGGACTTAGCCGTAGGAGATTGCTACGCGCGTAGCAAGGTGCTACGAATATTTTCTAAATCTTCTGTATTTTGACAGCAAAAGTGGGTGTGTCTCAGATATAAACGAAACTTATCACCCTCTATAAAAAAAATCATTTCATTACTATAGCTAATTTGACAGTTCGCGAATTGGTCTAATACCAATCTTTTCCCGCTAATTTGTAATTCTCGATCATTTACCTGAAGGCCAAATAAGGTACTAAACTGTAATTGGTTTCTTGTTATTGTGCTTATTACATATACAGGAACAACAATTATATCATTTTTAGAAAGGAACAAAGTTATTCATTGTTTGCTAAAATAAATCTATGTAGGTATTGTCTATGAATCAGAATCCTGACGAATGTGGTAAGAACAAATGAGCTTTACGGTCTGCAAACGTTTACATTTTTTTGTTTAACTAGAACTTGAAATATGAGTCAAAATAAATAAGGATAATAACTAAATAAGGCGGTTGATTTTGAGATGGGACAGTACTGATATAATTCCTATTTCTAGACACTATTGATATTTATTTAGGTATTTTTGTACGAAAGGCCATGTCCACCAACTAGGTTTCAATAAAAGTTAGAAGATAGATGATGATTAAAGTTGTAGGTTCAAGGTGGATACAAAGCGTCTTTAACCGCAATAACTGGAAATCTAAGGTTACCTACCTCTCGTCTAGCATAGACTCCCAAGGATTTCAATAAAATAATTACTTTCTATATTTTTAATAAATATTCCCTCAATGAATTACATTACTTTGGAAGTACCATTATAAAAAACAAATTGTGATGAATCGTCATAAAAATATTATAATTATCTATACCAAATAAATACCTAACCAAATGTTTATGTTGATACAGATAAAATTTATTTTCAACAAATCAATTATCACCACACCTCCAAGTCAATATCACGATGCTTAAGATTGGTCCTGTAAATACGCGACAATTCGTGTTTCGAGAATCAGCACTTCTTCAGGTGACATTATGCTCATCTTATTTTCCTTTTCCATGTTTTCGGACTAATACAAGTTTTGCATAAACATATTTTTTTACATAAATATAACATTAAGGCCGTACTGTGATCGCCAACTTACTGCCTAAACTACATAAGTACTTACTGTAAGCATCTTTATTATGAATACCTATTACACACTCAAAAAATCTTATTCAATATTTTGATAAGCTCTTTCTTGTTTTTCAAATTAGCAATCTTAATACTATTTCATTGAACTAAGGATTTCCTTAACTTATCTTATTTAAAAGAGGCTTATTAGCTGTCAATATAAGCCTCCCAGCAATAAAATAATTATAATAAAATGAATAATAAAGACTGTTTCTGTGCTAACTACGTACCTAATACATAGAATACCTTAACATTTTTTGTTCAATGTAAAATATTTTCTGTTTATATTTCTTTTTTCCGATACATAAGACCGATAATATTTTCAAAATATTTCATTTAATTACTAACATAACTAATGTCTGAAAATACAAACTTTTCTCTTTATGGGCAAACAAACTAAATAATTTATAAACTAGAAGACGACCAGCAGCGTCGTTAAGTGTTAAAAAAACGAGATTCGTTATTATAAGATCACGAAAGCCAAGTGTCAAGTGGAAAGGTTTGAAGAGGTGATTAATCAAGATTACGTTCACCTATCATTGTTTGCAGATTTCTACGGATTTAAGTAGATTAACCTATCCTTGTAAACGTTTGATCTATTTGAGCACCTTGAACGTCATTTGATACTTAGCAAGACTTATCCTAATCAAAGAAAGTTAGATCCTTAGACTCGTAAATGTTATAGGTGTGATGATGTAAGGTAAATTATAACTATGTTGGCGACCCAATGCCTATTGACAACATTTTTGCTTTCGTAGGAATTGCAAGAGAATAAGACGATAGATTGTGTAGGACTCATAAAACCATATGTCATCATTATTTCAGCCGTTGGACGTCCACCGCTGGACACATACCTCAAGCAAATAAACTCCTTCAAATGGTTGTTCACTGAGAATATACTAGTTTCTTAGACAAAAACCATCTATTCATGACATAAAGCAGTTGGATGCTATCTACGACTGAGACTTCAATGGCGAGATATTAAGTATTTTTTAAATTGGAGAATCTAAATATTTATTACATAAAATTGATTGTGAAAAGTTATAATTTTAAAAGAAACAAAATTTTAGCTATTTCACCGTAATAAATAATTGATAGCCAACACCGAAAAAGGTTTGGCATACCATTTAATTTATATGCACGGCATTTTACGGTTTTTTTATTTTAAAATGACGTGTTTATTAATTCATTAATTACTATCTAATGTTGTATAAACTATTTAAAAGAATACCCAGATTAATTTATGGCTATATACTTTTTTTCTACGACACAGGCCATATTAAAGACATGAAACGGAACTAAGCTGTTATCAACAGAATGTATACAAGCAAGTAGAATACCTATTCACACAATCTCGCACAACTGCTCAATTGCTCTCATATTTGCCGTCCGTTAAACCCTCGGTCAGACATACCTTGTCAAAGTGAATTATGAGTGTCTTAAACAAAATGTAGAACAAACTTCGTAAACATTGATAGTGTCTGCTTATCACTTCACTATTTGCGTCTACGGCGCATTTTCTTCGACAACCCTATCGCTTTTCCATTTTTAAATCACCACAGACAATTATTTAAATTAAAAATGAGTTAATACTTTTTGGAACGCGGTTTTATTTTAATTTACGAAAAGGTCACGACAAAAAAGTATTGGTGGTTCGGATTTCAAAATGTATCGAGTACTGGCAGCAATATGCGAATAACACACATTTTCACGAACTATTTCGATAAGTAAAACTTATCTTAGTATTTTACACTGATTAGATACGACACCTCAAGGATATGATTCAGAATTATACTTAAACCCTGAATGTTTACAGTGATTGTCTCAATAATATTGGAAGGAGCTTGCTATTAGGTTTATCTATTAAATTGTAATTCAATAGCAACTACTAGAAGTATTTTATCAACTAATACTATTGATAAAATTAAGTAATAGGTTGCTTTTAATGTTAGTGTTAGAATACGTGGTGATTGTAACTAATACTCCAAGATATATATTAATGGGTTCTATTGGGAAGACCTGTACCCAGTAGTAGGATGCTATGATAAGTTGTTATGAGGATGACTTCATCTTACCTGCAAGTATCCTGTCGATATATCGTGCTTTGTCCTATCGAACTGCTGTAGGTGGGTATTCTATGAAGACTGCTGGAAGGCTGGATGTGCGGCTTCAGGAAGCTCGTGTTGTATGCAAGCATGGGACTCTCTACCACAGAGCTGTCGAACGCACAGCTTGTCTCATCTGTTTCTTCTTCTATGACGCCAGGCCTGGAAATGGTTTGAATTTAGAACAAGAACATTTTAAATCTCTGATTACAGAATTCTACCTACATACATATAGTACCTAAAGGCGATACTATGCAATGGATTTTGATGCGGTTATTTATAAGGTAGAGTGAAATATTTAAGTATCACTTAAGTAATTTCTTATATTCTAGTAATGATGTAGGTACCTACTAATATTATGTGGTCAGCTCCTACATGATTAATAGTTCATATTACCTACGCAGGATTGTAATATGAACCGTCAATCTTGTAACCACCACCAAATAAACCACTAGGTTTATCTGTATATGAAGTATTAAATGGTTGGTCTCGGATTAGCACCACATATATTTCCGTACGACGAATTGTGTGTGTGGCATTCATTTTTATATACTTATTATGAGATTTAATGAAGGCACTAAATTAATAGAATAATGTCAAATTAGTTTAGAATTAATTTATAATTCAATTTACGAGTTATAAAATTATAATTAAAGGAATAAGTTTTTTGACGTGTCCGTGTAAATCGTTGTGTTTCTATAGAAATAAAGTTCTTTACTTTGATACGGGAATACGAAGCTAGTGCCTGACTGTACCACCTTTAAAATATCTTCCTAGCAGCCAACTTGGAGTCCGAAGCTAGTGCCTGACTGTACCTACCTTTAAAATATCTTCCTAGCAGCCAACTTGGAGTCCGAAGCTAGTGCCTGACTGTACCTACCTTTAAAATATCTTCCTAGCAGCCAACTTGGAGTCCGAAGCTAGTGCCTGACTGTACCTACCTTTAAAATATCTTCCTAGCAGCCAACTTGGAGTCCGAAGCTAGTGCCTGACTGTACCTACCTTTAAAATATCTTCCCAGCAGCCAACTTGGAGTCCGAAGCTAGTGACTGACTGCACCTACCTGTAAAATATTTTCCCAGCAGCCAACTTGGAGTCTCTGTGGTTCTCATCGTCGTTTATCTCCCTCGCCTGCATCTCGTACGCCGCCTCCATGACGTCACGGGATGATGACGTCACGAGCTGATGAGGCCACTGCTCTCAGACGGCTTCACTCGACGAACTTCACTCATTTTTTTCTGGAACAAAAAAACAATAAGAAAATTCTCCTTTTCATTCTATTGAAATTAAAAAATTAATTATCTATGTTTTGCCGCAATTTTTTTGTTAACCTGTATACAAAAAAAGTTTTTGAATAGCTCTAGATATATTCTAAATCTTCTATAGAGTTTGAGCTAGTTATGAGATTTCCAATAATGTCATACTTTACTGCGTTATTAATACTATAACCTTGTTATTTGTGTTTCTTATAATTTTTCAAATTAAATATTATTATTTTATTTTCTCCATATCTTATAAATAAAAAATGTAAACAGTGGTTTTATTAATCCTTCTATTTATCCTCTTGACCACCGCTTTCAAAATCATCAAAATAAGTTCAAATTATCAAACCACTAAGCGTATTGAGTAACACCTAATTTGCTTAAAGTCTATTAAAAAATTAAAGGAGAATTTATAAAATACTTGAAGGAAACAAAATAAACACAGCTGTTATTTCGTTCCTAATTGCAGGCCTACTAAACGGTGCACCTATTATGAGTTATGACGAAACATTATAACCTAAGAGCCCGTGATGGCCAGACCTTCCTTTAATTCACAAGCGTGAAAATTATTTTATGTGTATGTCAAACATAGGTAAGAATAACCCCCAAACATGAAACCTGGATCGCGGTTCCTTTGGGAGATAACAGGTAAAAGGTTGTTATCTCCCAAAGGAACCACGATCCAGGTTTCATGTTTGGGGGTTATTCTTACCCGTGTTAGACATACACATGAAAGAATTTTCACGCTTGTGAATTAAAGGAAGGTCTGGCCATCACAGGCTATTAGTCTATACTAAGAGCCCGGTCTGGCCAGACCTTCCTTTAATTCTGAAGCGTGAAAATTCTTTCTTGTGTATGTCTAACACGGGTAAGAATAACCCCCAAACATGAAACCTGGATCGTGGTTCCTTTGGGAGATAACAGGTAAAAGGTTGTTATCTCCCAAAGGAACCGCGATCCAGGTTTCATGTTTGGGGGTTATTCTTACCTATGTTAGACATACACATGAAAGAATTTTCACGCTTGTGAATTAAAGGAAGGTCTGGCCATCACAGGCTCTTGGTCTATTAATTTGCCGTGTCAGTAGCTAGCCGACAGGTCATTACGGACAAGACCACGGTCAACCGAAGAAAATTGATTATTGTACTGCATTCTGTAAGATCTAGTTCTTGTATAGTCACTCCATCTGTCAACGAGGTGTACAAACATTTCATAAACTGTGATACTACAATATTTAAGGACTTTCCTAAATAATAATACTTAATAGAGTTTAAAAATTATGTTTCAGATTTTTTAAATAATGTTTAATAATATTTTAATGGGATTTCTATGTATTTTTGGATACTAAATGTAGAACTTAACCATTTTATATCGACACCATGCGCCATCTAGTAGTGAGTAGCTAAACTTTTAGTATACAGAGCCATTGTTATAATCTAAATGTAGGCTCTACATACTTTATTAAATTCGTTAAATTAATTCGGTGATTTAGTAGTTATGGAATGGAAACCAGCTAGTTGAGCCTGCCCAATTTTCTGAAGCTACACCTCGTCGGCTTTGAAGTCATTGCGGTTATCGGTATTTTCCTTCCATTTTGAAAGAAATCAAATCAGAACATTAACGAGCAGCAAGATGATGACTATCTCTGGGAGCACCGAGCTGCCGGTCTAGGAAAGGCCTTACAAACTGGCCTAGACTTAGGTGGCTAACCTTCGAAAGAGCTGTCATGGTCAAGCATAACATAATTTAACACATCTCTTATCCAATGATGATGATGAGTAGACTGCAAAGACAACGCCAAAATTTATGAGATTTCATTTCTTCGGGTTAAATTTCCTCTCCCTCTTTTTACTCCGGTAAAAAGCTTATTATAAAACGAGGCACAATAATATTATCAGCCATGTAGATTGAAATAAAATCGCACAAGTCGAACTTATTAGCAATGACCTGGTTTTGGTAGAGTTTCTAAGAAAACATTTATTTGTATCACATATTGAACTGTAAGGCAGTCAAAGAACTATAATGTGTAGGTATTATATTTAGCAGTAATACGATACTTGATTTTACTATTGAACGGGATTTTTATGCATATATTTTTTTACGAGCAATTAAGTTATTATTCAATGCTTTCCCTAAACAAGGATAAATAATCTAATCGTTGGTCATCGTCTACTACAACGCATTTGATCAATTATCTGCATCTTAGGTGTTATTCTATTGGTTTCGAAAATAAATTAAAAACAAAAACAATTGAAGAATATTATAGTAATTAACAAAGTTTGGATCGGTATGGTGTTTTTTATATCACTAAGGAAAAATAATAATAAATATTAATGGACAATTTTACACAGCGACATCTAGCCCCGTGGTAAGCTCGAAGCTTGTGTTACGGGTGCTAGATTTCTGATATACTTAATATAATATACATACATATAAAATGAACTTAAACAATTAATTTCCTTAGGATTTCTTTCTTAAGGTGATATTATCAGATCATGTATAGTATTTATATGGCCGTGCCATAAGATTGTGAATATTTTTTCTCCATCGTATCTTGCAGCATCACTAACAGAATCCTAAAATGAGGTATTCTTCTATTATCCAATCCTCTTGTCCTTGCACTCATTAGGATGTAGCCGATCTCCATTCTTTAGCGCGTTTGCGGATGTCTTAATCCTCCCACTGCGGAAAACTGAGAAATAACTCCATTCCGCATAAACGAGTAAATTGTAACATCTCTGTGATCCTTGAGGAAGATGATTTAACTGATCGTAACTGTTTTGAGGATATCCTGAATACTGCATCTTCAATGATTATAGCACTATAAAATATAGCGTCTTTAATGGTTGAGCTATGGTCAAACATAACATAAACCACTTACGGTCTGATAGATGACCTACCCACGGCTACTTCAACCACTTAATCTGCCACTATTGTTTTTCTATGTACCTTCTCAGTTCTGACTCCATCCCGACAAGAAACTCCGATCATAGCCTTCTCCATAGCCATAGCTCAATGAACAACCAGAAGAGAAGCCATATATTAAAATAAATATTAAATTATTACAAGCTGATTATTGGTGGATGCAGGTCATACTGGAGATATTCATGCACACTGCATCAATTTATGATGATGTGTTATTTCTATGTTTGAAGAAAAAAACGATAGACAGTAGGTATAGCGATACGAAAGTAACTACCTACGTTGTATTTCAGTTAGAGCCAGTTGGTTTTTTAAATGAAACCCACTGGTACTAGCTGTACAGATATTCATCTGCAAATCCACAATAGCCATCTAACCTACTTGCAAATGAAGGTCGTCATAGGTAATTGTCTCATGTGCCTGGTAATTAATGAGTTTCTGACCCTATTCCAATGGCTTAAGGCCGTTATTAAAACCCGTCGATTTTACATGGCCTAAGGAATTTTAAGGATTGATGACAAGATGAAAATAGGAAATGTACAAAAGGCATAGAACAACTACTGGGGAACTCTAAGGATTGGTGCATTGACCTAGCGTCGTCTATTTTTCTCGGATCTTAGCTAATTCCATGCTCTGAATTAAGGATGAGTCAATCATATTGAATGTCAGGCATAGACGCTCTGACTATTCATCATAGAACGACTCATAATATACTACTACGATTGTCACTTCATACAACATAAACGTTATTTTTGTTTAATTTCCCACGGTAAGAGAGTTACTCAACGGGATCAAATCAGGAAGAACGAGAGCTGATCTGCCCCCGGCTTTGCCCGCTTTATTATTATGTTTTCTCACCTTTAAAACTTTTCTGGGCTACTACGACTATTTTAATTAATAATAAATATTTTAATAGCACTTAAATCGGCCCAGCCGTTCACGCGTGATAAAAGAAGAAATTCTATTTTATATTATAATTATCTTTTTATTTTTTCTGATAATAAAAAGTTAATATAATATAAAAAGTTAAAATAACTAAAAATTAAGTACTTATTCTAATTATTTGCACCAGACGAATAAATATACTGTTTAACATAAACCTTCTTTTGTTTCATCGGTTAAGCCCATTCAAAACTAGGCCACAGTTGAAGCTGTCATAATTTCCTGTTAATAAAAAATTGAATCAAAATAACCATAATAGTGTAACGAGATGTCCATTATCATAGCACAATGGCAGCAATTCTGCCATTTACCGATTGTGTGGGGTTTATCATCTAACTGGATGTATTATCTGTGCGTGTCAGTTTAAATATACAGAAAAAAACTAAATCTATGGTTTAAACGTATTTGGATCTCTGCAAGGGAAGCAGTAGTACCTATAGCGCATAGTTAGTATTACCTATAAAGCGGAAAGCTTACATAGTATGTAGGTATTCATGCCTACAATGTAACTACAATCTAAACATAAGTTAAGATGTCAATAAAGCCTTCAGTCATAATAATTTTAAATCGAGCGAGGCATTACCGACCCATAATTCATGTCACTTCGATCGTTGCACTTGAGTTATTAGAACTACCTATAGTTATAAAACTTAAACACTTGTGTATTTATACACGACAAAGATATAAATATAAATACATATCTACTTTCAAGGAGCTAAATAAAGGTTAGTTTCAATGCAAACATTGATTTCGATTATCCATTTATGCTGTGTTCTTCTGAGAACAACAAATATCTTCAGTTGAAAATTATCTCAAAATTTCAATTGGTAGGTAAACTTTTGCGGTTATGTTACTTTTTCTTTGAATATTATTATGTGACGACGGTGGCGCCGAGGCCTGGTGATGAATGAATGTGTTAAGAATATAAAATGTTTCTCCTTTAGGTGTTAGGGTTAGTTTTTTTTAAATATATTTTACAACATCAGATCGGCTCTACTATGATTTTTTTAAATCTGAAGCTATATTAAACACCAGTAGTTTTGGGAACCTTTCAATCAAATTCAAATTGATGAAGATCACGTGATGAAATCACATCACATCAATGGGAACTCGGGTCCCAGGACCAAAATAGGCTCTTCCTGTGGGTTTTGCAATAAATTTAGGCAGTTACAGCAGTCGCTAGGCGATTGGGCAATTTGGGGACGGATGTTGTGTTGCCCCTTCAAGACGGTTGGCATTATCGATAGCAGTGTAGGTAACCGTCTTGACAAATCAGAACACTTCTAATGGGACTAACAGCTCTATTCAGGAGGTCTTTTTAACATCTACGAATCGATTTTAAATAAGAAATAAGTAATCCTCCGTTATATTTGTAGGTTAAATAATTATTAATTGATAAAAGAAAAAGTACCTACCTAATAAATTATGAGAAGTTATCACGTAAAGATTATTGAGTAGGTACCTACCTACACACCGTTAATGAAGGTTAATATTCTCACTTATAAATTCATAATAATAATATTGCTGGACATATCACACAGCAATAATAATATATTAAACCTAGACTTTCGCCATAGAAAATGAAGGTTTTATGTAGTAGTAATGATGAGAGTTAGACATAGGTACACACAGGCCGCCGTGATAGAGATCAAATTGTTTTGGCGTAGGCTGACATTCGTAACACTTGTCGATTTACGGTCTATAGGGAGAACTTTACGAAACCAATAAACTTGAAGGTTTGTTATGTCTATCTTCACACGATAGACAATTAAACAAATTACAAATTGTTCGATTAGTTATCGCAATGAACTTCTTTGTTATTTAGATGGTTTGTTTATTTCTACTAAGATATCAGGAGAATTGGAACCTTTTTGTATTAAAAATCGACATCTGTACCCAAAAAATAGTATCCTATAAAATTAAACTGTTCTTACCTTTATAGATTTTCGCTAGATAAGTTACTATGTTAGCTGCCTGTCGGTGATATCGACATTTCCGTCATCGCTAGGACATCACTACCGCACTATCGATGTGAAAGCGAAACTGGCTAAGCTCTAGTTTACGCGCGCTGTAAACTTATCCGGCCGTTCGAATTTGAAATTCGAATGTTTGTTTCAGAACCAGTGCTTTATTATATGCATGTTTAGGGTTGCCACGTGTGCTTTGATCGCCAGGATTGCGAGAACTGCCTGTCAGACGCGTGTGCGGTTACCTCGTTTGTCAATGTACCTAGTCCAATTGTGAGCCGCGATTATTTGTTAACTGGCCACGCGCTCGGAAACAATTGATGGCATTTGCTTTGCTGCAGATAGGATTTTGCATTTCCCGTTTATAGGATCACATATAAAAAGGTATAGTCACTTTTTACACGCAAGTTGTCCAAAAAACTGTTTTTATAAAAGCACCTTCCTTTACAATTAGGTAAGTACCTACTGACACCTGCCCCTAATTAAAATATACACTGGTGGTCACATAATTAAGAACGCTGATATTTAGGGAAGATTTTTTCAAACTAAGACGCAAAACTATTTACATGTAATTTATTTTATTTATCTCGGTATTGTAAAACGTTTCTATAATATCACCGTGCTTATTGGTAGGTATACAATGATTAGCTAAAAATAAATTGTAAAATTTTTTACACTACTTCGAAACATAGTATTCCTATTTACTGGTTGGTCATATAACTAAGAACGCTTAATCGTTAATTCCTTTTTTTATAATTTAAACAGAAAACACGGTTTTAATTTTAACTGTTTGTATAATATTGGCAATATTTAGTGCTGTAAAAGATTAAAAGGCATTGCTTAGTTAAAAAAAATAAAGCTATTAATCTATCAACACAGGGTAGAACACCAGCACAAAAGTAAAACTTCGCCTGAAGAATTGGTAGTATAAAAAGATAGACAACCATCTGTAATGTTATAAAACGATGGTTTTCGATGCTTTTGAGCATTTTACTTCGTATCACATACTTCTACGGAGTGTTCCACATGTACCTAAACAGAGAAAAAAAACTCCTCGAGATGACCAAAACATTATTCGTATGGGCTACAAAACTCTTAATGGGTCCAATGTGCTGAGTCAAGAATATTTTGGTGAAAACTAGCCTTTAGCTATCTCAACACGCACTGTTTGAAGACGTATGGTAAAAGAAAAATCTCACGGAAGGATATCAAGGAAGGTACTCATGTTGAAACTTTGCTATAGTCAAAATCAGCTTGCACTTGAGTGAAAGTATGAAAACTGGACTTTGCCACAGTGAAAAAATTTACTTTTTTCTAACGAAACGAAAATAGCTAGGTCGTGTTCTGATAGAAAACGATATGTTCTACGTCTTCCGAATATAGCATTCAACCCTAAGTACTCGAAAGTTACATTAAATCATGGTGCTGGAAATGCGAAAATTTGGGTGTGCTTTCGTGGTTTTCTATCTTAGACTGACCAGCTAACAATCTAAATCTAGAGCCAATAGAGAATCTGTAATTTAAAATAAAGAAAAAGTATTCAAATACAGAGTGTGGGAACACAGGAGAGCTGTACGACGCTTTTTTTAAAGAATGGAACTGCATTTATCTTGCGAAATATCAAAAATTCATAGGTTATGTCTCGCAGGTGTAAAGCAGTGTTTAAAGGCCGTGGATATGTTGTAAACTCTTAATTTAGTTTAAAATGTATTAAATTACTTTTAAAATTTTCTGCACTGCATATTATTGTGATTTAGATCTAATGTAAGTGCCATATAAAACAATTTCCCAGCAGTTAAATAAATCGTTCTTAATTATATGTCCAGCTTCATTACTATTAGAGAATGTCTCATTTCTGTAAAATAAAAATTTGAGAAATATAGTAAATGATTTTATTGTTTACTCTATAAGCCACTCTGCTCCATTAGTATGGCTATTTTTTAGCATAATAAGTTGTTTCTCAGAAGGTACACATCTCGGTGTATGAGAAGATTAAAATAAAAATGTTCTATAAATTTAAATCGTGCTTAATTGTATGACCACAAGTGTATATTCCTACATTATATTATCCAGTAGGTATCACAAGTCAAATGTTACTTAAAAGTCGTGGTGATTAGTGGAATGTAATTTGAGTTCAAATGATGATGATGATTGTACACCTACACTACACAAGTTAAATAGGCTCAGTGAGTTCATTGCACAATCAATAAATCATGCTATTTGTTGTCAGTCAACATGTCAATCACTCGAGAAATATTATTTCCGAGCAAGTTCCCGCCCCCTTTCTATTAGGTAGGTACGCAACACAATGCAAGCCATCCCAAACAATTTTCTTTATTGCTTCTGTAAATAGGATTAATAGGAGATTTTCTGTAAATAGGTAACCTAACACCCTTTTTCAAGACAATTCCTGAATCACAAACCCTTCGAGTTTACCATCGAGACTTCGAGAGTATTCGTTTATCCATATGATGACGTATGAATCCAGCATACCTTACCTTCCTGCTAGCGGAAAGAGCAGCGGCCATGACAGAGGAAAGAGCATCCAGGCAGGGAGTTAATTCGATAATGGTCTTGCTCTTGAACGCTACCGTCACCATCTGTCATGTCACCTGGCAATGATGTGTAATTGTCTATGCAACCTGTTTGCTTATTAACCCTTTTCTAGCTCTATCTTCCTGGCGACATTGACTCAGGGATAAGGCTGCACATACCTACACGACACGTAGGTATATATTTATTGAGTAAGTATATATTTCTTATTAATGGTGTACCTACAATAAAGTAATTATATCTATCTATTCCATCTATATTTCTATATATATATTATATAAGTATAATAAATATATATTTTACCTATATTCGTTTATTTTTTTATATACGTGAACTGTATCTACTAACTCATTTCAGTGTCACATTTTACTTTCAATTTGGTAGATTGAAATGTCCTTGCAGTGAGAGGGATTAGGTATCTACTTATAGCAGAATTAAATCCAAATTCCACTTTTTCATTTTTAATGTTGCATTAAAAAACTCTAGGGAGGTAGTACCTGAGTACCATAAATCTACTAGACTCTTAATGAATTAGTTTTTGATACAATGAAAATGTTTCTTGTTCAAATATTTGTTTCTGACTCTGTTTGACGGAGGTTTAAACAAGCGGTTTATTGCGGAAGGCACGATTACAGTCTTGCACGAGATGAGATGTGCGACACATTGAGATCTTACCTAACTACCAATTTTAGCTCAATTGAGTCTAAAAACGCCACCTGAAATGGATGACGCCTCACAACCAAGTGTGCCCAGAACTTTGGATCTGGAAAAAGCCAAATTGAAAGGTGTAACCGAAAGAGGAAAACATTTTTGTAGGTAAGTGTATTTATTAATAAATAAAATATTATTTTAATTGTTTGTCACATTGGAGAACTACTAGATTTAGTAATTCAATCAAACAAGTTTTTATTATTATGTACATAATGTTGATAAGTACTATATTAAATAAAAAATAAACTTGTAATTACACCTCTTGAATATCACTATAGAATAAAACTACAAAACAGTGATTTCTTTTATTTCAGGCAACACCGCTACCGAATTTCAAATCAATGCAAAAAAGCACAACGAGTGGTCTTCAAATCAGGTCTTTTAAATTTGGAACGATTAAAGAAATGTAAATATCGTGTCATCCCTGATATAGTAGCTTTGTTTGTAGAAGCTAGATGGCGATGGACTATCTTGTACTGCATATCCACTTATATCTTTATTTGGGTCTTCTTCGCAAGTATATGGTGGTTCATTTTATACGCTCATGGTGACTTTGAACCGGATCACATTCCCATAGCAATCAACGCTACAGGATGGACACCTTGTGTGAAGGAGATACACGATTTCACCTCAATTTTTCTCTTCAGTATAGAGATTCACACGACTATTGGATATGGAACCAGAACTATAACTCTTGAATGTCCGTCTGCGATGATGACTATGTGCCTCGAGAGCATAGTTGGGACTATGACACAAGCATTCATAGTGGGCATTGTATTCGCTAAACTAACAAGGCCGAAACTCAGAGCACAATCTATACTTTTCTCCAAAAATGCAATTATTAATCAAAGGAATAAAAATCTGAGCCTTTTGTTTAGAATAGGTGATACACGAAAATCCAGGATAATATCAGTGAGTGTTCACGCCTTCTTGATCCGATGCGTCACGCCTAAATCAAAATTGGACGAGCAAATAAAGCTGAACTTATCAGTTGACTCTAGTGATACGATATCGTTCGTTTTTCCTTTGACTGCAGTCCATACGATTGACGAAAAAAGTCCGTTCTACTTCATGTCGGCTGAAAACATTTTAAATTCAGAATTAGAGATTCTGGTAGTATTCGAAGGGACTATTGAGTCGACCGGACAACCAATGCAAATAAAGTCCAGTTATATTGCTCAAGAAATATTATGGGGTCACCGCTTCACACCTATGGTGGATTTCAATAAAAAGAAACAACATTATGTGGTGGACTTCAAAAAATTTGATCAAACTTTTCGAATCACTACCCCGCTGTGTTCTGCTTATCAATTAAAGAATTTGTATCGATAAAACATGATTAAAACATTTGTCTTTTGCTTTCTTTCAAGATTAACCTATTGCAGTTGTTGATTCATCTGGTTTTCTTCATGTGATTTAATTCCATTGTGATTTTTCGTAGTTCCATAATGTCTTGATAGAGGGCTTTCATTACTGACAATTGAAGTTGTAAAGCCGACACTTTTGATTTTACGGTCGTGAGCTGCATGCTGAATTTGTCCAAGTCCTGATTTAATCTTGATAACATAGTTGTGTTTAGACTCATAGCGCTTTTCAAATACTCTTCTCCTATTTTAATCATCGCTATAATAATTACCTAGGTTTTAATACGTGACCTAGTTAAGTCCTAGATAACTTGGGGATTGATACCTACCTAAACCAAGATGGAATACATTAATGTTTTTTCACAATTTCACTTCACTGTTCTATTTAAATAGTTTAACACGAACACTTGTTTTTGTGTTTAGTTGATTTATACACAATGTGTGTTTAGTGATGCCCGTGAGTAATGCGAGTAAGATAAGATTAGGTTGAAGACAGGAAAATCTTAGATTGTAGGTAGGTGCATTACCTAAAATAGAACTTGAAAATATGATCATCAATATTAGTGATAAGTCCAGAAAATTACATTTAATTAGTTACCAAACCCGAGCTATCTAACGAATCGTTATAAGGTCCATATTATACCGCACGAAGTCCGATTTTCATACTTCCCACTCTTTTTTTCTTGTAACCCTACCGCCATCTATGCAAATTCTGCATGAACATTGACCGATTTGATAAGAACACTAACAAAGGCCCATCTTTTAGTTATTTTTACTCTGTATCTTCTGGATTATTTTTACTCTGTATAATAAATGACGTTTACCGATCAATGCAGCCAACATACTGAAAAACAACAAAATTGACAAAATTGTGCTGTCATTTTTCTAGTTCAGGATTATTCACTGTTGATTTGATTTCTAAAATATAAGATTTATTGGCAATCTAGGGGAAAATGTTTCGTGCTAATAATTTTGATAAGCTACTTGGTAAGTAACGCTAATACTGCATTCCTTAATACCTTCATTTTTGTCTCGTACACAATATTTTCCTGAAATGCTATGATGTTACTTCAAGTCGTAGTATTTGTGATTTACATACCACTTTCTTTATTTATAATAGCGAAAATTTCACCTAAATACTTATTGAGACAATAGTGACGCTGTTCTGATTTAATAATAAACAAATTATTTGTTAATATTCACAAACAAGAATGTTATAGCACTGGCCAATATTATTGATGAAAATTTCAGATAAAGCTACTAGTAATCTACGCCTAGACCCGGATTGGCCGACTATCCTGCAAATATGCGATTTGATTAGACAAAATGATTGCACGTAAGTTATTTGGTCATTTATAGATATACAAACATCTCTTTGTTGCCTGCTTGTAAACAAACATATTGATAAAGCCCCATTAAGTGGATGACCTAATGACCAGAAGCTTCTTATTAATGGTGCAATTGCAACGACCCTATATCAACATAAAATATCATCACAAACAATTTGTGATAAAAGAAAGGGTCAAAGACTTCACTTCTCTATTACATCAAGGAGTTGAACACATTCTCCCCTGCCTACCTATTGAGTCAGGCAGAATGCACTGTGGTGGCTTGTCATAACAGATCATGGTTACTCATAGAATTAGAAGAAAGACAGTTTATTTTTTAATTTTCGCCTGTATTTTAACATTGCTGGGCCAAGGCCTCACCTAACAATCTTTTTCAAGAGCAGTTTGCCTACAGTCTTCCTAGGAATCGAAGTGTTGTCTTGCCAGAATTATTACTGTTAATAATAATTACTAATATTGCTGAACAATTCCCACAGCAACATCTAGATGTTGAGATGCTAGCCCCGTGGTAAGCTTCAAGCTTGTTTAATGGGTCTAGCACCTATTATCTCTGATATATTAGATATCCCAATTAATTCGCAGACACTGGGAACAAATTTTTGAAGAACATACTAAATTTTGTCCTGAGGCAGGAATCAAACCCGCAATTAATTCCTGTTTAGGAAATTCATTTGTTGTAGGCTGTCTTTCGCCAGCTGTGCCACAGAGTTGTTTAATAATTTATTTGACCTTTACCACTTTTCATTATCACATAGCTCAAGGGCGAGGATTAGGACAGATGAGGAATACTGATTTACTTTTCTTACAGGCCCAAATATGCAGTGGCTGGGCTCAAGAAAAAACTTTACTCCACCAACCCTCACCAAGCTATGTTTGCATTGCTTACCTTAGAAAGTATAGTTAAAAACTGTGGTAAGTAACTGGCATTCTAATTCTAACACAATATCAGACTGAATCGAATCTAACAAGATTCCAATTACATAGTTAATTATTTTCATATAATTAAATTTGTGTTTCATGTGTATTGTCAATGATTGTGTTATATTGGAAAATGTACAGGCTAAACATCCCAATTAAACTACTAATTTTTTTTTGTAATTACCTTTGTATAAAGCACCAATGGCCGTGACTGAATGTATACAATTAATTAGGCCCTTTATACTAGATGAAGCTGAACTGGGTGTGGCACAAATTGTGTTCTTTAGTTCAAATGAAAAGCACAGTACATGTATCTAGCTGTCGTAGTAGCTGTTACATTTAGTTGATTTAAAACCATAATCAACCAAATGTAATGTACGAATTTTTTGATTCATTTTCAGTTTAACTATTATAAAATTCTACACACTTCTAACTCTACTAATTATATAAATCTATAGCAACTTTCCTATCAAGGAAAGGATTGGTTTTATTTGATTACTGTAGGAAAAACCTGTATAAATTTACATAGCGGTTGTCAGTAAGAAAATAAAAAAATATTTTGTTTTTCATAAGGTTGCTTTCCACTTCTCCAGTTAGCCAAAAATATACCTAGTTTTTGCTGTGTACCTATAAATGATAGTTTTTTCACAGGATCTGGGGTACATGATGAGGTTACATCGAAAGCCTTCTGTGAAATGCTACGAGACCTCGTGAAGACCACTCAGCATGAGAACTTACGCACAAAGATATTGGAGCTTATTCAAGCATGGGCTTTTGCATTCAGAAACTCGCCTAAATACAGAGCTGTTCAGGTAAGTTAATTTAAATTTTTTGAAAGAAATTACTGGGTTAACAATGACAGGCAGGATGCAGACTGATACCTATTATTATGAATTATTTTGTTTTGTGTTAACCAATATGAAAATACTTATTTAACAAACCAAAACTTGATATTAAAAACTTAAGGATGCACCCCCCATCAGCGCAAACTCGACGATCGGCTAAGTTCGGCTAAATAAGTAGGAGAGGCGCGTGAGCCCGAGCTGAGTATGTATTTCGCGCAAAAATCTGACACATCAAATTACTTCTATAATTTGAAATTCATTTTGTAGACCCTACGATATACAAGGTAATACTAGCGTTCCGCCCCGCGGCTTCGCCTGCGCTAAAATATATCTTTAAGCGGATATGTGTATTTTTAAAGTTTAAAGTATAAATTCCACACACGGCTTTTCCCGTGTTTTAAATAACTTTCATAAATGTGTATGTATATTATATTAAGTATATATATCAGAAATCTAGCACCCGTAACACAAGATTCTAGCTTACCACGGGGCTAGATGTTGCTTTGTGAATTGTCTAGGAACTAGCAATATTTATTTGTTCAATTTTATTTATTAGGTTTTTTGGTCGTAAGCTCAGTTATTAAGAAAAATGAAAGGTCTGGGGATTTTATTAATAAATAAATAAAGTTTTCTGAACTAAATTTGACATGAAATGTTAAAATTCATAGTCTGCCTTTTATTTCTGATTAATTTTATAAACGAAAAGTCAAACCGTATGATATACTTCAATATTAGATAAAAGTGAATTTATAAAAGAATAAGTTCCTAAACCTTAACCCTTAACTGCATGATTATTTTTCTTAAAATTTGTGATGGTCATATTATGTCTTTTAGATAAATAAAGTAAAGTAAGTTATAAATATTTAAAATTGATTTAAAAATTTCATATGAATTGAGTTTAAGGGAAAAACTGTTTTTATATTTAGTTCCATATAATATATGGCAAAACATGCAGTCACCTACCTATATTTTAAAATATCATTCGCAGGGCATGCGGAAAGTGGTCAATTTTTTTTTTAAGTAATAAAAGACTTTATAAGATAGGTATAACCCGCGCAATAAAAAATGATATTTGACCATGGCGGCGGGTACGTATGGTACGGTTGGCAAAACAATTTCTCAAACAGGCGTCACGACGAATTTCCCATATAAACGTAATACCAAAATTATTTTTAATTCGAGCATATTTCCATGGTATTATTGTAGTATTATTATTATTTAAATAGTATTTTTATCTCGGTCCCTACAGAGTATTTTTTACAAAATACTTATTTTAAATAAAAAGTAAAGTACCTAAAGAGTTTAAACAGCTTTGCGTTATAAACCCGGCGTCGGCGCTTTTATAACGTCTTCAATGTGATAATTCATACGAACGCTTTTAAATCAAAAAATAATTTTAATTTAATTTTTAAAGTTTCGGTTCTATGTATGGGGACCCCCAAATGCAAATGATTTTTTAAAAACTTTTTATGAAATCCTAGTGCGGTTCACGGAATACATCTACTTACAAAATTTCAGCTTTATAGCTATTATAGTTTCGGAGTAAAACGGCTGTGACATACGGACGGACGGACGGTTTAGTTTGGGGACTCCTTTTTCCGCAATTGGACTCAAATTTGGTCCTTTGTGCGTGGTTAGACGGACGGACGGACGGACATGACGAATCTATAAGGGTTCCGTTTTTTCCATTTGACTACGGAACCCTAAAAAGCGTCACGTTCTAAAAGCGCCAAAGTGTGAACACGTACTTGGGTATGCAAATGTTCTATTTGAACGCTTTTTTAACGGACGTTAAAAAAGCTTTTTGTAGCGCGTACTTCACTGTGTGAGTATAGATAGCGATAGAGAGTGAGCGAGAACGCATGCGAGCGGACGCCATTTATAGATAAATTCTTTATACGCGCAGGTTATATTAAAAAAATCATAGTTATATTGGTTGTGTGTGATATAGCAACGTAGGGTTAAGAAGCACAAAAACGTAGTGATTTGTTTGTTCTATGAAATATCTTAAATTTACTTTTCATGAATTGACATGACATAATTTATGACAGTTATCATAAATAAATCAAAACTCTTTGAGATCTCAAAACTATAAAAAAGTTTTATTAAGTCATAATCCATGTATTACTTATGAATTTATTGTTTGAAGTCTCCTCCTGTATTTTATTATAATATATAAGTACCTACCTACACTTTATTATTATATGTATACTAGCTGCCCCCGCGAACTTCGTCTCGCCATATACTTTATAAGCTCTGTTATGATGCTGTGTGGATTGTCCAATAAGCCACAGACAAAACAGAAATTTGAAATCCAAAGGGCGAAAAATGCTTTGGTGTCAAAAATGTCATGAAAGCTTTACTGTCTATACGTTTTGTTTACGTTTGTAACGAATGTAGGTTACTTTATCTTTTTACGATTCCGTCGCTTCTTGCACTTATTATACAGATTTCGCATATTTGAAATAAAAACCAAACAAGTACAATAATTTTTCAATTCATTTTTTACGTAATTAGTGCGTTATATAGCGATCTGAATGCAAGAAGCGACGCGATACATGTTACCAGTTTCAAAGCCGCGGCTAGACTGAATTTGAGGCACGAAGATGCCCGAATGGTCAGTTTTCGCGTGAATTTTTCCGCAAGTTTAGTTATTCTTATTTTACGGTTAAAATAATAAAAATTTTAACAATCTAACACGCTCTACCCCTGCTCTATAACCTGTTTGTTTACTGTACAAAGTATCAAGGCTTATTTTAAAGTATTTATTGAATAGCGACGATTTATTGTAAAATTTAGAGCGAACTTTGGATTATTTTTCTATCGAGAAAATTTTATGTAATCGTGTTTTTGTAACTGTAATCCCCTAGCATATATCCTGAACTATAACATATATTAATCTCAAAGTAAATGCTTTATTATTGTGGAAGATATGTTTGTTAACAAAAAGCAATTTCAAGCGATTTGACGTAATATGGCCCCTTAAGTGAGAGTCAATCACTATAAAATAAATAAAAGTAACCAAAACCTGTTATTACAAATTAAAGCTTTAAGTACTCCCTGAAACTGGAATACATTTCAGCAGTTTTATTGCGTACTTCACAAGCTGTAGGTTACACATAGTACACAAAACCTCT
This sequence comes from Chloroclystis v-ata, assembly GCA_963691955.1. Classification (NCBI taxonomy): domain Eukaryota; kingdom Metazoa; phylum Arthropoda; class Insecta; order Lepidoptera; family Geometridae; genus Chloroclystis; species Chloroclystis v-ata. The sequence goes on from OY829899.1 coordinate 8,644,007, forward strand.
TTCTCTTGTGTATTGTCCTGTATATTGTTGGTGTTACAATAAAGTTATTTGTATTTGTAAAACCCTAAAAATCTATTTATGTATATAGCAATCAGCCTACAAATTTTGTTATCTAACCATTATTAATAATCAAAAAAATCTAATTCTTTAATTCTATGACAAATTATACCTGCACTTCAAGCATCTGTTTTCTTGTTATCTAACCATTATTAATAATCAAAAAATCTAATTTTTTAATTCTATGACAAATTATACCTGCACTATCTACTGATAACTTTCATTGTTTAATAATAATCTAGCACAAAGTTATGCTTGTATATACCTGTACATAAATATACATCTATAAGCTTAATATTGACTCATTATTATCAGAATATGTATAACATATCAGATAATGGTTAACTAGCCGACCTGCCTGCGGCTTGGCCCACTTTATTCAGTTGTTTTCTCACTAAAACTAACTAAATATTTAAGAATAACTAGAAACATAATTTTAAATGAAAATCCATTCCATCCTCTCCATCAATTTAAGACCTAATTGAACAAACAAACAATTTAATTATAGACTTTAATGTAATTAATAACATTTACAGCATTGAACATTGAAGCAAAATTTTAGCTTAACATCTAAACAACATGAAAATCTAGGTTCAATGACCTTTGTCACATTCAAGGTTGCGGGCCAGACAGTTTGAGCAAGATAGCTATTGATTTTTCACCTAACTTAATTATTGTATTGCTACAAGTGTGGTTAGAGATTTTGTTCCTAATTTAAATATAAAATTTACTCTTCACTTGTAACAGAGACAGCATATTATCTGTTTAATAGTTAATTTGAGTTGATTAAACCCATTGCCCTCTGTGTTTTAGTTCATCAATTCTTACCACAGCATGAATCAATTTATTTATTGAAAACTAGTACAGATTTCTCCAATTACACTAGCCTTATGTTTAATCAAAAATATACATTTCAAAAGGTCACATAGTCAATACATACAAGGTCACATGTTCATAGTCAATAATAATAATTTAACATAATCTAAGATAACAGTTGTCAATACATATTAATAGCTATAATAATTATTAAATGTCAGTTCAAAATACACTTCATTAAATAAAATCAATCTTTAGTAATAAAATATTATAAAATAAAATAAAATAAAAAATCGATTAGGTGTTATGTTCACAAAACCTCAAACAACTCGTCGTTAAACCCATCAATGTATCAGCAAAGACATCACTTGTAGGGTTACTGTCCAGGAAGGCATTGAGCGATGCGAGGGTTCGAGGAATGGGAGATTGCGCATGAGCAGCGGTTCGTGCGAACGGGACTGCAAATAGCCTATGCTTCCTACCACGTAGATAATTCTCAGGGACACTGAGCCGAAGAATGCAATTGACGAGATCTGGTGCATCGATATTTCCACGCAGAGCCTTCAGCATAATTAAAATTTGGTCATTACTTCTTCTCACTTCCAAACTGTTGTAACCAAGGCAGCCTAAGAGGAACTTTGTCGGGTAGAGAAATGGATAATAGCCAAAAAGCCGTTTATACAAAAATCGCAGGAAAGCCTTCTGCACCTTTTCTAAAAGGAGAGTGTATGAACTTTCATGCGGATGCCACACGCATGAGCTAGACTCGATCTTACTTCTAACTAAGGCGCTATAAATTAGCTTTATGACGCTATCCCTTTTGAAGTCTCGACAGTTACGAAGTACGAATCCTAATCGCTGAAAAGTTTCTTTTGCCAAACAAGTGATATGGTCATTAAAAGTTAGCTTCGGATCAAAAGTTATACCTAGATCCCTGACCGATGTACATCTGCTAATGATGTCAGAACCCAGTGTGTAAAGAAAACTGATTGGATGCTGATTACGAGTGAAAGACATTGTGTAGCATTTTGATGGATTAAATTCCATTTTATTCGCTACACTCCAGTCGTAAACAGCGTCCACATCTAGCTGTAGCCTGAAACAATCTTCAGCAGACTTTATCTCTGAGATCAACTTCAGATCATCAGCATAAAGCAAACATTTTGCATGCCGCAGAACAGATGGAATGTCATTAATCATCAAAATAAAAAGTAGTGGTCCTAATATAGAGCCCTGCCCAACCCCGGAACGTGTGTGGTATACGTCAGACTCATAAATACCTAACTTAACAAATTGCTGCCGGTTACGAAGGTAATCTGCAATGAGCCGGAGAAGAGCTGGACTAAAACCTATAGCATCTAACTTTGAGAGAAGAACGTCATTGTTGACTCTGTCAAATGCCTTACGGAAATCAAAGTACATGACGTCCACCTGTATTCTGCGATCCAGCCTAGAAGATATATAGTCAACAGCTGTCAACAAGTTTGTATTGACTGACCTCTTTTTCCTGAAACCATGCTGCTCATTACAAAGCAATTGGTCCACTTGCCTATAAATCTCTCTGTGCAGAACACGCTCAAAAACCTTAGCTGGACAAGAAAGTATTGCAATGGGCCTATACTCCTCCACAAGATTCTTTTTACTGGTTTTAGGAATAGGCGTGACTCTTGTTATCTTCCATTGCGGCGGTGTGTGTAATGTATTATATTATTGGGCACTGTATTTTGTTCTGAGTCTAAGAGATAAGTTTATTTCCATAAAATCCTAAAGATCACTTGGACAAGTAAAGTACAATACATTATTAAGTAAATGAGTCAACCATAACAATTATTAAGAATAAATTTAAAATTGCTTAATATAATCAAAGTGATTTATATCTTATAGGAGAGTAATTAATAGTTTTTAATTAGTATTAAGAATACTGTGTCACCTGATGGAATATAGAAATAGTAGGTAAATACTTCGCACAAGTGGATTACCTCGCCATCGCACTATGAAGGTTTTCTGTCATGACTGTGTAATATTCATCGGTAGAATGAGCAATAGTTAATTCGTACGCGCTTTAGGTTCGTAGCAATAAAGGTGTTTACGTCACTCGCATTGGCGCCTATCGTCACGTCTTATCAGTGAATCATATTCAGACAAAAGCCAAACAAAACATTTTCTTTTGTATCAATTTCAATTCTATCCAACATTTAGTTTCAATTTCCTTTAAACATATAAGTTGTTGAAGGATCTGTATTCTTTTCATGGCTTTAGCAACAAATTAAAATTGTATTGTGAAATCATACTTACCCAACTAACAGGATTATAGGATTTCTGTAGGTTCTGGTAGGAAAGTATGTAATATAAGTAAATCTTATGTGGTTAGATAAGTGTTTTTTGTTTGTGTTATTTAGGACACTGTGAACATTCTGAAAGCTGAAGGTTACAAGTTCCCTACCCTGAAGGAATCTGATGCCATGTTCTCTGCGGATACTGCCCCCGAGTGGGCTGATGGAGAGGTCTGTCATAGGTAAGTTATATTTTTTATTATTTAATGTAGTTTCACACACACATTCTAAATTGTAAAGGAATCTGTGGAATAGAATTGGCGTGTGAGAAAGAGAATTTAAGGAATATTAATATGAAGTGTTCACCTATATGGAATCCTGTATTATTTGACTTGAATGTCTGAAAAATAAAGTATGTACCTAATTGTCTGATTAAATAAAATACATACTAAATAAGAAAGTTTATTGGTTGTTTATCTTTATATGTGCAAATGATGTTACAGTTATGGCTCAATCAATGATTATAAAAAAAAAATATAGTTACAGTAGGTTGATATTGCTGTCCATTTATGATTATATTATATTCTTAGCCTGTATAATTTAAAATCTGTTACTATAGGTGCCGCGTAGCATTCTCACTGATAGTTCGACGGCATCATTGTCGAGCTTGTGGGCAAGTTTTCTGTCAGCAATGCAGCTCCAAGATGTCTACTCTACCCAAGTTTGGAATTGAAAAAGAGGTATGGATTTTGTGACTTGACAATACCATTTTATTAATAAAATAATAATAGAAATATGAGTAAGTATTTATTATAATCTATCAGTGCTTAATTTCACATTTGTTACACAGGTTCGAGTGTGTGATGCATGCTTTGATAAAGTAAGCAGACCACCACCATCTTCTGCAAAACTGGACATAGTTGATACTTCAAATGACTACGGCCCTACACAGCCTCAGGTAAGTTTGTTTTCTAGATTTTAATTATTTGAGCTACTTATTCTACTTTTATATTGTAACTATTTTAGGTATTGTAACATTATATATTATACATTAGTTTAAGTGAAACCTTCAAAGTTTCAAAAGCTACTTATTATTATTGGGCCATATTCTTGCAATAATATTGAGGTTATGTTGAATAAAACATTTTTGCTTACAACTTATTATTTATTACACTATAACTTAAATACAGCTATTGTCCATCGGCATACGCGCTGTCAGGCATTTCTCCGCCAGGCACCAACATCGCTATGTTGTTACCATTCAACAATATTTGATCCAATTTTGTAATTTTTCTACCTTCCGGTGTTGATTCATATTCCGTAACGTCATCTAACAGCATGTTGACGAAATCGTCGAAGCCTTGAAGAGTTCCCACCATTTCTTTATCATTTTTCATGATGATATGAATCCGAGAACCAATACACTTATCTACTAGCTCGAGTGGTAAAAGGGTGTTAGGACTGGGAAGGGCTGAAGATGTCATTTTAATGTGTTATTTGACTTAATTTATTATCTTGCTTGATTTAACACTGCAGTTAACCAATTTTCTTGTATAGTTGGGTAATTTAGGTATTCATAAAGACGAAGAAACTTTACAATTACAACTAACACCAACCAAATACACAAAGCAAACAAACAAAACAATTTTACGAATTGTCATTGCTTGCTTGCTACATCTGGATTTCTGACTTTGACAAGAAATGGCTGTTTGATTGATGCATGACAGTTGTTGAAGTATCGGTGTCAACTCGATCCAGCTGTCGTGGCTACGATTTGTTGGATTTTTTAGGACCGGCTACATTCACTCTTTGTCAATCAATAGTCACATCATTCATTCGCTCACGTCAAAGTTTATACTTCAAAACAATTTAATTTTAAAATAACGACGACGCTCTGCACTCTCTCCCTGTAGTTAATAAAATATAAAAATACCAGTCCATATCAATAATTCGATAAAATGTCCAAAAAATATGTAACTAACTTTCGCGGTGAAGGTTTCTACACACCTGAAGGAAAGATGCCTATTAAAGAAGAACCAAAAACGCCAATCGAAGAGGACTTCGGTGAGCACAATCGCTTGGATTTTCCTTTGGATAATGAATTTGGTTTTATGAAAAAATCTATGTCAATGAGCGATATACGTACTTTGCAAAATGACCGTGTTCAGTACGAGTTCCACGAAAGCAGCAATGACATCGCTCATGGACCTAGAAGACCGACGGGCCCACCGCAGCAACTATCGAGAACAAAGTTTGTTTCCATGGCCGAGGCCATCTACCATTATCAAAGGGATACCCCGGGGCGGTTTCACTCAACTCGTCCTCAATCTTTCCGATCCCAAGGCTTCTCAGAACGCGCTTGCCTGACTAAACCACAATCACCAATGCTGCGTTCAAAGGCGCGTACGCGAACACAGCACGTCATCTCACAACAAGAGAAAGAACAAATGGAAATAGAAGAACTGAAAAAGTTCAAAATCAAAGCACAGCCTGTTCCAAAATTTGTCATGGAAGGTCCAATACATCTCCCTGTAGTACAGAAAAAACCTACAACTATTCCAGAACCTTTCAATCTCACTGAAATGCAAAAGAAACTCAATGAAATAAAGTCTCCGGAGAACATATTCAAAGCGCGGCCAGCTCCTAAACATATCTTAGAGAAGGCTCAAATTCCTGTTAAACCTGTTCTTCCTGTTACAAAACCAGTCAGCCCAAAATTCCATTACAAAAGATCAACTTCACAAGAAGTATTGAAAAACAAACCTATTGTAGAGCAAAAACAAGCTGACAAACCACAGAGACAAGGACCTGTACGTCCAGAGCCATTCTCATTTGAACGGGCTGATGCAGAACGAAAGAAACGCAAAGAGGAAAGAATCAGGCGTCAAATTGAAGAGGAAAAAAAGCAAGCATCAGCTTTCAAGGCTCATCCACTCCCGGGAGGAGTTCGAAGACACATGCTCCATGCAAACAATAAAGTTGGAAGCTCTTCAAATGCATCCTCGGAAAATAAAGAAAACCATATCAAATTCGAAGCTCGTCCACCTGTTGTATTGTACAAGGAACCATTTAAACCAGTCTTAATGCCCGGAAATTTATTAAAACCAAAGCCATTTAATCTGACTACCCAAAAACGAGCAGGTGAGAGAGAAATGTTTGATAAGCAATTAAAAGAAAAGGAAGAAGAGATGGAGAGACTTAGGAAGAAACAGGAGAAAGAAATAGAGATTGCTGAGGAGAAAGCACAGGCTATACTAAGAGCACAGTTAGTGCATCATCCTAAACCTATGCCAGCATACACAGAGTTTATACCAGAGAAGTCTGATGCTCCTCTAACCGTTCCTGAGACTCCAAAGTTTATCCGTAGACAGAGACAAATAAACTTTTAGATCTTATAGAATATTTAGTTAGGGTTTGGTGACTTTGTAATATTATTAACATTTGACGTTATTTTGTATAATTTTGACGTTATTCAATATCCTTTTTGTGAATTATGTTGTTTTTTCCCATTATGATGATCTTAGATTAAACTATGCTTTAAATAAATATATTGATATAATAAAATAAAGTTCTAATTTTAATATAATTGTGTTTTTATTTAAGTAAGAAGGTAATCATTTTTCCTAAGGATAAATTAAAACAATTCGTAATCACGAACATACAGTCAAGTACTTATTGCAAGTTCATAAAAAAAAGGAGATCAACCTTATTTACTTATAAAGATTAAGAAATAAGGCAGGTATTTTATAGATATTTTCAACAAATACTTAAGGTGAACCCAAGTAATTTTTTGGCAACTGATTAGGCACATAAGTAGATAATTAGCCATTCACAGTAAGTCACCGCGTCTATTTCAGCATTAATTTATTTTTCCGTTTTTAAAAGTGGGATTTAAGTTTTGTTGCAATAAGTACCATGTTTGACATGCGTGCATCATTACATTAAAGTCAGAATACATGAATCGAATATTTTTTGTTTGTATTGAAATGCTATCTCCATAAGATAATACCAAACCATATAAATCTTTAGAAACGACCATCGACCGCTCCCGGCGGTAAAACAGCTGAGGAGCTTCAAGAAGAAGAGGAGCTGCAACTGGCGCTGGCCCTCAGCCAGTCCGAGGCCGAGCAAAAGGAGAAGGACAGGAAGTCCCGCCACCACCTCGCACCTGACCCTACGCCTCATCAGACGGGTAACAAACTAAGAGTATTCCTACTGTTTATTGCTTCATCGATATGCGTTTGTTTATTACCTTGTGCCCAAAACTGTGGTTCTTGTGGGTTATCCATAAATAAATAATAGATATTGCTGGACAATTCACACAGCGACATCTAGCCCCGTGATAAGCTCTAAGCTTGTGTTACGGGTGCTAGATATCTGATAAGTACATACATAGATATATATTTTTATTATACATATATAACACCCAGCCAGATACTCGGAACAAATATTTGCAGGTCATACAAATAGTTATTCCGAGGCGGGAATCGAACCCGCAACTTCTTGCGACTATGCGTTATGCAGGAATATGCGTTTGTTTATTTCCTTGTGGCTAAAACTGTTGTTCTCGTGGAGTATCAAATGGGTATATTATTTTTCTACGTATACATTTACAGTCATCATCATTTCGGGGTCGGGGGTAAATAAACTTGTCTACAATTAATTGATATGCATTTATTACAGTATCACCAACACCATCATCAGTCAGCGCCTCGCCCGAGCACAGTACGCAAGCCAACTCTGAACTGTCCCGGTACCTGGACCGCAACTACTGGGAGTCGCGCCTGGCCCGAGACGGCACGTCGGCTCCCACCGCGCCGGCGCCCGCGTCACAGGCCTCCAATGACACCGCCGAGGTAAGACACACCTACATGAGATAGGTATATAAATTCTACTGATATAATATGTTTGTTCATTTACGTGAAAACTATATAATGAATTTTGATAAAACTTATCAATGATATAGCTTGCAAATCAGACTTACGCATAGCCTTATTAGCGCGGAAAAATCCGCTATAAATCGGGAAATCCAATTAAATGCGGGCGGGCACATCCGCGAGTACAATGCAAGTGTATAAATAATGATAAGTTTCTTTGACGCGTCCATGTAAATCGATGTTTTCATTATATTTCGATTTTTGACGACACCCACAATAAGAGACTGGGTGGCACTATTCATACGACGGCACCACACAATGTTTTATTGTCTAGTAAATAGTCATAGTGATTGTTATATTGAGTTTTAACTAGCTGTGGCTTGATTGACATTATACTTTTGTAATTCAGTTGCAGGATTTCGCGAAGCCTGTGTCCAGTAAGGAACAAGACGACGATGCGCAGGACAAGGAAATTGACGAGTTTGCGGAGACGCTGAAGTCACAGGTTGAGATCTTCGTTAACAGAATGAAAAGCAATTCCTCACGGTAAATATTAATTGATGTAGACTAATAACTTATCCATTTAAACACCTCAGATTTAATTTGATGAAAACGAAACGCACTTCCTTAAGTCAACACACTTACAATAATGTCGAATTCGTTTTCTAGAGTAGACATCAAGTTTAATGAATAACAAAAATAATCCAAGTGTTTTGTGTTATGTATTTATAGATTGATTTTGTGTTTTCAGAGGACGTTCCATCGCCAACGATACTGCGGTACAAACACTGTTCATGAACATCACGGCCATGCATTCGCGGTTACTCAAGTACATTCAGCAGTTGGATGATAAACGGGTTTATTTGGAGAGTTTACAGGTAAGATTTTAATTAGCTGTACAATGATTATTCCCGCGCAAAGATTATATTTTTCCGTAAAAAGTAGCCGATGTCCTTCTCCTGGTTCTAAGGTGGAGAGATTCCACCAATTTTTAGCTAAATCAATTCAGCTGTTCTTAAGTTGTATAGAAACATACTGTTATGTATGAATTGTGAATTTCAGGATAAGGTAACGCAGATCCGCGACAGCCGCGCGGCGCTGGACACGCTGCGCGCGGAGCACGCGGCGCGCATCCAGCAGGCGGCCGAGGCGGCGGAGCGCCAGCGCCAGATGCAGATGGCCGTCAAGCTGCAGGCCATGAGGAAGAAGAAGCACGAGTATCTGCAGTACCAGAGGCAGCTGGCCTTGCAGCGAGTGCAGGTACAATACTTCAATAAATAATAAATATTGCTGGACAATTCCACTTATATTGACACCTGTTTACAATACAAAATGGGATAATCAAACCTATTGATTTGCGTCTTAACCATTATTTTTGTTTCCAGGAGCAAGAACGAGAGATGCAGCTCCGCCAAGAGCAGCAGAAACATCAATACATGATGTCCAACAATTACTACCATCCCGGAGTTTCGATGCAGCAATACCAGCAGCCCTATCCCAACCAGCCGATCTACGCAAACCCTCAGTTCCACCAGATGATGCCTCCGACCACCGACCCCGGTCTCCCTGGACAACTCAACCAGCCCAACATGTCCATCGCTCAATCCATGCCTCAAATGCCCAACTACGCCATGGCTCAAAGCACACCGGCATCGCAACCACCCGCGACCCAATCCATGGCACAAAACAGACCCAACCAACCTCTACAGATGACCCCAATGATGATGCAACAATTGCACCAGCAGATGAGAATCCCCGTCCAACCCGGCATGCATCAGATGCTGCCACAAAACGGACCCGGACAAAACATACCACAGCAAAATGGCACCCTAACCAAAAATCTACCCAATCAACCACCCAACTCTATGATGCCACAGATGCCTTTACAACAGAATCTACCACAGCAAATGATCAACCCTAATAACCCTATGATGGGGGGTATGCACATGCAAAACATGAGAATGCCTGGTATCCCTGGCAGCACAACACAAATTCCAAGTTACTTAAATTTAGCAAACAATACTCAAGCCAACATGCAAGCATCCATGACCATGGCTGGCCCCATGTCTATACAAGGACAGATGATGCCAGGCCAACCACAAATGGCAGGGCAAAACATTCCTACGAGTATCCCTCAAAGCCATCAGAATCAAGGGCATATACAACAGCCGCAAATGCAGCAACCACTATCGATGCCGCAGCAACCTCAACTTAACCAACAGCCTATCAACCAACAACCCCAACAAATGAACCAACAAGCTATGAATCAACAAATACAACAACAATTACCTCCACACTCTATTCCTCAGCCACAGCAAAACCAGATGGCGCCAGGTCAACCAATGCAGGGTCAACAAATGCAGGGCCAACCAATGCCGGGCCAACCAATGCCGGGCCAACCAATACCGGGCCAACCAGGGCAAATGATGATGCCGCCAGCTAACATGCTACAAAACAACATGCAAATGCCCCAAGGCGCTGGACAAATAATAAATCAAGTCCCTGGAAATCCAGGTCAGCCTCTAATGCAACAACAAATGATGCAAGGCCCCATGACCTCACAACTGCAAGGACAAAACCAGCAAATGCCTGGACATCAAGTTCCAATGAAAATGCCACTGCAAAACAACTATGCCCAAGGACCGCCTCCCCAACCAGTGGCAGACCAGCAAACACAGCAACCACAAACCCCTGTAAAGTCAGAAAACAACAATAACACTGCAGAGCTTATTAGCTTTGACTGATATTAAATTACTGCGCTGTTATTAAAACGCATGTATCTATGCAATATGGCACGTAGTTTCATATTATTTAACCAAACATTTTAATAATGGAATTAAATTATTGAAGGTGTATGATAATGTTATTGTTAGAGTGACGACGGTTTTGCTGGCAAGCTGTGATCTTTTGAATTTAATTGCTTGTTGTATTTTCTGAACTAAGTGCAGTCATGTCTAATATAGCCTTATGTGGCCGTGACTGAGGATTGTTAGAGGGTAGAAGTCTTTATCAACGGAAAGTTATTAGTGCCACTTGAGTGAACCTCTTTTCAATGCACTGGATTAAATGACTAGAACTCGTTACAAAGTTCAAGGATAACCTACATCAAAATGTGTAAAATTATGCATAAATTAGGTTTGTTTAAGATTCGTAATTGAATTGGTTGGTTTATGCTAGAAAAAGTTGTAGAAATACAAGCTGATCAGTACATAATCATGCCTGTAGTTGCGTATCTTTACTCTGGATATTAAGCATTAGTTTTTTCAATATATATATGCATTTATATAAAATGTATATTACCTTATTTCATTTGCTTTGGGAGATTTATTTGTCACTAATTAGAGTTAAAGTTGCATTCTAGGCAAATGTTGCATTCACATGTACTATACTCATAGGATAAAATTGGAATTAATTCTGGCTTGCCGGTGCTTTTGATATCTATAGCGTTGTCTTTCGCCCAAGCTTTAGCGACTTACTAAACCTTTATAAGTACCTGTTTTCCGGCGATGCCGTTTCTACTACAAAAACAATTTATTTACATAGGTTTACCTACATATTTCAAGAACATGGTAAAGAATGTCTGACAAGCCAATTTGCTTTGTGCTATAATCTTATATTTTATTTAGGTTTTAAAGGGCTTTGTAATGTATGTAAATGCAAAATTGTATTATATTTGCCGTTTGTAGAGTTTAGAAATTATTATAAAGAAATTCAAAATGTTTATTTTATACTTATTGATTGCTAAGAATGATTATTTTGTTTTTGTTACAATATTTTACAATTAAGTTATATGATGATGGTAAATAAACGCGTAAAAGTTAATTTTTTTGTTTCCTTACTAGCTATAGAATACCGATTATTTAAGAGGCCTTTTACCGGAAATCGCGAAATTGTTCGGTTTTCTCGTCCTAATTCTATGGTTTACGTTAGTTGTTTGATATTACAATTACATCTTTATAATAGTTCGTTTTCTCCTCTACAAAAGTAGTAAGAAACATTTTAGATAACTTGTTTATATATTGAGTAATAATCATTCTCCGGATACATGTTTCGTAAAAAACGCTCGAAGACCTGTTTTCTTAGCTCTAATTTGTAGATTCTAACGAATATGGGCGATCAAACTAATTTTTATTATGTTACGTATATCCTATTCTTCATTTAGAGTAGAGTACATTTTCGTTAAATGCTTTTATTCTAAAGATATACCGAATTTAATATCGACCGAAAATGCTTCGAAACAAACCTCAATAACTCCGAAGTTCTAAATCAATGGGACGTCATATTTATATCAAAATATTTATCAACATTTGCTTAAACTATGATATTAATTTTAATTTGTAGAACGGTTTTGGTAATTTTTTATGAATAAAATAAAACTACCATAATTTAGTAGTTTTTTCATTCCGCCGGCTTTTTCCATTTAGTACCGCGCGAGCGCTTGTCGAGGTCGGACCTATGTCGGTTGTTCTTGAATAAAATATAGAAATATTTCGTAAAATGTCAGTGTGTGGGACTGTCAATTGCTGTAAAAACGCTGTTAGTGTGCGTGTATGTGTTATTGCGATACTACGACCGACATAAGTTGATCCGTTGATAACGATCAATTGTTATTTTTATTGATAACGATCAATTATTGTTGTTGCTGGCCTAAGAATTGTACCACTTGTTGCTGGCCTAAGAATTGTACCACATCATTGTCATCTTGTTTAACCTTATTTATTTGGAGGTTATGCTGTAGGATGTGGATTGCATATCTAAAGTTATCTATCCTAATTAAAAAACAACAAGGCAACTTTTTTTGGTGAAACCGTACAACGACTAAATGTAATTATGCCTATGATTTTTTTAGATTATGACTAACTTGCCGACCCGCCGACAGCTGCGCTTGCGTTTTTACGTTATTTACTAGTTTATGTTTTATAGCCTTTTTCGATCATTTTACTATCCAATACTGAAATCATATTTTAAATCGGACCCGCGGTTCCTGAGTAGCACGTTCAAACAAATAAACAAGCAATCTCCTCAGCTTGATAATTGTAGTATAGATTTCCATAATATTTATTACAAAGAAAATATTCCGTAATTTTTTGTTCTTATTTTTACCGAGTATCCAATATGTAAACAAAAAATAATGTACCTTTCTAATAAATATATTATTTATTGTAAACACCAAATATGTACCTTTCTAATAAATACAGGGCGTCCCAAAGTTATGGGCCATGGAGGGGAAGTACCTTAAATATCGTAGATAGTGAATTTTGCTCAAACAAGACTTCATTTTATTTTTAAAAGTTAGTAATTCTGCATTCATTGATTTTCTAAAAATTACTTGCTTTGTCTGGGAATCGAACCGACTTACATGTAGAAAAAAAATACTCGATTTTTATGATACCAATCGAAAGAAAAGCTAAAAAATAATAACTCTGCTTAAGTAACATAGTATTTTAAAAGAAAGGAACAACGTGAAATTAATTATTTTAATCAAATAAAAAACATGAAACATTTTTTTTTGTAAATTAATTAATTAAATTACTTACTTTTTAAAATAAAATGAAGTCTTCTTTGAGCAAAATTCACTATCAACGATATATATGGTACTTCCCCTTCATGGCCCATAATTTTGGGACGCCCTGTATATAAAATAACACCCCTATTCACGTTCCCACTGCTGGGATAGGGACTTCTCTCTTGACGAGATAGATTAGGCCTTAATTCACCACGCTGGCCAAGTGCGGGTTGGTTTTTAGGGTTCCGTAGCCAAATGGCAAAAACGGAACCCTTATAGATTCGTCATGTCCGTCCGTCCGTCCGTCCGTCCGTCCGTCCGTCTGTCCGTCCGTATGTCACAGCCGTTTTTCTCGGAAACTATAAGAGCTATAACGTTGAAATTTGGTGAGTAGATGTATTCTGTTAACCGCACTAAGATTTCAGAAAATAATTGAAAAAAAATCATAAAATTTGGGGGTCCCCATACATAGGACTGAAATTTAAAAACTTTTTTTTAATCCAACCCATACGTGTGGGGTATCTATGAATAGGTCTTCTAAAATCATAACAATGTTTCTAAAACCATTTAATTCTAAACTTAATAGTTTGGACGTGAGACTCTTCCAAAGTGGAAAACAGAGTGTCCCCCCCCTCTAATTTCTAAACTAAGAGGATGATAAATCTAGAAAAAATATATATTGTACATAACCATAAAAACTAACAACGAAAATTGGTTTGAACGAAATCTATCAAGTAGTTTTTTTATAATACGTCATAAACTATTTCATATAAACAATTGCTGCGGAAGCCTACATGGGCGAGTCCGACTCGCACTTGGCCACTTTTTTTAATATATAAATGAAATATTTTCAATAAGTTCGTAATAAAATAAAAATAAATATAAAGTTCGAAACTACAAAGATAATACCTAAACATAATGATAATAACATGGTAGTAAATATACCATCTAACAAAACAAGCAACTTAAATTTAATAGGTAATATAATTTATTTGTTTTGTTATAATTAGAATTTGTATTTAGTCCGTTCAATTTAGACTTTCGAACTTACATAAAGTCCCAACATTCGACAAAAAAAAAACATTTAATTACAAACCTACACATCAAATTTCAGAAGAATCGGTTTAATAATGAGCCCATAAGATGAGATGAATGAGGACATTTAACTTCAATAAGACTATTTTCAGTTTTATTCTTATATATAGATAATTATTAATCATGAATGTTTTAATTTAAAATTATGTACTTAATTGATTTCAAATAATCAATCAGATTTAAAATGAATATTGATATTATTAAGATAAAACATAATTGATTCAAATATTGAAATAAAAATATCCGCCATTTTGAATTTAGGAAAATATATTAAACACCTATCAATTAAATAAAAACATTAATATAATAATTATTTCAGAATGAAACTGAAAAAAATCCACTCAATAAAATGGAATTTATTCGATGCCTTTTTCTACAGATCTAAAATAATTATTAGTATATTTGTATGTTTTAGATCGACGAAGTATCAAGATCATTTAGTATTTTTCATAGAATTCGCGTGACGCGCCGGTCACGTGGTGCATAAAATATCTCATTTCGCGAAACGTCAAAAAATTAACAGGGCTCTTAAGTTATGCTGAAAACGATAACTTCTCGAAGAAAATTCTTAGCGAAAGACTTAAAAACTAGAAACTAGTAGACCTCTGAGGCGCCATCTGCCCTCAGAATAATTAAATTTCCTTTTTCTGGCTGATTTGTGGATCTAACTAAAACATCCATTCAGGCTGGTTTAGAGAATTTTTTGCGGTCTAGATCTGTGCAATTCGGCACCTAAGTAAAAACACCTAAAACTCTACATGCACTGCACATGACTCAGATACATTAATTACTCAGTCAATGCATATAGCTGAGAATGTATAAATTGTTAAAATAAAAACTGGGAATTTTATCACAATTTTGGTAAAACGCATTTATGAATGGCTTTATAAATTTCTGTACAGCCTTACAACTTTCTGTACAACATATTTATCCTGCTGGCTGTTTAAACTTAGTACCTATTTTAAACAGCTAGCAGATCTCGGTAGAGATCATTTTTAAACAGCCAGCGATCTCGGTAGAGATCATTTTATTTTAATTTTCTCGAAAAATCTGAAAAGTCTCTGTCTTGCAGTTGACTGTTTTCAGCAAAGACATTCTTGGCTTCTTGAAAATATAAATTTCTGTAGGTTGAGTAGAGCCGCGAAGTACCTACCACGTATTTTTATAGTTTAACGTAATTACTGATTATGAATACAAAATTATATTTTTAGCATTACCCTAAAAAAATTAGCATTGTAAATAATCTTTTTTTATGTTCTTTTAGTAGTCAATGTGTAAGCTGGTAACACTAAATTAAAAAAAAAAAACTGGTAAACAAAAAAAAAACGATTTGATGTTATTTCTTTTCGAGTTTATTCGGGAAATTTATAGAAACTAATTTAGGAGTAAAGTTTGAGACTTTTGTAATGGAAGAGGACAATCAAGATGGTCCGTTCACCGTTTGGCAAATGTTTAACGCGCCTACAATGGTGCTTTTCAACAACTTGGAGCATGCAGCTGACGGTCTGGACCGGCTTTTGACTTCTATTTTGAAACTATCAGGGTAATTGAAACAATTTATTGTTACCTGCTTTTTAAAATATATATTTGTAATATAATAACCATTTAAACTAAAATGACCCACACTAATTGTGTGTAAAGAATTCAAGATTGATTATGAATAACTGCTGTGGTTTTAGTACTTTACACTGTGTTTTTTTCATAAAAACTATATTACCACTAAAACCTTACATCAGTATTTTTATTACACCTTAAAAAAGTAAGTAAATATATTTTGTTAACCGACTCGATACTCAAATTGGAATAATTATATTTTATACATATATTTTACTAGAATATAAGAAAAATACTAATACATCATAATATGCATTATAATCTTATTCATATAAAAAATATTCTTTATTTAATTACAGAGATTTTTCTGAAGTACTGGTTCCTCGGCCAGGCACAAGCAAGCAGTCTGATGCACAGTTTAAGGCCTTCAATACTTGGCTTCTAGGCCGATTGTTCTACATCTGGTCTGTTGATGAACTGAACAGGTATACTTAATTGATTTCTACAAGCTTATATATCTCACAAAAGTTTAATTAAATTCAGTCTGTGGTTTTGGTTTGGAATAGTACCTTACCTACCAACTATTTATTTATCTTTTCAATCATTTCTATGGAATATCACATAGTAGAATTCTTTCCATTAAACCTATTGTTTACTATCTCATAATGTGTAAAATTGTATCTCTAATATCTAATCGTAAGTAAGTGTTAAATAGCTGTCTCCAAGTGTTGTTGATATTTGTTGTGTTAAACCTATTAAATAAGTAAGTATGTTATGTATGTTTTCAGAATACACAATGCAAGCAAGGAAGCACAGATAAAAATTCTAAGCATTTTGAGTATGAATGGGGCATCCTTCTATGAGAGTATACATTCTGAATATTGCTTAATTCTATCAAAACTTGTACAGCACTACAAAGAGAAAACTCAAAATGACCAGACTGAAGAATTAGTTCTGGAAAATTTTACATCAGATAATGTGGATATACCTAATGTCCAACTAAACTTAGAGCCCATTTATGTAAAAGTAAAGAGTTCACAAACATGTGAGGCGCTAATAGATTTAACGCTGCAACTGCTTTCAGACAGCTTACCACTAAATTCTATGAATATAGACAAAAATATGCCACAGTATGAAAGTCTGTACAGAAAAATACTTTTTGTGCTTGAAAACTTCAGCTGTAAAATGAAGTTAATAGTACTAAAGTTCTTTACAAATGTAATTGACAAGTACAAAGATATTGGTTTGGATAAGTTCTACAATATATTTCCTGTAATTTACAAAGATCTGATGTTGTGCTTGGAAAGTATGACAAGTTCTATGAATATTTATTATGATAAAGGAGAAATATCTTACTTATATTTACAGAGTTATAATGAATGTACGCTTGCATTATTAAAACCTACCAAAGGCTGTGAAGAAATTGTGGCAAATATTTGCTCAGTTATCCTGAGATCTGAAGATAGTAAAATCTTCAGTAAGGACCTGAAATTGCATTGTCTATCCCTCAGCAATTTAATAGATTTGCCTGAAGAACTGATATCCATCAAAAACTTTGATGCTAATCAAATTAATTCAGTAGTTAAATGTTACAGTAACAAAATAATTGAAGGTCTGCAAAACAAAAGTTTGATAGAAGTTAAAGAAGAATGGTGGTACAGTCAAATAATGGATGTGATAAAAATGTTAAAATCATGTGAAGAACCGAACATTGATGCATTTCTAATTCCACATCACCTGAAAAGATGTAATGCAGCTCTACAAATACTTGTAGTTGTAGCTTTAAGACTTCAGAAGTGTATGAATGATCAATGTCAAATGTTAAATTCTGATAATATCTTCTGCATTTGGATTTCTTTGATAAAACTGATAAAGCACAACAAAAACTATCTCCTTCAAAATATCTCTAACATCCAGCTTGTCTCGGAAATAACAATGATGACATGTATCCTATACAGAGACTTATCTAAAGAGGATTCTAATATGATTCTTCAGATACTATGTCTGCAAACTACATCACAATTTTCGGAACAGAATGTCGCTTACCAAGACTCTATTAATGTAATGTTACTAAAATACATGCTAATGGTTAAGTTGATATTGAAAACGAAAGTTAGTGATACTTGGACCAAAATTATATCAAACTTGATTTGTTCTCAAGTAAAGGTTAAATCTATTGAAATATATAAGGAAGTAAGTGCTTTGTATTGACCCGCCCGCAGCTTCGCTCGCTTTATTCCCATGTTTTCATACTATTTTAAAAACAAAAGCACCTAAATTGGCCCAATCATTCCTGAGTTATAAAATATCAAAGAAAAGTGGCGTTGATTTTAATATACCTTAATTTATTCTTTGAATTAGCGATTTATCTCGGCGATTTTTTTTTCAGATAATACCCCTGTGCCCTTTCCTGCTAATGAACAAAATATTCTCCACAAGCAAATTGATAGGAGAGGTTCTTATGCCTGCCTTGTTAACTAAAGATGAAAGTGTTCAAAAAGAATTGGTCAAAGTGGTGCAAACTATCACCTGCTTATCGCTGGGAAGCACAAAAGCTATTCTCACACCTGAAAATCCCTTGGGCCATAAGATTTTTGCAAGTGAAAATATTGGAATATTTGGTCTGTGTTCAAAATGCCATGGAAATATTGATGCGATAAACATGGAACAATTTTTAAACATGAATAATGAATTTAAAATATACTCTAATGCTAACATATTAACACCAAGCCAGCATTCAAATATAATGGGCCTGAAAAGTCTATTTGCAAAGTTTTTGAATGTAAACCATCATGTCAATGTACAATCAAGTGGGTTTTGGGATTTGGCTCAAACACTGTGCCACCATTTCTTTGTGTTTGAGCACATAGCCACCACACTGCTATGTGTTGAGAATACTGGACCTATTCTTAGGGCTCTCAAACCTTTCCTTACTGTGGATTTGGTAAGTAACATAAAACTATTCCATGGTTATTGTCAAATATGACTTGAATCCCTCTTACTGGTACTGGTACCTACCTAGTTTTTTGGACACTGTTGTTGAATGTTATTGTTAGACAAATTAACGCTGAAACTTGAAACGCCCATAAGTATATAAAAACTGACTTTCTGTGGATTTTCCACTTAACTATGTTCTAATGTTCTGAACTTATGTTCTCAATTTTTTTTTATAGATTGACGAAGATTCGGAGCTGATAACAAAAAAAGAAAAAGCCCGCAACATCTGCATACAATTACTCGTCGAATCCACCAAAACGAGCTTGGTACAAAACAACCACACCCTCCAAACTACAACATTGGATTTTATACAAGAGTTTGGGTTGTGCAAGAATGACAAAATTATTCTACCAGCGACTAAACTTCTTATATACTTTATAATGCATCCACACCCATGCTCTCTTGGACCTAAGGCCGTTGTATACTTGGAAGAAGTGTGTGAAGCCCATGGGTATACTCCTAACCAAGTATACCATAGATACAAGAAAGATTACTGCAAACTATTTGTTGAATGCAGTCTTTACAATGGAAAGGAATTTGCTATAGCCTTGCTGAAAGTTGTGAGAGCGTTTGGCTTTGTCGGGTACCGAGATTATGTATCGAAAGATGTGCATCATTTTCTACCATACTTGTTCCCCTACTCAGTAACTATAAAGGAAGTCCCTGAAATGATAGAAGAGATAGCGTCGTTAGTCCAGTGTTCGGTATCAGACTTCTTAGCGGAGAGGTTTCCTCACATCTACGTCCATGTATATTTGTTCGAGTCGAATGACGTTTTAAAAAAGTGCAGCAATATTATCGAAAAGCTGACGAAAACGTCGATATTGAGCCTTATTCAGAGGCATTTTAGGGTCATATTAACGGAGTTTCTGCTCCAATACTGCTGTAATCCTGAGAAAGTAATGAATGCGTGTCGATACCTCGCTTGCCATGATCCCGACGTTTCCACCCCAGTGGGTAGCATGACCATGACGACGACTCAAATAGCTGACTTCCTAAACCCCAAGTTTTTGGGAGTACTGGCTTATTTCGATCACAAGCTAGTTAAACCTAAAGTGGCATTATCAGTGAAACGAAAGGCATTGACAAGCTTTCCTGATATAATGCAGCTCATGGGTGTAAAGTACCTAACTCCTTTACGCTTCAAGGTTCTGGCCACTTTGAGATCAGCGCTGCCATTGGCTAAAGAGTTTCCGAAAATTCTCGCCGAAGCGTGGGGATCGTTCATACATAACATCGATAATATGTCGCTTGGTCCACTGCTTTCAAACTTAGCTGTTTCTTTGATGCAGCAATTCGAACATGCTCCTCAAGAAATCAATAAAATCTTCCACTATCTCGTGCTCAATAATGAGAATCTTCTAAGTGCAAACATACCGGACTTATTTTTCATGGAGGATTCAAAGGTTTCTGAGAAAATCAAGATGGTTATAAAGAGGCATGTGAAGCGAACGCAACCTGACGCTTTTTCGGATAAGATTAAATGGTATTTACAACATTTGAATCAAGATATACCGAGTATAAAGTCCTTTGCGTTTTCGCACTTGGATAAGTTGCTGAAAAGCAACAGAACTGAGATTCACAAAGCTATATTCGGCGGGAAGACTATAGATCCTGTAATTGTTGAGCTGATAGATTCATTACTTATTGGTAAGATTTAAAATTTTATATTCCGATTTTTATATTTATATGTTATTATTTTAAAATTAACTTATCAGTGGAGATGCCAAATGTAACGCACTACAAGGCATTACAAAACGTTTTTTTTGTTTACATAGTTATTTGTATTTACATTCCCACTGTTGGGCTTCTCTATTGATGAGAGAGATTAGACCTTTATTCAATCTAACATGCGTGTCCTTCAAACTCTTTAAAGGATCACGATGTTTTCCTTCACCGTTGGAGCTGTTCTAAATCAAATCTAATCGAATTTCCAAAGAAGTACAATCCGCCGCGCTCCTCTAGAAAATCCATAAACAAGTATTCCTCATAACACCCCTATTCCGTTCCCACTGCTGGGACACAGGGACTTCTCTCTTGACGAGAGAGATTAGGCCTTAATTCACCACGCTGGCCAAGTGCGGGTTGGTGAATGACACATGTCCTTCAAACTTTTTCAAAGTTCTCAGAACATGCCGGTTTCCTCACGATGTTTGCCTTCACCGTTAGAGCACGTGTTTATAAAGCACACATAATTTTCCAAGAAGAAAAATCAGAGGTGCGCGGCGGGGTTTGAACCCACGACCTTCGGAATGAAAGTCGAGTGTGCTCCCACTTAGCCAACACGGCTCACAACAAGTATTCATGTTTTGTATTTATTACTAGTCTATACTATTTTTTTTCGTACAGGATGCAAAGACCTGGATCCTAAAGTTAGCTCGGCCAGTGGTTCGTGTCTCGGTCAGCTGGGCGCCATCGAGGCCGGGCACCTGCCGCGCCGCTACGTGCAGCCGGACCGCTCGCCCTTCGCCTTCACCATCGGAGACAACTGCTTCGCCGCCACCGCATTAGTGGAACTTTCTAGAGCATTCCAGTATGAGAAGGACACTACGGTAAGATTATCAATAATCCGTAATTGATTTTGAAAATTGATTGACGTCCCTTATTTCATTTTATAACAACGGGAATTAATTACGTACACAGGAGTTAAAACGCTCCACGTTTCGACTACATCAAGAGCAGTCTTTTTCAGGAGGAGTGAGCGTAACTCACGAAAATTATGAAAGTCTCTAAATTCAGCCAAATTTTGTGTCTGTCTATTAACATGATTATCTTCTTTACAGAAATGTTAATAGAATTATCGATATTTAAGGTTTAGTAAATCTAAGGAATAGTAAATCCATCAATAAAGCATTTAGAAATGTTTCTACGATTGCGCTATTAATAATAAATAACCTTTCAGAATTTTGTAAGTTATTTTTTATTTTATCTTCAGAATATGGACTGCTATGCACTTACTATCCAGGAAATACTGAAAATCTACGATATATCCCCGTCTGGAACCAATAAAGATGTATGGGACAGCTTTCCTGAACATATGCACCAGATAATGTTCCCTCTATTGAGTTCTAGGTAAATATAACACTTCCATCAACCATGACCAAACGCAATCTAAAGAAATTAAATAAATCTGAATTATATTAACCAACCAACACTGAACACCCAAAATAGTTTCATCCAGCCTGGAAGAAATCGGTTCACATATGCAGTTAAACAGATCGATAAATTAACTCGTTTAAATTAAGAAGTAATCCTCCGTATTTATTTGTTTTAGATACACTTTGGCACATTCTTCTCAACCGAAAAAAGCGCATCCCTTGTTTGGATCTATGTACGCCACTACTTTCTTGGAATGGGCTCACAAGTAAGTATCAGCCACAGATATAATTAATTATACATGGCTACTTTTTACGCTTCTATCTGCAAATATTTGTTCCTACCCGGAAGAAACATTTAGGGTGTTTTCCACGTATAATAAAATATTTTTTTTTTTTATTTTTATTCATTCGGAAAGCATACAGATTACAATGACTATGTGAAAAACAATATAAAAAACTTCGATCCAATTATTAGCTTTCGCATATAAATTTCTATATGCCTGTCTAACCTATGAGTACCTAATTTAGAAAAACTTAAAATGATACATACATACAACAAAATAAGAGAAAACTTAGGAATCTTACTAAGATAATAAAGTATAAGGTGTTAAATATTATTAAACATAAAACTTAAATTATTTTCTATATTATATAAATATAATATAACTTAAATTAATACCTAGACAGTAACTGAACCATTGTTATCAAACCATTGTTTAGACAAAACGCGCTTAAAACAATGCGGTTTAGACATGAACAAATCTAAATCAGAAAAACTAACTAATTTTTTGTTATAACAATTTACACAACGAACAAAAAATGAATTTTGCCTGTAACTGCACTTACATTCAGAGATATAAAGTGTCATAAAGGGATATCTAACTGATCTAGTCGGCACATTCAGTTGTATTTTGGATAAGAGTGACGGAGCGTCTACCAAGGACTGTGCTAATCTCACCAAAAAATAAATGTCCGATATTGATCTACGCTCTTCCAGAGGAAGAATGTGGTGCCTCCTACACCTGGATTCATAGTCAATATCATATACTCTACTTTTATATTGCACATACCTCATGAAATTTTTCTGTATACACTCAAGTCTATTTATATAAATATGGTACTGTGGGTTCCATACCTGAGAACAATACTCGAGGGTGCTGCGAACATATGAACAATACAAAATTTTTAAAAGTTTAATGCTAGAGAACTGGGAGCATGCTCTTTTTATAAACCCCATTGCTTTCCTGGCTTTAGCAGCTATATAATCGACGTGCCTTTCAAATGTCAGCTTTGAATCTAGAAATACGCCAAGATCACGAACTTCATAAAGGCGACTCAGTCGACAAGATTTAAGCACGTAATTATGTACGATAGGCTTAGGCTTACGAGTGAAAGTAATAGAGTGGCATTTGGATACGTTAAGATCTAGATTATTATAAGCACAATAGTTCTCTAATCTTAATAAGTCTTCCTCCAATAAATTACAATCCTGAACTGAATTAACTTTTTTGTATATCTTCATATCATCAGCATATAGCAAAAATGATGAGTGTATGAAGCATTTATTTATATCGTTAACGAAAAAATTAAACAAAAGAGGTCCTAATAATGATCCTTGAGGAACTCCTGAAGGAACAACATGCCATATGGAGACAACGCCATTAATAGCTACAGCCTGGGAACGGTTTGCTATGTATGAAGTAAACCACCTAAGTAAGCTGCCGTGAATGCCAGCACGCATCAGTTTTAACAAAAGTATTGAGTGATCAATGCGATCAAATGCTTTACTGTAATCTGTGAAAATACAGTCTACCTGTCCACCGTCTTCCATGTTGGTTGTAATAAAGTCAACGAATGTGAGCATATTGGATGTTGTTGAACGGTTTTTAAGGAAACCGTGCTGCTGTGGAATAAAAACTGAAGAGAAGGTGCTGTAGACCTGATCGTAAACTATACGTTCTAGAATTTTTGCAAAAAGGCAAAGTTTTGAAATTGGCCTATAGTTTTTCACCTCCCCTTTGTCACCATTTTTATGAACTGGGGTAATAAACGCAGTCTTCCACTTATTTGGCACGATCCCCTCGGTGACAGACCTTGAAAATAGTATCCTAAGCGGTATCAACAAACTTTCGGCGCACTTGACAATAAAAAGAGGCGGTATGGTATCAGGACCAGCACCCTTAGTTAGATCTAATGACTTAAGGAGCTTAAGAAGTGATTCCGAATTTATTTCAATAGAACTAAGTGATTGTGCAACATCGTGATATAGATGCTCATGGTGTTCACTATTTGAATTATCACTGGAAGTATTTAAAAATGTTGTTTGGAAATAAGTAGCAAAAACATTACTTATATCTTCCTGGTTATCAAAGGATTGTCCTTGATAGGTAACGGTCGATGGAAGCGAATTAGATCCTTTTTTGTTAGACTTAATAAAAGACCAAAATAATTTAGGCTCCTTAATTATATCTTTCTCTATTTTTAAAATATATGATTTGTAACATTCATCTTCAACTTTTTTCGCCCGAGCTCTAAGCAATGAAAAGGTATTATGATCAGAAGCATTACCATAGGTATAAAATTTTCGCAAAAACTTAACTTTTTCTCTTAATATTTTCTTTAAATTAAAGGTATACCATGGGGGAAATTTAGACGGATAAATTATTTTACTAGGGACATACTGATTAATTAGATTATAAATATTATCATAAAAAGTTGATACAGAGTCTTCTATTGTTTTATTACATAAAATATCATTCCAATTAATTTCACTCAAACATCTGTTAATTTTTTCATAGTCACCAGATTCATAAAAATACTTAGTCCTTGGAACCGATTTTAGGACCGAGTTGGTGCACAAATTAAGCCTAACATCAAGAGACTTGTGGTGGACGTCTTCTGGTACCAACGGGGAATCACAGGCGGACACAGACAACTTTACATCAGAAAATACTAAATCCAAGATTCTATTATTAGCTGCATTTAGGCAATGATTAAATTGAAATAAACTACACTCGGAAATTATATCAAAAAAATAAGTCTGAGTAACGCCTAAAATACCCGAAGGATGTAGGGAAAAACTGTCATCCGACCAAACTAAGTTTGGCATATTAAAATCTCCTAGAATTACAAAAGAGTCATTAGGGTTTGAGTTAATAATATTTGTTAGATTTACACTAAAATTATGAAGCTGAGTGTCATACGAGTTACCTAACGATTCACGGCATAAATAAACTACACAAAAATGCAAAGAACCTGAGGTCCTACTCCGATTATTCGGCCTAACCGTGACCCAAAGGTCTTCAGCCGAGGAAGTCCAACTGGAACGAGCCTCGCCTAATAAATCCCGGTGCAAAGCTAACAACACGCCACCACCTTTAGACTGATTAGTCTTCACGTAATTTCTATCACGACGCCAAACTGAGTAATTGTCACTAAATAACTCGCAATCGTTAATGCTATCCACTAACCATGTTTCTGTTAGCGCGATAACACTATAAGTATTCAAATTTAATAACAAATTGCGCTTAAATAAATGTGTCTTTGTTCGCAGCCCACGAGTATTCTGGTAATAAATATTATATGTAGCCATCATAATTAATTAAATAACAATTACTAATTAAATACAAAAATAACAAAATGTGCAAAACATAAAATATAAACAATAGACTCGAGTATACAATTAATTCTCCAACTATGCAATCAAACAAAGTACGTTTAGTGCAAAAATACTTTGGGTTCATAAGGTAGTCATATAACTTTAAATCATTAAACTCAACATTTAAATAACAGTCTAATAAAGTAATTAGGGTAGTAATGCAAACCTGTCGCAGACAAAATATGAATTCAACTAAATAGCTCGGTACAAGCGTGCAAGCACTGGCATGAAAGCAAGCGATAGTGGCCCGTACTGCACGAGTGCAGGTATGGGGCGCGCAGGCGATTCTAACCCGTATAGCGCGGTATGCGTAAGCGCAAGAAAGCAGCAATTGCGTGAATAATTTTGGCTGTGCATATCGGTTATCTATTGTTTCTCGCATAAAGTAAATTATAGAACAATGGAAGTGTAGTTCAACAATGGTTCTCAAACTGTTTACAAAGGCTATGATAAGTTTAATTTGACAAATATGATAAAATAAGATAATAACACTAATTAATAATTTTCTGAAGATCCTTCTCACACTGAATGTAGAAAATTGGAGCCGTGTCAGATTTTCTACCCATGATTTTACAGTGCTTGACCCAAATATATTGAAAGTTATTCTCCTTCGCAAGCGCTCTAGCTTTACTCAATAGTGATTTATTATGTTGAGTAAGGTGATCATTGATGTAGACGCTAGTCGTAGAAGAAAATCCAAGATCTGAAGCACTCAGCTGTTTTTTCTTACGTGCGAGAGCAACCAGCTCCTCCTTCATATAACGGCAGTTGAAAGCGATGATGATGGGCTTCACTGCGTTAGGTACGCGAGTTGGTATGCGGGCAATATAATTAATGTCCTCTTTCCTTATAGAAAAATTGCACAAAGTACCAATTTTTTGGGCGATATCGTAGAGATTTTCATTATTCTTTAACGGAATTCCCTTGATCTCCACGTTGTTCGCCCTGGCTCTCTGATCTCGGTCATGCAGATCCCGGTTCAACCTCTCTATTTCGGCCTGTAAAACCGGAACCTGAGTTGCTAGGTTCTCAACTCCTGAGATTCTCGACTCTATGGTAGTTACCTTGTCGGAGAGACGATTAACTCCGTCGTGTGCTAATTCAATGGAATCCTTAAGAGATGATAGCTCGGATTTTATGCTCTTTACATCAGCCACCAAGGAAGCCAAAGGAGACAGCTGCACAAAGATTCTGTTGAGTTGCTCTTGAATAGAATCCAATTGACCAGGCTGGGACGAGGGCACCACCGCAGGTGGTAGCGGTGATGGTGAGCGACCGGACTTACATTTCAGACAGCGCCAGGTGTTTTTCCTCTCACCAAGTTTACGGTATCCTGACTCGGTGACTCCAGCGCATTGGAAATCAAAATGCTGCTTACATACACTGCAGAATGGTCCCTCGGTGTGTTGGGAATTACAAGTGGCGCAGGTAAACATTTTCGATAAAGATTGAGAACCTTTGGAATTACTCTTTAGACAAGCAAGCGTGTGCACTCAATGAGGGCCGTAGGCTGACTGTATGTACTGATATGTCTATGTATATTTACCTATTAAGTACCTATATCAGAAATCAAATTCCCGTAACACCAGCCTTGAGCTTACCACGGGGCTAGATGTTACTGTGTAAGAATTATCCAGCAATATTTATCTATGCATACTAACATGACCTATCAACTTTTCAGCTGGGCTGGCCAACTGATTCCTCTGATAGAATCGGAAAGTATCCGTGATTTACTCCGAACTGTACATCCAAGTATGAGGCGAGATGTCAGAACTCTCTTCTTATTCCTACCCTATGCTTTACTACATGCTGTTATGTCCAAGACGAATCCGAAGTATATAGAGGAGGAGATCTTGGCGGTTATTGGTATGTATATTTTAAAGAAAAATGAAAATGAATCTCATATGGATTGTATGTGAAGTTATTGCTCAATAATAACGATAGTTTAATGTTGAAATAGGTGACTAACAGTGACTCGTGACTCTTTCTCATGTAAAAAATGCTTTTTTTAGGTCTTGAAAACTTTGAGTCTCGCCAAACACCCGTAGAGAGAAACCGATACAAAATGTTACGGCACATCGGAATGACCCCCAACATTAACTCAGCCCAAGCCGAAGAAGGAAATCAGGTTAAACCATCAAAAAATCAATATTCTAAAACATATTTTACATTCTCATCACGATAATTTCAGCCGTCGGACGTCCATTACTAGAATTAGGCTTCTTCTAATTATTTCCAGGCAACCGTAATGTAGATGTAATTTGGATTAAACTTGCAGCTTTGACCGAATTATATGCCCATTTGCCCATCTTTCTGAGCCTTTCATTGACTTATCGTAATAATTTTGTCTTTAGAGTAAATGCAGTAAAACGATATACACCCTGCTGGATTTCCTGAATCGGTGGATATTGGAGTGGTGCAGTGTGAAGCAGCGGCCTTTAGAAAATGACAATTGCAAGTAAGTTTTTTCTTCTCTGTACCAACTTGAATTCTAAATTAAAATAGATAAAATAATTACACGGAAAGAGACAGGGTAATTATTAGGCCAAAATTACTCTTCAGAAATACTTTATTCCTGATAATTCCGTTCAATTTCAGAGCAATATCATCGTTCCTCGATAAATTCGACAAGTTAACAATAGCCCGCGGTAACTTCGCCTGCGGAGAGCTAGAGAGGGCGCTGCAATACCTGGAGTTGTATATGGGAGAGGATAAAGACAGGATGCAGGAACAATTGCCGTTCTTAGCTGAGATCTACGCATTGTTGGATGAACCTGATTGTGTGGCTGGTGAGATTTTGAACTATAGTTGTGTGTTAAAAATAAGTCGGGTTTTCCTTCCTGACGCTATAACTCCAGAACGCACGAACCCATTTCCACAATTATGCATTCGTTGGAAAGGTCTCGGGCTGTGTGAGGTTTTTAGCAAACAAAATTGCGGGAAAGTGTAAAACGCGGGCGAAGCTGCACGACGGAAAGCTAGTTCTTTATGAATATGGTCAGAGATAGAAGAGAGGAAATAAGAAGAACGAGTTCAGTATCACCGCAAAAATATATTTGGACTGCGTAGGTTACATCAAATCAAAAATCAATCACCGTCATTGATTTTATTTATATGTAAGTCTTATTTATATGTGTGCTCCCAATCGTGTAGGCTAATATACACGATTATTCATTGTCAGTGGTGATAAGAAGTTAAGGGGTTAATAAATTGTCCAGGTATTTTGTCTATGAAACGCTCTGAGCCGTCGTTGAAGGAGTTGATCCTGGCTCAAGTGGTGACGGGGCGCCTGCAGGACGCGGCGCTGTGCTACGAGAGACTGGCCCAGGAGGGACAGTTGGACCGGCATAGCATACAGGTATATAGCGCTATTTCGCCAAAAATTAGAGCTTAGTGCACAAAAAGGAATTTTATATACACGAGTTAACTAATTGGACCAATTTATTTGTGTGCAGGGTATGATAGACTGCTACCTCGGCCTAGACCAGCCGTTCACCGCGTACCGGCTGTTGAGTGAGCACGAGGCAGATGACAGTATGTTAGAGTTGTCTGCAGAACCGCTCTGGAGACTTGGGCGTTGGGAACAACTCGACGAACTTGTTAAGAAACCTGTGGTGAGAATTGCATTATATTGTTAATTATGAGAAATGCCGACAGCTTAGCCTGCGTTTTTTATGTAATACATCGCCCAATATTAAAAAAAAACATTTGCAGATTTTTAATAGAAAAATAAATCTTCGGGAGTTTATCTTATCGTTGACAACCCCAGAAAAAGATCACCCTTCTACCCTTTTCGCCTACCTGTTTAATGTGAAGACTAAACACTTACGTTCGCATTCATAATAAGCGAATTCCTTTCAGCCACTATCCAAAGAAAACTGGGGTCTTCTAATGGGCCGGATCCTCCTGACCTACCGTTCAGAAGACCACGAAGCATTCAAAGTAACTTGCGATGAAGCCACCAGTAGATTGCTGTCGCAAATGGACGGGGAGAGCAAAGGGGAGAGTGCGTTGAGAAGCGGCTATCAGAGCGTGCTGGGGCTGCATATGATCAGCGAGGCGGGGCATGCGGAAGAGATTCTCAAAAGGTAATAGTTAGTTAGTTTGGGGACTCTTTTTTCCGCAATTAGACTCAAATTTGGTCCTTTGTGCGTGGTTGGTCCGCTAGTGTAACCAGCCTTACTTCGACCAGAAGCTCAGAATCGTCCTGGGATCATCGCAGGCTCCGAAGTGACCTCGGCAGTTGGAGGATTTGAATTCGTTCCGCTGTTACTCCTTCGTATTCCAGGTCTACGTGGGCAGCTGATTCTTCTTCGCTAAGACAGGGTGTCTACAGAGTGGTATTTTAAAGTTAAATAGGATTTTTTTTAACTTAATCATCTACCAAAGAACATAAGTATATTATTTATACGATGAATTGTTTGCTCCTTTATATAATGTATGTTTATTAAAATAACTAAGTATATCAGAAATCTGGCACCCGTAACACTCTTCGAGCTTACCACAGGGCTTGATTTTTGTATTCTACATTTTTAAGGGGCTTTTTCGCTTTGCGAATATGCCAGCCCATATGGCTTGATTTTGCTGTGTGAATTGTACCTACAGCAATATTTATTTATTATAGGTATGGATTTTATTACAAAAAGATGACTGAAATATTAACTCTCCATTAGATTGAAAAGTCTTCACGACGGTGACCGGCAAAGCACAGATATTCTAAACCAGCTGTTAGACGAGTGGCGTAGACGCTTGTCCGTCGTGCAATCCGACGTGCGGACCATTGAGCCGCTGCTACGCATGAGGAGGATACTGCTGCAACAAACAAAGGTATTATAACTTAATAAATAAATGTGTCGCCGCCCAGGTGAGTTATTATGAGTCACCTACGCTAAAGAAATTTGTCAATAAGTATTATAGCAAATTTATTATCTTGTAATAAAAAAATGTTTTATCCATCTATTTATTTTCCCGCGGTTATCGTCTAACTAAGGCAATATGAGATTTATATACCAGAAAATAAGACAGCTTCTGTGCATCAATTTACTGCGATCAACCACGATAAACATGGTGGATAATATAAAATAAATGAATATCAAATCCCATTATAAGTCCCAGTGCTTGGCATCTAAAACTTACATTTTCAAAAAGTGTGATAGTTTCCAATTTACTTTAGCTCTTATTTTACTTTTATATTATTCTGAGCTTGTTTTACATTTCAGGAGCTCCTAGAGCCGACTCACCCGCTGACTGCGGGCCGCTTGAAGTCCTGCATCGGTGATCTCTGGCTGCAGAGCGCGAAGCATGCTAGGAAAGCTGGCATTTTCCAACAGGTAAGGTACCTGCTAGACATTATTTTTTGATTTATGTGTGCACAAAGATATAGACAGTTGTTATTGGTGATAAGTGTATGTGTTTCAGTCATACATGTACATCCTGAACGCGGAGGAGTACCACTCGTCGGAATTGTTCCTCGAGAAGGCCAAAATGTACTGGATGCGCGCGCAGCACGAGCAGGCCTTCACCACGCTGCGCCGGAGCCTGGACGACGTCTACCCGCACGGAGAACAACTGTCCGATCAACAGAAGTAAGTGTTGTGAACAAGATGTACTGGATGCGCGCGCAGCACGAGCAGGCCTTCACCACGCTGCGCCGGAGCCTGGACGACGTCTACCCGCACGGAGAACAACTGTCCGATCAACAGAAGTAAGTGTTGTGAACAAGATGTACTGGATGCGCGCGCAGCACGAGCAGGCCTTCACCACGCTGCGCCGGAGCCTGGACGACGTCTACCCGCACGGAGAACAACTGTCCGATCAACAGAAGTAAGTGTTGTGAACAAGATGTACTGGATGCGCGCGCAGCACGAGCAGGCCTTCACCACGCTGCGCCGGAGCCTGGACGACGTCTACCCGCACGGAGAACAACTGTCCGATCAACAGAAGTAAGTGTTGTGAACAAGATGTACTGGATGCGCGCGCAGCACGAGCAGGCCTTCACCACGCTGCGCCGGAGCCTGGACGACGTCTACCCGCACGGAGAACAACTGTCCGATCAACAGAAGTAAGTGTTGTGAACAAGATGTACTGGATGCGCGCGCAGCACGAGCAGGCCTTCACCACGCTGCGCCGGAGCCTGGACGACGTCTACCCGCACGGAGAACAACTGTCCGATCAACAGAAGTAAGTGTTGTGAACAAGATGTACTGGATGCGCGCGCAGCACGAGCAGGCCTTCACCACGCTGCGCCGGAGCCTGGACGACGTCTACCCGCACGGAGAACAACTGTCCGATCAACAGAAGTAAGTGTTGTGAACAAGATGTACTGGATGCGCGCGCAGCACGAGCAGGCCTTCACCACGCTGCGCCGGAGCCTGGACGACGTCTACCCGCACGGAGAACAACTGTCCGATCAACAGAAGTAAGTGTTGTGAACAAGATGTACTGGATGCGCGCGCAGCACGAGCAGGCCTTCACCACGCTGCGCCGGAGCCTGGACGACGTCTACCCGCACGGAGAACAACTGTCCGATCAACAGAAGTAAGTGTTGTGAACAAGATGTACTGGATGCGCGCGCAGCACGAGCAGGCCTTCACCACGCTGCGCCGGAGCCTGGACGACGTCTACCCGCACGGAGAACAACTGTCCGATCAACAGAAGTAAGTGTTGTGAACAAGATGTACTGGATGCGCGCGCAGCACGAGCAGGCCTTCACCACGCTGCGCCGGAGCCTGGACGACGTCTACCCGCACGGAGAACAACTGTCCGATCAACAGAAGTAAGTGTTGTGAACAAGATGTACTGGATGCGCGCGCAGCACGAGCAGGCCTTCACCACGCTGCGCCGGAGCCTGGACGACGTCTACCCGCACGGAGAACAACTGTCCGATCAACAGAAGTAAGTGTTGTGAACAAGATGTACTGGATGCGCGCGCAGCACGAGCAGGCCTTCACCACGCTGCGCCGGAGCCTGGACGACGTCTACCCGCACGGAGAACAACTGTCCGATCAACAGAAGTAAGTGTTGTGAACAAGATGTACTGGATGCGCGCGCAGCACGAGCAGGCCTTCACCACGCTGCGCCGGAGCCTGGACGACGTCTACCCGCACGGAGAACAACTGTCCGATCAACAGAAGTAAGTGTTGTGAACAAGATGTACTGGATGCGCGCGCAGCACGAGCAGGCCTTCACCACGCTGCGCCGGAGCCTGGACGACGTCTACCCGCACGGAGAACAACTGTCCGATCAACAGAAGTAAGTGTTGTGAACAAGATGTACTGGATGCGCGCGCAGCACGAGCAGGCCTTCACCACGCTGCGCCGGAGCCTGGACGACGTCTACCCGCACGGAGAACAACTGTCCGATCAACAGAAGTAAGTGTTGTGAACAAGATGTACTGGATGCGCGCGCAGCACGAGCAGGCCTTCACCACGCTGCGCCGGAGCCTGGACGACGTCTACCCGCACGGAGAACAACTGTCCGATCAACAGAAGTAAGTGTTGTGAACAAGATGTACTGGATGCGCGCGCAGCACGAGCAGGCCTTCACCACGCTGCGCCGGAGCCTGGACGACGTCTACCCGCACGGAGAACAACTGTCCGATCAACAGAAGTAAGTGTTGTGAACAAGATGTACTGGATGCGCGCGCAGCACGAGCAGGCCTTCACCACGCTGCGCCGGAGCCTGGACGACGTCTACCCGCACGGAGAACAACTGTCCGATCAACAGAAGTAAGTGTTGTGAACAAGATGTACTGGATGCGCGCGCAGCACGAGCAGGCCTTCACCACGCTGCGCCGGAGCCTGGACGACGTCTACCCGCACGGAGAACAACTGTCCGATCAACAGAAGTAAGTGTTGTGAACAAGATGTACTGGATGCGCGCGCAGCACGAGCAGGCCTTCACCACGCTGCGCCGGAGCCTGGACGACGTCTACCCGCACGGAGAACAACTGTCCGATCAACAGAAGTAAGTGTTGTGAACAAGATGTACTGGATGCGCGCGCAGCACGAGCAGGCCTTCACCACGCTGCGCCGGAGCCTGGACGACGTCTACCCGCACGGAGAACAACTGTCCGATCAACAGAAGTAAGTGTTGTGAACAAGATGTACTGGATGCGCGCGCAGCACGAGCAGGCCTTCACCACGCTGCGCCGGAGCCTGGACGACGTCTACCCGCACGGAGAACAACTGTCCGATCAACAGAAGTAAGTGTTGTGAACAAGATGTACTGGATGCGCGCGCAGCACGAGCAGGCCTTCACCACGCTGCGCCGGAGCCTGGACGACGTCTACCCGCACGGAGAACAACTGTCCGATCAACAGAAGTAAGTGTTGTGAACAAGATGTACTGGATGCGCGCGCAGCACGAGCAGGCCTTCACCACGCTGCGCCGGAGCCTGGACGACGTCTACCCGCACGGAGAACAACTGTCCGATCAACAGAAGTAAGTGTTGTGAACAAGATGTACTGGATGCGCGCGCAGCACGAGCAGGCCTTCACCACGCTGCGCCGGAGCCTGGACGACGTCTACCCGCACGGAGAACAACTGTCCGATCAACAGAAGTAAGTGTTGTGAACAAGATGTACTGGATGCGCGCGCAGCACGAGCAGGCCTTCACCACGCTGCGCCGGAGCCTGGACGACGTCTACCCGCACGGAGAACAACTGTCCGATCAACAGAAGTAAGTGTTGTGAACAAGATGTACTGGATGCGCGCGCAGCACGAGCAGGCCTTCACCACGCTGCGCCGGAGCCTGGACGACGTCTACCCGCACGGAGAACAACTGTCCGATCAACAGAAGTAAGTGTTGTGAACAAGATGTACTGGATGCGCGCGCAGCACGAGCAGGCCTTCACCACGCTGCGCCGGAGCCTGGACGACGTCTACCCGCACGGAGAACAACTGTCCGATCAACAGAAGTAAGTGTTGTGAACAAGATGTACTGGATGCGCGCGCAGCACGAGCAGGCCTTCACCACGCTGCGCCGGAGCCTGGACGACGTCTACCCGCACGGAGAACAACTGTCCGATCAACAGAAGTAAGTGTTGTGAACAAGATGTACTGGATGCGCGCGCAGCACGAGCAGGCCTTCACCACGCTGCGCCGGAGCCTGGACGACGTCTACCCGCACGGAGAACAACTGTCCGATCAACAGAAGTAAGTGTTGTGAACAAGATGTACTGGATGCGCGCGCAGCACGAGCAGGCCTTCACCACGCTGCGCCGGAGCCTGGACGACGTCTACCCGCACGGAGAACAACTGTCCGATCAACAGAAGTAAGTGTTGTGAACAAGATGTACTGGATGCGCGCGCAGCACGAGCAGGCCTTCACCACGCTGCGCCGGAGCCTGGACGACGTCTACCCGCACGGAGAACAACTGTCCGATCAACAGAAGTAAGTGTTGTGAACAAGATGTACTGGATGCGCGCGCAGCACGAGCAGGCCTTCACCACGCTGCGCCGGAGCCTGGACGACGTCTACCCGCACGGAGAACAACTGTCCGATCAACAGAAGTAAGTGTTGTGAACAAGATGTACTGGATGCGCGCGCAGCACGAGCAGGCCTTCACCACGCTGCGCCGGAGCCTGGACGACGTCTACCCGCACGGAGAACAACTGTCCGATCAACAGAAGTAAGTGTTGTGAACAAGATGTACTGGATGCGCGCGCAGCACGAGCAGGCCTTCACCACGCTGCGCCGGAGCCTGGACGACGTCTACCCGCACGGAGAACAACTGTCCGATCAACAGAAGTAAGTGTTGTGAACAAGATGTACTGGATGCGCGCGCAGCACGAGCAG
Source organism: Chloroclystis v-ata (assembly GCA_963691955.1). NCBI lineage: Eukaryota > Metazoa > Arthropoda > Insecta > Lepidoptera > Geometridae > Chloroclystis > Chloroclystis v-ata. The sequence goes on from OY829899.1 coordinate 8,679,736, forward strand.
GCCTGAAAATTGCTACATACTAGATGGTTTGTAATTAAATTGAAATACAACAAATTTTTTTTTGAACTATGAAACATTTGCTATTTATTTTCAGAAAAACCTGTGCCAAAGCAAAGCTCCTTATTGCAAAATACAACGATGAAACTACGAACGTGGATGTCGATGTTAACATCGGCTACTACAAGGAGTCTGTGGAAGTCTTCAAACAGTGGGAAAAGAGTCTGGTATTTATCACATTTTATAGTTTAAGTATTATTTTTTAGAAGTCCGCCTGCGACGCAAGAATTTGCGGGTTCGATTCCCGCCTCGGGACAAATAGTTGTACGATCTGCAAATATTTATATGTAAATATCTGTGTGTGTATATTCCATTAAAATATGTGAGAAATTTAGCACCCGTAACAAATATTAACACAAGCTTCGAGCTTACCACGGGGCTAGATGTTGCTGTGTGAATTGGTCATCAATATTTATTTATTTAATACTTTAACTTTACTCTACTCTAGGTATGTCTAGGCGCATACTACGAGAAAGTAAGCACAGGTGACAATGTGACCAATAACGGCACGTCGTGGTCTCGGCGGCTCTACGCGTTGAACAGCTACGGCAAAGCGCTGCAGTACGGACACAAGTATCTGTACCAGAGCATGCCGAGGATGCTGTCTATATGGTGAGATATATAAATATTCATCACAATTATATTTTATCATCATCATTTCAGCCGTTGGACGTACACTGCTGGACATAGGCCTCCCTACATATTTCGTCGGACACGGCCTGCATCCACCGCGAGCCAACCGCTTTCACCAGATCATCTGTCCACCTTGTTGGTGGATGTCCAACGCTGCGCTTAAATCTAAAAAAATCCTATGAGTTTCAAATTCATTCAAACTGAATGTTCAAATTTGTTTCTGAACATTTTTATCCAGTCTATTTACACATTCATTACATTTATAATTTGATCTTATGCAAACCAAATCTCGTATTGACTTTTTTGGTTTGTGGAATATTTATTTGGGTTGTTAGGCGTTTCGCACCACAAGCGATTCGGACCACACACGGTTCGAATTGCCCCTATACTGCTTTTGAAGGTGGTGATTCGCACCGCGGATTTAAAAGACTAAACCTTTTTTTATTACAGGCTCGATGTAGAAGTGACAGCGTCTGACAAAGCAGTCCACTCAGTGTTGGCACAAATGACCGATATTATAAAGACGTACTCAGAAAGGTTGCCGCTGTATTTGTACCTCACTGCGTTCTCACAGATCGTGTCCAGAATATGCCACCCTGTTAAAGAGGTATGTTGATTATTGTTCATGATAGAAAGGGAGAGAGAGAGCGAGCTATGTGTCAGAGTCTTTACCTAATGGATTGTGATATATGTATTGTTCCCACTGCTTGGAACATTGGGGCTTCTCTCATGACATAATTCACTACGCTGACCAAGTGCGGGTTGGTAAATGTCATGTTTTTCAAACCCCCTAATTCTTTGAATATGCCGACATATTTACGATATCATATTTGTCTTCATCTTAAGAGCACGTGTTTTCAAAAAGGGGTTAGAACCCACGATCTTCGGAATTTAATTAGAGTGTGCTCCCACTTAGCCAACACAGCGTATACAGAAATAAGGGATCAATTGAAGTTTTTTTTTATACTACCAAGTTGGCAGACAAGCATGCGGCCCACTTGATGGAGAGCGGTTACCGTAGCATATAACATCAGAGATGTTACCTGCGTGCTGCCAAACCCTTTGAATACCTTTGCTTCAGAATACCCTTTTTGAAGTCAACACTATTTCAGGTTTACCTCCAACTAAAAGCAATAGTCGTAAAACTAATAATGGCCTACCCCCAACACACACTCTGGATGATGATGAGCGTCATGAAGTCAAGTTACGCGCAGCGCATTAAGCGCTGCAACGACGTGTTCAGCGACCCCAAGCTCAAGGAGCCGCGGATGTTGAAACTTATCGGTGATTTCACTCAGCTAGCGGAGAAATTGATTGAGCTCTGTAATAAGCCTATTGCTGGGTCTGCTACAGTAAGTATATTTATCATTATGATCATCAAATTGTTATAAAAATATCTACAATAATACTACTAGTGCTGCCATCTCTGTTACTTGTGTTTAATACTTGTCTTTAAGTAAAGTTAGTTATTGCCTACGTCTCCGTAAAACCGGTGTTTCTCGATTTTAATTGGGATTTAAATGTACTAACTACATATATTTTATAGTGTTCATACTTGTCTGCTAGTATAACATTATTAATAACCGTACTCTCAATATAATTTATTTTCTAGACGACAACCGTATCCGCATTAGTAAAATCCCTCCCGCGCCTGCTAGCCAGCGACAACTTCAGTCACATAATGATGCCATTTCAAGAGTTCTGTAAAATCGTTCTACCCTCCAAAGCGGCGCGACAAGAACGATTAGACTTCAATATACCGGTGGAACCGCCCGTCTATTTATCGGGGATCGAGGAGCATATTAATATACTGCCGTCTTTGCAGAAGCCTAGGAAGGTCACTTTGAAAGGTAAGTGGCATTAAAAAAATCTAAATTTACGATTTTTAGATTTAGGCTGAAAACAAAACCAACTAACCATGACGGACTTACTGATTTTTTATTCGCATAGATGTAGTTTATTATAATGGTTTTGTATAATACAATATCCTTTTATTTAGCTACATATTGTTTTCTAATACAAATTATTCCTTTAGGTTCCGACGGCAAATCCTATATAATAATGTTAAAACCTCGCGACGATTTACGCAAAGACTATCGCCTGATGGAGTTCAACACAGTCGTGAACAGATTCCTACAAGACGCGCCAGAAACCAGGCGTAGAAGGCTGTATATCAGAACTTACAGTGTTTTACCATTGAATGAAGAATGTGGACTGATTGAATGGGTGCCTAATCTTGTCGGATTGAGACCGGTTTTGATGCACATTTATAAACAAAAAGGTTAGTCATTTTACTAAGATAGACATTATTTTAGGACACATCATACTGGCGTAACACAACTCGTTTTGCTACTAATAAATGATATCAGTCAAAGTTATTTTACAAAAAAACAATTTATTTATTCAACATAATCTTTCAAAATCTTAATAGGTACTATAATTGGCTTTTCTATTGTTGCCTCTTAATTTTAGTTTGAATAGGTTCCCTTTATTAAAAAAAGTACCTTATATTTCAATACAGGTATCCACACAAGTAACCGTGAACTGAAAGAAATGATGTGCTCCAACAAAGACCCCGTGGAGAAAAAGAGACGGATATACGAAGACAAGCTCCTGCCGCGCCACCCGCCGCTCTTCCAAGAGTGGTTCAGAAGGGTCTTCTCGGATCCTTATGGATGGTACGTTTATTCTATTAACATTACTTATTATTTTATTATACTTTATTATTAAGCGCTCTACACACCGCCCGCCGGCACAGCCCGGCGGCCCAACCCGCCGGCCTTATTTTTTACAATCATGCCGGCGGGTTGGGCCGCCGGGCTGTGCCGGCGGGTCAGACCGCCGGCATCCCTCTCCACTCACTCAGTCAGTTGCCCGCCGGCTTTCATAGAGTAGTGACGTATTTGGCAATAAAGAATGTTACCTAATTTTGATTATTAGCACTCCATATTCTATGTCTAATATAAAAAATACGCGTGAAAGAATTACTTCGATACATCAATTAGTTTCCGATTTAGAAGTAAAACAAGTTGTAACCGTAAGACGACGATAACACATAGGCTACTTTTAATCCTATGAAAATGTACAGTTCTTGAGGAAAACGGGGCCGAAGACTGGAGGAAGCTAGTTTGCAATAAATCAATATATTGTTCATTTAAATTTACTAAGAAGCTAGTTTGCCATAAATCAATGTATTGTTCATTTAAATTTACTAAGAAGAGCGGTACCTACCTACATATAAATAAATACTTACGTACCTACCAATAGCAACAAAACTTTAATACATATTTAATGTCTTTAACGTCAAAGTTTAATGGTAGGTACTTCTACTATTTGAGTTATCTTCATCCATTTTATCAATCGAATAATATTTAAGTACTACTATTAAACTATTAATTTAATACGCGGACGAAAACACATCAAAATACTGCGCAAGCTGTTGCACTACTACTATAATCTGCTGGCGATACTAAGCGGGCCGTAGGCCGCGCGAAGTTGTGGTATTATGTCACAAGCGCTCACGTGACTGTTAGCGAGACTCGATATTTTTCGAAACTTTGAATGCCTATAAAATCAAAACTACTAGGTACTTTTTAACTAAACAAAAACTAGTATATTTGTATACATACAGGCTTTACTGATACAACATTTCAAGCGATTTGGCATACCTAGTAACATTCTTCATTACTAGAACACCACATGCCGGGGCTGTCGTGCCGCCGGCAAAGTCGTGCGGCTTGGACATTCTGAAGCCGGCGGGCTAACCCGCCGGCATTAAGCCGGCGGGCTGTGCCGGCGGGCCGCCGGCTTTGGTGTGTAGAGGCCATTCTATTCGATTTGGCAAAGTCCAGTTTTATTGCCTTCGTACTGCTTCGTTTGATATCCACCAATCAGAGCGCTTATTCACGATACGTATGCCATGCAACAATTCGGTGATTGGTCAAACGCATCCATAGTAACATAACTAGTTCTGGTGAAAAAGTGCCCTAAAAGGTTTAGTGGCTAATAAAAGTGTTGAATATAAATCAAAACCTGTAAATCTTTTTCAGGTATCAAGCGAGATCTGCGTATATTAGAACTACAGCAGTAATGTCGATGGTGGGATATATCTTAGGTATGTAAAACGACTAAATAATTAGATGATAACTTAGCTTAACTGTCGCTATAAGTTCCTACTAATCTAATATTTTAATTTGATTGATATATAAATATATATAACATCATAGATTTACATCACCAATCGTAGCAAGTATAGTGTTATAGACCGATGGTTGCAGTGTCCAAATCACCACGGTTACAGCTCTTGTACGCCTCCCCCAGATTTACAACGTTATCAGCTGTAAATCAGTAGATTTAGCTTTATCTAATATTTACTAAATACCAAGGTAGGCTTGGCAGACGACCTCGTTTTAAATTAAATCGTTTATTTAAATAGGATTAGGCGACCGCCATGGCGAAAACATATCGTTCGACTCGACAAACGGCGACACAGTCCACGTGGACTTCAACTGTCTGTTCAACAAGGGCGAGGCGTTCGAGTGGCCCGAGCGCGTGCCGTTCCGACTCACGCACAACATGGAGGCGGCCATGGGCCCGCTCAAACACGAGGGCATGTTCAGGTGACTTGTATAAAAAATATCTATCTACATATAGTTTATATTAGACTAGCTGACCTGCCGACAGCTTCGCTTGCGTCTTTAAGTTATCTACATATAGTTTATATAAAAAATAGCCTATCCTAGCCTTCCTCGATGAATGTACTATCAAACACTGAAATAATTTTTCAAATCGGACCAGCGGTTCCTGAGATTAGCGCGTTCAAACAAACAAACAAACTCTTAGTATAGATATATCATAAATCTAGCAACCGTATCACAAGCTTCGAGTTTACTACGGGGCTAGATGTTGATGTGTAAATTTGTCTCTTCAGCAAAGGCGATCGAGTGATCGAGTGGCCTGAGCGAGTGATATACAAAAATAATAAACGTAACGATAAACGTCAAGAATATCTAAGATTTTCTCAACTTTTCATAGATTGCAATTACTTGTGTAGCAGTACTTGCAATTACTGGTGTATGAAATTTACGCAAACCAATAGGATCCTTTTGGTTATGGTTTTGTGGTACCCATACCACTGTGTTAACACAATCCCTGCTCTGTTTTAGAAAAAGCTGTGAAGCCGTAATGAAAGCTCTACGAGCACAAACCGCGGCACTAATGTCAGTAATCGGTCCATTTGTTTACGACCCGCTGGTGTCGTGGGGGCGGGCCAGGCCGGTGGACTGCGGCGAGAGAACCAACGAACAGGCACTACAGCATTTACAACATATACGGCAGCGGCTCAATGGAATGGTAAGCAGGAATGAAATACCTTTATTCCTCAAGACAAAAGTTCAATGTGACGAAAGTTCAGACGAAAAATCAGAATGATGATGGAATGATTTCTTGGAAAACTATAGTTTGGCCACGATAAGAATACGTTTAGGACACATGTCAGTTTGACACGTTAGTGATGGGCACAACATAATGAGTTCGTAATAACCTAAGAGCCCTTGATGGCCAGACCTTCCTTTAATTCACAAGCGTGAAAATTCTTTCATGTGTATGTCTAACATAGGTAAGAATAACCCCCAAACATGAAACCTGGATCGTGGTTCCTTTGGGAGATAACAGGTAAAAGGTTGTTATCTCCCAAAGGAACCGCGATCCAGGTTTCATGTTTGGGGGTTATTCTTACCTATGTTAGACATACACATAAAATAATTTTCACGCTTCAGAATTAAAGGAAGGTCTGGCCATCACAGGTTATTAGTCTATACTAAGAGCACGGTCTGGCCAGACCTTCCTTTAATTCACAAGCGTGAAAATTCTTTCATGTGTATGTCTAACATAGGTAAGAATAACCCCCAAACATGAAACCTGGATCGTGGTTCCTTTGGGAGATAACAGGTAAAAGGTTGTTATCTCCCAAAGGAACCGCGATCCAGGTTTCATGTTTGGGGGTTATTCTTACCTATGTTAGACATACACATGAAAGAATTTTCACGCTTGTGAATTAAAGGAAGGTCTGGCCATCACAGGCTCTTGGTCTATAACCGTTCCTCCAAAATGAACCGCCGCGTTATTTTTAAGATTATTTTCGTTTTAAATTGGCGGAATCATTTAATATTTATATTTTAGTAATTTAAGTGGAAACCGACTGTTTTAGCGTCACAAAATGGCGGCCCATAACGCCATTTGGGGTTATTATTTTAAACATAAATATAAAAATGCCACTTTCTTTCGCGCGTTCGGTTTGGTCGTAGTTTTATTCTTATATTTAATAAAATCCTATAGTCCATTATTTTCAAATTCTTAAACGTATTATTTTTTAAATATAACTGTAACAGATAACGATACTGTTGTTGCCTGTTATTTTTAGCACAGCACTACCTACAAATATAAAGCACTGACATAACCTTGTAATAGCGCAATATTATCGCAATATTATTACGCAGATTTAGAAAAATATTGTTTACCAAGTTATTTTACACTTAGTTTGGCACAAAATTATTAGATTCATTGATTATTGATATAATAATGTAGATTTAATCCTCATCAATTGTTAAAACGGTAAACAAACAGTAAAAATATTTTTATCGTAACTGCAACGCCATTACAAAGTTACGTTATCAGTTCAATCGCGATGTGTCAGGAACGCAAAGTCTCGGCGATAGAAGTATAGCTTCTTGAAAAGCAATGGAACTTTTGATTTTTAACTTTAGACGCCCACGTTGCTAGCTTTTTTAGTTTGCCCATGTGTTGATGGATTTTACCGCGGTGTTATTTCGTACAAATTTCGCATTTATATGTAGTTGGATTAATAATGTATTAACTTAAACATCAACCAAAATATACTACATTCATAATTGATATTTACACTTATTTGTACTGCAGTAACAAAACAGTAATTATATCACAAGAAAGTAAAAAAAACGTTTATTTGAGATACAAACAAGAAATATACAAAATAATAACTTGTAATTGTATTTAAAAAAGGTAATGTAATATCATTGGTGTATATTTTCCTTCAACAGGTGCGAACGAAGAACAAGCAGCTGTCGCTCTCCCTGTCTCCGGAAGGACAAGTGGAGCATCTCATTGTAGAGGCCACGAGCGTTCACAACCTGTGCCAAATGTACATCGGCTGGGGGCCCTTCCTATAAACACTATATTAAATAACATAATATGTCTTAACCTTTTGCTATTCCCATGAAATATTTTAATCATATGATAAGGTATAATACTGTGAAGTTTTATCAAAACCCATTCAGTAGTTTTAAGTGAGAGTAACATAATGTAGGTACACCGCGCAACTAAAAATTAAAATGTGTACTAATTAAATTATGGACATAGTTGAGGAGTTGTAACGGGCTAGATCGCGTAATTTTATATATTTATTAGCCTTGATCGCGTAATTTTATACATACATATATACATATTTACAATTCGGATGTTTAAAAGTTAGACCCGTAATAACTCCTTAATTTTCCAAACCGCAAAAGTTTAACATAATCTTAAATACGTACATTTTCTTTTTTACAACATAATGCTTTATTTGCCCTAAGATATTTCTTAATTGTGCCTTAAGAGCCCTGTTAATTTTTTGAAGTTTTGCGAAATTGGATATTTTATGCACCACGTGACTGGCGCGTCACGCGTATTCTATGAAAAATACTAAATGATCTTGATACTTCGTCGATCTAAAACATACAAATATACTAATAATTATTTTAGATCTGTAGAAAATGGCATCGAATAAATTCCATTTTATTGAGTGGATTTTTTTCAGTTTCATTCTGAAATAATTATTATATTAATGTTTTTATTTAATTGATAGGTGTTTAATATATTTTCCTAAATTCAAAATGGCGGATATTTTTATTTCAATATTTGAATCAATTATGTTTTATCTTAATAATATCAATATTTATTTTAAATCTGATTGATTATTTGAAATCAATTAAGTACATAATTTTAAATTAAAACATTCATGATTAATAATTATCTATATAAGAATAAAACTGAAAATAGTCTTATTGAAGTTAAATGTCCTCATTCATCTCATCTTATGGGCTCATTATTAAACCGATTCTTCTGAAAGAACAATGGCAGATTATTAGTTGGCATAACGCTTTTGCGTCTAGAAATATCTGATATGCAAAATCATTTGTACCGCTCATTCGCTCAATAATGTCTCACTACTATTTTTGTCACAGTCTGACTAGAGAGAACGCCTCACGTTGTCCCGCTCGAACAATTCGTGTCATGCGTCTCGTTCTGCGAGTGAGTGAGGTAGTGTCCTGTTGAATACAAGCTCGCATGACGTTGACATGACATTACAGTGACTGTGACGTTTGAGGTTAGTAGTTCGCGCTCTGGAACGCGGTGTCAGTGTGACTTTTCTTGTCTTTTTAATGAAATGCCAACTAATTTCTTCTTCTTTAGTAAAGGGTCTTAGGATGTTTTTCGTTTTATAGGTAGAGGTAGGTACCTAAAATAATTATATAAATATGCAATAAAGAAGCATTAATCTAAAAATACCTAATTCAGGGACTTCTTATAAGAAAGAATTTACTAGTAACAAAAACAATCACACTTTCGAACTTTCTCAGAGTGTCGTAAGACATAACCTAAAAAAGTTCAAATGTAAATATATTTTTTCTGCGGCCTTCTTATCACAAAATTCTTAGACAAAGTCATTCTAAGACTCACGCTTAACATTTTAAGATATTTTAGATCTATAGACGCTACCTTTTATTATCAACTAATTTTATGTATGAATATCTGCCATTGTTCTTTGATGTGTAGGTTTGTAATTAAATGTTTTTTTTTGTCGAATGTTGGGACTTTATGTAAGTTCGAAAGTCTAAATTGAACGGATTAAATACAAATTCTAATTATAACAAAACAAATAAATTATATTACCTATATATATTTAAGTTGCTTGTTTTGTTAGATGGTATATTTGTGTTTGAATAAATATACCATGTTATTATCATTATGTTTAGGTATTATCTTTGTAGTTTCGAACTGTATATTTATTTTTATTTTATTACGAACTTATTGAAAATATTTCATTTATATATTAAAAAAAGTGGCCAAGTGCGAGTCGGACTCGCCCATGTAGGCTTCCGCAGCAATTGTTTATATGAAATAGTTTATGACGTATTATAAAAAAACTACTGGATAGATTTCGTTCAAACCAATTTTCGTTGTTAGTTTTTATGGTTATGTACAATATATATTTTTTCTAGATTTATCACCCTCTTACTTTAGAAATTAGAGGGGGGGGGACACTCTGTTTTCCACTTTGGAAGAGTCTCACGTCCAAACTATTAAGTTTAGAATTAAATGGTGTTAGAAACATTGTTATGATTTGTAAAGACCTATTCATAGATACCCCACACGTATGGGTTGGATTAAAAAAAAGTTTTTAAATTTCAGTCCTATGTATGGGGACCCCCAAATTTTATGATTTTTTTTTCAATTATTTTCTGAAATCTTAGTGCGGTTAACAGAATACATCTACTTACCAAATTTCAACGTTATAGCTCTTATAGTTTCCGAGAAAAAGGGCTGTGACATACGGACGGACAGACGGACGGACGGACGGACGGACGGACGGACGGACGGACGGACGGACGGACGGACATGACGAATCTATAAGGGTTCCGTTTTTGCCATTTGGCTACGGAACCCTAAAAAACCAACCCGCACTTGGCCAGCGTGGTGAATTAAGGCCTAATCTATCTCGTCAAGAGAGAAGTCCCTATCCCAGCAGTGGGAACGTGAATAGGGGTGTTATTTTATATACAGGGCGTCCCAAAATTATGGGCCATGAAGGGGAAGTACCATATATATCGTTGATAGTGAATTTTGCTCAAAGAAGACTTCATTTTATTTTAAAAAGTAAGTAATTTAATTAATTAATTTACAAAAAAAAATGTTTCATGTTTTTTATTTGATTAAAATAATTAATTTCACGTTGTTCCTTTCTTTTAAAATACTATGTTACTTAAGCAGAGTTATTATTTTTTAGCTTTTCTTTCGATTGGTATCATAAAAATCAAGTATTTTTTTTCTACATGTAAGTCGGTTCGATTCCCAGACAAAGCAAGTAATTTTTAGAAAATCAATGAATGCAGAATTACTAACTTTTAAAAATAAAATGAAGTCTTGTTTGAGCAAAATTCACTATCTACGATATTTAAGGTACTTCCCCTCCATGGCCCATAACTTTGGGACGCCCTGTATTTATTAGAAAGGTACATATTTAATGTTTACAATAAATAATATATTTATTAGAAAGGTACATTATTTTTTGTTTACATATTGGATACTCGGTAAAAATAAGAACAAAAAATTACGGAATATTTTCTTTGTAATAAATATTATGGAAATCTATACTACAATTATCAAGCTGAGGAGATTGCTTGTTTATTTGTTTGAACGTGCTACTCAGGAACCGCGGGTCCGATTTAAAATATGATTTCAGTATTGGATAGTAAAATGATCGAAAAAGGCTATAAAACATAAACTAGTAAATAACGTAAAAACGCAAGCGCAGCTGTCGGCGGGTCGGCAAGTTAGTCATAATCTAAAAAAATCATAGGCATAATTACATTTAGTCGTTCGGTTTCACCAAAAAAAGTTGCCTTGTTGTTTTTTAATTAGGATAGATAACTTTAGATATGCAATCCACATCCTACAGCATAACCTCCAAATAAATAAGGTTAAACAAGATGACAATGATGTGGTACAATTCTTAGGCCAGCAACAAGTGGTACAATTCTTAGTCCAGCAACAACAATAATTGATCGTTATCAATAAAAATAACAATTGATCGTTATCAACGGATCAACTTATGTCGGTCGTAGTATCGCAATAACACATACACGCACACTAACAGCGTTTTTACAGCAATTGACAGTCCCACACACTGACATTTTACGAAATATTTCTATATTTTATTCAAGAACAACCGACATAGGTCCGACCTCGACAAGCGCTCGCGCGGTACTAAATGGAAAAAGCCGGCGGAATGAAAAAACTACTAAATTATGGTAGTTTTATTTTATTCATAAAAAATTACCAAAACCGTTCTACAAATTAAAATTAATATCATAGTTTAAGCAAATGTTGATAAATATTTTGATATAAATATGACGTCCCATTGATTTAGAACTTCGGAGTTATTGAGGTTTGTTTCGAAGCATTTTCGGTCGATATTAAATTCGGTATATCTTTAGAATAAAAGCATTTAACGAAAATGTACTCTACTCTAAATGAAGAATAGGATATACGTAACATAATAAAAATTAGTTTGATCGCCCATATTCGTTAGAATCTACAAATTAGAGCTAAGAAAACAGGTCTTCGAGCGTTTTTTACGAAACATGTATCCGGAGAATGATTATTACTCAATATATAAACAAGTTATCTAAAATGTTTCTTACTACTTTTGTAGAGGAGAAAACGAACTATTATAAAGATGTAATTGTAATATCAAACAACTAACGTAAACCATAGAATTAGGACGAGAAAACCGAACAATTTCGCGATTTCCGGTAAAAGGCCTCTTAATAAGAGCCTTGTCTAAAATAAATCATAAAAATAAAAGGTCATGTAATACAGGTTAAACATAATCCAGGAACAACAATAATAAAGATAACTCGAAGAAGATAACTTGATAAAGATAAAACGATACTAAGTATCTTGATTACCGTGGCTGAATTCATTGGGGTCCACAATTCAGATAACGGTAAATTGTTGATAATCATAATAGGATAAGAAGTCAGTGATTTTATTTTAATATTATTTAGACATGACGCGAATTGGACTTACTGTAATGTTATGTTAAATGCCTATAAATAATTTTAAATGATTGATTAAATTAAGAAACTTATTGTCCTAAAATATTTATTACCTTTGGTGAACCTAATTGTCTTACCAAAGGCAACATTTATTATTTTGTATTATTATAAACAATCGAGCAAACTTGGTTATTAAATGATTATATCATTAAAACCTAAATTCCTTCTCTTATTATGGGGTCTCTTGGCTTTTGACTTGAAGACAGCTCTTGCAGATAGGTCTGAAACGTCGATACCATAACATGCTTAAAGATTTTAATGATGTAACTCGTAGAATAGAAATATGGTGATTGTAAGTTACTGTGATTTTAGCTGCCTATTGTATAACTACGTAGGTACTGTAAGATAAAACGACTTTTGTAAACTATGTTTTAACTAGTTAGTTAACCTACTATATAAAACGCTACGCGGAAATTTTGTTACCTCTAGAGATTAATAAAATGTTTTATTGTTTTGTATGAACTGGTTTTATTTCCTTATTTGTGATAAAAAGAAAAAGTAAGTATCTAATCCAATCCTACGCTTACATTATTTAATTATGATAGCTGAACTCGCGTGTCTATGAGAATTTAACTCACATTTCACTATAGCAATTATTTAATGTTCTGTGTCTATAGTATAGATCTGATTAATTAGGTACCTAATGGGACTGCCCATACCATTACATTACCTAACATATGTTACAGGCCACGTTGTGTTAGTTAGGTATAGGTACTATTTATAAATCAAGAACGGCTGAATCGATGGGGCTGAAAATTTGTGGGGAGATAGCTTAGATCCAGAAGAACATAGGATACTTTTTAAGCGGGAACATATTTAAACGGAAAGTTAGTATCTTATAAAGCATAAATAGATTAGTGGGGTATTGAACCCACGACATTCCTCCCACTTAGCCAACACGACTCACGGACAGTGTACGCTCAATTATAAATGAATAAATACAACAATAATATTGCCATTGTTCTCCTTTCATTGTTAATCGCGAAATAATTCGCGGCCGTCACAGCTCCGTCAAGGCTACTGCCGTTTGATCTGTGACTATTCAATAGGCGCTTTGAGAGTAGGTAAACTGTTGACATTAATTTACGTAGGTATAATGTAGGCTAGGCACCTTTTAACGCATACACTGTCAGAGTTTGGTGCCTTCAGGGCTACGCCTATACACCATTGTCAACTTCCAACATCGCAATAAAAGACTCAGAAAGAGGGTAGTTAGGTTCGTTTGTGATTAACTGTTTACCTCCTGGCCTTTGTCATCAGTATCAGTGAAAATGGCGCTTGAAACAGTGATAAAATATCGAGAAACTTACTCACATTTGGATTATGGTATGTAGCCGTTTTGTGTTCTATTATACGTCTTAAATTTTAATTTTTAAATTCTATATCTACTAAGACTATCAGGGCGTGATCAGGGCTCACACGCACACACGTGACGTAACGACAGCACCGCCAAGCTTGGGTACCTATTGAATGTGTTAAAATATATGCTGGATATGCCTAAGTAATAAATAGTTTCCTTACAACTCTACACGAAGGCCTGTGAATACCTACCTACTAGGTAGGTCAGTGAAACTGTGAATTGGTACCTACTGACTGTTATTGGTAACTCATTATAGACAGCATTACATTTTTTATCTAAAACTAGTATGGCCGCCCGCGAATTTCCCGTATCATTTCTTCACTTCCCGTGGAAAAAAGGTATTCTATTTTAATTACCCGCATTCTTTGTTCTTTCCATAAAACAGTTACAATAATCCAGCAATATTAAAAAATGTTTAAAAATGTGAAGGCTACAAGGCTTTTTATAAACCTACCTAACACGGTTAAAAACGCGCGACTGAAACCTAGGTAACCTATTTGTTTAAAGTAAGTAACTAATAATACCTGAACCTTATCAAATAATAGCGCGCTAATTGAAATTGTATTGAATATTCAGCTCTTATCGCTTCCCCTCCTTCGTAAATCGTAAATTTCTAATTAAAAACAATAAATCACAGCCGATAAAGCATTTATCGATGAAAATGTTTATTTATGAATCCTATCGAATCGAGATGAGAAGGGCGAAATCTATGAGGTTTGAGTTAGGGACGCGACGCCTCTTGAAAATTAGGTTTAAACACTAGCCGACCCGTCGACAGCTTCGGTTGCATTTTTTTTAGTTATCTACATTTATAGATATTTTATTTTATTTATGGCCGATGGGGCCGAAAAGTCCTCGAGTGGAGACCACGGATCGGAAAACGCAGCGTTGGGCGTCCACTAACAAGGTGGACAGATGATTTGGTGAAGGCGGTAGGCTCGCTGTGGATGCAGGCCGCGAGCGACCGTAATGACTGGAAGTCATATAGGGAGGCCTATGTCCAGCAGTGGACGTCCAACGGCTGAGATGATGATGATGATAGATATTTTAATAAATATAGCCTTCCTCGATGAATGACTCGATAAATCCTATTCAACAACGGCATAATTTTACAAATCGGAATTCTATTTGTTATAATATGGACGACAACCTTAAGTAGAAGTCGTCGTTAATCGGTTTGCCTGTTGCAAACTTAAAATGGCTAAAATAAATCCGGAAGAATTGTCGCTAATATTTTGGATGATTAAATATGTATAATCATCCAATCATCCTTATAAGCTATGGCTTATAATAAGATACGATCAGCATTCACCACAATAAACTTTAAACGTTCGGTATAAAATACGTTCGTATAAAAGGTAAGATGAACTAAAATGCAAAGGACCCTTGGTCATTGGGCAAGTTAAGCCAGCATTAACTTCATACATCCATTCTGGAGTTAATTTACCGTCCATGGGTAAACCTTTCTAGGGCGAAACAAATGGCCCGTGAGACGGCTAACACTATCCTTAGAATTCTTCGAAATGAGAAAGTACCTACCTACCTTATTTTACGTTTTCTTAAGAGTTTCGAGTTATAATTTAGTTACCAGAATATGCTAATGCCTATTTTGGTAACTACATTTTAACTCCGTCTTAATAGATGGTAGGCACTTTAAATAGATAAAAAACAAATTATCTAATGACCCAGTAGGTTCGTTCCATTTAATATGTTAAAATCTACCTATAGAACATTTAATTAAGATTAGTATTATAGGTAAGGTTTTTAGCCTACATTTCACGAATATTTAGATATAAATACATATTTTAACCGACAATTGCTTATTAAATATTAACTTTTGAGTTGTTTAAGGCTCGGCAATTTCTTTAAATATTTGTCATGAAAAAGCGATTCCTGTACTTTACGATCAAATTTATTTTAATTTATGCGAGATGAGGACAGTGTACACTAAATTATGTGGCGATAAACTTATTATTGCGAAATACGATAGACATTTCTCAGAATCGATTCGTTATCCTTAAAAGGACGATGACAATTCAATTATGGCGTATCTACCATTTTTACCTTTTTAATCAACAACATCTAACATTTTAACTTCCTAGACCTAATTTCACCACTCTCTGTTTGTTAGTTTAACATCCCGTTATGTTTAATGACGGACAGTTTATGTATATTGATTGACTGTTAATATACATAGGTACTTAATGGGATGACAGAGAGTGGTGAAATTAGGTCTCAGTAAGGTAGTAGGTATTACCTATTTATTACCTTTTATAAAAAAATTCTTCAACGTAGACATAAAGGTATACATGTAGTAGGTAATGTACCTACCTACTTAAGTAAGTTACGTAATTTATTCGTAAAAACCCCAGATTTGTTTTTATCATCACGGACCTACGGTTTTTGCTTCTTAATAATGACGTTATATTTGTTAGTAGGTACCTAAGTACCTACCTTCATACGTAGTAGGTACTTATATTATTTCGCAAATACCTAAGTATTTGCGCACTTGGTCAGCGTGGTGAATTATCCCTTTGTCCCAGCAGTGGGAACGTAAATAGCTGTGATTATTATATCATTATCATTTAAGCCATTAGACGTCCACTGCCTGACATGATATCTTTTCATAAATTATTCCCAGCTAAATAAAAATCTCCACGGATTATCTATGCCACGCTTGAGTTGCTAACTGAACAATTCCATCTCCCCTCTAATCTATGCGATGCAGCAGAAAGCACCCCAGTTTAATCTAAAATGCGTTTCCTCTATTTGCAGTTTTTCCTGCGGGTTAGCTACTGCTACTGAATCCGCAATGAGCTGAACAATGGATCATCCCGGATATTGCCTGTCAACCGGCTATCTACACGGCCGGGGTAAGGGTGACCGCTGACCTATCACTTTAGCTCTACCTAGCTTACTCTACTTACTCTTGGATTATTCTGCTCTCCTGGTACTGTTATGATGACACGTCTTAGTGTGTAGGTAAATAAATGTTGCTGGTTTTCGGTTAGTACCAGCATTCTATTCGTATCAACGAATCGTTCTAACTTAAGTAAATAAAAAAAATATAAATATTGCTGGACAATTTACACAGCAAAATTGAGCCCCGTGGTTACACATTAATTATATGTCCTGCTGCGTCGCAAGTGGACCTTCGCCCACTGTGTCTTTGAGGTCGTCAAAAAGGCGCTGAGTACATTTCAAAAATCTGAACAGAACAGAAAAACAAAGATAAAATCGATGGTTATAAATTTAACCTTATGTAGGTTTATTCGTTATTCGTAAAGGTATTTTACGAGTAAATTATTATTATTTTATTTCAAAGGAATTGCACAAATCTGTACAAGAGCACCCAGTCTCTGAAATGGAAGCAACGTATCAAGTTGAGTGTCCTATTTCATGGTCGGTCGCATCGCAAAGCCAAGGCAGCGGCTGACAAATATTGTGTTTTAAGGAAATTGCAGATTTAATTAATAAAATTAAAAATAAACTAATAATAGTGTTTGATGCATCATCACACAAAAATATCATTATAAATCTCACAACTACTTAAGGTTGCTCTAACCAAAGAAATCCACAAATATTGCAAGACCTATATTCATCATCCCATAACACAAGCAACACCTTAAGGTAGATGTTACAATAAACTTTTCCATTTATTTTTATCATCACCAAAACAACCATATTATTATAATAAATCAAGACATTAGAATGTCATTAAATTATTAATAACATGTCCAACGTTTACGTCGTATGTATATTATATAAGGTTATAATTTTACAAAAAAACCGACTACAAACTGCCTCCACAAAATTTAAGGTATTCCACCAATTTCTTAAGGATGCCATCATCAGATCATAATGACTATGGACCACCCGGAAAGTTACTCTTATCAAACAATAAATTTTCAACAAATCGATCCAGGCGTTTTTGAATATAGGTAGGTACATATAAAAAAGATTCCGACGAAATTGAGAATCTAATTTTTTATCACTAACTTTGTTTTGGTAGAGTTCCCATCGCACCAATTTCGTCCTACAAGTCGTCTAGGCTGATTTTGCCCGTCAAATGAAACTGCAATCCGTGACAAGGAAATTGGTTGATTGTGAGATTATCATTGTACTTACTGCTACTATGATTACTATTATGGCAGTTGGCTACAGCTCGTCGTCGCTTACGCGCGTTTAAAAAGAACTCATGCGCATCCTTTCGCGTCGGGGCGCGAATCTGATAAAACAATAGATGATTTGTTAACTTAAGTACCTAGTGAAAATAATAATTTATAATTTCAAGGATAATAGTGACATTGACCGTGATTTCGAAAGCTAAAAAGCGCTTGGATTCATTTGTGTTTTGTTACAGAACTGTGGAAATTCAATTGTTTTTCTATACCTAGTGGGGTATGCACCTACTGTAAAGTAGAGTTAAATAGGTATCTCATGTTCGTCTTTGTTTTGTCAACGGTAAGCATATTATTTAAAATGAATACTACGTATGGTAATAACCATATTTTTTTCAACAATAATAAAAATACATTCAACTTATGTAGAAATATGCGCCAAATATATCTACGTTAAAAGAAGAACAAAGACAAAAATTAAAATAGCTAGATATATAGATAAGGTCAACCGGGGCAAATGCGTGGTATTTCTCGATCACTTCAAGTTAGAGCCTCATTGTGATCAAATGTACGGCATTATCCACTTTTTGAAACTGTGGTCCAATATTATGGCTATTTCTACACAAAGCTCAATCAGCGATATCTTCCCTGGGGCTTTACAGATGTTTCAAATTGGCTATTTATTTTAAATTGGAATTTTAGATGCATTTGCCCCGCTTTGGGAAAATGCGTCTTTATTGAATAAAAACTTTATTGGTAAGCTTTTCGTGATAATAACTAGATATAACTTTTTGGTTCAAATTTCTTTGCAATAGTATGATAGTTAAACTAGTCAAAAATAATAATTGACGCATTTAGAGACAATTTAGTAAAAATTGGGGAAATGCGTCTATATTTTGATAGATGCATTAGCTCCTTGCCAAATCCAGAGGCTGTCAACATTTTATTTGGGTACGGACAAACTATCAAACCTCAACAAAAGTCTAAAAATAACCGATGTAAGTAATACGATGGGACGATAGTAGACAAATTTGTACGCATGAGATTTTGATAGAACCGTAGAACAATACAGATTATAATAAAACACAAATTTGAAGGCTACACCGCATTTTTTTAAATTAAAATTAAGTATATTCTGACTTTTGTATATTTTCAAATAATAATATGACAAAAACGATATAAAAACCTCCATGATACAAGATTTTTTTTGCATTTAATTTTTATATTAAAATTTGCCCACATAAAAAGGTTGACGATATGTGTTTTGGGGGTAAATGCGTCCCACAGTCGCAATTGCCCCATAACAGCAGACGCATTTACCCCAAGAAATTAACCCTAACCTTATAAATGGAAACATTATTATTTCTTTAAATAAAGCTATTTCACTAAAAATAACTGTCTGGGTTGGTAGCCCATAGTTTATTCCTTACAATGATTATTGAATAAAATCAGTAAATTGAAGAAAACTAATGACTAACATGGATTTAGTAACTCGCCTCACGCAGTCAAAATTTGTTAAAAAACGAGCGATTTTCAAAATGGCCAATTACTCGAATATGAGAACTGCCACGCCATCCGCACGAACTACATGTTCTGTATTTAGTTCAAACAAATGCAACTAGGTGACAGAAGTTAACGTATGTTGATTAGTTCTCGAATAAATTCAAAAAAACGCATTTTCCCCATAGACGCATTTAGACTGGTTGACCTTAATAACTTTATTGCACACTTAAATAAACAAAACAATATACAGGATAACAAACTTATCTAATTGTACAATTGGCGGCCTTATAGCTATATGATCATTCTGTACATAACTTATAAACTTTCATCTTGAATTACCGCAACAAAATCAATTTAGTTAAAAAAAATTAAGCATACATAGTAACAAAGAAAGCGACTTTGTTTTTTACTATGTACCGATGAATTGAGATGCAAAATATAACTACTCCTTTTAGTACATAATAATACCTACCAACTAATGAAAATAATATCTAATTGGCTTTAGATTTTAAATGTTATTTCCATAATATAATAGATATAATTTAAATGTTTATAATGACATTTATTATTCAGTAACATGTGTAGCTCTTTGTTAATAAATCTCCCATCATCCCATTTACATAAAGCATATAAGTATAATGGTTTTAGCTTGTTTTCTGATTTTATACTGAACCAAGAGATGGTTTGACATAGGCTCACGTGCATAGGCTACTTTGCACCTCGAAAATTGCATATTTCAATGGGAAAATCTATTCTAATGCGTTCAAAGCCACCGGGGGGAAGGCTAGTAGGTATTGTATAATAATTGTAAGATTTATATCCTGCAACAAATTACAGATGGAACGAAGAAACATCAAAACATAGAACTTGGCAAAAGGCTAAGGCTTTTTTATTTGTTTGTTCCACAGCCTCTTTCTTGTACTTACTGTAACAAACAAACAATGGTTTACGGTAATATTTCTAATCTGTGGCACCGCAATGACGGTTTACGGCTAATAAAGTAAATTCGGGGGCCGCAACACTTAATAAAGTAATGATCTTGTTTAAAGCACACTATCTTCTTGCAAAAAAATAAAAGCAACGCCGGCGGATTTAAAACATTTTTATAACTCTTTTTAGTATCCGGAAATCACCTTCAGTTAAATATAGCTTGGAACACTTAATTTCCTCGATTTTTTGTTGCCAAATCATAAGCCGGGTTAAAGTACATTTTCATAGAAATGGATCAATTGCTTAAAGAATTAATTTGTAAAAATAATAATCACAAGTAACACTCTACATTTTATTAATAAAAATACCTGTCTTGATAATCTTTAATTCAGATTTCAGATAGAGACTGCGGGAAAGAACCTTTGCTTTAATAATCTGTAAAATTGTTCATATATTTCCTTATGCACAATTGTTATTTAAGTAGACTAGGAACTTTTTATAAAAACCTAAGCAGTATTATGAGAGGCTCCTTAAACCTTCTAGTCATAGTCAATCCATTTAAACTCGGGCAAAGCCTTGGGCCAATATTTAGGATATAATTGTTTCTAATCAGTGCAGTCAAATTTGTAATTCAATTTCATCTTGAAATTGGAAGCCAAATTTACAAAAATCAACTTACTTTCCAGGAATGATGAAGCTAAGTCCAAGGAGAATCTTGGGTAACCTGCTGCCAATCATCGGCTGGTCTTCCAAGTACGATGTGAGCACGGGAGTCGGAGACCTCATAGCTGGAGTAACGGTGGCTCTGACGCTGATCCCTCAGTCTATTGCCTATGCATCACTGGCTGGATTTGAACCGCAGGTATGCCAACATAACAAGTTAAGCCAAACTCGAATCTTGAAATCATGTTGAACGATGTGGTGCGGCGGCCGCAACTCAGCCTGCAACAGAAGGTTGCGGGTTCGATTCCTGCACGGGAACAAATGTTTCTGTATCTATAAATAATTGTTCCGGGTGTTTCGGTTGCTTTGTTTGTATAATAAAAAAACTTTATATGTGGTCCCTTTTGTTTATCAGATATCTAGTGCCCGTAACACAAACTTTTGGCTAACCACGGGGCTAGATGTTGCTTTGTAAATGGTCCAGCAATATTTATTTATTATTTTGGTCTTACAATTAAATAATGAAATATAACATAAGAAAAAATAGAACGTCATAGTAAGAATAATGAATAATTTCTCGTGTAGTAGTAATTTCATAAGAACAACAACGTAATAAAATTAACGAATACCGGATTATGTTCACGCGTTTTCATTCATCTTAGGACAAATCGACCAATTATAAAAACTAATTACTGTGACAGTTATCTTATCGCTGTATTGTAGAAGTTACGGCAAAAACGATTATGAAAATGCAACATGCAAAACGATCATTATAGAAAACTCAAAGTTATGTACTAGACCTAATTAAACCTAACGGCCCAATAAATAATTTTTTGATTAAAAAAGCCTTCAACTTTTTTGTAAAAACAACATAAATAATCAGAGACAAATTTAATGGGAGCAAAAAACTTGACTGATCACGATACTCATCGCATCGACCACCGGACAAACATACTTATTATCAAAGAAAGGATCAGCCGTCTTACAATCGATGAACGACTTGTGTAGGCGAGAAATGGAAGGTACTCTTACTTTATTCATAATAACCTCCGAGTCTTTCGAAGAATTTAAGCGAGTTTTGAGCGAGAGCAGTTTATTTATTCTTGAGCTTTAGCTTTGATCAGATCATCTGTCCATCATGTTGTTGGATGTCCAACGCTGCGTTTGCCGATCCGTGGTCTCCACTCGAGAACCTTTCGCTGATTACTCGAGAACTTTCTGAAACTGAAAAGGCTCGCATCATGGTGATGATGGAGCCTCTGCCTATTTCTTACAAACTATTTCTTTTACACCAGAACCAATATGAAACCAATTTCATGTTGACACAGGTCTTTTGTTTCTTATTGTACCGATGCACAAAAGATCTACGTAATAAAGAGGTATAATGAGATCTCATCGCATTTTAAATAATAATACAAAACCCGTGGATAATTCAAGCCTTTTCAGTTTGTAAAATAGACGTTGTATTAATTTGTATTGTTAATTTTACTATGACTTATTCAATTTGCACGAACACATTTGTTCAATACATGATATAAATTCTGTTGGCCTAGAACAGTTTTATTCCTAGCAAAATGTGCGTCGGTATATACCAAACTGAATATATTGGTACATACATAGTTAGATATTTTTTTAATATACATCCACCCAGAACACACGGAACAAAATATTTGTATTGCGTACAATTTTTTGTCCTGAGGCGGGAATAGGACCCGCAACCTTTAGTGTCGCAGGCGAACCTTCGCCCGACGCAAAAAAAAAATATTGTAGGCAGTAGGTATTATCAGGTACCTTTTTCCTTAATGCGAAAAATGTCATCTAGCTTTATCCTTATGACTTCTAGCTAATGAAAAAGGAGACGAAAATATTAAGGTTGATAACGATTTCATTTCAATATTTATTTCTTTATCAATTCATTATAATTTTCCTGTAGCCTTGATGTACCTCTTTTCCGTTGTCATTTCAACAATAGGTTAATTTTGGGCATCATTATCCCTAAGTGAAGTAATATCCTGTTGACATATTGGGTCACTTTTTCCCGAGTCCTTTTGTAAGACGATGTTATTTATTAATGAAATGTTTGACCTCGAAATAAGAGATCTGAGACCTCATTAAAGGGAATAATTGAGTTTCACGGTTCTCTGTTAAGACTATTTTGTTAACCGTACATGTATGTGGTTGTGGACCGTGTTAGCTAAGCGGGAGCACACTCGGCTTTCAAACCGATGGTCGTGGGTTCAAACCCCGCCACGCACCAGTGGATTTTTTCTTGATTTTATGTGCACTTCAAATAAAACACGTCGTGATCTTACGGCGAAGGCAAACATCGAGAGAGAACCGACATATTCTGAGTTTTTTGAAAAGTGCTTACTGCCACTTGGTCAGTGAATTAAGGCCAAATATCTCTCGACATGGGAGAAAAAAAATAGTTTTATATTATGAACAGCTGTTATATATTTATGGTAAAAGTTATAAAGTAACGAACTACCAGTTTGCGAGACGGTTGCTTTTCTAATTGAATCAGGAGTTGCGTAGCACGGTTGTCACTCTGAAACTCAATAAAACTTTTATTCCAGTAGCACTCCTCTCGCGGCGTTAAATTGGGGTCAAATAAAGCCCATGTGTTATGCAAAACCAAATGATTTGTACTGCTTTATCAGAAAAGTATGAGAAAGAGGCAATGGAATTTTTTACTCTGGCGAAATTTGATGACGTCCCACAAGTGGGCATTTGTTACCCGAATAGTACATGTCCATCCTCAGGTAAAATTTTAATACACCCTCGGCAAGAGTCGGGGAGGTGCTGCTCTTGAGCTAGCACCACACGGTACACTTATTACACAAACTATAAAAACAATCCGAGATTAGAAAAAAGCAAAACAATTGAAATTATGATGGCACATAAACGGAAGAGTTTTTTCCCATGACACAGTCTAGATAAGTGTAGCTAAATGTCTATAAATAAAGCATAATAAACACTGAGACAAGGATATTACTAAATTGTCCCAAATGCTTGCTTTTGTTATGCATTTTGGAATTGGTCGTATGTTAGAAGATAAAATCTGCCACTGAGATAAAAGCTATTTATCATCCTAGCATTTGCGTAAACAGAACAGTGCTGGGCTTTCTAATGAGGGCCAGCGAGCGAGCATAACAATATTTGGGATTTTCCGCCAGGACTAAGCTACGTTGATATGTTAGCGTTTAATCCATAACCTGTTGTAAAACTAGCGTTGTTCCCAATATATGAGAATTTTTCATGGAACTGACTATACTGACATTGCTTTGAGCTACTGGAAATGTGGCAAAAATAACATTAGTAAAGACATTTCATTTTGTGTATCAAAACAGCTTATTATTATTGTTTATAAATGGTTTGGAAAGCGACACTTGATATAAAAGTATTATAATTTCATGAATGCATACATTATTTACGTTCAACGACCTTACAGTTTATATTTTCATTCGTATTCAATAATATAGACATATCGTATTGTAATTCATTGTAAACATTCCACAATCTTTTATTAGTATTTTGTATCGGAGACAGTGGCTGTATTCTAATAATTGCCGAAGCGACAATCGTCGATCAATCGTGAAGAGTTTCTAGTAGAGTCTAGGTAGAGAGGGCTAATTTCCAGCATAATGATTAATTATTAATAATTACTTGTATTTAGGTATAATAGATCCTGCGCTAAATTAAGCGCAATTTTCCAGTGTCAAGTGCTTTATAAATTTACAAAACTATAAAGTTATTAGGTACCTACTTATGTGATCGCCATTTTGGCCAACGATTAATTTACCTATAACACAAAAAATGATGGTAAATATTTTTTTTTCAGTATGGTCTCTACGCCTCCTTGGTCGGCGGTTTTGTCTATGGCTTCCTCGGCACATGCCCACAGATAAACATTGGGCCCACCGCTCTGCTGTCACTACTCACATTCACCTATACCAATGGGACAAATGCAGACTTTGCAGTGCTACTGTGTCTCATATCAGGCCTCATTCAGTTAGTAGCTGGAGTGGCACAGTTAGGTAAGAATATATTATTTGAATAACATTGAATAAGCGGAGAACTATGACAATTTTATCTTAAAACATTACCTATATCCCAAGACAATGGAAAGATAACGATGAGGTTCATTAACATCAATAAAGATCTCATTTCCATTTAAAACTTCAAATTTCAAAACAACACCAATAAGTTAGGGCTACTAAAAAAAAGGTAGCATTCAAAATATACTGGTTTTCTAATGTACAAAGCCGCTTTTATTTTGTTTGTGTGTTTTTTTTGGAATCAGAAATTTTTGAGTGCTTTTAACAATCCTTTTTAAAATTTTCAGGTTTCCTCATAGAGTTCGTATCTCTCCCCGTTGTCTCTGGTTTCACATCAGCCGCAGCCATCACAATAGCATCATCGCAGATCAAAGGGCTCCTCGGCCTTCGGTTTAGCGCCGAAACCTTCATCTCTACTTGGAAGCAGCTCTATCTTCACATCGGCGAGACAAGGATGCAAGATACCCTTCTCAGTCTTGCTTGCTGCATTGTGCTGATGGGAATGAAGGTAAAGAGACGAAGCGTTTTTGATGTCACTTAGATTTTTTTTCTAATTTAAAATGTTGAATGGTTGGTTGGTTTTGAGTTATTCTTATCTTATTCAGCTCATGAAGTTTCAGATACTCAGCATCTCGAATAGCATGGCCTTACATCATGACGTTGTATTAATTATCAGAACTATTATAAATGTAGGTGTACTTAATGATTTTAATATTCTACTTATCAATTGAACTTCTTTTTCTGAGAATGTAAGTTTTCAAATTATAAGTTCGCAGTAAAACCTTAGAAAAGTAAAACCTCTACGACCTACGTCTCCCCTCTAATATTATCTAGATAAAAAAGCAGTAACTTGTATGGACTAGCAACGTTTATTATTAGAAAAATCTAGAAAAGTCTCTACGTCTATCGTATTTGAGCGGTGGCGCAATCTATCTCTATGTAGGTAACCTACAGCATGAAGATTTAGGGAGTTGGAATAGTCGTTACCCGTGATTTGCCTTGCGAACACAGTTCTCAAAAATACCGATAAGCTTTGAAATTACATATGATCCAAGATTGCATGTCTTTAAAGAAAACATTGATTAGGTACGTGTCTTTAAAGATAAAACTGCATAATGTATATTACCTCTTCCCCCTTTTTTTTTCTTTTTAGGGTTCCGTAGCCAAATGGCAAAAACGGAACCCTTATAGATTCGTCATGTCCGTCCGTCCGTCCGTCCGTATGTCACAGCCGTTTTTCTCCGAAACTATAAAAGCTATAAAGCTGAAATTTGGTAAGTAGATGTATTCCGTGAACCGCACTAAGATTTCATAAAAAAATTGAAAATAAATAAATTACATTTGGGGGTCCCCATACATAGGACTGAAACTTAAAAACTTTTTTTTAATCGAACCCATACGTGTGGGGTATCTATGAATAGGTCTTTACAAATCATAACAATGTTTCTAACACCATTTAATTCTAAACTTAATAGTTTGGACGTGAGACTCTTCCAAAGTGGAAAACAGAGTGTCCCCCCCCCTCTAATTTCTAAAGTAAGAGGGTGATAAATCTAGAAAAAATATATATTGTACATAACCATAAAAACTAACAACGAAAATTGGTTTGAACGAAATCTATCCAGTAGTTTTTTTATAATACGTCATAAACTATTTCATATAAACAATTGCTGCGGAAGCCTACATGGGCGAGTCCGACTCGCACTTGGCCACTTTTTTTTATATCTTATTCTTACAAAAAAGGACTTGATATAACTTGTAACTAACACAATTTGAACTCAATTTCAAGTAGGTACACATTTAAATAGATTTCTCGGAAACGGGTGCCTAGCGTTTTGTTAAGCAAACTGAATACCTAATAGTAGGTTTACTTACGGTTATATCTCTTCTACGCAGAAACCCACATCTAAAATAGCCGCACAAAGTTCTCGAACATTCCAACTCCGTACCTTCAACAATCACAGCGTATTTACTTAGTACCAAACTGAGTTTGCAAGTTTGCGACCACAACAGAACGTGTCGCTTTGAGTTATCGCCAAAATTAACAAATAGATCTGTTAAGTAGCTGCCAGATAAGTTAGTTGTCGATGCTTACTTATGGTTCATATTAACGAAATACAAATAATGTTACAACTCCTTGACAAATATTTGTATGATCGGTATATTTGTTATTATATTGTATATTTTTATTTGTTCCGAGTATCTGGGTGTTATATAAAAAATATCTATCTATGTATGTATATTATATTAAGTATATCAGAAATCTAGCACCCGTAACACAAGCTTCGAGCTTACCACGGGGGCAAGATGTCGCTGTGTAAAATTGTCCAGTAATATTTATTTATTTTTATTATATTTGGGTGTTTTGGGTGATTTCTATATGCAATATAATAATTATCCATGTATGTATTATTATATTAGGTATATTACCAGATATCATCTAGTTTCCGTGGTATCTAGGCCTCGTGCTTATCGCGGAGCTTTAATATCCTGTGCAAATTGTCCAGAATTAACGTGAAACCGTACTCGAGTGGAGGTACTCCTATTTACATTTTCAGTTACAACCACGTTACGTTACACGTTTACATATTTGTACTAATAACTATTTTGTGACAACAATTTGTTATACGACATTTTCCGGGAATTTAGTTACGCGTCTTTATGAACTTATAAAGAAATAGCATATAGGTGTGAAGTCACAGATCTAGCAAATTGTTTGAGCAAATATTCCACGGTCAATGATGATTTATGATCAACAAATTATTGTGATTATCGCAGATAATTGGGAACTACTTACCTTATATCATACATGCTCGTAGTTACGGTGTCAAAATATTTACGACATGACCTCCAAGTTAAATTATCATAATTTTTACATTGTGTATGTAAGTTAGATTTTTACGGTTTGCGGTACTAAAAAACTCGCCGTCAAAGTAATAATATTTTTTTTTTCGTTTAAAAAAATATCCTTTTCAAACATAACAGTTTTCTCAAGGCAATTAATAAAAAAAACTGAGTTAAGGCGCTCTTTTAGTACTTGTTTGGACTATTTTAAGGAGATTTATTATAACTACTAGCCACGAGTCTCCCAATAAAAACCATTATAGGTCGTGAGGGATTTGGTATCACTACGCTTCGGTCGGTTCAGTGCATAGAAAGATGTTGCTGCTTGTATTCTGGTATAAAAATTCCTCAATCAGTATAATTATATCATGGTGGAGATGGTACTATTCTTAGGCCGGTTGACATGTCCACACAGGATTGGTATTCAGGAATTTATTTTCCAAGTTGAACCAATCAAAATGGGTCATCATACAGTTTGTGATTATCAAATGACAACCCAAAAATGACTGGAACGAAACCAGCCTATTAATTTAGCAGGTTATTAATACCGAAATAGGCACCATGTGTAAAATAACTTAAAATACAGGCGGGTCGTTCCCATAAATCAAAAAGGTATTGGCACGGGTGAACGGCCGACTACCAATTTATAATTTAATAGAAATAGGTCCGTGGAAGCTGATAGTTTCGGCTTTATGGCCTATTCACAATAGCATCGAAATTGCCGTATTGTGTTTTATTCCCAAAATCCCCCCTGAAAATTCCCTTAGGGGTGATTGTGGGAATTAGACAAAAACGACAAAATTGTTTATTTTATTACATATATTTTTTGCTATTTATTAAACACTAGCTTTCTGCCCTGCGGCTACGCCCGCGTTTTACACTTTCCCGCAATTTTCTTTGCTATATTATAGCCTATGTTACTCGGGGATAATGTAGCTTTCCAAAGGTGAAAGAATTTTTGAAATCGGTCCAGTAGTTTCGGAGCCTATTCATTACAAACAAACAAATCTTTCCTCTTTATAATATTGGTATAGATTAGTATATTAGTATTAGTATTAATATAGATAAAAATATAGTTAGTGAACTTACTAAATTATTTGGCTATATTTTCATACAAAAATGTTCGGGGGGATTATGGGAATAGTCATTTTTGTCTGATTTCCACAATAACGGGGAGTTGTTTAGGGGGGATATTGGGAATAACCCCATATTGTGCCATACTATGCATCACACAACACATCCTGTATAGATTACTATCATAAAGATATCCTCTCCAATTGATTTGGGAATTAGTTGGATTATAATATTATAAAGGATCCTGCTACCTCCCTCAACTGTAAATTCGAGCCTCGAGCTTCTGGATAATACCTATGACACCGTTTAAAGTATTTTCTCTATGATTTAGTTATGATAATAAATTAGTGACCGAAATAAAATGAATGATGAATAAATAGATTAATTAAACAATTACTTATCTACCTACGAAACTTATAATTTTTATATAAACTAGCTGTCCGCCCTAAATATTTATATATACATAGAAAATATAATAGATTACTTTCTGTGGTTGGGTACTGTCTCCGAAATAAGCGTGACCTAAAACCCAAATATCAACATAATCAAACATTATTCAAATCGACGAGCACAAATCGATTATGCAACGTCGAAAACCAGATAAAAGCAACCTTAAATCAAAAAGACCCTTTTAATTGACTTTTCGTCTCCATGAATCATTCATGGCTTCATCGAAGAATCTAAAAACATAAACACGATTGGGACCTTTGCTGGTGAATTTTCAATGCGGTCCGTTAATATTTTACTTGTTGGTTTGGTTAGTTTTCCTTCTGCCTTTTATCGGTCGTTCGCAGTCTGTTTGATTTTGTAAACTTGCAACCAATTTAATTAGACAAACTCAATTAACGTGATATTTCTCTTTATAAAAATAACGAGATTTAAAAACACGCTAGGCAAACATCGTTAGGAAACCGGCATCTTCTAAAGAACATGTGACATTCACAAGCCCGCATTTGTCCAGCATGGGGAAGAGAGTCCTAATTTTCCTGAAGCTCCTGTGTCTCAGCAGTGGGAACGTAAATATGATTTGCTTGTGCTAATAAATGTCAAGGAAGGGGGTGTTTCGGTATCAATGCATTCTAGTTTATAATTTAGTATATACCTACCTAGATTAGTATCTCGTTGGACGCAAACATCGTAAACCACAAACTTTGTTCCTAACTAAGACCAGCTTGATGAAATTAGTTTACCAGTCAATAATTTGTTCGAGTAGCTAATACTTATCCCATCTTCGGTTACCTCGGCTTTTTGTGAACTATAGTTAAAATAGTTAACGAAGATTTTTAATTAGAACTTATTATAGTTAACTTAACTTATTAGTCAAAAGTCATTGTAAAAAATCATAAAAAAACAATACAAGAATTACATTTTTGTCCATCCTATGTTATCCCAGTTTACTTTAAAACTACAAAAAATATTTTTTTTATAATTTCAGGCGGTAAAAGACATCCAGTTGAAAGCAGTCCAGAACGAAAAAGGCCAGAAGACAGCATTTCTTATTCAGAAGTTCCTATGGTTTATTGGCGTGTCGAGGAATGCCGTGGTCGTTGTGTTGGCTGCTGTTATCGCGTTCTTTGTGTACGAGACCAAAAGTGATCCTCTGATACTTACTGGTAAGATACAATCAATATGCTATAATTTTGCGCCTCATGAATTTGTTTCTATCGGATATCCTTTGCTGTACTTCCTCTCGTAGATCACTCCCAATCCCCCATTAGCCTATACTAGTATAGTTTTTGCAACCCTTTTCTATAAAACACGAATCGACTTACAATGTTCTGTATCAGAAGATATCTATTAAATTAATATAGTTCGCTCTACAGCAACTAGTAGTATTACTAAGTACTACCTACTTAAAAGCTTTTCACATTAACATTTCAAATACATTAACTGGATCAATGGTATTTGTAGTATATAATTAGGGTAAAACCCGGATAGTTGCCGCGGGGGGATAGTTGCCGCAGTTTCAAATTCTCTATGTTAGACGTTTTGACAGTGTTTCTTTTTGATAGTAATAAGAAGCGTCCCCCGCGTAGACCTTATTGTCGCATAAACCGTTGAAGTAGGTGCACGTGTTTTGTCCTAGTGAGAGAATATCTTCCGCGGCGATACTTTGACGAGCTCCAGAATTATATTGGTAAGTTTTCTCTGTTAAATAATTTTATAAGTGATTGCGATACCAGTCAAAATTATATTTTTTTGGGTGCATTAGAGTTTAAATTACACTGTTTATTAGGTTTTATTGTTGAATATGTTTTATTTATTTTGTAAATAAAAAGGGCAAGTATCCGTATCAAATCGGATAGTTGCCTCGCTGTTTTATGCGGATAGTTGCCCTGCGGCAACTATCCGTAGCTTATTTTTTTAACGTATTTTTTGATGATTTCGTATTTGGTTTTACTATGGTTTGTTTTAAATCAAATTAATACTCAACAGAAATGAAAAATGCCTCGCAAGTATAGACGAAAATCAGTCGTGGTGCCGCGCCACATCAACTGGACAGAATATAGTTTAATACTTGCGTTTAAAGAAGACAATTTATTTAATAATTTGGAGTCTATTATTGTATAATTATAATTTAACTTTTAAAAATTACAAGTTCACTAACCTAAAATTTAAAACCAATAGTGTTTTTAAGTGTTGATAAGGTAATAATTTAAATTCTCTTATTACTTAGTACATAATAAAGGATCTCAGTAAGTCATAAAAGCTGAATATTTACCTAATAGAGGCTAATGCCAGTTCATGCCAATTTTGTTTATTGTTTTATCTTCAAAATAAATAATAACTTTACATTTTTATTAAGGACACTTATTTACTACTTTGGAGTCTATTATTGTTATATTTCTTTTAACTAATTATTCTTAACCTTAACTAATACTTAATAAAAGATTGTATTTAATAATAAAAACTGATTTTCAAATTAATTTATGTGCATTTTTATTTGAAAAATAACAGATGGGCATCTATCCGCACCTTGGGCAACTATCCCACCCAACCATTTTTAACGTTAGGCTACTATCCGCCATAGTAGGCAACTATCCCCCTTTTTAGAGGTCATTTTAAACTGGATTTACTAAAAATTTATAACATTTATATTTTTTTTATTGATAGGGTATGTTAGAAGAATAATGAACCTTGTTTGAGAATACATTTTTAATAAAAAATGTATTGATACAATTTTTATAAAGGAGTTTATTAAAAAGTGCGGCAACTATCCGGCTTTTACCCTAAATAAAATTAGATGTGACGAAGGTTTATCAGGTTATACCCGTTGTTCTAACTAAAAGATCAAAACCATTCCACTCCTTAACTAAGAAACCCGTAAACATGTAATCCATTTAAAGTACCTAGAGATAGTCTGTAACAATCTCCGTTGTTACAACAACTTTCTCAGTTAATAAAACTCGTACCTAATCCAAACTTATATAGAATTCAAGTCAGCTCGCTAGGTGCACTATCCGAGACTGATAAATGGCGAATCTTCACAGAAACTTGACTTTAGATGGAAACTCCGCCAGACAGCGAAATTTTATCACAAGTATAAATTACTCATACTCGCATCAACTATATTAGGCCGGGATCCGTAGTACATGGAAATCAAGTGATTACTAACAAGCTAATTTTTGGTGAGTAGCTTCGTTTCGATGAGACGTCCAAAGATATCCTATACCCAACTCTCGATTGTGGTAGCTAACAGAGATATCAAGGATTAAAATATTCAAGGATGTAAAACCGGGATAACGGACCACGAAATTTGTCGGACAATATGTCCGTTAGATTTTATAAATATTAATTAAGTATACAACAAAAAATCAGCTGGTTAGTAATCATAGTAATCATTTAAATTGACCTCGTTTTCGA
This sequence comes from Chloroclystis v-ata, assembly GCA_963691955.1. NCBI lineage: Eukaryota > Metazoa > Arthropoda > Insecta > Lepidoptera > Geometridae > Chloroclystis > Chloroclystis v-ata. The sequence continues at coordinate 8,712,758 of OY829899.1, forward strand.
CACATTTTGAAAATGGCGGACTCTTTGATCAAACCATAGGTTTTGTAGGACAAACATGTTTTTATATAATTTAGATAATTATCTTGAGATATAACATATTGTCCTACAAATTTCGTGGTCTGTTATGCCGTTTTTACATCCTTGAATTTTTTAATCCTTGATATCTCTGTTAGCTACCACAATCGAGAGTTGGGTATAGGATATCTTTGGACGTCTCATCGAAACGAAGCTACTCACCAAAAATTAGCTTGTTAGTAATCACTTGATTTCCATGTACTACGGATCCCTGACTATATTATGAGACCCCAGTACAGTCATTTTCCAGGTTTTAGATTTACGGCACCTCTGGGTAAATGGTTGCTTCTTCGTATGGAAATTCTATTTTCTACAACGGAGTTAGAATTTGCACATATTTCCCTAACTGGATACTTCGGTGCAAACTTTCAAGGCGAGAATCTTATAAATTTCTGAATACTTTAGTGGATTCCGATACAGTTTCATACACTGAGCTATCTAAAGAATTATTTCTAGATTTCACCTAAAGTTTCTATTATGGATTATAAGTGTCTGTAAATTGTTTTTTATGACATGTCACGTTAAAATAACAAACAAATCTCAGCTTTAATAAATGAAGACATTTAGCAGTCTAATATTATTGTAACGTATTTCAGTTTACTACATTTATACTTTACCGAAAAATTATCCAGGAACTTAGCTCAAACATTAAAATAATTTCTATATTGTGGTTCATAATGCGATGAGCACAATGAGCTCTGTTTACGGTTAGCAACCGCCACTTACATTACCACTTACCTCGACCCCAGGATGTTATTGTTAGTTAGGGAATTTCGTTTGTAATAAAAGTAATGTGTAAAGTAATTTTGCGTTCAGTATATTTAGGCAGTAGACACGTTTGCCTAATGGCGGTCTAGCGAATCCAGTAGGTACATTATTCTTAATGGTAGGCTATTACCAATATACAAAAACTACTACCAGTAGTTTTTGGGTTTCTACTCTCGAGTAGTTTCATTTTCTTTGTCTTCGTAGGGTATGTTGTTGAAGCTTCTAACATTGTGACTTACTTTGCGTAAGATTTTGTTGGATAAGAACATATTTTTGTACATAAGTAACGTAAGTTCCTACATAGGTACTCGACTCGTACATAGTAGTCGTAATACGAGTACAAAAATATGTTCTTATCCAACAACTTACTATATAGTAAGAGTCGATTTTCGTTAGTATTCCATATTTTCGATAGTATTCAGACGTTTATATTTTCGATCTATATCAAAGTTGTTGTCTAAATTATAGAAATTATCAGGCGAAGCCGCGGGCAGGTCATCTAGTCCCTTGTATACAACAGTTTCGTTTGGGGTGGATAGTACAGAAACTAGACCCGACCCGATTTGGTGTAGATATATGTGAATTTGGTAAATTTGGGTTCAGCAGAAACCATTTATTTCCTTGTTCTTTAACGGAATTGCTTTGAAAAAATTACACAATAATCTATGCCATATAAGGCATCATCTCCTGAGGCCGAAATTTCATTTTTTTTATTTTAAGTACCTGAAATAATAGTGTAAAATACCGTCTACTTTTTCAGGAAGAACCGTTTTAATCCTAATCTATTAATCATAAGATTTTTTAATTTTCATGACCATATAGAATAAAAGAATACCAATCATCTCCTGAGCTTACTTTTTCGAAAAAAAATCCCAGCGATTTTTAACGAATTTTTTACGTAAAACGACACACGCAATGCGCGATCTTCCCCTTCGCGGGCCCTTCAATTCAGTGCGGGGCGAGACGTTGTGCTGAACGGACCTATGACAATTTTCTCCGTGCGCCGTACTAACTAATAATATTCTGTGGCGGAACCAATTTTATTATAGTTTGTCATTTATAACTAGCTGCCCCCGCGCGACTTCTGCTCGCCGTATACTTTTATTTGCAACTATGTATCTCCATACTAAATTTCATCAAAATCAAATTTTCCCGCGTAAGCATTATTATCTTTTCCTGAGGAAGCATGTATTTTTCCGCGGTAGAAAGTCTCTCGCCATATACTTTTATTTGCAACTATCTCAATACTAAATTTCATCCAAATCGAATTTTCCCGCGTAAGTATTATTATCTTTTCCCGCTGAAGCATGTATTTTTCCGCGGTAGAAAGTCTCTCGCCATATACTTTTATTTGCAACTATCTCAATACTAAATTTCATCCAAATCGAATTTTCCCGCGTAAGCATATATTTTCCCGCGGAAACATGTATTTTTCAGCGGTAAAAAGTCTGTTCTTTCTCAGGGTCTAAAGATTGTATGTGCAAAATTTCATCAAAATCGGTGCGGGAAAGCGTAACAGACAGACAGACCGAGTTACTTTCGCATTTCAATTTTGTATATATTATTTGACGTGTAACAATTTGACGCATTGCTTCAGATTACAATACTAGTGTCTATTGTATGCACAGATCACCCAAACTAGATTACATTAAAAAACAGAATACTTTTGTTCCGATTCAAACGTACCTAAATTGGAGGAAGATGCGGATTGCGGGGACTGGAACAAAGGCGTTGTAGCAAATAGCATCATGTAGGTAGGTAGATATGTATTTATTTTTGGTATACACAAAACCTGTAGAACTTAAAAATTTAAAAATAATATTAGAAAAATTTATCACAAATAATTCATTTGACTGAGTGAGTAAGTAATAAACATATTTAAACGGTTTATGGATAACTTATTTATTTTTACATACAATAATACCGAGAGACCCGCTTATATACGTCGTCTATCATTTTTAACGATATCGATTAGAATTTACATCACTAACGTTACACGTGCTTTCGCCGAGAAGGACAACGAGTGCAATAAGCACAATGCGGAAAAGAGACAAGTGAACATCCTTTGTACGAGTAGCCATTATATGTTGACCTCTTCACTTGCGTTAGACTATAGAAACGTATATGAAGTTCACGGGTCTGACACTTGGTCGCAACTAAAGCCGTGTTTCGAGGCGGGGCTTTTCATAATGGTTGATTTAACCATATGTTTGGCGCGCGGTCGTCGCTTGTCATGCGGTATCTAGTGGGGTTTATCTATGATTGTAGGCTACACAACTAATTCTGGTTAGCGCTGGGCGTAATATTTTCGATACGCCAGCGCCACGCGGGGCACGCGGTCGCTGTTGTCAACTCTCGTAGTCGTTTCTGCCGCGATTTTCACTGCATACTCGCTCTTAAGGGAAACAATTTCCACCCAAAGTAACGTATGTGTGTAAACATCAAAACAGTAATTCAATACGAAGGCTTTTCGCTTGACCCTAGGTAACTTAATATCACTGCCCTTTCAAACTCCGTATAAATAACTATCTTCTCAGTTATGAATAGGAATATTAATCCGGCTTATCGAGCCACCATATATTTACGTACCTATAGCATTGATCTGCTGTGATGAAATCGCTTTTCGCTTTGAGTGAGGTGGAATTTAGGTTTGAGGAACGGTACTCCGTTTGAAGATTTTAAGCTGATCTGTTTAAATACTGTATAGTGGATCGCTGATCTCTTAATAATCACTCGGTACATGCTCTGTTTTATACAATATTTTTTTATATATACATATAGTCACCTTAACTTTTATCCATTCAAGACATTACCCTATTAAACGAAATTTTGTATAGATCAATTATATTGAATGTCAGGTTAAACTATTCTACGATATTCTATTCGAGGCGACATGAAAAAAGAAAAGAAGAAAATGTTCCAATAGTTTTCTAGAATAACATCGAACTTACGCGTTCCAATCACTTTACTAATTTCCATTTTTCCAGGTAAAATAACGCCAGGGTTGCCAACGCCTCAAGCGCCCGCCTTCCACAGCACAGTTGGCAACACCACATTCTCCGCCACTGAAATGCTAGCACACATCGGGTCTGGGATGTTGGTAGTACCACTTGTCGGGATTATTTCTAACGTTGCTATCGCTAAGGCTTTTGGTGAGTTTTATTCAAGTGTATATTTATAGAAGATTTTTTATGTTTTATAGAGTCTACAAAAAATCTTAATCATGTTATTTATAATAAAACATTAAAAACAACAATAAATTGGGCTATGTTCATCGTTAAAAACTTGTTATAATGTTATAGTATTAGAAAAATATAGGTTTGAAAAATCATGATTTAAAAGACAAACATAAAAAAGAGAAATATCTAATAATGATCATAAAAATACAAAAAAAAACAATGTTTCGACAACTTGCATCATAACCCTAGTTGGAATACTGTCATAGTAGCACTTTGGCATACTTTGTCGAGTCGGCATAACGAACTTTGCATAAACTTTTAATGGCAGAATAGTTAGTAGAGGTAGGTACGTAGTTCCATTACTTCAGTGAAACAGTTTTAAAGTTCCAAATGCTACATATTATTTAATTTTGCAACATATGGGTGACATATTTATATTTCATTATGCACTTGAAATATACAAAAAAAAACAACGAGTTGTCTTACCGTATCAGAAGCATATCGTTGTTAGTTAATATTTTGTGTAAAATTGTTACCAATATTATATGCGCATACTGTTTAGTATTTGAATATTTATAATCCTTTGTGTAAATATGTTGAAAACGTGAAACATATTTAAATGTATTCGTAAAATTATAGCATTTTCAGAACTTGTTTTATAATGGTTTTAACAATTCTTTGGTGTTAACAACTACACGATAGAGTTACTTTGTAGCTATTGAACAAAAAGTTCAGCACTTTTGAGTAAAACCGAATCTGCGCTTTCAAATAGGCGCGCAGTTGTTGAGCACCTATTGAAAAGCTTTCACAAAGTTCGAGGTTACGTATGCACTGTGAAAGCACGTCTGATTGGCCTTCCTTAAATTTCCACCACGTGATTTTGCTACTGAAAAGTATTCCATTGAATTTCGCCCAAGTCCTTACAATTTTCCGGCTTCCCTTTGAGATTCAGGTGGCACAAACACCGCTGGATACTTACAAATTAAGGCGGATCGAAGAAGCAGTTTATCAAGTCGATGAATTATTTCAGCCCCGTAACGACCCCTTCAAAAACTTATAATAACTAGGTTAAAGTCACAACAAAAACATGAATATTCTGAGCAAACTTTGATTTATGAAAAGAAACGCAGGTACAGCAAACAAACACGTGGACGATTGATGATTTTCCATGTCAACGTGATTCATAATGTAACAAAAACATGACAGGCTCTGTGATTTCTTGAATTATAGACTGGCATAAAATATAAAATGTTAATTCAGTTTGGTTTTCTTAGATTCAATTAGTAATACAATACAATACAATACAAAAACACTTTATTGTACACCAATAACAAAACACACAAATAAAACACAAAAAGAGACACGTACAATGGGCGGCCTTATCGCTAAAGAGCGATCTCTTCCAGGCAACCTTTGGATGGAAAAGAGAGATGGTATTTAAGTAAGACAGGGGCGTACTAATACTTACAATAATATACTAACTAAGTAATGAACTACGAAAACTAGAGTTGCCAATTATAATAATTATAAGCTAGTGTTTGATGAGCTAAAGGTAAGGTATTTATCAGTAATCAATTAATGTTATAACTAAAATTATCTATTTTTTAGGTTTTGCAAAATAATTTGCAAATTATACCAAGTCGAATAAAAAATCTTAAATATCAATGATAAAAAATTATAATATTTTATTTTATTATAATACAATAGTGAGTTTTTATTCTACGTCTTTTTTTGTCGATTGTGTTCTTACTTCAAAGGACAAAAGGTGTAAAAGAAAAACCTCTTACAGTTTATTTACTAAATCATTTGAAATTAAATAAGTATTAAAGATAAATAGACACTAAATTAATCCGATTACCTGCTGTAGAAAATTATTATTCGATCTATCACATGGCTTACAGAGATAAGCTAGCGTCGAGCGATGCGTGATTGTGCTCCCAATCAGTTTAGCCTCAAGTCAGACACTTTATTGCTTTTTCCTGTGATATAGAAGGGTTATGAGGTCACAACCTAGTTATAGCACACTTATGGCTCCTACCAAGTAAAAGTTTATTTTATATAGACTACGTTATCGTGACGTGACTACAGTATGCACATTAAGGCACCTACGTATATACCGACTCATGGAATGTATGATATATTCAAGAATATTAAAATAAATAGATGTTAACTTGATTTCATGTCAGCTTAGTACAGTTTTTGTTCAAATTAAATACAAAGTAAAACCAGGTAACCAAGGTAGGTTACCTGGTTTTTTAAATAAATTGTAAAAAACAAACATGGTATATTAAAGCACGCGAAGCTGGATATCTACTTACAGAACTTACAGAGCATTATTGCAGTCCAAAATACATTTGAGCTCCATAACTTGTGCGAGATGTCTCGAACTTTGGTTCGACGCCAGTATTCAATAGCCATTGCCTTACGCAATGACCAGTCTATGCCCATTCACTTCGCCATTACGATAATCCTCTAAGATATACGTGCAGTAGGATTTCGGAACCGAACCATTTATATCCATATACACATCGTATACATTACAATAAAGACTTAACCGTGTTCCGTGAAGCTGAAAAAATAGGTCAAGGTATGAAATGTTGCTCTAAAATCTCTGTCGAGAAAGTGTTGAAGGGTTCTTAGAAAAGTTGGATACTTTCGACATCAATTCAACATGCGCTTAGTGGTGACAGCGATAAAGTTTGCTCTCGAAAAGTACGCTTCGAAAGAATCACAAAGCTTTCCTCTTTGAGTCTCGATGGATTGGATTTGAAAACGTTTTAAGCCCTTGAACTCACGTAACAAACCAATTGTCACAAAATTAATAAGAAAACTTGAAAATCACTTCTGAATTGACCAAAATATAAAATGATAAACAATCCAATAATATTAAAGAAAAATACGAGAAATTTCCATTTTATTCTCAAGTTACATTCTGTTTAAGTTGTTGAGGATACCAAAATAAAAAAAACAATCCTTTGTAAATTTCCTTCTCAGGAAGTCTGTTGGTTTTAATACAAAGATGAAATACAGCAGAGACGCATTGCGACTTTATGGCAACATTTTACAATAGGTCGTTAAAATGGAGGCCCCAATCGTAAGATAAACTAAAACGATCTGTTACGATACTTTTGTACAATGGCGGCCAGGGCAGTTACAAGCTCAATATTTTAACAAAGTTGATATCAGTTCCACTGTTAATGTTTTTCAGAAATATTAGGTATCTTTCAAATAATTAAAAAGATCGACGCCGAATAAAAAGTCTCTAGAGATTATACTCTATTTTTAACCCAGACGTTGGGAAAGAGGACAAGGACCAAGATAGGTTTATGCGCTGCAGTAATTAGGTATATTTTATAGGTTTTAAATTCGAATACAAAACTTAATTTTCTTTAAATTTGGTATTTCTTAAGCTATATTCGAAAGGCATTTAACGCGAGATGACTTTCCAACATTTGCTTTCCAAAAGAACAATTCAACACCAAATAACTTCCCTGTTTTCTTTGCCCATTTTTGCAAACACACAATTTACATTTACATTTTATTTTTAGCCAGAGGGAAAACCTTGGATGCAACTCAAGAGATCATCGCATTGGGGGCTTGCAACGTAGTCAGCGCTTTCTTCCGCTCGTTTCCAGTGAACGGTTCGTTCACCAGAAGTGCTGTAAGCGATGCATCGGGCGTGAGGACGCCCGCCGCTGGATTTTATACCGGTAATATTTTTTAAAATTTGTGAGTCTAGCTAGGGTTTTCAATCAGTTGAGTGTTGCTTGCTCTTCGCTCGGTTGAGTTTTCTTTTACGCTGTTAGGGCTCTTTGAGATGGCAATTTTGCTAAACAAGGCTGTTGCATCTTTTCCATTTTACTCTACTAAGACTACAATGTTTATACTTAAAATCATAATGTAAAAGTAAGTTTAGCAGCATCTCCTTATTCTTATTTTATTGTATATTTTTCTGTAGGAAGTTAGTTATATTATAATGCCAAAAAGTTTAAATTAACATTTTGTTTATGTATAATTTTTTTTGTCTCATTTTTTAATAAAGGCGAAATTACCTCACCAAATTTTATAAGAAAATATACCTCGCTTTTCTTTTGAGAATCGAACTTACAACCTCACCCTCAATTGTTAACTGGACCAAGTATTCTTAGTATCATGCTTTCTTTTGTTTAATTATTGTATTTAATTAAGGCAAAAAAAGCTAGTTTTGTAAGTAGGTACATAAGTTGCGTAAGTTTCTCTCGTTCATGTTTTAAACTTTAAAAAATAGATAATTGTTCGTACTATAAAGAAGTAAAAAGTTTAAGAAACTAAGAACTCTACCAAGCTTTTTATACTAAGCTTTCATTATTCACTTGCTTACATAATGTTGTCCGCATATGACATAAACTTTAGTAAACATCGTATATTTTATATATTATCGTAATTTTGAAACTACATATTATTTATGTGTTTTAATGCTTATCGTAATACAGCTAAGGTAAAGTTTTTAAGATGAACATGGCAAAAGTTCTCATTATAATGTTCTAATTAGTTCATAATGGGATAAACGAGAAATTCACTAACTTACGTTAGATTTGGTCAACTGTTCCTGTATTTATTCCCGGTTAGCTCAGTATGATTTCTGGTATAATTGAAACCAAGACAATTTTTATTTTAAATTGTAAAATTTCACAAATTTTTTGAAGTCAACATGATGGCATCTAGAATTTATTAAAATTGGCTTGAGGGATAAGAAGTTATGTAGTAACATTGTTTAAGCTACGTCATATGAATAATTAATGCAATGATTTATTATAGAATTAATGGTTTTCCTCCACAAAAAATAGATAATTTGTTAATCTATTTTATTATGTCAGATGTCTGTATAAAGAGCAGTTAAATAACTAAGCACTAAGCGAAGTTACATTCCAAGTTGCCAGTGAAACACTAACTTAATAGACCTTAGTAGTTTGTCAGTTTATTGCAAGACTGGATGAATTTACTTTGTGACTGTTTTGTTGATTATTTTGTTGAAGTTAAAGATATTATAAGGACATTATTATTTCTGTATGTTTGACATTTGTTATTCTTCACCCCCGGCGCAAGAACACTATAAATTAGTGTCTATATGTATTAGACACTATAAATTAGTGCAATAAATTGGAACTAGGTTCATTTCCGTTTACAACTCTCAGTCAACCGCACTATTAAAACTATTCCGAAATAAACTACAACCCGAACCGGATAATCCCGGGCAACAAGCGCGACTTGCGCCAAGGATGGTATGTCGCATTTATGTCACCCTCCAAAGTTCGGGTGTTTCGAATTTGCATTATTCAACATCTTTCCAATGAATATTTACCCGACCCAATTGAATACCAAAGGCTTCGAGTCTAACATTAACATTGAGGGCAAGTCAATCGTACAAAATCAATCGCCCTTAAGATGTGGTTATATTTTTTGAAAACATGTAGATAATTTTAAGTATTTTTTTAATTCTTTATTAAGGTAAATCTATTAACTATTAAGATCCTTGGGTAATGAGGCACATGTGCTTCATAAACATCATGCTTAAATTATAATCTTAAATTATAAATTATAATCAAGTGGTAACTAGTGTAAAATAGAAGGCAACAATTACTTAAGTCACCATTATAATTTAAGTATGATGTTATAATTTAAGCATCATCATCACACTTAAATTGCCTTTCATTTACTATTATTATAAACTGTTTGGAACCAACTCCTCACGTAGTCCCATTTGATCAAATGAACTCAAAACCAATTTGTCTGCATAAAATAAATCGTTTCACGAACCAATGCCAACATTCTGCCAAACTAAAGCCAAGCTAGACGAATCACGGCTCATAATTTAGTGGATAAATCTTATCTAGGTAATCAAGGAGCAAACTTTCGGTTTAATTTTGGGATTAGTTGAGTTCGAAGTTGATGTTAAATAAACCGTGTTCATATATCATCAAGCTACATGTGTACATATACGAGTATGTTTCTTACTGCTGCTGGGTACAGTCGGGTAGAAAACAATTTTCATATTGAGGTTACCAATGTCACGTACAGATATTTTCATTTTGCGAGCATTATTATTGTTTTGATCTGAAATCGTTTCCTAGAAATAAAACAAAATTGGCTCGAGAGCTGGCAATTCTGGATTACTGTTTATTTTATGTAGTTTTTGTACAAATAGAGAATTTACCTTGGTTTATATTTTTGTCTATTAACCATAGTCAGGTAGGTAGGTTTGCAATTGTAGTTTTCTAGTTTATATTTTTTGTTAGTTATTAGATGTTTGTAGAACCATAAATCTGATTGTGATTGTTCAACATCATAAATCTAAAGATCGCAATCACACTTCTTCACAGTTTAGGTAGGAGATGGCTTTACAATTTCAGATGCACCTAGATATATTTCCAGCTATTCTTGAGCTTATTGTTATACTGGTGTAGCCTTATACACCAGTAAAATTAGGTAAGTAGGTCCTGCAAATATGTTTTGAAGTGTTGTATAGAACCTTTATCGAAGAAGGCTATATACCTATATAGGTTATATTACATAAACTAGGTATATGTAGATAACGTAAAAACGAAACCGAAGCTGTCGGTGGGTCGGCTAGTGTTAAAAAAAGCCCTTAGTGGGTTTAACGATACTGATGACATCACAAAAAATTTAAAGCGTTGTTTAATATACTTTATCTTTTCAGGTATCATAGTTATATTAACCTTAGTGCTTCTCACTCCGTACTTCTTCTTCATTCCCCGAGCGGCCTTGTCAGCGGTGATCGTGTGTGCTGTTCTGCATATGGTGGATGTCGCTATCCTCAAGAAGTTGTGGTCGACGAATAGTAAGTATCTATAAAATAACAATTAATGAGTTATATCGCGTCTTCTAACTATTCAAACGTTGCAACCTCTTTATTATATATATACATAGGTAGGTATAAAATATGTCCTATCCGATGTCATTATTCTGGCACATCACTAGTACTAATATTATAAAGCTGAAAAGTTCGTTTGATTGGTTTTCTGTTTGTTTGAACGCGCTAATCTCATAAACTGCTGGTCCGATCTGAAATTATGTCAGTGTTGGATAGTATATAAACTAGATATGCAAGCGACGGTGTCGGCGGGTCGGCTAGTATGATAATATAAATATAGCTTTTAAATGGCTAATATCATTTGAGAATGGATTATAAAGTATTTTGTTTTGACGACACTGGCGTTGGTACTAAGGCTGCAAAAATTAAATATGTCGTGCAAAAATCTAAAATTCCAAGCGAGCTGTTTTGTGTAAGTAGATACTCGTAGTTTATAAATAGAGATGAACTTATTCAGTTCTGAATTTTGCCATTTTTGCTTTTGCTGTCAGAATGTCCAGTGATATAATATTTATGTCGTCGACGACCTGAAGGAGACCTCGAGAAAAGTCAAGGCTCATTAATATTTAGCAACGCTGTAGAATGTTTATACGCGTATAGAAATCTTTTCTACTCTCCAAGGATCTTCAATATCAACACCGGTTTATTTTTGCTTTTAGTTTAAATGACATCGAAATTAATTGCTTTTGGGGTGCGCGCGTTTATTTTCAACATCTATGTTTGCATAAAAACTCACTAAAGGTTGCAATTTAAAGCTATGTTATCGATTTACGTTATACCAACACTTAATTATGTACGTCTAAGTTTTTACAGAAGAAGATGCGATAAAATATACACAAAATTCGTCTGACTGAAAGAGAACACACATGGGATAGAAACTGCCATGGATTGTAGGTCTTGTTACGAACTCGGAAAATACAAAACACGAAAAAACTAAATTCCGGGGGAAAATAAATTCAAAAAATGCACAGTCGCTTTCCGCTGCTACTTTGCAAAATGCTCGTGCACTGGCCAGCCGCCATTACCTAAGCTATAAGCTACTAGGATGTATAAAATTAAGGTAAAATATGAAAAAGATAAATAATTTTAATAAGAAGCTGAAGTATACAATTATGTGCTTTTTCGCAAACTTAATAAGCTTCACGTAAGTTGCAAGAAATATCCCGGGATTATATAGCTGAAGACTGTGCAAAGAGTTTAGTATGTAATACCATTTTGAGTCATTCCATCTGACCTAGATCCACACAGACTCTTACTAAGCAAATGTTTAAACAAGCTGAGCACGGAAAAGTTTATACAGCCATTATGTTCCCAAATATGTAGCTAGTATATTATTCAATTAGAATTCGACATATGGGGCTATCAATCGGAATACCTGATATCCGAAATATATCCCATTTCCTTTGTAGAATGGAGATACCGATTCACAAAATCAAACTTTATTAGAGAAAAAGTCGGGCTAAATGTTCCTGATTTTAATTTAAACAATGTTTGTATATCATAGTTACGTTTTGGATTTTGCTCATAGGAGTCCTTATTTTGCCTTCGAAGACATGTCTTATTAAATTATTCGTAGAGGCCTTCAGAACCCTCTAAACCTGGAAGTTATTGTTATGGGTATAGAAGTCGAATCGTGACTTTATTGGGGTTGCTCTTGATCTTGGGTAGAATTTACAAGGAACGTGGTTAGTTTGGCTTTTATACCTAGCTAATGTTCTAAAAATCCTATGACTTACTGGAAAATTTTTATGCTCAACATAAGGAAGAAATTACATTAAAATTTCCGTGATATTAATAATAACCTAAAATTAGATAAAGAACGTTCTCGGCGGGTAATATCAGAAGGTTAAGGGGCCATCTGCGGTTGAGTTTCCCATTAAAACGTAATACGAAACTAATTAAAATATAATTATTGTATTATAAATTAAGTCGAAGTCGCTGCACGTACCTGTATGGAAACTGTACAGTTAACGGGGCTGAAATGATGAAGATGCCTTTATTATAAACTAGCTTGCGCCCCACGGCCCTCTCATGACGTGACGACCTCTATGGCGCAGTAGGCGAAGGCCTGTCTGCGATGCAGGAAGTTCGATTCCCGCTTTGAGACAAATATTTGTACCTAGATATTCCGGATTTTCTGGGTTCTTTCTGTGTACAAAACCCTATCTTAGTATAGTAATTTTTTGTAACTTGTATCTATTACACAAGCTGCACGCGGCGCTACAGATGCTACAGTTAACTCGGGGCTAGATGTTGCTGTAAATTGTCTGCAAGTTTATTATTCTAGATGGAGACGAATTTAATAAACTTAGAACCATGAAACTATTCTCTCAAGTAGTGTTCAACAAACGATGTACCTACATTTAAACCGTGTTGGCGTGTTGGTGGGAGCACACTCGACCTTCATTCCGAAGGTCTTGGGTTCAAAACCCGCCGCGCAACTCTGAATTTTTCCTCTCTGAGTGATTATGATGACATACGAGTAAAAAACAGGATTTCCCCAGGATTGGAGCTGATCCCCCTGTTTGGAACATTCGTGTGCTGCCTGTGCGCCGGCATCGAGATCGGCCTCGTCTGCGGAGTCATCATAGACATGATGCTCATTTTGTACTACCACTCTCGACCTCCGCTGGACGTTGAGTACATTGATGTAAGTTATCTATCTAGATAAAATTGTACGTGCTTTAACGGTGAAGGTAAACAGGAAGAAATTAGGAAGAAACCGGCATGTTTTGAGAACTTTGAATAGTTTAAAGGACAATCACCAACCCGCACTTGGTCGTGGTGAATGAAGGCCTTATGTCTTTCGAATTCTATCACTTATCTCTAGAATTCCATATCTTTACTCTAAAATTCTATTGTTTACTGTTCATAACTCTTTAATCCAAAAGTAGTAAAAGACAAGAGACATTTTGATAATCATCCTCTAATGAAAAGAAGACAGTAAATCTTCGCCAAGAAAGAAATCTCTGTGTCTCTGCAGTAAAGCTCGAAGTAGGATCCACTATCTTCTGCTGAAATGACGACGATTGTTTTGCTGTATTTTTATACTTCCTTTTCATTTACAATATTTATTATTTTCAATATTTTCTTTCCTAGAACGGCAGTCTACCACCGCACTACGCAATCTACCCCATAGGTGGTCTACACTTTGCGGGTGCAGAAAGAGTACGAAGCAAGTTAAGCTCCATAAGAACCTCTAAGACCAAGAAACCAGAGCCAAATATCCCACGAATTGAAGTGAACGGGCTAAGGATAACGAATGGTATACATGGAGTTGAGAATGGAGTTGTAAGAGAGAATGGAGGGACGAAAGCCAGCCTACTGGTGGTGTACTGTGATTCTTTGTATCGATTGGACTATACGTTTTTACAGGTTAGTATGTTAATTGTTATCTAAAATTATCTACACTATTTAAACTGTATAGAACTCTTAAATCCAAAAGTGGTAAAAGCATAGTCTTTTTGATATAATAGTCAAGCTCTAAAGTAAGAGAAGACAGTATCAAACGAACACTATTATGTCATGTTACTACCCCACAACAAAGCTCTCATAAACAAACAATATTGTAGCATAACGTTCATGAAACTTCAAGCAACAACGCAATACATTGTCCTCGAAAACGCATTCCTATAATTCATATTATAACGTTATGGCATCAGCAGAATTTAATATTCAATTCGATCACAAACCGCAACGTCAAATCGCATGTAATGTTGATGTGTGACCGCAGCGCTAGTTTAAATACTGGCATATGTTTTTGACAATACGCCGAATAAATTATGAATCGCAACGTAATAATTAACCCCTGGATATTTTGGCGTAGGATTTATGGCTCGGTAGCTTTTGCTGGTGGTTTTGCTCCCGTGACGTATGGAGTCACAGAGGGCTCGCACCGTGCTTCTGTATGATTTATAGTTCATATGGGGGCATGTACGATTTCTGCGTATTACTTGCAAAATATTTATATATTAATTAAAATAAATACTTGCAGTACTTAACCTACTTGTTGTAATGGGTTGTGAACTTCCTGTGTGAAGTGGATTTTTATACTGGACTTTTTGCATTCCATTAGTGTGGGATTTAAAACGACTAACTTTCAAATCAACATCATATCACGTGAAAGATATTTACTGCTTATGTCCAGAAAAAGATATCCAACGTACCTATAACCCAATTATTGGCGTTTGCCAATAACGCAAAATGTTAAGTCGGACAAACATCTACATCGTCCTTGTGATGTTCGGCCCGCAAAGTATTAAACATTCTAGATGCATGTTTAAACTGACCCCTCGTACTTACTCCACTTGCACATCGTAATTAAGAGAGAATATGCGTGCCATGATATATGTCCACGTCGAAATTCAATGGATTCCACAACGGTTTCCAAGATATTCAGGTTGGTAGCCCTGCGTGAAGCTATGTCCATAACAATGTACCATCACAGATGTGTAAAATGCCTATGATAAGCCTTGCGGTAAATTATTAAAACCAAATACGAAACATAATGAAAACATGATATTAATTTATGGATGATCAGAATACAAGCCTAAATTTATGTAAATGGAATTATACCAACAGTTTAGTAATTAGTTCAGTATTAGGTGGTTTATTGTTTTGTAATGAAATGCAAATGTGCAATTATTAGGCAGGGATTATTGAGGTTAAAACAATGATATTTGGTTCGTTCGATTTCTCTTTATTTTAATTTTTTGCCTGATTCTGGCTGATACCTACAACATAAATGTATATCATCTTGGATTTTTATGTGAATATAAGTTACCTCTCCGACGCAGCAAAAAAAATGTTGATATACCACAAGATAACAAACTGAAGACATTTCACTTTACTATTCAAATTTCTATACAACTGACACTCGTATAAGTTCACGCAACGTTGATCATTTTAGTATCTACTGCAACTTACAAAATGAGTCGTTAACTGCCGTGATCTGTCATTGTAACGCCGGTAATATGGAGCTGGTTGCACTGAAGTTCGACCAGAGACACAGAGTAAACATGAACTGCAGTTCTTGGCAGACACTATCATGCTTTCTCACTCACCTTAATATTGTCTATCTTGAATCTTATAATAATTAGAAGAAGACAACATGAGATCGTTCACCATTACACATCTCATTCATATTCTCATCATCATTCATTTCATATTTTAAATTATTTTCGGCTAATATTTACCTCGAAAATAAGACTGAAATGAAAGTAAGCTTATTACATCTTCCCAAAAATATTAATGAAAATATAATCTGGGTTAAGATTACATTATGGACAAGATGAAGGCATATAATAGTGTCTAGTCAAATATCCGATGAATCATCTGGTTGACTGATTTGTCCTACATTTACAAAAGAGTTTGCCTACGATATCCCAACAAGATGGGACATTGTACCCGAAATCTCAGAAATTACCTTCGTCTGATTGCTTTCAAATATATATATTTTTTGTTTCTAAGTATTTCTAAGTAGAAAGTTTATTTTAAACTTATGTACTTAAAGCTTTGTAAAAATTTGGCATATTTTCATATTTCATGATCTCTATGTGAAAATTCTTGCTGGAAAATAGGACACGATGTATGAATATTCTCAACTCATTATTTGTTTGTTTGTTTAGGTCTTATGTTGTTGACCAACATTCTATGGGGAAAACAAAACTGTATCTAAGATATACCTATGCTATGGTATAAAAATATCAAACTTCTTCTAAAATCTTTTTTATTTAGGTAAGTATATAAAATATTGATATTTGTTAGCCGTGTGTAGCCAGCTAAGAGTAGTACCACCCCATCTTTTCCCTGGTACAACGCATAAGGACGTCTTCCGCATGGTTTTTAACAATATTGGAACGCGAAACAAAAAATCTAAAATATTATTATAATTTGTTTTAGTTAATAGCAATGTCATTTAAGTTTTGCTTTAATTAAAACTATACAGTTATATAGAAATTTGAAAAGTAAAGTGAAATACCATTTAATTTGTAAACTTGTGGATGACATGTTGGTGTATAAATTCTTTAGTCGGTTTGACACGGACGAGATTCTATGCTTTCTAAAGCACAACACAGTAATAATTCATTTGATTGATTGATTCAGATTTTGTCCGTAAAATCACAAAGATTAACTTGGACATGTCATCACTATCAATCACCCCCCCTTTTTTTTTTTTTTTTTTTCTTCCCCTGAATTTAATAATGAAATAATTATTATTGACAATAATTATCTCTATTTTTTTTTAATCAATGATAAATCTTATTTCATTGTTCCAGAGTATGAAAATGTTTGTAACAGAATGGTTACAAAACGGTGAAATCATTTGGTGCAATGCGAGACCACTCGTCAAGGAGCAATTGTGCAGCGTTTTACATGATCCAGTGTTTTGTAATACTGAGCAACTTAGGACATTTTTTGCTGGTAAGTAAAGATTTGTTCGCCTTTATACTGGATTTTCCCGCTGTAAAAAAGCAAAGAGTAGCAATAGTTAATGTATTTTATTTCGACGCTTAAACATATTCTATTTGTATTAACTTTGCTCTTGAAGAAGGTGAAAAGTTCAGAAGCCGACCACGATTCTCGAAACCAATAATAGTCCTGATAAAGTTAATCGAAATGATATTTGATCAGCAAAAATGACATCTCGATTTAACAAGGTTTCATGTCAGCAATATGATATATTTTTGTACTAAAAGCGTTTTCTTAAAAAATGATGAAGGATGTTTTTGAATTTAGATAACATAACTGAACTAATCTAAAGCGCTATCGAACAGATTTGTAAGTAATTTATTTTTAAAAATATCAGGTTTTATTAGTTAGTCTCTTAAACCAAACAATAAGAATTGTTTTTGCCTCCGATGTATTAAACAAATTATATTTTTTAGTCCTGCCTCTTTTTACTTAATTTTCTGATAATATTTTGACGTATTTTTAAACAATATAAAGTGCTTTAGTTTTGATCACAGAACGTTGCCGCAACTACTGGCAAATTAATTGAGTTTTCAGCCCTGATTATGCTTTTATGAATATGCTCAGGTTTTATACACAAATATATTTCAGTGAGAAAATCTGATCAATGTAGCGGGGCACAGTGTTATTATAAAATTATATAACTAGCATCTATTTATTTCTTTACAGGTGCAGCTTCGGAAGACCAAATCTCAATTAGCGACACTCCAGTTTAGAGTTAAACTGTTTTAATATTAAACTACCTCTTTAACTTAGGTTCGCAATAATCTCAGGAACTTTTTGTTTATATTTGTCCGATTTTCAAAACTGTTGTTGCGTTTGATGACCCTTCGTGGACTATATAAAGGAAGGTTGAAAGCGCGGGAAATACATAATTTCTTGGGAAAATCGAAAAAAATATAGCTAAGCAAAGCTATTGTTAAATACATTGTATAATTACCTTATTTATTATCCATTTCAAGTAAAGACCTTCTTGTTACCTTAGCATAAAACTTGTTTGTTTAGTAGTTAAATACAATATTATGTGATATTAGTCGTCCAATAGATTAAGTGTAAATGTTGTAGCTAGAAAATAAAATGTTATGTTATGTAATAACAATAAATATTATATATGTTATTTAAAATGTATTTTTATTATCAAAGTCGTTGGCTTAATAAAAACATAATTAAATCTTAAGGCGTAGATATGCGTGAATTTGGTAAATTTGGGTTCAGCAGAAACCATTTATTTCCTTGTTCTTTAACGGAATTGCTTTGAAAAAATTACACAATAATCTATGCCATATAAGGCATCATCTCTTGAGGCCGAAATTTTATTTTTTTTATTTTAAGTACCTGAAATAATAGTGTAAAATACCGTCTACTTTTTCAGCAAGAACCGTTTAAATCCTAATCTATTAATCATAAGATTTTTTAATTTTCATCACCATATAGAATAAAAGAATACCAATCATCTCCTGAGCTTACTTTTTCGAAAAAAAATCCCAGCGATTTTTAACGAATTTTTTACGTAAAACGACACACGCAATGCGCGATCTTCCCCTTCGCGGGCCCTTCAATTCAGTGCGGGGCGAGACGTTGTGCTGGACGGACCTATGACAATTTTCTCCGTGCGCCGTACTAACTAATAATATTCTGTGCCGGAACCAATTTTATAAGTATTTTGTCATTTATAACTAGCTGCCCCCGCGCGACTTCTGCTCGCCGTATACTTTTATTTGCAACTATGTATCTCAATACTAAATTTCATCTAAATCGAATTTTCCCGCGTAAGCATATATTTTCCCGCGGAAGCATGTATTTATCCGCGGTAAATAGTCTCTCGCCATATACTTTTATTTGCAACTATCTCCATACTAAATTTCATCTAAATCAAATTTTCCCGCGGAAACATGTATTTTTCCGCGGTAAAAAGTCTGTTCTTTCTCCCCTGAGAAAGATCTCTAAAGATTGTATGTGCCAAATTTCATCAAAATCGGTTGAGAGGTGCGGGAAAGCGTAACAGACAGACAGACAGAGTTACTTTCGCATTTCAATTTTGTATATATTATTTGACGTGTAAAAATTTGACGCATTGCTTCAGATTACAATAATAGTGTCTATTGTATCACAGATCACCGAAACTAGATTACCGCATTAGAATACTTTTGTTCCGATTCAAACGCACCTAAATTGGAGGAAGATGCGGGTTGCAGGGACTGGAACAAAGGCGTTGTAGCAAATAGCATCATGTAGGTAGGTAGATATGTATTTATTTTTGGTATACACAAAACCTGTAGAACTTAAAAATTTAAAAATAATATTAGAAAAATTTATCACAAATAATTCATTTGACTGAGTGAGTAAGTAATAAACATATTTAAACGGTTTATGGATAACTTATTTATTTTTACATACAATAATACCGAGAGACCCGCTTATATACGTCGTCTATCATTTTTAACGATATCGATTAGAATATTCATCATTAACGTTACACGTGCTTTCGCCGAGAAGACAACGAGTGCAATAAGCGCAATGCGGAAAAGAGACAAGTGAACGTCCTTCGTACGAGTAGCCATTATAAGCTGACCTCTTCACTTGCGTTAGACTATAGAAACGTATATGAAGTTCACGGGTCTGACACTTGGTCGCAACTAAAGCCGTGTTTCGAGGCGGGGCTTTTCATAATGGTTGATTTAACCATATGTTTGGCGCGCGGTCGTCGCTTGTCATGCGGTATCTAGTGGGGTTTATCTATGATTGTAGGCTACACAACTAATTCTGGTTAGCGCTGCGCGTAATATTTTCGATATGCCAGCGCCACGCGGGGCACGCGGTCGCTGTTGTCAACACTCGTAGTCGTTTCTGCCGCGATTTTCACTGCATACTCGCTCTTAACGCACAATCGACGGGGTGTTATAAGTTTGACGTATGTGTGTGTTTGTCTGTCTATTAGAACTCTTTGGGGTCGTCCTAATTGGCAGCGGTCGTACGATGGCGCGATGCGTTTTTGGTCGTACGATCAAAGTGGCTATGGTTATTTTATGTGGTCGCAAGATCACCAATTAGGACACTCTGATGAAATCTGTATGTTTGAAACTCGTCGCACGACCAGAACGCATCGCGCCATCGTACGACCGCTGCCAATTATGACAACGCCTTTACATTCCTCAGACAGAGATTTTTGAAATATTTGAAACTAGCTTTCCGCCCGCGGCTTCGCCCGCATTATTCCGCAGTAAAAAGTATCCTATGTCCTTCTCATGGTTCTAAGCTGCCTCCCTGCCAATTTTCAGCCAAATCGGTTCAGCCCTTCTCGAGTTATAAGTGAAGTAACTAACACGATTTTCTTTTATTATATCTATATAAATAAAAATGAATCGCCGTTCGTTAGTCTGGCTAAAACTCGAGAACGGCTGGGCCGATTGAGCTGGTTTTGGTCTTGAAATGTTCGTAGTAGTCCAGGGAAGGTTTAAAAGAAAAAAAAACGGGCGGGGTCAACTAGTATAAGATAGATATCTCATGTGTGAATTGTCCAGCAATATTTGTTATTTATGACTCGCTGTGGAGTGTATTGTGCAAACCATATGACAAAGAAATGATAACGTTATCGAATGGTTTCTAATAGTAGGTAATTTCATGTTTTATGGTCGTGATTTATTATGATTGCGTACAGGTTAGCATTGCGTATTGAGTAATATTAAGAATTTTGTAGTGAATCGGTTATTTATTTAAGGAAATGGTTCAATAATATAGATAAGTAGGTATATACATGATAATCTTCATAATAACTCATATTATGGGCACGCGGCTATGTGACCATTTAAAGGTCACATAGCCGTGAATTTATCGAAGCTTGTGTAACGGTTGCTAGACATTCATTATAATAATGGTGGTTACCATTCTTAGGCCCGCACCACACGCCAAATGTAATTTATATTACAAACTAACCCCAGCATTTATTAATTTACCATCCTTATTGTTGTAACATGTCACTCATAAATAGCAGTTTATTGACACAAATGATTCACAACTATCATGCACTGTCCTTGACCATTGGCATTATCACCGGACAACAACATTGTACTATAAAAACAAGGCAGCAGAACAGAGATGTGTCATTTGTATGAACAAACCAGTCAAGCAACAAACATGCATAGTTTCTGCTTAGTTATCGTTTTGGCGTTGTCCGCTGCAGCCGTCATGGCAGATAAGAAAAATATAGACATAGCCGATGCACCAAAACTGTTCGAGCAATTCCAAAAAGACAACAACAGAGTCTACAAAGATGAAGCGGATAAACAGCTACATTATGACGCTTTTGTCAAGAACCTAAAGGATATAAATGACCTCAATGCATCCAATCCACACGCCACATTCGGTATCAACAAGTTCACTGATTATACCGAGGAAGAAAAGAAGAATTTACGCGGATTGAGAAACTGAGTTTAATGTAAGTGATGTAATTTGTTTTTGTTTTTCAATTGCAAGAAATTACTTAAAGGCCTATGTCAGCTAAAACATAAAAACAAAATTCGTTATCATCTTTGTAGTTCTAAGGTTTGTTATGAACTCTGTGCGTAATTTTCCCAATTGATAAAGCACTTATCATTGGCAGTGTTAAGAGTTTTATAAAAATGACAGAATTATATCGTACAGTGTGTACAAAGACCATTATAGCATTCGTTTTATCCTTATTTTTATTCAGATATTGCGTTTATAGTAGGTATACTACTTGATATTTCTCACTATGTAGGTACCTAATACTTATTGTATCTATATAAGGGTAGGTATATAAGAGGTTGACTCATTGATCATTGTGTTGATAATTTAGTATCCTTACTTATTACTGGTAGAGTTAAACAAAGGAGTAGTAGTTTAATAATATTTATATATAAAAACTAAAAGACGTTTCAATTTTAGCAACGGGAATTACGTATTTTATAGTAGTAAGTAAGTATTTTATAAACGAGTTAATAAACTCTTGACGTTTTGACAACAAAATCAAGAGAAGTCTTTTTCGGGACGAAAGTAGACAAATAAGTTCGTACAAAGAACAATTAAAAACTGAGGAGACGCACGTTTAATAATATTGTTTTAATTGTTTCAGATCAAAAACATGCTACCTACCAACACGTACAAGTGATACTACAAATAATTGACACTGATTAGATCATATAGTATTATCATGGTAAGGAAAATTTAATGAATTTTGTATTGCAATAAATATTAAACAAAATAAAATGTTTTACTAAACCTAATGGATATAGCACTGGTCGTGTGTGTTGCTCAGTGAATTCTGTAACTTTACTGAGTTTGCTATAACGTAATTATAATCAACTAGACGACTCGACGACGGCTTCGCTTGCGTTTTTAGGGTTCCTTAGCCAAATGGTAAAAAACGGAACCCTTATAGATTCCTCATGTTTACATTATCTTCTTAAACAATCTATGCCACTTTTTGGAATGTGCGCCTGACTGAATGTTTAAATTATATTAGGTCACATCGTTAACTTTATGAGCAAGGCTTTTGCAGTGTAATCTAGGCAGATGTTACTAGAATGAACAGTGCATCTAGCTGATAGCCTTTACACACTAGCGATATCATTGGCAAAGTATTATTTTTGACACAAAAGTCTGAAGTCACAGTTTTGAAAGTATAAAAAATAAATTGACGATAACTTTCTCACGATCGAATAAAACTGACACTTGGCACTTTTGATCAAGAGATTTGAACTTGTCCATACAAATAACAATACAAAACTCCTCCTCCTGAAGATGTCCCACGTTCTGGGACGAAATCGGTTGATCAATAGTCTACGTAAATAAGGTTCGTGTATTGCCCGTTTATCTCAATATGAATACAAAACTCGCTTATGCTCGACGAAAAACTTGACGCTGATTGTCGTTAAGGCGAAACGTTCTGATTTTTGCGGCGACGACACGTTGCATTCACCTCGCTTGCCAACGCACGCCAACGCTCCTAAATCGCCGGTGTGCTGCTACGAGGATTATCATTATTGCCCAACTCGCTTCTATGCAAATGGAAACTAACTAGGCAACGAGTACATACATCCCGGGTTCAATCTACATAAACAACCCGTCCCAACGTCCCATGTTTTGTTTCACGTCAAAATATTGGATAACACAACCATATTCTCGTTGATAGGGGTAGAACAGGCAAAATTTTTGGGCTTAGAGATAAGAACGTTTGACTTTAGTTATTTATGTAAAAGGGATTAATTAGGTTCATTCAGTTGAGTTTTTTTATGTATGGTAAGTATTATATTATTTTTCAAGATGAACCGATTCTATATGAAGTTCCTATAATCTATAAAAAAATATAGGTAGGAACCTACTTCAAATGCATGCCTAGACAACAATCGCAAGACAACAATAATTAACGTCATTCACATTACTCTATGACTAGAATTTTAATAGATACTTATAATAATGTTAAAACTTATAACAATCTACATAAATAATTATTAAGGACATCATTTATACAGTTTCCGTACAGAATTAGCATAACAGATTGTTTCCATTCAATCAGCCGTCTACTACGAGTATCGATCGTAAAGATTACACCAATTTCTAAAATGACCGTTAAATTATCATAAAGACTCGACAAAGGGATGCATCAATTCCCAAACGAGCTTCCAAAACGGAAATTGGAGGTTTACTTCGGCCGTCATCAACTCACTACCGCCTATTCCATGGAGCCAATAATGGAGACGCACAGAGAGCCGTTTAATTAACTTCAAAATGAGCCTCTGACTTCGAAGCTTCGCGAACAAATAATAAGGAGCCACGGAGGGCGTGAGGAAATTTTTCTTAAAAGTTTTTTAATTAAGATTTACTGAGGAACTAATTGACGGGAGTTTTGGGAACATATCGGAAGCTTGAGGCTGAAAAGTTTTTGAATAAAGTCAAGAAGAAAATACTAAAATACAGATATATAATTTTTTTTGTTACTTACATTATCCTATGAGTCACAGTACATATTAATTACTAATGAGTGTTTAAATTTTAAAATGTCAGAGAGTGTAAAAAGGTACCTACTTAGGTAATACTAATTTTGTAGAAATAAGTAAGAGCCGAATGCAAATGAATTTCTGCGACTAAAATTCAAAATCAGATATAAAATAAAAAAGAAAACTTTAGAATTCATACAAATAAATTTAAATTAATACCACTTCATTAATTCAAATAATTTTCAGCATCTTCCAAGTTGTGAAAAGAACTCGAATCGCGTCTCTTAGGCACTATCTTATTTACAAAGTGCACCGAGACATAATTTCATCAAAGGAACTGTCCTTCTGAACTTACAGGTTACGTGCTTCAGAAGGAAATAAAATGCTAAGTACGAAGATCTGAATTCGTACTTGACTATTTTTATTATTTGTCGTTACAGAAGAAAAAATATGCTCCGAAAACTTTTCACTCTCTATCTGTTCATGAGATACTATATCGTCAATACTTACGATTCATCTAAAATAAAAAATTAGTAAATATTAAAAAAAATGCGGATTCGATTCGCGCTTCGGAACAAAAATTTGTATGATCTGCAGATATTTGTTCCCACGTTGACGTTTATTTGATTACCGCCTATCATTTAAATAACTAGTGATTTGCAAGGGTTAGGAAAGCGAGTCGATTAATAGCATCGAATTTCTGAGAGAGCGTGCAAATCGAACACATTTTCCTAAGAAATTCCTTGGCTGTTGAAAACTCACAGACTCGTATATTCCCAATTCCACGGATTCCCTTTCTAAGAGATCCCAATTGTTCAGTTTCCCATTTTTACAAATTCCAATTTCTACAGATTGTTGTTTAGTTACTTATTTTTTATTATTGCAAAAAAACTCGCTCAGTTGCGGGATATTTTTATTTCCACTTTAATCAGAGACATCGAGTTTAATAACTGTCGTTTCGAGCCAAAAATACCAACAAAATATTCAGTATAGTCGTATAGATGTTCTCTTAAATCAAAATCACTTTGCATACAGTTACTTAACTTATTGTGGTTTATGGTTTTGAAGGGAATTCGTATACCTACATAGGATTCGAAAAGTATGTGTAAGTTTATATCAATAAAATGGACAATAAGTCGACTACCTACGTAAGCTAGTTTTAGTATTTTCATAGAGTTATTGTAATCCTGGGTTTTCTTTAATTTATATAGTATGATTTTTTAATAACCAATATGTTCAAAGTTGATAAAGTATACCCGACTTTGTTTGATGGTATAACTATGCCTAAAGTTTGGCCTCAGTACAAACAGTTTGTTGGAATGCAAACAGCCAAAAACTTTGTTGGTGTTGAAACTTTATGATAATTACTAGAACACGCTCAGTTGAGAATTAGCAATACATATTTTTTATTAATTCTTCTCTTTATAGCATAAAAAGCATAATAAGATTGTGTTCCTCGGTATATTATAATAAACTTTCATTCCTAAATTATTACTAATACTCATAGTTTTATAATAAACTAATGTACATTTTGCAAGTGAGGCGTTTATTTAGCCAAGGAGGCGATCCAATTATGACATAGGTGTAGAATATTAACGATGTAAATTCACCGGCTACCTTACCCCTCTAATAAAATAACTGTCTTCATTAAGCTCTCTAAATTAACAGGAAAGGAATTTAATCCTTAACAAATGTAGCTAAAAGATTTCTAGCAGTCCTTATCTTTATCAATCATAATAAACACACAAAAAAATAAGATTTGTTTGCTATCCATACTGATATTATCAAGTTGTTTATTTGAACGTACGAATCTCAGAAAACGCTAGTCCGATTAAAAAAATATTTTAGTGTTCTAATAGTTTGTTTATTGAGTAAGGCTTTATATAAGCTAAATGTCTAAATATATTAAAATCTGGATACTCTTTTTTTGATCGAGTACCTACTAAACTATTTACATAAAACATTTTACTAAATTTTGTATAAATGGCTCATTTTGATATCGTAATTAGTTCTGTTACTACTACATGTTGTTGTTTGTAATTCCAATTTGTTTACCTGAAACAATTGAAACAAAGAATTAGAACTAAGTTTTATGGTGCTATTTTCGGCAAAAAGTAAGTAGGTAAATGGTCATCAAAGCTTTATACCATTCTCAATAAATAAATATAGCTGTACAAGTGTACAATCCATGCAATTAAGTTTAACAATTAGAGAAAAAAAGAGCTTTTTGAAATAAAAATAGAAAGATTATAAAATATTTTATGTCATATAAGTTAGGTAAGTTTTGGGACAGATGTTTACAGAAGAAAATAATACGCTATACTTACATTATTGTATTTTACTGGGTTTTGATCACTCCATTCAATTTCTTCTTTTCCTCCTCGGTATAATCACAAAACTTGTTTATATCGTATGTGGCAAGTGGTTCTGCTAAGTTTCGATAATTTATCTCATACAAACACTTGACAAACGCCTCATAATGTAGTTCTTTGTCTGCAGCGTCTTTGTATGTTTTATTGAAGTTTATCTGGAAGCTTGAAAATAGTGTTGGGGCCATTGATATGTCAATATGTCTTTTTGTTTTAGCTTCATCCGTTACGACCGCCGCAGCACACAACGCCAGAGTGATTACAATACCGAAGCAGTGCATAGTGGCTGTTTGACAATTGAATGATATACTCCTGTACTTTTGCCTTGTTTATATAGCATCATCGTACATTGAATTACCTCTGTTGTTGAATTATAGTGTAAATAATTATGTGTGCCAATAAACTATTATATTTACGAATGTTAACTTTAAGCTAATGTGTTTGTTAATAAGATGTCAGGTTGTAAATGAAACAATCATTATTATTTTGTCAGTTACAGTTCAGTTACAAAAAACAAATACAAATGTACAGGGCCTTTTAGGCTTTGTGAGTATCTTAAAAATTTTAGAAGTGAGTTCAGTTTTTAGGAATCGCAAATGCATTAAATTTTCACACCTAAAGCACAATCGTTGTCTAACTTATCGGAATCTTGACTCCGAAACTTTAAATCGATATGTCCAAATAGAAACAATAAATTTTCTCAAAAATAAGATAATTTAAAAGAACGTAATTCTTATGCGATTACAGTCCACTAAATCTTTCGAACTCGTTAATCGAAGTTTCTAGTACTCGGTCGAGGCTGACGCCAACTGGCGTTGGCAGTCGCTCGGTGCCTCCAGACCAATTTAAATGATAAAACCTTGATCACTCAAAGGATAAAATTCAGATTGGATGCCGTATACGAAATTAAAATATGAAATGCTTGGGACCATATAGGGTTTCTTTTATGATAAGACTAGCCGACCCGCCGACAGCTTTGCATTGTGTTTTTTATGTTATCTTAATTCGATCCAGCACTCATTTTACAAATCAGAACAGTGGTCAGAGATTAGCGCGTTCAAACAATCAAAAAAACCCTTCATCTTTATACTATTAATAAAGACAGGTTTAACCAAATTTAAATATGTTTATCGACATCCATTTACTTTGACCAACACTCTTGGTAATGATGATACCAAATCTACCAATACCAATAGGGCTATTTTGTGGAGGCATGTACGTGTGCAGTGCAGTGTATCTTCGTGCAATGGTAATATAATAATAAGTAATTATTATTTTTAAATCATTATACACCTACTGGAGTAACTGCAAAACAATCTGAGCATAATACTTTATAGTTTTGGTTTATAATAAACACCAAAAAATTACATACCTTAGAGACACGTCTCTCCAAAGTTGATATTTGACAGGGTCTCAGACGTAAAGTGGAAAGTACAAAGTAGGTAAGCAATCTTCCGAAAAGCATTTATCGGTCGTAGTGTACATACGCTTTCCGAAGCATTGGAGACTTGCCAGTGATCTGTCCCAGAGTTTGAACAGGGCGGACGTGCATTAAACCACTTTTATTAGAAACGCTTTTATTAGGGCTCTTGCGTTACGCTTCATCTACTTGGATGGAACCTTTTTTGTTTGATTGTTTGCTGAAGATTAGGGCGTTTTTGTCTGAAATACTCCGTAGAGCAAAGGTCTTTTGTATTCATTTTATAACAACGGGAACTACTCATGTATTTACATAGGAGTTAAAACACTCTCGATGATTCGACCACAACAGGAGCCGTCTTTTTCAGGAGAAGTGAGCTTCCCGCCGTGCTCCGTGTCCTCTCTGCTCGCAAATAGAACCGGTGTAACTCACGAAAATTTTGAAAAAGTTCTTTTATAGTTTTAATCATAAACAATAAACAAGTAAAGCTGGGTGAATGTTTACATAATTATTATATTATGTTAAACAACATTTGCCTCTACAGTCTGGAGCCCGACAGGAAGTCGAAGAAGAGGTCGGCCACGAAAGCGCGATTGTATCCACCACGCCATTCGTATGGAAATGACTCACCACTGTATATTACATGCACTTCATAAATTCATATGTAACGTAAAAACCTCGGTTAAACACATAATACGAGTGCATTTACATAAATACATAAGCCATCGGTACCAGGGCGGCGGTAGCATGCGACACTCGACAAAATCTGCATAAATTTGCAGTTTTCTTGTTTTATGTACGATTTATGATGTGGAAAATTGTTTATTTATAGCAAATTTCGGTGGCTAGGATTTGGAACTTGCAGCTCTTGGAGTTGGAGTATATTTTATGAATTTTATTTACGCGGGAACTTACGATGCTAAACAAGTGCTGCCGTGTTCATGTTCCAGTGAATAAAAAAATATTAATTGCATTGATTAACGTGTATAATATATTAGTAATTATTTTGAAAATGTTAGGCTTTTCTTGTATAACATCGGATAAAAAAATCTCGTTTCACAATATGGTAACTCATATACTCCTCCAAAATTAAAATTTTATAATCTATGTTTTTGTGTATTCTGTTAAGTGTATAACGTGCGCAATTGAAAATGAATTCTGTAAATGGCGGCGGGTAGGTATGGTACGATTGGCAAAACAAGGATAAAAGTATAGACAGCGATAGAGAGTGAGCGAGAACGCATGCGAGCGGACGCCATTTACAGAACTCATTTCTAATTGCGCACGTTATATCAGATTATCTAGTACCTACCCGTTACATAAGCTTCGATGTGTAAATTGTCCAGTAATATTTGTTTATTTTTTGTCATAGTCGTCATTAGTCGTCGAAGTTCCGTCAAATTATTGTTTGAATTCGTATTAAAACAACATGACAAAAGAATTCTTTGAAACATTTTAAGGATATTTTTGTTTCCTGTATTCAAATCAAACTTTTGTACAGAAGCTTATAAAGGAAACTGTACGGAACAACTAAGTACAATTCACCTCTACCAACATAGATTGTTTTGGCGTGGCTCGCTTTTGCAGTTTTAAACTGCAATTCTGTATAGTTTTGTATTACAAAGAACTTTGAAATATTACTCGTAATTCTATAAAATAAACGGCACAAGAAACAATGTTACTATGTTGTGCCAGTTTATCGAATCTATACAAATATATAAAAATCAATGCCGCATTTAATTGTAATTTTATTTATAATATCTTCACAGACTTTCAATGAGCTATGGACATTAGACAGGATTTCTCTACGCGATCTAATCAGAAATGAAGAGATATGTAAAAAACAGAAATTAAGAGGTACGTAGAAAAACAAGATAATTTAACAAAATTATATTTATTACCAGATAGTATTGAATTTTAGTCCTAATTTATTTTAAGTTTATTTTAACTAGTTGGTTAAAAATCGGAACGTTGAGCGCCTAGGTACCAAAAAGCAGTTTTTCTGTATTATAAATAATAATTGTCTACCATCAACCGTTTGAGCGTAAACAAATAATCAATATACACACTATTTTCATGTCTATAACAAACTGTTACTTAGCAAAAACAATCTAAGCAATCTTCATAAAGTAAGAATATTCATATTTAGTGCGAAGTTGATTGTGCCTTTACCATAACTCAGTACATAATGGTGCTACAACGTTAAGTAAATCCTTGGACAATAAAATACATATAAATACAGCTCTCTACTCTGAAAAGGTAGAACGACAATACGAGAAATGAACTGCACAATAAGCATCAAGTATAAATAAGGGCGTTTAGAACTGAAAGTTACTATAATTTAAGTTCGTTTTTGAACTTTTTTGTGAGTCAGAAAGTATCTATTGACTATTGATTTGCCTTTGTTATATTTATATAATAAAATAAAATATTATTTTTGGTCCTTAAGAAATAATTACGTAATTACCTTTTATTTACGAACCTTTCTCATTGAAAGAAACTCTCCTGACAGCGGATTGGAATCAAGAATACTGGCATTTGTCAGGATTGTAAAATGAGTTCCATATCTATTTATTATATTATTTTATTGCAAGCAATAACAGGGAGGAAGTTAATAAAGAATCTCGGATATAAAAGCAAACAAGGAGCTACCATAAGACCGTGAAAGAAATACCATTCATAAAGAAAGCTATTTCGAAAGCGTTTAGAAGTTTCCTCGATAGAAACAGACAAACACTATTGTTTCGTATTAGTTCGAGTCTGGCGAAAACTGCTTTGTTAGGTTCAGAAAGTCAAGTACCTATTCAATATACATAATGTTTATTGGTTATGACTAGTAAATTGGAAACTTCGTCTGTTTATCATCATAATGCTATCAGCTGTTTAATCGCTAAAAGTGGTTATTTCCAAGTAACCTCTGAATGGATGGGATTTACAACCAACAACTCAAAAACACTGATTACCTATGTAAATATCAAATATCCACATTAATCTTATTCATAATTCCTACTCAGCTTATTATCAGAGCAGAAGTTTTCGGAACACAGTTATTATTTTTCGGATTCGTAAGATTAATGATGCGTTGAGCCCTGTCACCCTC
Organism: Chloroclystis v-ata; assembly: GCA_963691955.1. Classification (NCBI taxonomy): domain Eukaryota; kingdom Metazoa; phylum Arthropoda; class Insecta; order Lepidoptera; family Geometridae; genus Chloroclystis; species Chloroclystis v-ata. The sequence goes on from OY829899.1 coordinate 8,743,967, forward strand.
GACTAGGGGATGAAAACGATTTATTTAATTAAAAATAATATTCCACACTTCCGAAATGATCCCGTTAGAGGCTGTAAACAAAGATTAACTTGTTTGTGACAGTTCTATTGTTGTTTTTTTTATTTTAGATAGATTAGAGATTGTAATGGTCCATAACAATATTTTTAAAGCTGTGAAACCTAAATCAAACTTGTGTCTCATTATCATCATAACAGTTGATATTACGTTCTACATTAAAGGTACAACGTATGACTCTCAAACCATTAATAAATATTGCTGGACAATTCACACATAAGCAACAATTAGCCCCTTGGTAAGCTCGAAGCTTTTGTTTCGGGTAATACCTAGTGATATACTTAATTTATATAGGTACATACATATTTCATTTTTTTAATATTAAATGTAACGACCATACACTAGACAAACATTTGCAGATCGTAAAAGTTTTTGGAGTATTCCCATTTTATGCACTAATTTTTTGAGCACCAAAATTTGTCTAACACATTCGAATTCGTAATCGAATTTGTTTAAAACTATCAGTATTAGTGGCTTACGACTAATTCGCATAATTAATTACAAATTTACAAATTAATAAAGAGCTCGCCGTCTTAAACTAGTCTTGTAATTATGATAATTTATTCAAAATGTATTGCTGCAGTAACGAAGGCGCCAACTTTGAATATGTTGCATAATGTTCGGGCTTCTTGCTTCCTAATTTCAGGCTTCAGCCTAGACTAACGCAATAAAGCATTAGCAGTGAACAAGGGTAATTTACATTATTATTTAGGCAAAAAATTTTGGTAGTAAAAGGCCTAAGAATAGAACTAACCCCGTACCAATTATAATATTATAAGGGGCCGTCCATTAATCACGTGAGGTCGTTTAAAAATCCAGAGGTATTACCTTACTCGGCGGGGTTGGAACCCAAGACCGTTGGAACGAAAGTCGAGTGAGATCCCACTTAGGCAACATGGCATATAAGAAAATGAATGAGATTTAGTGGGATGCGTGATAGAGTGAGAATGGCCTAACCTGTATTCTAAAAAAAGCTAAAACGTCCAACCAGCGCGGTCTGAAATATGTTATCATAACTCGACCGCGGGGCAGATAACAGCATGGATTTTTTATTTATCAGTGAGTTTGGAATTGGCAATATCTGCCGCATGATTTACGGCACATTCATGTCAAAATCCATATCTGATTCAACTCTTTTTAAATTTACCCGTTGAATATAGGTCAGGTTTTTTGTTTATGCTTTACAGGGAAGGCCAAGCTTCACATCCTTAAAATATGTAAGCGGCTCTGCCTACGTAAAACAACTAATTATATTAATACAAATATTATTTACAACAAGTTTATGCTAACATATCTTAGACCATTATATATTATATAATATTATATTATATTATAATACATCCATTTTAGTTCATAGGTAAAAAGAGTACCTATCGTCACATTTTATTTGTTTTTATACATTTATAGTAAATAAATCAATATAGGCCGGGATCCGTAGTACATTGAAATCAAGTGATTACTAACAAGCTAATTTTTGGTGAGTAGCTTCGTTTCGATGAGACGACTGAAAATATCCTATACCCAAATCTCGATTGTGGTAGCTAACAGAGATATCAAGGATTAAAAAAATCAAGGATGTAAAACCGGGATAACGGACCACGAAATTTGTCGGACAATATGTCCGTTAGATTTTATATATATTAATTAAGTATACAACAAAAAATCAGCTGGTTAGTAATCATAGTAATCATTTAAATTGACCTCGTTTTCGATACATTTTCGAAATGGCGGACTCTTTGATCAAACCATAGGTTTTGTAGGACAAACATGTTTTTATATAATTTAGATAATTATCTTGAGATATAACATATTGTCCTACAAATTTCGTGGTCCGTTATCCCAGTTTTACATCCTTGATTTTTTTAATCCTTGATATCTCTGTTAGCTACCACAATCGAGAGTTGGGTATAGGATATCTTTGGACGTCTCATCGAAACGAAGCTACTCACCAAAAATTAGCTTGTTAGTAATCACTTGATTTCCATGTACTACGGATCCCTGACTAATAGGTACCGACGTAAATTTAGATTCCTTACATTCCTGTAATGTATTCAGGCGGGCTCGTCCAAAGCAAATTGTAGCGAATGTGTTAGATAAGTGTTATTTATGTGTAATGATATCGAATTGCGCCCTTCGTATTGTGTTTGTTTCGATGTGGTGACTAGATAGGGTCGATTTATGGAGGCTCGCGATACAGGATTGACCAAATATTGTAGGCTGTAATTAATTTACCAGCTTATGTAAACCAATGCATGTGCAATGAAATTGTCAACTTAAATAGCTTTAATAAAAAAACTTTAAAATCCCTACTAAACACTGTTAAATTAATATTAACAAGCACATTTTTAATGTCCAGGTATTTTCTCGGAAGGAAACTTTTAAAAGAGATAAGTACGACTTTTGAACTTGCGTCACAAGCTCATAAACTACAGGACAAACTTTTTGTGCAAAAACTGGAGCGTAAAAGCTCTTTATAAATTGTGTCTGGGGAAATAAATACTTAATAAAAGTAAAATTTTTAATATATTATTAGCTCTTATTTAATATTACACAGCCACTCTAAAAAACTTTAAAGCAAAACCCATATAAATCCTGACGAACACATAAAACCCATTCCGGAAAATCCGTGAGAAAAATTCTTTTCCACAAAATTTAAAGCTCTAAAGATTACCTTCTAATGTTGAAGCAAAGTTAGGCGTCTCAGAATAAAGAGTAATGCCGCCTCTAAGGTGTAATGTGTACACCACTCCGCTCTATGCTGTAATGACCTCCATTTCGTTATAAATGAAAACAAGTGAGTAAGCCGGGACATTTCTTATAAGCACTCTACACACCGCCCGCCGGCACAGCCCGGCGGCCCAACCCGCCGGCCTTATTTTGTAGGCCGCCGGCTTTATTTAGTACAAAATAAGGCCGGCGGGTTAGGCCGCCGGGCTGTGCCGGCGGGCCGCCGGCTTTGGTGTGTAGAGCGCATTAATGATGTTATTAGAGCTGGATATCCGGTTTTATCCTCTTTTGTTAATGGTAGTGCGTTGGTTATGTGCGTAGGCTTTATTAAAGATACCTACTTATTTATTCAAACAGATTTTTTTACAATAACATGGTATACAGGGTTTATATAATGGGTTTGATGATCTGTAAAACTATGGGTATTGACGACAACTTGTATAAAAAACTGATTATTCACGAATAAAATAGTTATATAACCAAAAATGGAAATAACTATGTATTTCTTCTTGACTCTGTCTGTTCTCTATTTACTTAGAAGCTTATGAAAATGGGGAAATGTTTTGATAGTTGCAAAACCCAGATTAAGTTGCCTCCAGACCCAGTGACGTATTTATCTCCTCGGATACGTCAGACAAAGCCGCGATAATAGATTCTATCCAGCGTGCCTAATCCTTATAGCACAGCTTTGGACATTGCGTTAGATTGCAGTACAGGATGGTTCAATCAGTTGCTATAAGTTATAGAAAATAATATTTATCTAACTTACAAAAATAGGTTTTCGCGTCACAGTATTGCTTCAATACTGACGCGAATTATTATTAATTAGTTATTAATTATTCCTATCAAAATCCTCAGGTTCATCTAAGCCTCAATCTAGGAAATTGATATTATCATACAAAATGTACACATATAGTTATCAAAGCGCAAAATCACGAAAGACTGGATTGTCGGTTTGGCAATTATGAATAGAGCTACTCATTACGATATGAAAACCGGAAATTACAACAATAAATTTACAAGTATCCTATATCTTCGCTAGAATACAAAGAAACGACTTGCGATAAAGCGAGCGTCCTCAATAAAATATTTACACTCCTCCATAACCGACTTCTAATCTTTTTCAGATGGCTCTGCGGAACAAAAAGCAAAGCTTTGAGATAGAGATTTATGTTGCAATAAAACCCCGTTGGAATGGATCCAGACGTCGAATCTATTTGCACATGAGGGAACTTGGAATCCGCAATTGCTAGACACTTCACACCCAGAAACGGTATTCTACCTGTAAAGCTCGCTTTAAAACTACTTATCTATAGCTTTACCGATTTGACCTCACTGCTTATACATTTTCAAATGTGCTTAAGCTAGAGGAATAAGAATGAGTTAATCTGTTCTTATGACTAAAGCCAACTGAGATGGTAGTTCCACTGCGCTCCAAAAAATTGTAAGTAGAAATTTAAACAAATATTGAGCATTAAACATAATTATATTAATAATAAAAAAAAGATTCAGTTATCATCATCATCAAAAATTATTAAATAAATAAAAAAAATAACATCTACATGCGTGTTGAGGAGTTTTCTTCAGTAGATAATTAACAAATAATTAACTTTATTTAAAATAATAGTTGAGCAATTACATATTTTTTAAGAAATTTAAACTAATATTATTTATAAACTATTAATAATTAGTTTAAAGATATAATAATAAAGATACGTTGCCCCAGTAACCCGAACGACTCACACACATTTCGCATGAAAATTATTCATGGCACACATCTCATTTATTTGATTTGCGTCTACCATTTCCTTCAGCTTAATCACACGTAAAAAGTATCATCATAAACGTAGGGACAATTTTAATCCCAATAAAGATTACCCCGAAGAGTGCAGGTAATGGGGGCGTCGCTTAAGCAAACGAGCCGCGTTTTAAGGCTTACAGGGTTTCAGCATTACGAGTCATTTGCGCTTTCAGCTCCAAACATAGAGCTCAAACAGCATTAAGGGCTACGTACACCATGTTGGACAGTATGGTGAAAAGGATAAGTTCAGCGTCGACTCGGTATATTATAAGTTCAAAGTATGTAGGCACACACACACACGGTTACGGACAAAATCTAAAAATTTTAATGGATGGAGGTTTGTTATCCTTTAGAACGGATTGAAGTAAACCCTAATTTTATAATGAAACTGAACGGCAGTAGACAACAGAAGAAAGAAAGATAGAAGATAGAAGTTTTTGTCCAAAATTCTATAATTATGAAAAGGTGTTGATTGATTTATAATCATTGAGTTTTATATTTTATTAAATTTTAAATATTTATATTTTTAAGAGTAGCCTAAATAAAATAATATCATTAGTCTTGTTGTGCGTGGACCTTTATTCTGTATTTGCTAAGAACTTATAATGTTAATAAAATAATATGACTGCACTTGAGAGGATAGCAGTTGGAATGTCTTCACATTCTAGGAGTAAATTTCCTTTAAGGATGATAGGGAGGGCCCGTATTGTTACTCAATAACTGATTAAAACGTGATTTTTTTTTTTTTTCGCGTCGACAAACATGTTCAAGTCAGGTCCTCAGAATAGGGTTTCAAAGGAACGCTCTATTTTTTACCTTTATATTATATGTAATTAAATATTATTTTATTTACTACCGACAAAATGTCCATAAAAACAATTATTGGAAGATAAATTTTTTTCCGAAAAGCAATACAGAAAATGTCTAGCTTAACAATAATTGGTTGATATATTTTTGTAGCAATACTACAGATCTGAGATTTTTATCACGTAGCAATCTCATCGTGGATTGTCCTAAAATTCTAGATAGTTTACAATTTATGTCTCTAATTCTTTTAGCCATTTAAAAATTACAAGAGTGTTTAAGTTGAAGGAGACTCTGTAAAGGTGATCTTCAGAGCGACTGTGATTCAGGGTTAGAGCCGCATTATCGTTAGCATAATAAACGCCAGCTGGTGGGAGCTGCAGCCTTACCGCCTAACTTGAAATCCATGTCCAGTGAGATTTGTGTCACAATTTATGCGTACTATTTATAAGCTTTATAATATCAATATAGATAATGTAGATAGTGTAATACAGCTGTCAAACACGGTACTAAAATGACAGTTGAAATCCTGGCCTTAATCCTGTTCTTTTTTTAAATTAGGCTTCGTCTATTCTGTTTTTGAGCTAACTCTAGCAAAGGTACACTTTTATTTTGTGTTTTTATACGCGACATACCGCGCTTAAAAAAGTAGTAGGTAGTTCAGCGTAGCAATTTTTGAATTATGAGGTTCTATACTGTTGCCTTCTTAGCGATATACAAAATCAGGTGGGTAGTTAAAATGTGAAAAATTACAGAAAGACTACCTGTCTTTTGCATTTTAAAATTAGTTCGGATTTACAAGAGCAGTTATTTATTAAAAATTCAATTTGGAAGGTGCAACGGAACGGAACTTTTTCGACGAAAACAATTACAAAAATGCTTTTAAAGTGCTTCGTTTTCAATATCCGTTGAACGAACTCTTTTTCTGCTGTAGAAACTGGCAGCTCGCTTCAGGTCAGTTTCCATTCGATCTACGAGTTTAACCAACTTTAATTATATTTATTTGTTTAATGATAGTTAGATGTGGCATGAATATATTTATTGAGTCAAAAACGTCGTTCCAAATTTAAGTTCTTAACTACCTAAATAATAATAATAATAAATATTGCTGGACAATTTTACACAACGACATCTAGCCCCGTGGTAAGCTCTAAGCTTGTGTTACGGGTGCTAGATTTTAATAGTTCAATAGATATTGAAATAAAGGACCCAATTCCAAATAAAAAGGATAAATAGAAAATTGTTATTGTTGATAACCCCTTTCCAAAATGACTCTCTCACTCTTTCTTCTCATTCCTATAGAAAAAGAAATCAGTCCAATATACACGGAACTATCTTTCAAAGTCAATATGGGCTTTTCGTTTGTTTTTGCGAAGGCCTAGCTGTCGCGAGGAGAGATCGCCCGGGTCACGGGTCACTAGCCAGAGTGCAGATCGCTGTAGGCCGTTAATTTGAGCGATTCCGTGTGGTTTGTCTGTTATTTTTCACGTCCAACGTCGCTGCAACAATATTTTTTCATAGGATTTTACAGCTCCATTTATTAATTCGATAAAACACCGGTAGGCCCGTAAGGTAAACGTGCTCGTTAAATAACAGCACGTTTTTAATAGAGACAAGTAGAAGATGAAAATAACCGTTTGCGTATAATATTTACAATTTTGATGAATGGAAAACAAGTATTTATCATGATCATTTTTATAAAAGAAATAATAAGAACGTTGATTTATATCAATAAAAATGTTTTTGCACATCTCTGTACAAAAATGCCCCGTATATGAGGTGTTTATGTAAAATATAAAGGACGAAAATTTACAGATTCATCAATTTAAAACTAAGCCTATTTTATCTTCATTACAATATTCTCTAAGGGCCACCTAAGCCCGTGCTTAGCGTGTTGGAAACAATATTTGAATTACGTATCATTTTAGATATTCGTTCTGAAAAGGGTGCTGTCAAGTCTATGTGTGGAAATTGAATAAGATTGCGGTTCTCATGTTGATGTGAAAATTGCTATATATCTGTTGCTATTAAAGATAGCTTAATAATATTTTCTACGATTTTATAAGAGTAGGTTCATAACTTTTGATCATCATCCAACCCATATAACGTCCTACTTCTGGGCACGGGTCTCTATTATAGAACTAACTAGCTGACCCGCCCGTGGCTTCGTCCACTTTATTCCCATGTCTCATCACCTCGTAACCTTCACTGGGCTACTACTTCTATTTTAAAACCAAAATCAACTCACTCGGTTCAGCTTCTTGAATTATAAAATAACAACGAAAAGTGGCGTTGATTATATTTATAAATATATTTATTTATTTATTTATTATTATACATACAGAATATAACATTACAGTACAATACCAATGCTCTATATCCATAACAAACTATAAGTTTTCAAGAACTGATTGTGCTAAGTCCATGAATTTCGGCAAAGTGTGGTGGAATACATCTACCTCGTTCTCGGACAAAGTGTTGTGCAAGCGAATAGCGAGTGTTAAGGGGGCAAACTCAAGATATACAGGGTGGCCCATTCAAATCGGTCAGTATGGGAAAGTCTGAAACTGTAAGACATACGAAGATTTGTTCTTAGGAACCATGTCACCGATTTTGATAAAAAGAAAAACTGCATTCATACAATTAAAAAAAAAGTGGGGGAATCGAACCCGGTTGTTTTGAAAAAATAAACTTACACTATTTCTATTCAGATATCGTTTGTGTAGGTCTTAAGCAGTAAGTCTTTAAGTGGGCTTTTCAATTGATTGTTAGTGTTTGATTAATAGAAGTAATCAGTTGCAATAATAGATAATAATATTAGTACTGTAGATAACAAAACTTCCTTAAACGTTTAATGCAATGCCAATGCCACATGATACATAACACGGTGTATGTAACAAGTAGAGAGGTACAAACAACCATTAGAGACAATTTTACATGCCTGAACTTGCTGAATATTGTAACGGTGGTCACTTTGAACACCTACTATGATAAATTAAAGTATGTGAAAAAAATGCATTTTATTCATTTTAGACATTATGTTTCTTAGAGATATTTACTGCTTAAGACCTACACAAACGATATCTGAATAGAAATAGTGTAAGTTTATTTTTTCAAAACAACCGGGTTCAATTCTCCAGTTGGGTACACTTTTTTTTTAATTGTATGAATGCAGTTTTTCTTTTTATCAAAATCGGTGACATGGTTCCTAAGAACAAATCTTCGTATGTCTTACAGTTTCAGACTTTTCCATACTGACCGATTTGAATGGGCCACCCTGTATATATACACTACACCTACAGTATGCCACTGCACCTTGTTTCTCGTAATATATTAATTCCTTAGTTTAACAAAACCCACAACGACTATTAAAAATGTAATGTACTTACCTACAAGAAAAGGAGTAGATACGGTAAGGTATTTTGTTAATTTAACGTAAAGGGCGCCCTCAACCGAATAATTGGAAATCTTGAAATCGAGGCCTTTGTCAAGCAGTAAAAGACTTTTAGCGAAATGTCGATCAAGATTGTATGATAACTTACTGGCAAAGTAAAAATATAGGCAGCGTCTGCTTATTTTTTATAAAACTCACTATTTCTAAATTTTTGTTCAATAAAACAATACCTAGTCCCGCATCATTTTTGTGCTGTGCTAACCAAATAATTGCATAAGATCCGGATTTACATTTTAACTTACCCCTTTTTGATGGCAAGCCACAAACAATATCGCCGGAGAGAATGGCAATAAAAAGATTTATATTTCACCTATTGCATCAAATATGTAGATAGGTTCCTACCATTTCATTACAATATTAAATTAGATATCGTTTTTTTCTACTTCCGTAAATTGCGCTCTTCTTTTTCATTTCTTTAAAGTTTATTAAAGTTTAACGAACTACAAGCCTAGAAATTTTCTTAACAAACCCAATTATATTAAGTGAGATATTTATAGCTCTCTAATATTGAGACTATATTCATATTTTATGATAAAGCTATGTTTATGTGCAAACCATAAATTGGATGTGGTTCTCGTCGCATCTACTTGGCATAGACAATGCCTTTGTTTAAATGCATCCGCTTCAGGGTGTAGAGAAATGTGTAGGGTTTATTATACCTATCATAGACTAAGTTATTTAGGATTAAAAATGGTTTTGAATACCATTTTTTTTTAATTGTACATTTTTTAATAAAGTATTTTATTAGGAAAGATTCGTGCTTAGATATTGTTTATCAAGATGATGCAAAAAATAAAATAAAAATTTTAATGTATTGAATTATAATTTTACATGTAGGGGGAGGGGGGGCACATTGATTCACGGGGCACATTGGTACAGTTTCTATATCGCAAAACCTATAAACTCTACAGAGTCCGGCACATCACTAGAATGCTCAATGACATTCACAAGAAATACAGTTGTGACACCACTCGCCGCCAGTTTGCCGTTTGGCTTCAACGGTCACTAATGTGTTAAAAGTGGCGTGCGCCGCTGCCTACAAAAAATATACGTGAAATGTAATTGTGTCTCAGGAGGATACTCTTTGTTGTTTTTGTTATTATTTGTTACTATAGTTAAGGAAATATAGTTATTATTGTATTTTAAAATGTTTTAGAGTGCAAGATTATTATTATATTTGATAAAATTAATTGTTTGTGGAAAAAGTCCTTTGGGGCACATTGATACGGTAATGTGCGGGGTACATTGATACGTATAATAGGAGAGATAATATAATAGGAAGTTCCAATATTATATTTTTATTGACAATATTCAATGAATTGTGTCTGATTACTTAGTAAGTATATAACTAATTATATAATTAAGAAAATAACAAAGAATTAGTCTTGTTCTATGATGATAATATTGTTTTTTGTGATTATATTCCTTAAGTATGTTAAGAGATTGATTATGGCTAATATGCACTCTTGATCAAAAGTTTTTTGCGAACTCAATCAATAAAATTGTTTTGTTTCTTAATTTTAAGTAATAATTATAGTTTATATTGGGTTTTTAGTCACTTTAAATTTGCATTTCATATAGATTTAAAATACGTATCAAACTGCCCCACCCCATGTATCAAAGTGCCCCACTGATGGGGCAGAATGATACAAAAATGATTTTTTATAAAAATCAGTTTAGCTCTATACATCGCCAGTTTTTGAGGTTTTTGCGTAGCCAAAGTATAAGCTAAAATATCAGCCAATGCACACATCAAAAAAAATATTCAAATTTAATGCTTTATGGTCCTCAGAAAAGAGATTGAATTTTTGTGTATCAATGTGCCCCCCCTCCCCCTACATTTGTACGTTACACAACACGATGGTAGGGTCTAAATTAAAATAATAAAATATTTCACATAAAAATGACTCTAAAATAGCGGCAAGGTACACTTATAAATACTCATAACGTAGGTCTTTCATTATGTTACAATGTCTGCCAGTGCACGTATTCAGAAGTAAACAGCGAGAATGTTTGAATGTTTATATTCATAGCTATGTTTTTTCATCTTTATTCGCTGAGAGTGGGCTCAATGTAGCGTGCGAAGTGCTTTGAAACTTAGGCCCGTATTGTTGTGATTTTTATTAGATGTTTTTTATGCGTGACGGTACTTTGCTGTTACTTATAGTATTTG